>CM049104.1:1200000-1800000 GCA_026725115.1 Cercospora janseana
CGTCCACAACGAGGCCAAGCACCTGGCTTCGCTCAAGGCCGGCAAGTTCCCCAACCACCCAGTGGAGGGCAAGGAAGGCCGCACCGCTTGTGGTTGCAACGCCGTTGCCGGCAAGTGCTCGTGCAAGCCGGGAGAGTGTGCTTGCTCTCGCTGCAGCAAGAATCCCGACGACACGAAGCCATCGGTCTCTGCAGAGGAGGCCGAGCTGGAGAAGGTGCCAGGTACCGAGAAGACCAAGTGCAACTGCGGTGGCGCCGATGAGAAGTGCGCATGCGAGCCCGGCAAGTGTGCTTGTGCTAGCTGCCCACGCTCTTCCTAGGCTGCATGGTACTGCACAGTAGAAGGTCCGGTTCGAAGCATAGAAGAGGCGTGTGAAGGATGGTTACTGCGAGGAGTCAACAGTACGGCGGTCTGGTAATGAGTGCATTCACTATGATGTATCACTAGTGCGAGAGTGGTTGCGCCGGTTGCATGAGGAAAAACGTCACGAAGTCATGATATTCGAGTAGCGAAACCAAAGGAGTTGTTTATGTTACTGCTGTCCATCAATGTCATCCACGGCTCCGGTTCCTGCATAAACTTGCTCACGATCTGCTCATACGTTCCTGGCACATGCGTGACGTGCAGAGATGATCACATACATGTACTTCTCGACATTCCTCAACTTCAGATGGATTGTTATGAGATGGGAGTCTTTCTTTCTGACAGCATGTGCTCCATGTCGCCATGACACAATCCGAGGAAGGTGGGGCGCTTGATTTCCAATCGCTTCGACTTCACCCTACGACCCCTCCACAAACTCGCGTATCTCGAAACATGACTGACAGATCATCTCGACTGCCTCTCTCGCACCCTCACGAGAGCCCGAAAAAACACATACCGCCCACCATGACAGCCTCGACTTCCACCGAACAAGGAACCACAACCTCCCAGCCCCCCCACCCTCCCCACCTTCGAAACCACCTTCGCCGTTCCCCTCCACTGCCAATCCTGCATCGACTCCGTCACCACCTCCCTCCAGACCTCCGTCCCCGGCATCACCGCAATCAAATGCTCCCTCGACGAACAGCTCGTCTCCATCACCGGCAACGCCGCGCCTTCGGCCATCGTCTCGGCCATTGAAGCCACAGGTCGCGACGCCATCCTCCGCGGCTCCGGGAAGGCGGAGAGCGCGGCAGTCTGCATCCTCGAAACGCACAGTTCGCGCGTCGAAATGGGGTTCGTGGTGCGCGGTCTGATCCGCATGGTGGAAGTCGGGGAGGAGGGCGAGGGGCCCGGGATGGTGCTGGCGGATATGTCGCTCAAGGGTGTCAGTGCGGGGCGGTACCACGTCAGTGTGAGGGAGACGGGGGATATCTCGCAAGGGCCGAGGAGTGTGGGTGGGGTGTGGGATGTCTTGAAGGCGAAGGAGGAGGGGAGGAAGCATGCCAAGGGCGTGTTTGGGACGATTGACGTGGGGAAGAATGGGCTGGGGAGTCTGTTTGCGGATCGCCCGGTGCGGATTTGGGAGATGATTGGGAGGAGTATCGTGGTGAGTAAGGCGGAATTTGGGAAGGAGGATAAGGAAGATCCGGATACGTTGGTGGGGGTGATTGCGAGGTCGGCGGGCGTGTGGGATAATGATAAAACGGTCTGTAGCTGTAGTGGGAAGACTGTGTGGGAAGAGAGGAAGGAGCAGAGAGGGAAGGGTATGTTATGATTTAGCTCTCTGTGGCTTGCCAGGAAGGTCAAGCTCAGCAGTAGAAGAGTACGGCCTTATTCTTGGAACCTCCATGTCTGGTCCTGACTCTATTTTATGGACGCCGCATCTACTTGGCCATTGAATCCTGTGGATCGCAAGAACATTACTGATCGAGCCTATCGTCCCGCACGCCCTCTGCACGATGATCATTTGCTCCACATGTCGCAGCGTCGTCGAAGCAACTCCTTGTGTTCAAACATCCGTCATGTTTTGCCACGCTCTCACTTCAGCCATCCAATTAGGAAGACGACTTGAGACGCGATACGACACGAATGATGCTGGAACGCGCCCAGTGCCCACTGCAAGAGGTCCACTTCGTACTGCAACTTCTGTCGCTCCGAATCGTCTAGCCAGAACGTACTCTTCGGAGTCCCATTTGCCCGACTTGAGCTCGACTCCCACCTCTGCAGCCGTGTCGTCAAGCTCAGTGCTTGGGCACATTGTGCCGAAGGGCAATGCATAGTAGCCGCAGAATGCTCGACACTCTGCGTCAGCGTTATCCGCATAGCATCCTAACCCACAAGGGCTACGTCGTGGAATTGATAGCTCGAAGACTTTGATCAGCGGCAATTTGTCTGCTGCTAATTCTTCAAGTAAGCTCGTGAGTCTGAACCAGTGCTCCCCATATTGATTCGTCGGCATCCCGTGGGTCTCGTCGTCCTCGTCTTCTGTCCAGATTGTTGGCACAACATTCCTGATTCGCACCTCGGTCAAAGTACTGCTGTGAGCAGCGAGGAAACTCTCCAAGATGTCGACCTGAATGAGTCCTGGGTCTGTCTGTTTCCCTTCGACCTTCAATTTCTGCAGTTTGGGAAATCAGTCAGGTTGAAGGAACGCTGTGGTACAGGCGCCAGCAAGTTCATACTCATTGCCCCGGGATTCGACGGCGCCCGAGCTAACGTACAGCCTCAATTCCTGCACTTTAGACGCCATGTGTGCCAATCCTGACCATGCCGTTCCCCAAGCATCATGGTGTACTGATTGATGGAAAGACAGCTCAAAACGCTTGACAGTAGACATGGATTCGCTGATTTCAGCTGCCCGGAGCACATCCCCCAGAATGCATTCTCCGTAATGACCAAGCATCTCACGATCAACACCTGACTCCACTCTGAACGTTGTGACGGTCCTGTTTGACTTGGCCTAAGCAACAAGTAAGGCGTGAGTCTGCTCAATATCATCATGACCGGCGAGTGATCTCTGGGCTTGTCGTATGTCTCCTGCCATCTGGGAACTCCACCGCCCTTCGGCCAGCACTTCCTCGCGATAAAGCTCGTGGACCAACAAAGTACTGGCGTTCAAGCCTCCCAGAACAGCCTCGTACGATGTGTCAATCTCGTTGATCTGTGACAGGCGCTCCAATCCATACTCTAGCGGGTCATATACCGATTCAGAAAAGCAAGTTCTCGGGAATTGATTGTAGGGAAGATATTCGATGGTGTGTTGCTCCAGGAATCGCTGATAGATGGTGTAGCTCGCCCGCGTCATGACAGATACCAGGTCGGTGCGGGTAGAGTTGGCTTCCCTCCAACTTTCAAACTCATCTTGCCACACAGTGAGACAGCCGCTTTTGCTTCGCAACGAGCTACCTAGTGCGCGGGGCACGTAACAAACACGGGTGACTACTCGACCGAAGAATGAGTGCTCGCAGATCTGCTTGAATACCTCAAGTGAAGCCGCGGTCGGCGTGACGTACAGCGGCACATCTTTGACAGCAATGCAATAAGTGTCTCGTTCTGATGCTTGCGAAGCACAGAGCGCAGCTTGAGCGCGTTGCGGAAATTCAGGTGGCTAGTGATCTCCTGCAGGATCTCATTTGGCGAGGTGGTGAAGACGTCTTTTCCTTCTTGCGCGGATGGGAGATTTGCCATTGTGTCAGTCGCTGCGAGGTTGTGATGGCTCCGATTCGGTGTTGTAGCGGGTGAATAAGAGCAGAAGAGGAATCTGGAACGTCAGGGAGATGATGGCAAGAAAGAGCAACTGCGTGTTACTTCACTTGACCCCTGTGGCGCAGCCGTCCAAGCAACTTTCCTTCACCTGATGGCAACAGCAATCACACCTCACTGCGGACAACGCGTTCCGAAGAGGACGCAAATATTGGCTACTATCATGTCGCAGCGGCGCCCTTGCAATGAGTTGCATCCTCGGTCAGAGGCAGACGAAATGTACTCGACTGGTCCTGGAATGGCCTACCACACTTGGCAGCACTCTCGTATACGTGCTCTTCTTGTTCACTCCATCCATGGTGACATTCCGGCTGACTGCCGTAATTGACTTTACCCAGACCACTGATCGGATGCCATCGCTGTAATCGTATTATACACACCAGGGTCTGTTTCCAGCTCAAGTAAAGACATTGCCCAAGTTATGCTCCCGCAGATATTCCCCACCCTTCTCGACCCATTCCTCCTTCGACACGAAGCTCGACCGGCTCTCCTTTGAGCTAGCCCACTTGGCCGCGCCTTTCCAGGCGTCAAGCGAGGGATCTTTCGCTCTGCGAACGCCGAGCTGTACTTCGCTGGGCAGGACAGCTCGCAGCTCATCCCGAAGTCGTTCTTCAAAGCCCTGGAAGAACGTGTACCCTCCCGTGAGGAAAACATCTTTGAGAATATCATCGCGTGCCGGATGTGATGACAGTCGTTGCATGAGAATGTCCTCGGCAATTTCAACGATGCCAGCCTGATCGACACCTGCTATGCTCGGCTGGAATAGTACTTCGGGTACTCGTATTCGCTCGACATTGAGATGGAATTGAGCACCTTCCCGGGCACTTTCCGCATCGAAGGGGTAAGGCCCTCGTGTGAAGGCGTGTACTAAGCTCTTAGTCCAGTCTTTCTGCTGTTCCAATGTGCTTTCGATCGTGAAGTCGGGGTCGTGTTTGAGCAACTGTGCCTCAATGGCTTTGAGCTGTCCCTGATAATCCTCTTCTTCATCTTCCTCGTCGTCCTCTTTCCCTGCCTGAATCTCGCGATACACCATCCAATCATCATCATCAGCGCCAAACCCGTCATCGTCGTTACCGCCGCGTCGTCGCTTCTTGGTCGGCTGATCAGATGCGAGATTCGCAATTTGCTTCATGCGTAGTTGTGCTGCTTGTGATTTACGGTTGCCGAGCTCGGCCTTGAGTCTCTCACGCTCGCGGATCTTCTGGATCACAGCTTGCCGAGCTGCACGTCGCTCCTCTACCCACGCATCAAGGTCTGCTTCACGTCGTAAATCATCCCGTCTCTGCAATTCCGCTTGCCGCGCTTTCTCGGCCTCCTTTTCGGCCTTCGCCCTCGCCCGAGCGTCGTGATTGGCTTTGAGCAGCTTCTGCTGTCTTTTCGCCTTGATACCTTCTTCGTCCAAGTCTGCGTCTGGCACGTCAAGCAGTGGATATGTGGGCTCCTCTACAACCTCTTCTTCCAGATCACCGACATCCTTGTTCCGTTGCTTTCGTATACTCTTCTCCATCTCGATGATCTTCTTGCTCAGCTGATTCTCATCTTTGAATTCATCATCGTCCAAAATTGCCCTGGCCTCCTTCTTTGTCGTTGCCTCCTGCACGCGTCTCAGTACGTCCTTGTAGTATTCCACTTCTTCCTCTTTGCGAATCAACTTCTCTAAGCGCATCTTTGCAGCCTGTTCTTGTAATCGTCGACCTCCCTCCCGCCTCTTCTCCTCTGCTCGCGCAATCTCCTCCTCGGTCTTTGGCACAATTTCCTTTTCCTGGAAAGGAAGCTGGACCACATGGTCTCGATCTTCCAGCCCGGTCCACTCCAGCATTTGCCGCATTTCTGCGTCGTAGTCTTGGCTGACGTAGCAGTGCTGTTTGACCAAGTCTTCAATTTGTGTCTCGTTCACCTTTCCTGTCGTCAGCAGCCCAGGATACTTGATTCTGAGCAATCTCTCTAGGAAGCCAGCACATTGCGCTCTTCCCCAGTCCAGTCGCGTCGCTGCACTGATCATGGGCTGCTTGTCGACGACCGGGATGAGGTGCGTGCTCATGTTTGCGCTCGACACAACTAGCCCGGTGCTGCCCCCGTTGTAATGGTAGCTGAACAGACTGTCCACTCCGTACGCGACGGATGGGATTCCGTACAGTTCAAACATGATCTCGCTCATGACTTTCCTCGTGTATTGGGGATTGGCTAGTGGCTCAGTCATGACGATTGGCCTGTCTATCGCGGTCTTGTCATCTCCTCCCAAGCCCAGTTTGAGGAAAATGTAATCCAGCACGCCCTCTTGAACATCCCAATTGTTGATGATGTTGCTGCCTGGTTCGTAGATGCTCTTCGCTTGCCCTCGCGCAGTTCCGTCAAAGTATATTTCGGACCCAATGAAGTTCAGCTTGCGATTCAGCTTGCGATCAGTATATCGCGCCATGAGAGGAGGAAAGACCAGGCGAGGAGCCGAATCTGACTGCCATCCGGCTCGGATCGAAGAAGAGCCATTGTCGATTACGATGGCAGTGTCGGGAGAGGAAGATCGATAGGTGTCGTCTGTTGTCTCCAGCTGACCATGATAGGGAGGCTCAGAGACATTGTAGACCGTCGATGGTGGTGGTTTGGGCGAATTGCGGCCGTTCGATGACGCGACAGGGATCGTATAGTGCGGCATTGTTGAAGTCTCCAGGAGAGTGTCATGAGAATGTCCTCTCCCGACATGCCTGCATTGTCGAAGCAGCTTGCAGTGCTTCGCAAGATGTGCAGCTGCAGCTGTCGTTTAAGGTTGGAACGCGAAATCACGTGATATCGAATGCTCCGCTAGGCAAATGAAGGTCAACATTGACACTCTGCTAGCTACATTTGGATCGATTCTCACTTCACACACTGGCCGCTGTCGATCAGCGTCATGATCAGCGTCACGAGATATGACTTGGTATCTCGCTGATGAGAGGATACCACGACAAGGCTGCGAAAGGCCTCTGGCGGTTGAGGATGATGCACCCAGCCCTCGGAAATTCCACCCTGCTCTCATGGACGTCGCGTCCGGTCTATTGAGATAGACACGGAAGTCCTCATCAGATTCGTCTTCGCGTGGAGAGGGTGGCCCGCGGCCCGGGTGGCTGCTCGGTGATACTGTTCGCGCTGCCCAAGTCGCGACTCCTTCATCTCGCGTGCTCCATCAACTACGCGGGTCCACGCGGGACCGCGACATGAGATGACCGAAGTGGCAGACGAGGCATCGGATCAGAACAAATCATGCACCAGTACGAGGCAGGAAGCAGGCTCAACTCCCCTTGCGAGCTCACAGTACAACCAGACCCACCGTCCGACTTGACCTCTGCAAGCCTCGAATCCTTCTCCTTTCCATTTTCCTAACTAGTCCAGCATCTGCTCCAGGCGCAAGCGGGTCTTGGCGAAGTCTAGCTCAGACCTTTCCCACTCCTGCATACATCACTACCAACTTTGGCACCGACCCTTAGCAGATCGCATTCGCCAACGATAATGACGAGGGCACCCGCAGCGACCTCATCTGCGACTTTTTCCAGAATGACGATGAGACTTGTACGCTTGTCTGCGTTGGTCCGGGCGGAGCTCCGCCACCATCGAATGAAGGAGATGAGAGACATGCACGCGGCTGTCATTGTCGACCCTGACGATGGAGGCAGCGATGGCGGGGATGGCGGTGAGTATGGCGGTGAGATCTCTATTCTCACTGTCCCATTCATCTGCGGTGACAAGAACAGCTTCTTCCTTGCGTCTGCTGATAGCAAGGTGACGACGGATCTCGGGACTTGTCTTCCTTTCACCCCGCTCGTGGTTCCGATCGATTTCTCTGGAGGCGATGGCGGTGATGGCGGTGACGGCGGCGAGCAGGCCAAGAAACGCGTCAAGTCATCGTAACGTGATCGTAACTTGGACAAGGCCGTTCTTTAAAGCTGTCAGCATCTCGTACTTCTCTTCATCAGGCCCTAGCCCAAATTTAGAGGGATAATGATTAATCGCAGGCCCCATTCATGAATATGCACAGAAACATGTGCGACATGCACTGCTAGCCCATGATGGCACGGCACAAACCGGATGCGCCACGTTCTCGCAGTCACATCCGTGTTCTGCGACTTGGTCCTCACGCTTGTTGGACTCTTTTGTTGACAAAAAAGTGCATCACTTGTACTCACTCGATCGCAGAGGTCGCAGGTCTATATCCAGTTGTACTGGATGAGACAGCGCATGGCCCTCGTCCTCGACAAAGAAAAATTGATTGAGATCGCTGGACCTGGAAACACAAGTCTGAATCCTTTTGCGAGGCAATCAACAATGATCGACGGAGTGTGACTGGCTAGCCATTTTGCTTCTAGCTCTAATGCGAGGGCCATGGTACACCAGTAGCACTGGTATTGTACCCAAGCATAGACCGATGGCTCCAATGGGAGCGCCTCCTTCTTGGTATCCCAAGCCAACAAACATCTTGGTGGTGAAGCTTGCAATATGGTCAGCCTGAGCGCACTCATCCACGCGCCTCGAAGACCTACATTGGACACAGCCCAGCAAACAGGATTCGGCAGAAGTTCTGTGCGGCTAAAGCACTGCTCGGTGTTTCGTCATAGACGATACTCAAATAGTTGAATACCGCAAGATAGACGCTGAAGATGCCCTGCGTAGACAGTCCGTGGTCAGCTCGATTCCATGTCACAAGAGCTGGGCTTGAAGTGCAGGGGAAAAGTGGTCACCAACCACAGTGGCTAATGCGATGCCCAGCACCGCCAAGTGACCGAGGGCAGCGTCCGTAAGCCCCAAGGACGATAAAGCATGTGCATCCTAGCGGTAGCATGAACCCTTCGAGGCGCACATTGCAAAGTACTTCCTCTGGGCTATTGGCGACCCGTCTAGCGACTCCAGCGGACACACGAGTAAGCAACAATCACTTTTGCGCACAGAAGATCGGAAATAGCAAGGCTGCGACGGCGACCGATCCAAATTCTGCAGCACTCTCTTGCCACGAGAACTTGTGGACTGTCTGGAAGACAAGCGATATAGCTGTGAGCGTCATGTAGAGCACTATCCAACAAAATTTCACCCAAAGAGGGAAGAAAAGGCCACGGGCTCGATCAGAAGCATGCGGAAGGGTCGGATGATGACGACGCTGGCAAAGGCCTGCAGACTGCTAGTGTCGGCATCAGTCGAGCATGTCCACCGCACGTGTGACATGTCCGTGTATTCCGCAGCTTCGATCCGAGCGCTGTAATTGTCCGAGGCTTTCGCTTTGCGTGATAGAACCACCGAGGCTCGTGTCTCTTGGAAGAAGAATACGATGACCAAGACCAGTATGGCATCAACGATGGCCTGCGAATAGAAGATCCTGCAATCGAGTCAAGATCGAACGGGATCACTACAAGATCAGCGTTCTCACCATCTCCGATCCACATGTGCGATTGCAAGACCGCTACACAACGGACCCAGCCCTGTCCCAAACAGCGTCGCAGCCGTGAGCCGCGTCATGGCCCAGTGCCGCTCACGTCTCGAGCATTTATCCGCAAAGACACCCGCAGGAAGAACAGCATAAGCGCTACTCGCACACCTCACCCCGAAAGCGCCACAGCAACATCTCGACATAGGACTGTGCTCACGAGCACAGCACCTGGAACGTCACAAACGGCAGCCCACTGGTCCTCAGGGCGATTTGCCGACCGCACGCCTCCCTCAACGGCGCGACGAGCCTGCCTGCAAAGCTGAAACCCGTGGTGAACGCCGTGATGCTGATGAGGATCGTCGCTTGCGCGCGCTGCCATTCTGCGCCCAACACTGCGGCGGCCGGAGCGAATGCTCCCGCGTTGCATGTCGTGGTGGCTGTCGCCAAGCAGGAGAGGGCCGGGATGAGCCGCTTCCTACCCTGAGGCCAAGACCGGGGCGAAGTAGAATATTCATGCAGGGTCGGGAGATCAGGATGGATCTCTGTGAGTCAACGATGTGGATGGATCGGTTCGAAGGTTATGATTTATCATGAAGTTGTGTGAGACATATTTTTTTTGGCGAAAACGAGAACGAATTGCTCGAGCAAGGGACAGATGATGGACTGCATGTGCTCATAGAAATTGTAGGCGACCTACTCGAACTTTTGTTCCCGAGGTGGCAAGGATGCTGATGGATGGGCTCAGGTCCTTGAATCCAGATGTCCGGCACGCGTGGCCATTACAGTATGTGTATTCCAGATGCTGTCCGCAATGCACAGCATAGAACCACTGCTCGAAGAGTGCAGTTCAGGGTCGAGGCAGAGGTCAACTTCGAACAGTGATTCCATGTACGAATCAAGTCGCTACATCTCTGGTGACGTTAAGTGGATGCCTGCTGTGTCTCGTAGGCGTTGCGGAACGACTTGAGCTGCCAAGAAAAGTGCCTTTTCAAAGAAGCTTTCATATTCTGCATTATCATAATGTGCACTACAAGCTTCAAAGACACACCAACCAACGCCTGTGATGCCTCTCTGCGAAAACCTCATCGTACCCAGATGAGTCTGTTTTTCTAAGATTTGTGTCGTATCATTACGTCCAGCATTTCCCGTACGATCATGCCATGCAAATAAAACCACGAGCCACTCATTGCTACATGTACAATTGACCGCTGTTTGTATCCTGTTTATCCTCAGATCATGAGGGCACCAACAAGACCGACGACTGCGAGGGTAGCGAAGAGACTGCCATCGATCGACTTGCTGGCAGAGCCAGTGTAAGGCTGAGGAGAGTATCCAGTTGGTTGGGATGAGACATAGGTCGTTCCCAAGCCAGAAGGACTTCCTGTCACAGCGCCAAATGGCGTGGATGGAGAGACATAAGGTCCCGAAGCGGTCTCGATGGGACTGACAGGTGAGGACGGCGAGGGACCAACAGGAGCAGGACCAGAGGGACCAGGCGCAGGTGCTGGTGTCTGATACCCTAGGCCTGGGACATCGTGCGTGCTACCGCTCTCGGTGACGGTGTATGTTGTGATCTGGACCTGGGGAACGGTAACCGTGGTGATGAACGCTTCGGTGCAGCTGCTGGATGGGATCGTGGCGCCCTGAGACTCACCAGTGGAGTACGTTGCTGGGAAGACGAAGTCTGAAGAGTAAGTGATTGTCGTGCACGGGACATCTGCTGCGGGAGGAGGGTTGGGCTTGCCCTGGACTGGGCTGGTCTCCACTGAGGTAGCGACGGGCTTTGTAGAAGTCTGAATGTAGGTCGATGGAGCGGAGCAGCCCTCGGCATCCGGACCACAGCTTGTGACTGTCGCAATGATTGTGCTGTATTGAGTAATGGTCTTGGCAGAGTATACAGGGGGTTGAGAAACCGGGGAGTCTGGAGTCGTGGTCGGTGGAGTGTGAGCTGTCACTGGGGTGATGTTCGCGGGACATCCTGTCAAAATGGCAGGGTTTTCAGGCAGATACTTGGCACAGATGCCGATGAAGTATCCTGCTCCAGAATTCGTGTCATCGTCGCTGGCAGACCAGGCGCTGACACAGCCATAGACCTGCTCAACGAAATCGCTGTTCTTGCAGAAACACTCGTAGTCGGTATTGCCGGTGCAGGTGGTCAGATGGAGCCAGCTGTTGATGCACTTTGGCAGTACGTCCGGCGATTCTGGCTTTGGATATGTAGGAGTATCCACGGGAGATGCACTTGTATGCGAAGAGCTTGGACCATAGACAGGAGGCTGAACGGCAGAGGAATTGCCGTAGCTAGGTGGAGCAGAGTACACTGGTGCCGAAGGTGCACCAGTAGACGCTGGATAATGTGGTGCTGACTCAGGAGAGCTCGAGACAGGGTAAGCAGAAGCACTCTCGTTAACGGGGTATCGCGGTGGTGTCGAGCTCGAAGTCCCGTAAGCAGGAGCAGACGTCGTCTGAGGAGATGCCACTGAGCTGGTACTACCGTAGCCAGCAGGCTGGGTGTTGCTGAGGACCGGTGACGAAGTCGGAGAGTAGCTTGGTGGGACAGATGCCGTTTGACAATCGAACTCGATGCTGTGAACGCCAATGTTACAGCCCTTACCCTGAGAACTTCCGTAGGGCTTGAAGGTGACCTTTTTCGCTCCACCGCATTGGGTGTTTTGGATGATAGATCCGCTGGAAGCGCAGGTGTGCACCTCCTTGCAGATGGAGTCGTCAGGCATGGTGTAATGACACTCAATATCAACGTCGTCATCCTGGTCCGAAGAGATTTGGTAAGTCTTGATGGACATTTTGTCGTCGCCATTACAATCCACGGCAGGCTCCTCGTCTAGATTTCCGGTGATGCACTTGGTTTGGAAAGATCTCTTGGTCAAGCTGTCACGCTTGCCGAAGGAGTTTGCGCACTTCCAGCCCGAGAACTTGTTGCTGCCATAGCTGTCGAACGAACCCGTCGACAGACCTGACCAGTCGTAGCCCTGGGTTTGGTTGGTTGAGCACTTGTTGTCGGTGGTATCGGGCGTGGAATAGTATGCCTTGCCTCCCCACCCTCCTCCATAACTGCCACCGGTGGCAGATACCTGCTGGAACGACAGGGCTGCAGCGAGAATCGCTGCGGGGCTGTAATGCATCTTGGAAGCAGAGCGCGAAGAAGGCTAATGCGCAGGTATGCGAGCTTGCACAACGAGTGTAGAGCGGCGTAACGAGTGAGCCAGCTCTCAATGGACAGTGGATTAAAGCACAAGCGACGATGCGAAAGGTGGATGGGATGGAATGGAAAAGACCTGGAGTCAGGAAAGACTTGCCTTTGTATGCTCCCCAGACACACGTACAAACTCGATGCCCAAGACACATGGACGAGTTTTCAGCCTCCAACCAGACGCAACCCGTCCGCTCGCATACGCGAAGAGGGCCAGGTTTGGAGCCATGTCTGGCGCCGGCGCACCTGCAGCCGCAGTGGACGTGCTGCGTGTCATGCTTGCACAAGCGGTTGCATGATGGCCAGCCGAGTGCATGGGACGGGAGTGTGGCGCTGAGGAGGGCCAGCTCCAGCACTTCGGCTAGCTACTGCAGGTACGCTGTCTCCTGTTTCAGCGTCGATCTCGTGTAGACAGCAGCTCCTGTGGCTTCGTTGCGTCCCATGTGCAGCTCAAGAATCGCCCGTCAGAACGTGCTGTGCGGCAGACATATCGCCGCCGCGATGGAAGTCGTCGTGTCCGGCCAGACCAGCCGTCCCAGTGCGCGCGGAGACGTGGGTGGTACGGAGGGCGCTGCGCTGGAGATAGCGCTGCACGTCTCCCAGGTGCAGCATGTGCAGATTGTGGTAGCGGTCCGCGTGGATGGAGGGAACGCCGGCCGTCTTGTTGCATGACAGGATCTCATTGCCCGGAAGATGCTGTTGTGGAAGGCAGAGAAGCGCTGGACGAGGACGAGTATTTTTAGCGGGACGGCACACCTCCCGCCGGCGATTGGTCAGGCAGCGATGGGATGCCTCAGTCCTCGCGCGCGTGTTTCAGTGACGCGCCCCTCGCCAGCCGCGGAACGCGTCCATGGCCAGCACAGCGAGCAACGTGGAACATCACGCGTCCAACTCTCCTGAGAACCGTGACGAACACAGACGCGAGACTCAAGAGTGCGATCCCGCTCGTCAAGCCGCCGGACCCCACAGCCGTCCGCTACTGCGTTGTCAACGACCAAGACATGGTTCGTGATTTCGCCGGGACGGAGGCTATTGCCCGCCATTACCAGTTCTGCCATTGTCACTGCTGAGAATCCCGAGCTCATCGAGGCCGGATCGGGGACCGCGCTCGCCCAGACGACAGCGTGAGATCTCACGTGCATGTAAGGCTGAGCAGTGGCGGTGGCAGCGAAAAGCCGGCCCCCGGGAACCTTTCAATCACTTGCACCCTGAGAAAGGCTTCTTCTCATCGGAAGCGAATCGGGCGCGGATGTGAAAACGAGAAATTGTGTCCACCATCCAGGGTCTAACTCAATGCTCGCTGAAGCTGATTTAGCTCTGCAGTGTCTCTTCACCCGTTGGGCCTTGGTGCCGATTGTGTGGCTCAAGACGACCATTACGGGTACTGAAGTCTGCCGCGGCCGACTGGTAGCTCGGTCTGGAACGCATGCACAGGCACTAAGTTAACTTAGCAAAGTTAACTTAGCAAGCATGCATGCACGCTTTACCAACGAATCGGTTCTCCATGCTCTCCATGCAGAACTGGATTATTTCGAGATGGCCGCAAACAACGTACTCTACAGTGTGAATCCATCGCAATGGCAATCTGCCGTGGAATTGGAGCTGTGGGAAAGCGAGAGTCTCGGATCAAAACATATTCAGTTGCCTAGCTTTGCCGTGTAAAATGCTGGCAGTGTGGCATCGAAGACTCGGCCTTGTGAATCGTTCAACACGTATCAAGACCGCCACAGCGAGCTGTCTGCAGGCGTCAGGCCGACGAAAGCGCGACCTGTTGACCACGCTCCAGCTGCTTCGCTTTCTCTGCCACAGGACATGGTTTTCTCAAGCCGACGATCATAGCCAGTCACTGTATTTATTCTGCTCAGATTTCCCGTGCGAGAGCATAAGCGCAGGGAACTGTGGTGTCTCGCTGCGCTGGTGGTAAGGGAATGAGGCTGGATGACCCCACATATCTCGTTGGCGACTGCCAAGAGATGCTGCTGCGCGAAAGGACTTTTTGATTGCACGACCACCTATCGCCTTTGAGATCTTGGTCCGAATGCAAATGCGATTGCGCAGATGTGCCGCGGTCTGCATAAATGAAGCGGATCTCTGCCTTTCCATTGCAAGATACTGCCATTCAGCAGACGTGAGTGCCATTTCCGCACAGTTCCGCGAACCTGGTTCCAGCGCTGCATCTCCTACTCCAAATTTCATGGCGAACTTCCAGCCCGATAAGTCATGCTTACGCGGCCGATTCAGACGAGGAAATGCCAAATCAAGAATATTGCGACAAAACCAGTGCGCGCCGCCCGCGTGAAGAGCGTCATCGAGACCACGTTCGCATCGATGTGGCTGGAGTTTCAAAATTCACCTTCAACGGGCTTGACAACGAACGTGGAAGGACTACAGCTTTTGTGCGGCGAATACTTATCCTGGCCATGTTTTCACGCCATCAGAGCCAATAGCGGTCCACAATGAGCTAAAGGCAGGCAGTATACAACGGTCGTTGCCCAATGCAGCGTGCGGGC
Organism: Cercospora janseana; assembly: GCA_026725115.1. Classification (NCBI taxonomy): domain Eukaryota; kingdom Fungi; phylum Ascomycota; class Dothideomycetes; order Mycosphaerellales; family Mycosphaerellaceae; genus Cercospora; species Cercospora janseana. The sequence continues at coordinate 1,214,798 of CM049104.1, forward strand.
TCCTCAGGCCCCTTGCAAGCGTTTGCAACGCTTTGCAAACGCTTACCTGCCCTCCCAGTGTTATTAGTATCGACTTGCCACAACGGTCATGGCCAGATACAGCATCATCCAGCCTCTTGCGCACGTCAGCAGTGGAACAATGTCAAACCACGACAGCCTCTCCAGCCTCCATATGAGGATACGTAGAAATACTACTGTCTCCCAGACACACCATCCACTTCTGTTTCTCCTCATATCATCTCGCCACCTCTCAAGTCGCTTCCTGCCGCTCGTTGCAGCTTTCAACGTTCAATCCTCTACGCTCTCTTCGTCGCGTATCTTCGAACTTGTCTCACACGCACTCAGTCGCGTCAACTCTGTAGCAAGCTCCTCAAGGGACAACAAGCGGGAACTACAGCCGGTACGACTATACAGAAAGCCAAGCCAACGGTCCTCACAGCACAATGCGCTGCTCGTCGTTGACTATGCTTGCTTTTGGGGCTCTGGCCAGTGCGATGCCATATCCTTACCAAGACCATTCACCACCATCTACAGCAGCAGGCTCGATACGAGGCACTTCACACACGACGGCAAATACCTTTCGCCCGCCCTCATCGCCGAAGTCCAAACGCCAATTCGAATTCGGATCTCTGATCGACTACTGGAGCCAGAAAGCCCAAGCCGAAGCCCACGGCAAGCCAGGACCTCCCATTCCCTCCAACCCGACGAAACGCGAAGCAGCAGCAGCAGATCCTCACGCACACATCGTCGAGCTCTCATGGGCGCCCATCCAAGCCCGACACATTCGAAAACGCGAATCCGCCGCCGCAGGCTACCCCGTCTCCGCCCCAGCAGATACATACGGCCACACAACGTCTTCCTTGCTGAAATCACGGCACCCCGTCCCCATCCCTCCGCCGATCGAGGATCCGTTCGCTTCCAACTCGGCTCTCGAGCACAAGCAGCATCCCGAACTAACATGGGCGCCCATCCAAGCCAGGAGCCTACGCATGAAGGCCAAACGCGCTACACCGGAAGTCCCGAGAGCCCAACCTCAAGCGCCAGCTTCGCTTTCGGGGCTGGACTTTGCCACGCGCATGCGACCGACATCCTCCGTTGCCGCAACCTCGAAATCACCAGCCGTGTCTGTGAAAGGGGCGCAACGGGGCCATCGACGTTCGCAGGCCGTCGATCTTTCTTCAGCTGCGCGAGGAGTTGGGCCTGTGTCTGGCAAGGCAGCGAAGGAGGACGCTGCGACTTTGGCGGAACTGAGGAATAAGCGCTGGGAGGAGGTCGGGAATGTGATGAAGGCGAAGAGGAGGGATTGGCGGTTGAAGGGGCGGAATGGAAATCTGATCGAGGTGTGAATTTGAGTGAGGCGAGCATGGCGAAGGAAGATCTTTAGATGCATTCAGCCTGGAGTTTGGACGGTGGGTTCTGTCGGCGTTTGAAGGTATCGGAATCTGATCAAGAATTGATGTGATCTAGAAGTACAGCGTACAAGCGAGACCCAAGGTGCGGTAGCATTTGAAGAATAGAGAAATGGTCATAACTATGCACTTCCTTTATGCTTCGTCATGGGACCCCAGTTCTCGCGCGGATTCTGCTGGTAACGCACCAACCGCTTCGTCTGTCGGTCTCTCCCCAAAGCTTCGTCAAAGACGACTTTTGGCCGTGCAATCGTTGATCCAAGTCCGTTTATCGCCTGCCTTGAAGCTACGGCGCTGCTTTCCGTCGTAGTACCTGGCGTGGTGTCTTCGGCCAACTTCTCCGTCTTGCCATTCTGTTGCTCTGCCTCTTGCTCTGCAGCCCACTGCTCATTCGCCTTCTTCATGATTGTATAGCCAGATGAGCCTTCCTTTAACGCACCTTCTTTGATGGGATGCTTTTGCCGCGTCCATTCTGTCATGATGTTCCAGATTGCGCTCCAAGGCGCATTGGTCTTGATACTACCCGGCTGACAGTGTGAGCGAGTTGCGCGGTAGCCTTGATGCCGCAGTGCACCCCGGATGGAGGCGTCATTGGGTGCAATGCAATGGATGACTTTGCTGACTGCTGAAGGGTTGATAAAGAATGGAAAGTGGTCAATGGTCTCCGGCGGTACTTTGGGAATGATTTCATCGTTCTCTGTTCGTTCGGCAGCCGGCTTATAAGTCACGACTTCGTCGTTAACTAGCAGCTCTTCCAGAGCAGTCGAGAGCATGCCTTCGATCCGCGCTTTCGTTTTGTACACCTGCGGGTCGGCCGCCTCCAAATCTTCAAGCAGCTTCTCGATGAACGCTGCGTTGTGCATCGGTCCCGCCCACATCGGTCCTGCGATATGTCGTTTCGAGCCGCAGTGCTCGCAGGACTGGTCTACTGCTGGTCCCTGGCCGATAGTGTGCTTCCACCACACGTTCTCATTCCGGCCCAGTTGCTTCGTATTACGGCCCCTCATATTGATTGTCCATGCTCCGCAACCATGATCACAGCCTAGCACATCCATGGTCTTACCAAAAAGGAATTTGACATCGGCTGGTGATTTCCTCACGCGGATGAACGTTCTTACGTAGAAATCGATGCTGAGGGAAAGTAGAGGCTCAATGGCCAGGCCCTGCTTGGCAGCTGCCGTAGCGACCGAATTGATGATCAGACGAAGACCTCCTTCGTGCATGTGAGCGCCTTTGATTGGGGCACCGCCATACAGAGACCAAGTCTTCTCGCAATAGCCAGTCGAAGCGAAAACGCCTGAGTCTGTGCAAGTGACGCAGAGCAAACCACCCTCATTCAGGGCCTGTAGTGCAGCATCAATGAAAGGCGCAGCAGTACCGTACGGATCCAAGTCGACCACATCATACTTCTGGTTGACATGCAGCGGACCATGCGTTCCAGGCTCTGCGTACGCGACTCGGTACATGTGCCCGATAGCGTTGTCCAGATTCGGCATGATCTTGGAGCCTAGTCCATTATGCTCCACATTGAGCTTCATACTCTGGATCGCGCTGGGATTCATGTCGTTGGCAACGACAGCAGAGACGAATGGTATCTCGTGGGCGTATCGTAGACCGCGCAGACCCGTAGCCGACAAGGCGTCCAAGATCCTGAATCGTGGCCCTGAAGGGGCTTTCACAGGTTGTTGCTCATTCTCAGTCACTGCATCTTCGCCTGAATGAGCACTGGTCTGTGGAGCCTCTTTCTGGATTCCTGCGATGGAAGTCCCACTCTCAGCCTGGTCGTCGACGCCCGTCCCTACCTTACTGCACTGTGCGTCATTCTCTACTTGCACAGGACCATCATCAGTCTTTCGCAGCTTCACCCCGCCCTCGTCTCGCTCACCAGGAAGCTTGCGCTTTTTCTTATACTCGTTCCTTCTCTTACTCTCCTCATTGCGCTGTCTCTTCCTATTCAAGAAGTCTTCTCCAAAAGCCTTGATCGCGAGCACACTCAGGTCTCGGTTGAACTGCTGAATCGGGTTGTAGAAGACGCTCTGTGCTTTCACTACCTCTTCCGTCTTGCCCTTGGCCTTTGCCTGTTGCGGAGGTGTGACGTGCTGCTGCGTATTGGGAGGAATCAGGATGAAAGCGCGGCCTTCTTGAATAGTTTCGTAAGTTTTGCCTGCATGCTCGATGATTTGTCCCGCCGCAGGTGCGGCACTCAGAGGCGCGGCGGAAGTAGTCATGGTGTTGCGGTAGACAGTAGGAAAATAGGGAAAGGGGAGGTGCCGCAGACTCCTACCTGTCGCGAGTGCAGAGCATACAGATCGAAGAGGAGTCTGCAGCATTCGCTCCTATTGTCCTGAGAAATGCGAGATGTCGATGTGCTGGACAGAATTGATGGGGGTGAAAATAGAGGACGAAAGTTTCCTTGTCCCGTTAGCACCGCAGGGGTCTACACAGTCTACAAGGCTAACATACTACCTTTTTCTCAACTTTTTGTTACAGGCACTACTATGTAAAATATGTAGACATCTATCGTACACCCACTGCTGAGCTACTCTATACTCGTTAAGACTATAATATGCTCTAGAAAGTATATATTAGGCTTATTAAGAAATATAGTAGTAGAGGTTCTAGTTATATAATTATTATAAAAGCTAGTATAACTAGCTATATCTAAATACTAGGAGGCTTCTTATAGCTATAAAGTACTTAATATTATTAGATTTATACTCCTACTTTAGAAGTGTAAGGGCACATACTATAAGGGTACGAGACCCGTGTATATGAGAGTACAGGACAGGGGCGAGAGCCTCAGGCATACTAGCCTATGCCACGCATGCTAAGCGCAGCATATAAGCACGCCCGTCGCACAATCCTTTGTGGAGGCAAGTAATAGTTTTGGCACGTTTAGCGAGTGTAGCTGAGGGCGCCCTATACATTGCTACATACCAACCTTACAAGAAGACTAATAGTAAAGAAAATTCTTATTAGAATATTAGTACTAAGCTTCTATACTATAAGTAATGTCTTGGTAGTACCGTAGTTAGAATACATCCTTATCTACTGGATATAAGTTATACAATATACGGCACGATACCTTTAGCATGTCTGTCCTCGCACTAAGATTGGGCACTATCTAGCCGAAGCCTCACCAGTTATTCTGTGGTTTGTATTGGGAAGAGCTTGTTGAAAGTGTTTCCTGGATCGTATCTTGCCTTCAAATGCCGGAGACGGCGAATGTTGGGTCCGAAAATGTCGCACGCATCCACATCATGTTGCTTGACCGGCCGACGTCAGTAAGTGTCAAAGAAGAGCAGACGTTTGAGGGGGCTTACATCGTAATTCCCGTATATGGCATCGACAGGCGATGCGCCATCGTCCACACATGATGCGACTCGCGCTTTGGACGCTGCCTTCTCATCCTTGAACGATTTTGCAACCCGCCGTGCCCACGATCGAAATTCGTCATCATTGCCCTCTTCATTCCACAAAGGCATGATGGACGCGTTCATATGCCATCCCCGGTGCGCAAAGCATCCGCCGGCACACTCGTTGACTCGAAGTGCATCGTAAAACTCAAATCCTATTACGGACGGCAACCCGTCTCCATCGACGCGAGCGTTGAGGAAGTCATCGAACTGCATGCGGATTTCCCTGACAAAGTCCGGCCGTAGAGGCAGGTCGAATGTGGCCCCTTTGATGCTGCTTCTCATACCTATCATGGTCGGAAATAATTGGTTAACACGTGGATAGGGGTGCATTGCCAGCCCATGAGGATCGAGTGGTCCGAGGTCATAAAAGTCCCGAAGTAGCGCTCGGCCATCCAGTTCGCATCCATTGAAGGAATGTACGGTGAGTAGGACGGTGCGTTCTTCATGTCTTCCTATTGCACAAACGCTCATACAACGGCCACCAGCGCGTGTCCAAGAGCCCGATGGACCGGGCCTCCTCTCGTACAGGTCGTTCAACGCTGTTACCACTCGTCGAATGTTCTCGTCTGTGGGCACATATGCCAATGCCCCTGCAAAAATGCTGGACTGCTTGTAGGCACGGAGGACAAAGCATGTCACCACTCCGAAGTTCTGTCCAGCACCTCGTATTGCCCAAAAGAGGTCGGGCTCCACCTCATCACTACACTCCACGATCTTTCCAGAGGCGAGGACAACGGTGGCTGCAACAAGATTATCAATGGCCAGACCATGGGAGCCTGTCAGATGACCATAGCCCCCTCCGAGGATCAGACCTCCGACTCCAGTGTCTGCCACCGTTCCTCCTACAGTGGCAAGACCGTGCTCCCATGCTGCAGCATCCACATCACTCCACAGACATCCCCCTTGCACATGTAGGAGCGGGTGTTGGCCTCCAACCTCCACACGCACTTCCCGCATACAAGCCAGATCGATGAGCATACCCCCGTTGGTGCTACTGGCTCCTGCTGTCGAGTGCCCTCCACATTTGACGGCTAAGTCGATGTTATGAATTCCCGCGAATTCGACAGCTCGAGATATCTCGTCGCCATTTCGAGGTCGAATCGACACGCCGGCCGGCTTTTCTGCTGCTCTCGACCACCTTTTGATGGAGTCATCATATTCAGACTGCCCAGGCCGAAAGACGATTTGCTTGAACGCATCTCCGTCAAACACGTGTTTTAGCGCCTCGATGTCCTCCTCGCAAATGGGTCTTTTGATCATGATGTTGGGATCCTCGAGATTGTGTTGTCCGTTGTCATCGGATCGCAAGCACTTTCAAAGAGCAAGGCGGTTGACCATGATACGATACTTGAAAGTTGTGCTACACCTGGGGTCGGCATGCGTTACCTTACGCGATTCAGCCTCTCAAGAATCTCGTCATTGAATTCAATGCGTGTCACGAAGCTTCGAGCCATGTTTCATGACACGTACGAAGTTGTCCAGCGGTCTAGGTCGTGCATCTCAATCACACAGCGTATGGCATTTTCCACACAACAAGCCATTGCATTGTCTCGCACGCTACGACAACATGGAGCCGGCCACTTTTTCACCAGCAGTTTTGCTTTACATCGTGGCAGCATTGCTAGTAGCATGCATCTTACAGTCTCTGCTCTATGTCGGTGTAACACGGCAAGATCCTCTCAGAATCTCATGCTGACATCACATAGCGGCTACAACTTGCGTACGGATCCACATTGCGAGACGTACCTGGTCCCTTCCATGCCAAATTCACCGGATTGGCACTGAAGTGGCATGATGTGCGCGGGGATCGGTGGCATTGGGTTCTTCGACTCCACGAGAAGTACGGACCAACCGTGCGTATCGCGGCGGAGGAGGTGTCTGTGAGTGACCCGGCAGATGTCAGAAAATTGCACGCGTTGGGAACCAGCTATCGCAAGCGACAGCAGCCAGGCACGCCTTTCAACATTTTCAGCATGAGCGATCCGCGTCAGCATCGATCACGTCAACGCTTCTATGCCAAAGCCTTCTCGCCTGCTAATGTGGATAAAAACCTCGAGCCTGCAATCCAAAAGTTGAGTAAGATCGCGATTGCTGGAATGAGAGAAGATGCAGCCAGCAGCTCCGGCCACATTGCGGACATGTTCAAATGGTCCAATGTATTTGGTTATGATGTTGCGTGGCAGTTGGTATACGGAGATGCGATAACCAATGGTCTGATGGCGCGGAAGCAAGGAGTGGACAAAGTGTTGACCGGCTGTTATTTGCAGCTACAAAACTCTCTGATGTTATTCTGCTTCCCTGCCTTCCTTCTTGGGCGAATGTTGGGTCTGTTCATACCGTTTTTCGCATACTATTTCCGCGTTGAGCATTACTACGATGATTTGGTTTCAGAAGGACCTCGTCAGGAAAAAATCGGGCTCTCTTCTACATTCTGGAATGATTCTGCCAACACGGCGAGATACTGTCGATCAAAAGCGGAAAATGACGCTTTCATCCTGGACGACGGAGCGCAATTGAGCAAGTTTGACGTTGCTAGGGACTCTACCACCTTCCTTGGTGCAGGCGGTCAGGCTATCGGAACTACGCTGCTATTCTTGATCTGGGTTGTCCTGCAAGACCCGGAGCTACAGAACAAATTGGAACAGGAAGTGGCATCGCTGGAGGAGCCCATTACCAATGAAGCATGCGGGGAACTAGAGTTGCTGAACGGTACAATTTACGAGACACTCAGGTTGTACGGAGGCGGGGCCTCCCACTTACCTCGATATTCAGATCGAGCAGGTCAATTTGGGCATTATATTATCCCTCCAGGCATTGCTGTCACTTCGCACCACGGCGCCCTCCATCGGAATCCCTCCGCTTGGAATCATCCGCAGAAGTGAGTAAAAAAGGTGACTTTTCGACGATCGACTATCGCGACCGACTGACCCATCGATCAAACAAACAGATTCGATCCTTACCGCTGGCAGTATCGGAGTCAAGCCATGGTTCAAGACGAGTTCCAGCCGTTCAACTCAGGGGCCCGTATGTGTATCGCCATACACTTCACGCTGACACAGCTCCGCATCTTCGTGGCAACTTTCTTCAGAGAGTTTCGGGGCGTGCGTTTAGCCCCGTCTGTCACTGCAGAGAGCATGAGGATTCTGGATCGGTTTCATATTCAGCCGGTGTCCAAGCAGATGGAGATCGTGGTCCCACCACTTTAGCTAGGGTTCGTACTGACTTCATCTTTGCCCGCGTTGGAACTATGCAACTAATCAAGGCGCTATCCAACTTATTGCGTCATCTCGAAAGCAGTTGCATTGCAGCTACGGCCCATCGAGGCGGATTCGTTGTAGCTCAATGTAAAGCCATGAATAAGAACGGGGCAATGACTCTTGTCAAGGCAGCCTTTCATAAAGCGACATTACGCATGCCAGACTGGCAGGTTGTGCTTTGATACTGCGCAAAACTGGACTACAGACCATGAATACCTCGAACAACGTCATCTGCCGCCGATTTCATCTGGCGGAGCTCGAAGATCAAGCATGGTGCCCGTCGTGGTTGCGGGAACACACACACAGAGCTCTCCGAAGGGCTTGGAGCGTCTCTTCTGGTGACAAAGGATCGATTGCATTGCAAGCAGCGCGTGTTCTGGTCGCGCAGCTAGGCGGGCTCGCTCGTACAAGCAAATTCACGTTTGTCGATGCATGCGCAGGCGCCGGCGGACCAACGCCTCTCATCGAAGAGCACGTCAACGATCAACTTCGCGAGTCTGAGCTAGCCCCGGTTGAATTCATCCTCACTGACCTTTGGCCGGACGTCAACGCTTGGAGGAAGATCATGGCGGCCTCCGAGCATATCACATGCATCGAGCAACCCATTGACGCGACCAAGGGAGCAAAAGTTGTGCCAACGACGAGAAAAGAGTGTCGGATGTTCAACTTGTGCTTCCATCACTTCGACGATTCGGCAGCTGAACAAGTGCTGCATGCTGCTATTGACTCATGTGATGCATTTATGTAAGTTTCCCAGCGTCTACTGTCGTTTCACGTAACAGCTGACTCAGATGACTGACTCTTTCACGTGCCAGCATCTTTGAAATCACACACCGGACCTTACCAGCGCTGCTGAACACTACCTTGATCATCCTGTCCCCCTTTCTCACAACCCTGTACGACTGGTGGTGGTCGCCATTGCACCTCTTCTTTACTTACGTTATCCCGGTCGTCCCCGTCTTTTACATGATTGACGGATACGTTTCCTGTCTCAGGGGCCGCACGAGCGAGGAGACCTGGCATCTGCTGACTCGTCGTTCGGGATTGAGTGTTTCAGCGTGGGAAGCCGAGCATGGCTGGAGCCTGCGGAGCGGCTCGCAACTGGTATTGCCTCCTTTTGGTACACTGTATTGGTACTGTGGTGTGAAGAAGGCGGAGGTGTAGTATTGACCTAGACTGGATCAATCAAGGTTTCTTCTTGTAGTGTAGCCACTTGCCAGAAGTGGGGGAGACGCCTGAAGTATGCTACAAGCTGTCTGAGTCATTTCGTTTCATCCTCAGATGGTGCTTGGGGAATCTTATCGCGCTGAGCAAGAGTGCATCGTATAAAGTGCATCAGGACCAGAAAAGCCAGCGTTTCAATCCCGTCATGCTGTATCATGTGTCGTTCACGTAGTGGACACATCGCTTCAATGCAATCGATGGCCCTTAATCTAGGCTCCAAGCATCTCATCGATGATCATCGAAGACTCGTGCCGGCTGAGGGTTCGATATATCCCACCAGAGTCAATGGTGCAACAGTAGACTATGGCTTGCCATAGAATTTTCTATCGATGACTTCCCCCAATGCGGTACTCCTCGGAGGTATCGTACACTTTCCCAATAGCAAGCAATTGCTGCGCTATCGCTCCATATTCCGCTCTGTACCGTTTTCTACACCACTTTTGGCGTCTTTGACAGAACTCACAAGTGTTCTTGAGAAGGTTTCATCGCAATTGCCATTTATCGACCCAGAATTATCTCGCTCAATACAGCGTATACCACCAGCGATTGCCGAGTGGTTAAAAACAGGGTCGACAGGTTGCCTGGAAAACTTCGAACTGTCCATTGCTTGTCGCACTACGCTCACAGTCCTGTTCCAAATACTCTCCTACTTCCACTACTTGCAATCGAAATATCACGATTCACACGAGACATTGCGAACTCGCGCACTTCAAGCTGGAGGCTACCAGGGTCTTTGTATTGGTCGTCTGAGTGCCGCAGCACTGTCAAGCGCTATCACGGTTGCGGATATACCGCACTACACGGAAATCGCACTACGTTTTGCATTCGCTATCGGCATCTACGTGGAGGTTGATGAAAGTCGCTGCCGTAGTGCGGGCGTGTCGTCACAGACGTTCGCCGCCACGTGGACCGACGAAAGGAGCTCGGTCGACATCTGTGCGACGGTGCGAACAGCATGCCCTCAAGTATGTCCCGCAAATGCAGCTCACTGAGCGCTGTTAGACTAACAGCTGTGGCAGGCATATGTTGGCGTGGTTCACGATCTTCGATGCATCACTATCACTGTTCCGACTATCCACGCAGAATCCCTCATCCGCACGGTGAGGGGTCTACACGTCAAGATCATCGATGTTCCAGGTCGATTCCACTGTCCAGAGACTACCACAGCGGCAGTCCAGCTTGTCTTGAGTGCGACCAGCCACTGTTTCCGCAGAGAGATCAGGGAACGCACACGGACGTCCCAATCACTTGACTCGGTTGATAGGAAAGCTGAGCAGTCTGAGCTGACATGGCAGATTGTCAACAGCATCTTGCGGGAGCAAACGGACTGGTACGGCAACGTTACGGATGCGTTATGCCACTTGGAAGATCAAAACATAGAAGTGTTGTTCATCGGCAAACACGCGGTTCCATGCACAATTTCCAAACGATATCGCACCGTGGATGCTGAATTAGAATCATGCCAAGACCACACTTCCACAATGACGAATACATCAGAGTATGGGGACGATGCGATTGCTGTAGTCGGCATGGCGTTCAAAGGTCCCGGAGCCGACACACCGTCCGAGCTATGGGAGCTGCTTCGGCAAGGGCGCTCGACACTTGCTAAGGCGCCAGCAGATCGGTTCGTCAGCTCAAGAAGAACCAGTCCTGATCAAAACTTCTGGGGTCATTTTATGAGGGACATCAAGGTTTTCGACAATGGCTACTTTCGCAAATCGCCACGCGAAGCATCGCAGATGGATCCACAGCAACGATTACTGCTCATGACAGCTGCAGAGGCACTGGAATCTTCAGGCTATTTCGCAGATACCGCGGCTAGCCAGGACATTGGAGTTTATCTCGGCGCGTGCGCGGTCGACTATGATTTCAATGTGGCGGGATCGAAGCCCACGGCCTATTCTGCCACAGGAACTCTGCGATCGTTTCTGAGTGGCAAATTGTCGCATCACTTTGGCTGGAGCGGACCGTCCATAGTTATTGATACAGCATGTTCGTCTTCGGCCGTTGCGATCCACACTGCGTGTTCTGCTCTCCGGGCGGGCGATTGTCAGGCTGCCCTTGCAGGAGGCATTTCGCTCATGACCGCACCCTACCTGTACGAGAACTTTCATGCCGCACGTTTTCTCACCCCAACTGGTGGCTGCAAAGCGTTTAGTGAAGACGCAGATGGCTACTGCCGAGGAGAAGGAGTGGGCCTGGTAGTGCTCAAGCGTCTGTCAGATGCTACAGAAGCTCAAGATCACATCCTCGCAGTGATTTCGAGCTCCGCAGTCAACCAAAATGAGAACGCTGTGCCTATTACGGTTCCTCATTCAGATTCACAGGCTCAACTCTATCGCAAGATTCTTGCGAGCTCGAAGTTGCAGGCACAGAGCGTTTCCTTTGTTGAGGTAAGCCGACATGTCAATAACAACTTCACAGTAACTTAGCTAAATTTGCGGATCAGGCGCACGGCACGGGGACGCCTGTGGGCGATCCCATCGAGATGGAGTCCATTCGTCGCGTCTTCGGGTCCCCCGAACGCGACTCGCCGCTGTACGTCGGCTCTGTGAAGGCGAACATTGGACACCTTGAAGCAGCTTCAGGTGTTGCAGCGTTGATCAAGAGTGTACTGCAGATACAGCATAGGCAGTGTGTGGAGCAAATCTCTATGCGAAAGCTCAACCCGACCGTGGGACCATTGAAGGGCTATGGTCTGGCCTTCCCGGGCAAGGACGCTGGCCTACCCACCGATCGTCGGCTTGTTGCTTGCGTCAACAACTACGGAGCCGCAGGTAGTAATGCCGCGATGCTGGTCCAAGAGAGCCCTCAGAAGCAACATGACCGGAAAGGAGTCGGAAAGCATGTGTTCTGCCCAGTCCAAATCACAGCAGCATCTCAGTCCAGCGTCCTGCAATACGCCAAGAAGTTGTCGGAATTTTGCTCCACGGCGTCGATGCAGAAAGATGCATCGCCGTGGCAGGATCTCGCCTTCAATCTGTCAGATCGTCGAGACCCAAGGCAAGCTTTCTCGCTAAGTCTTGTCGCTGACAGTTACGAAGCTCTGGCAAGCCAGATCTCGAATATCCAGCCTGACGATGTAAAGGTGATGCGGGACAAGCAGGGTCCCATCGTACTTTGCTTCGGTGGTCAGGCGCAGGATCGCGTCGCGCTATCCCAGGAACTTTACGAGTCTAGTAAACTGCTACAGGGGGCACTCAAAGAGTGCGATGATACAATGGCGGGCCTAGGGTACTCTTCGATATTTCCGGCTATATTTGAAGACCAGCCCGTTACGGATGTCGTGGCTCTGCACTCGATTCAGTTTGCTGCACAATATGCTTGTGCGAAAGCCTGGTTGCGTAGTGGACTGGAAGTTCAGGCAATGATTGGTCATAGCTTTGGTCAATTGACCGCCATGGTATGCTGCGGCGTTTTGACTCTTGCCGATGGCATTCGACTTGTCGTGGGGAGGGCAAGGTTGATCAAGACGGATTGGATTGGAGAGCGAGGTACCATGGTCAGCGTCTGCTGTGACGCGGAAACCCTCGATGATCTTCGTCGCGAACTCGAGAGCCGTGGAAAGGGATTCGAAGTCGCCTGTTACAATGGACCCAACAAGCGAGTCCTTGTGACCGACACGCTCACGGCAGAGCTTCTGGTCTCTGATCTGCTCCCTTGCCTGAAGATATCCCACAAAATGCTCAATGTGGCATATGGCTACCACTCCCGATACGCCGATGCTATCATCCCGGGTCTTGAAGCTCTTGCGTCTCAATTGACCTTTCGTCCGCCCAATTTACACCTGGAGACTTGCACGAAGGGCGAAAGCTGGACATCATTCGATGCACAGAAAATGACGTCGCACACACGCGATCCGGTCTATTTCGATAGTGCAGTCTTACGACTCCACGACAGGCTTGGGCCATGCACTTGGATAGAAGCCGGGATCGGCTCAAGGGTGACCGGTCTGGTGAGAGCAGCATTCAAGGAGTCCAGCAGTGCCTACTTGCCGGGGCCGGCGACGGTGAGAGATCTTGCCGTAACAACGCTCGAGCTATGGCGCACAGGTTCCCGCGTAGCCCACTGGCCGTTCGCGCGTGAGCAGAGACTGCAGTATGCAAGAATTTCCATCCCTTTCTACGCGTGGGATTTGACGCCTCACTGGGTGGAGCTCGACCAGAAGCCCGCACATGCAGATCCATCGTTCGAAGCCAGGGATGAGCCGACCGAAATGCTTAGCGTTGTTGGGCAGACTCATAATCACAGTGCGCGTCTGGTTATCACGCGACAGAGTGCCGAGTACCGTGCTCTGAGCAGTGACAAACCCTGCGAGCCAACAACCCTTCTGTACTTGGCGTCACGAGCTGTTGAGATAACACGGAAGCAAGCCAACCCACCCACGAGTATCAGGGAAGTTCGAGTCATCCAGCTGCTGGAGCAAGATGATCTGGCTAAGTACCACGTGCATGTGCAGCATCTTGCGGACGGCGGTTATCATGTCGAATTTCGGACAGATGAGGCTTCGCAGCCCGTAGCGACTTGTATCCTTGACTACTCACCAGCCACGGGACGGGAAGGGAGTCTGCGTACATTCGCGCGAGTTGTCGACAAGGACCGAGCGCTATCGATCCGAGATCATCCTGAGCACGAGGCGTTGCGAGGAAACGTGATGTATCGAATGCTCGAGTGTTCTTTGCAATGCCCTGCGTGGTGCCGCGGCGTCGAAAGCATCGCGGCTCTGGGGGCACAGCTGGTCGCGCGAGTGCATGCACCTGGCCCGGTACCACAAGAGCTTTCCAGGCTGTTGGTACAAGGAGCACTCGTTCCACACTGTTTCTTACAGGTCGCCCAGTTGCACGCTCACTGCCTCTTCACCGACCAAGACGCTGAGCCGGGGAAAAACACGTGGCAGCTGTCGAGTGTTGACCGAGTGCAATGGGTAGAGCAGCAGGACCATGGTCCAGGACCGTGGGACGTTGCTGCGTTCTGGTCACACACCGACTCACATCTGGACTATGATTTATTCGCTTTCGATCCCGATTCGGGAGACTTAAGCTGTACGATCCTTGGAGTGCGCTTGGTCGCCGTAAGTGACGTTGTCCGCGTCAAAAGCAGAACAGAGACTCCCGCGATATCCAGTTGCCGGAACGAAGAGAGCCACGAAACTCCCGACACTGATTCGAAGCTGGAGAATGGGGAACAATCGCGAACTGTAACTGATGTCTTCGAGCAGATTCGTGAGTTGATTTCTAGTCTCATTGGCGTGCGCAAGTCGGACATATCCCCCGGTGACTCGTTCGATGATTTGGGGATTGACTCATTAATGGTAGTCGAGGTGCTGTCTGACCTTTCTGCCCTGTTTGAAGTCGATCTCCCGCCCGCGGAGCTCCGCGAATTGACGGATCTCGACTCCTTGGTCAAGTATCTGGTGCATGATAAACATTGTGGCAGCAAGAACTCGGACCGTGTTGCAGAATGCAGAAGGGACTCCTCGAACAGCAGCCAGCATTCGGATATATCAAGCCAGAGCGCATCTACGCTAGATCCGGACCCATCCATATCCTGCGAGTCAGAGTTATCTGAGGAGGACTTCCCGGGTGCGGAAGGACGCTCCGCAGGGTCTGTCATTGATGCTTTCTCAGCCGTTCGGACAAATTTTGCAAAGCATGCGGAAAAGGCTGGGGCTCAAGATTTTTGGAAGTGCGTCCAGCCTGAACAGCTGCATATCGTCTGTCACTACATTCGTGACGCATATGAGGCCATGGATCTTAGCCTCATGGCCATGTCGTCGGGAGAAGAGATACCTCTCTTGACCGAGACACCAGAGCATAATCGGCTATGTAACCAGTTACTGCGGCATTTGACGATGGATGGTTATGCGGAATGGCTCAGTGCTCGTCCAACCCGGACCTCGAAATCTTTTGAACGCCAACCAACATCGGCACTTGTGGACATTTTTGTGCGCAATTACCCGAACTTTGAGAATGACATGCAGCTTCTCCAGTCTACCGGACCACGCTTGGCGGACTTTATCAATGGTAAAGCAGATCCGTTGTCGATCATCTTCGGGAACAAGATGACGAAACAAAAGCTCGACGAGTTCTACCGTTCTTCTCCCATCTCTCGCGCGGGTAACGACCTTATTGCGGAGTGCTTATCGTCCATCAAGCTCGAACCTGGCCGGCGTCTCAAAATTCTGGAGATTGGGGGCGGAACCGGTGCCACGACCCACGCTGTCATCTCAAAGTTATCTCATGCTGGGGTGGAATTTGAGTATACGTTCTCCGACATCTCGTCTTCTCTGGTCCAACAGGCCAAGAAACAGTTCAAGAATGTCAATTTCACCAGACCCATGCAGTTCACCGTGTTGAACTGTGAGAAGTCCGCGCCGACCGAGCTAGAAGGCTGTTTCGATGTCATCATCTCGACAAACTGCGTGCACGCAACGCGCAACTTGGAGAAAACAGCGGCGTGTATTTTGCCGATGCTGCGGAAACATGGTGCCTTATTTCTTGTTGAGTACACGCGGAACTTGCCCTGGTTCGACCTCGTATTTGGCTTGCTCGATGGGTGGTGGGCGTTTGACGACGGGCGTGACCACGCGATAGCCCCAATCACTTCCTGGGATCGAAGCCTGCGCGCCGCAGGATTTCAACACGTCGATTGGAGTGATGGGTCAGATCCAGAATCGCAGACAGAGCGGGTCATCTGTGCGCTTGCGCATTACCACGACGGCCCGAAGAGCGCTATGGGCGGGTCGCCTCTGAGACGTGCGGGCGTTCTCTACCAAGAGCTTCCCATCAAAGAATTATCTGGATTGGTGTTGATGGCGGACGTTTACTTGCCGAGTGCGCCTGACGCTCCTGGAAAGAAACGCCCTATTGCCCTGATGATCCATGGAGGTGGCCACTTTTTGTTTGGAAGAAAAGATATCCCGATGAAGCACGTCCGGAAAATGCTTGAACGGGGACTTTTGCCCGTGAGCGTGGACTATCGGCTTTGCCCGGAGATGTGCCTGGCTGAAGGTCCAATGTCAGATTGTTGTGAGGCTTTGAGGTGGGCACGTAACGTCCTTCCGACATGTGCGAGCCTTGATCATGTTTCTGTCAAGCCGGACGGAGATCGGGTTATTGCGTTTGGCTGGTCTAGTGGCGGCCATCTAGCTTTGACTCTTGGCTACACGGCAATTGCTGCAGGCATTCCGCCACCGGACGCTATCTTCGCCTTGTATCCCCCGAGCGATATGGAGTCAGAGCGTGAGTTGTTGTGCGCTCTTTTTCCCAAAACCTGGGCTAACTGACCTTTTCTTAGACTGGCATCAGCCCTGTTATCCTCTGGCCGCGCAGGAAGAGCCACAGCAAATCGAGAACATCCTCGAGGGTGTTGAGCAAGAACCCGTGAGTATTCTTTGGATCGATCGATGCAAGCATGCAGCTACTAAAATGAGCACAAAGATTGTCGAATATGCCCCAGTCAGCGAGAAGCCTACGCTGTCGCTGTCGCTCACGCTGAACGATCCTCGGGCAAGAATAATCCTTGACATGTCCTGGAATTGCACTACCTTGCCAATATTGGTGAGCGGGCTACCCCATAAAGAAACTGCGCACGAGCTTGAAGCAGATTCGAGGCCACGACTTCCGGTCCCAACTGAAGAACAGATCAAGGCCATCAGCCCACTATGGCATATCAAGCATGGGGATTTTGCGACGCCAACCTTTTTCACACACGGGAATGCGGATGACTGGCTGCCATTAAGCATGACCTTGGGCACAGCAGAGGCTTTGCAAGTGAAGAACGTACCGGTGGAGGTTGCAGTCGCAGATGGCTGCGCCCACGCTTTCGATCTGTTCCCTACCGGTGATCCGAAGCGCAGTGGGTGGAGCTCCATCGAAAAAGGCTATGACTTTGTGTGCCGGTATGTAGGACTGTAGATCGGACAAATGCAGAACGCCAATGCTGGTAGCGGTAGCGGCTCAAGTGCAATCTCTGCGATTATATGTCATCGAGACAGCGCGCTCTGGTCCAACGGCGGTTTGCACAAATACACTTGCACGAATCGCAGCTTCGGCAATCGCTCTTCACTTCGCGACACTTGCAGTCGCACTGCACTCTCGCCCGATGACTCTTTTACACCTGGCAGCGGCTTCAGCTTCCCGCTCAGATTCAGCATGTACCACTCCACATCCAGCCCCTGACCAAATGGAAAAATGCGTTCCAGCTGATGTTCCCATGTACCTGTCCGTTCCCACATGGCGTTGATCTCCACCTTATGGTTTCGAATATCTGCGAAAGGCAATCAACGGGCGACTGTGACTTTGCAGCTGTGCTTCTACTGACCTCGCTTTCCCAACAGCGACACTGAAGGCGTGATGAGCGCAGCATCGTCGGTGAATAAGTCCGCAAAAGCATCGACACTAGCCTTGTCGTCAAGATTACGGTAATAGTCATATATGAGATCGCACACGTCTTGTGGGACCACGAGATTTGGAGGGGTAATGATTGGCATGGCTGCTTTGGTAAAGGGAAGTCTGTTCAGATAGTGGTGGATGATCAGCAAGCGCGAGTGCAGTGCGCTGACCTTGAAGCATATAGCCTCTTGTATTCATCGACAACCAACAGCAAGTAGTCCCTTGAAAAAGCTTTTGTCTCTGACACGCAGCAGATGCACGTTCGATGATCGTCGCAGGCCGCTGCATCAAAGCTAATGCTGGCGACACATCGCCTGACGTCAATCCGAGACGAGTGCAATGCGGCGGTGCTTGGTCGTGCCGGAAGCATAACGAGGCGCCCGCGCCTTTGATCTTCGTGCTCATGTCGGGGTCGTATCCTGACGTAGTGGCATCACCCTGTGAGCGCGAGCCTCTGTATATTGTGCTCTCAAGCTCTCCAGTATCGAAGCCAACGGACTGCCCTGCCCGCTGATATCAAGAATGACGAAGGTTGTACCGCCTGGGCCTTTCGGGATTACACTGCATTGCGCTAATGATGTAGACAGCCCCGTTTGCCAGATGCCGCGACAGTAGGTCTACGACCTAGCATAACAGAAGACGTTGCACCATGTGCAATTTTCGTGGCGGCTTATGTTGTCGCTGCAGTCTGGAATCAAATTCGATTCCAGCGGAATAGACTTCGTGGCCACAAATTTCTCATGTCGTGGGCCTTGTTCGGCTTCTCGGGGACTCGCATCGTAACCTTTAGTCTACGAATGGCCTGGGCTTTTGACCTGGAAAACGTGGGCCTCGGAGTCGGTGCTATCATTTTCACGAATGTCGGCTTGCTGGTGCTGTACACGATCAATTTACTGCTGAGTTGGCGGGTCCTCAAGGCACTGCAACCACAACTCGGGTGGAGCGCATGGCTCAGATGCATTCTCAATGCAAACTTTGCGTTGCTTGGTATTTGCATCATACTCGTGATCAGCGCCACGGTCTCTGGCTTCTATGCGCGCGATGCTCACGTTGGGCGAGCTTTGAATTGGATCGGTAAGGTCGGCGGTCTGTACACTCTGGTGTTCAATCTAATCGGCCCTGCTTGCTTTCTCGCCGCAGTCGGATGTCCTCGCAATTCCGCCAGAGAGTCCTTCGGTATGGGCACCATGCGCACGAAATTGATCACTTTGGGCATCTCATTGCTGTTCACCACCTCGGCCGCTATTTTCCGCACAGCGACAGCATGGGCTCCTGGACGGCCGCTCGAGAATCCTGCGTGGTACCACTCTAAGGCTTGCTTCTATGTAATTGAGATGGGGTTCGAAGTAATTGTGGTGTATACTCTGACGTTAAGCAAGTTTGAGCGACGCTTTTGGGTGCCGGATAAGAGTTGCAAGCCTGGCGACTACTCATCTCGGGATTCGCCGCTAGATGATAAGAGGTTCGGAAACCGCAAGAGTTTTCGAAATGGAGAAAACTACGCGATGCTCCCGCGATAAAGTAATGTTATACATGTAGTCAGCTTAAAGTGGCTTTCTCCAGGCTCTAGAGAATCTCGATATTGAAAACAAAATTACTAGAGATGATACTAAGATCTATAGA
This sequence comes from Cercospora janseana, assembly GCA_026725115.1. NCBI lineage: Eukaryota > Fungi > Ascomycota > Dothideomycetes > Mycosphaerellales > Mycosphaerellaceae > Cercospora > Cercospora janseana. Next base: position 1,234,123 of record CM049104.1, read on the forward strand.
AGTAGCTGTGAGATACGCTATGATCGTAAAGAAAGCGAGTATAGTTAATGGCCTTGAAAATAGTATAGCGCCTCGTCCGGCACTCGGATTCGCTTCGGGAACTTTTTTTTGAGATCCATGGGGCCTATGCAACATTTCTGTGAATTCACAAAACACCGTTCATCATACAACATCAAGGATGGCTGCCATTACAATCTCGACCGCTTTGCCTGCGCTGCCAGAAGGCTGGACTGCTGAAAAGGACTTCAAGGTGGTTGGCCAGCTGTCTGAGCCTGTCCAGCGAGCACTTGAACCGGTTGGCCCTCACTATCTGGCACACGCCCGCAGAAAGCGACACAGGCGTACATTCTCAGAGGTGAGCGGACGATTTCGTCTATCGCACATATAATCACTCTAACACTAGCATAGGACGAGAAGCTGCAGGCTGAGCAGAGTGTGAAGAAGGTGGAGCGGGTGGTCGATGATGATATTGAAGAAGTGACGGATCCTATGCTCCTCCAGCGTGAAGCCAAGGACTGGAAGTCGCAAGATCACTACGCCGTATTGGGTCTTGCGAAGTACCGATACAAGGCCACCGAGGACCAGATCAAGCGTGCCCACCGCAAGGCTGTGTTGCTACACCACCCAGACAAGAAGGCCGCCTCCGGTCAGTCTGAGAATGATCAGTTCTTCAAATGTATTCAACGTGCCACCGATATCCTCCTCGACCCGGTCAAGCGCCGACAATTTGATTCCGTCGACGAAGCTGCGGACCGCGAGCCACCTAGCAAGAAGGACGTGCAGAAGAAGCCTGGCAATTTCTACAAACTGTGGTCACCAGTCTTCGAGTCTGAGGCTCGCTTCAGCAAGATCCAGCCCGTGCCGAAATTGGGCGATGACAACAGCACGAAGGAAGAGGTCGAGGCGTTCTACAACTTCTGGTACAGCTTCGATTCGTGGCGATCGTTCGAATATCTGGACGAGGATGTGCCGGATGACAACGAGAGCCGTGACCAGAAGCGTCATGTCGAGCGCAAGAACAACAATGCCCGCAAGAAGAGAAAGAATGAGGATGTGCAGCGTCTTCGTGAGCTCGTCGATGCCTGCTTGGCCATGGATGAACGCCCGAAGAGATTCAGGCAGGACAAGAACAAGGACAAGAACGCAAAGAAGGCAGCAGCCGAGGCGGCTGAGAAGGCAGCGAAGGAGGAGGCAGCTCGCAAAAAGGAGGAAGAAGCAAAGGCCGCTGCTGAGAAGGCGGCCGCTGACAAGGCAGCCCGCGAAGGCGCAAAGAAGGACAAGGAGGCGGCGAAGAATGCGGCGAAGAAGAACAAGCGTGTCATTCGACAAGCACCCAAAGACGCCAACTACTTTGCTGATGGCGAAGCATCTGCTGACCAAATTGATGGCGTGTTGAACGAGGTCGATTCCCTGATCTTGAAGCTCGACAACGTAGAAATTGCGGATTTTGCTGCAGAGCTGAATGGCAAGACCGACAAGGCGACGGTCAGGAGCGTCTTCTCAGCACAAGTGCAGAAGCTTGTTGAAGCTGGCAAGGCCAAGGAGGGCGATTACAAGAACTTGGTCTAGATGTTCCATCTGGCGACGAAAGTAATGAAGGGGATTGCATCTGGCGTTTTCGTTAACTAGACGGGTCATGTGTGCGACAGTAGCTAGTCTGTATGACCACAGAACGGTGCGGTATGACAGTAACGTGGTTCCGGTCTCTCACCGGCACATGGCCGACCCTTGTCACTGGCGCCAGTCGTCACACGTGGGCAGTGAACTCTTTTCACAACGGTTCGCCCGTTGTCGTCGTCATGTCATGTTTGAGCTGCTGACGTGTCAGCCAGACCTCGAAGCGTGAATTATGTCGCCCGCGACAAATTGTCGAATATCAATTCAGACCTTCCACATGCATCCCAGACCCATGGCCATCTGCAGTGATCCTGCGAATAATGCATCTTCGGCAATGCACGCTCCACAGCCACCTCCAGCTTGGACCCGCACATCCCACTTCCTTCTCAACCCTGGTCCTCTCTCCCGAACACTTCTCGTACGACCACAACCCCATACCACGCTTCCTTCGCTATACATACACCTTCGGACGCACTCGAATCACTCGGCACATAGCCCCAGTGCACAGATATTGCTCGACAGCGACCACACTGTTGGGGTGGACGACACACCTCTCATCCCGCAGATCCTGACGTCTTGCTGCGTGGGCCAAGCCGACCACATGCAATAACAGCAGACCATCACTCGCCCGCAGCATCGAGGCTGCACACGAGCATCGCAATGTCCAACAATCCCTCGCCGCGTTCTGGAACGCCAATCCAGCATAGTCCTCGCAGTCAGCCCGCCTCCTCGGCAACTCCCCCCTCCACATCATCGATCCCACACGCGCCGCTCGACAACTCTCATGCAAATGACTCAATCACCAATCTCTCCACGCACTCATCCTCAACAATCAACAACAACACATTCGTACCTGCGTGGCGAAGACCAACCATCAACATCGACGGCAATAGTGATCCTGCCCGTCGACCGAGCGTGCAATTCGTCCCACACGCAACCAAAGCCGGATCACGATCCAGCAGCGCCAACCCTCCCTCCTTGCGAAGGAGCGTGGTGGGGAGTCTCAATGGGAAAAATCCTCCAGCACAAGGCCGCAGATTGAGTAGTCCACCTCCTCCGGCGCAATTCAGGCCCTCGGTCAGTTTCGACACTTTTGCCAATCCTGCTGCAAGCGACTTTAGCTTGACGCTGAATCGCAAGCACCGCGACTATGAATACACAAAGAGATCGCGAACATTTCTGTGCGGGACAGACACGAACGAATACTCGGACACTGCACTCGAATGGCTGATCGATGAGCTTGTGGACGACGGGGACGAGGTGGTATGCCTCCGAGTCGTGGAAAAGGACAGCAAAGAAGCATCGATCTGGTCGAGAGGGCAAGGCAGTGCAGGCTATCGGAAGGAAGCAGAGCGGTTTCTGGAGGAGATTGAGAAGAAGAATACCGACGACAGAGCAATCAGCCTGATTCTAGAGTTCAGTATTGGCGGCATACAGGACACGATTCAGAAAATGATCAGGATCTACGAGCCGGCCATGTTGGTCGTGGGAACGAAAGGCAGAAGCTTGACGGGGTACCAGGGGCTACTCAGCAGCGGCAGCGTGTCGAAATACTGCTTGCAATATAGCCCTGTACCCGTCATCGTGGTGCGACCGAGCAGCAAGCGGGAGGCGAAGAAGCGCAAGAGGCTACAGGATCCGAGTAGATCTGGCTATCGAGACATTCTGGATAAGTCCGACGATGCGCCCCGAGGAAGAGGTACGCATCTGCTGGACGAGAAGCACCGTCTTTCCATCATGGGCTCGGATCTAGGCGCTCTCGGACGGCTGGACGCGCACGACGACGAGGCGAGACATGTCGCCGAAGCCATTGGTTACAAGCATGTCGATAGTACGATTTCCAGCGAAGCTCCTCGTGGCAATTCGCTCTCACGCGTCTCATCTGTATCTGAAGGCCCGACATCTCCTTCAGGCAGGATACTGAAGTCGCCAGATCTACGGGGCGTCGGATCTGGTAGCGACGATGACGATGATTATGATGTGGAAGCGGAGGAAACTCTGAGTCCAGAAGCCGAGGCTCTGCAGATTGCGCGAGAGCGTGCTTTGCAAGTTCTACAGGACGTGCAGGAAGATGAGGAGGATCGAAAGCGGCGAGCTTCAAGTAGAGGTCGGAGTCAAAATCGCAATCGCAACGGGGATGATGATGAGGGCAATGCCGGCGGAGCGGCTGTGCTGGATATTTTGGAGAAGTTAAATAAGGGTTTGAAGTGAATTTGGAGCATTGTGAGCGAGACTGCACAGTCGCTATTTGCAGATGTGCGAAGATCGTGCTGGAGATTACTTCGTTCGGGGCTGCATGTTATTGATCAGAGGTCTACAAATGTAGCTGGAGAAGACGTGGGTAGCGAGATGGGACCTCACAGAGATCTGCGTCGCGGTCAACGCTGTTCATTGGCTGATCTCCACGACGCGCTAGCTCTTGACCCGGATGTGTCAGGTTTTGCAGATTTCTCCCCAAGATCTCGCTCTTCATTGGTTGTTGGTGACATCGCGCTAGCTTATGGCCCCATTTCTGTGCGATGTGTGCGAAAATTCTCGACTGGGTCTCTTCTTAGATCCACGAAACGAGGAGCTGACCAATAGCAACACAGCAAGCGCCGCGTGAGGTATCGCTTCTTCATCGCTTGAGCAGCCAGAGATGTCCAGCATTGCGATGGTCCGAAATTCTGCTCGTGCTCGAGAATTATTAGGTGTGTCTGCGACTCGTCTCTCCTCCCGGTGTTAGCCACGGCTGTGCGCTGGTTGGCAATTGTCTTTGCCGAGCATGCACACTTCCATACTTCCATCTGATGAACTTCCACTTCTGCGGAAGCACGTCTTTGGCACGCAAAGTATACCACACAGCAGAAGTCCTTCGTCTCATACACTAGAACTTCTGATATCTCCTTGCTGCATCTCGGAGCACATGCCAGATCGCCTGCGATATTAACCTCGGCAGACCAATACATCCACATCCAGTTCCACTTCATCGTTGCACATCTGCACGAGGGTGTCGTACACGGTTCAAAAGTCGAACAAGTTCCTTGATGCTATCAAGAATTTTTCTACGATCCAAACGATTCCCACAATCCTCCTCAACCTCAAGCCATCTAAGACCACTTCCTCGACTCCACACATTCGCCACAATGACCTCTCCACAGCCACCAAAACTGCAAAACATCGCCATAACCCTCGACTCTCAATTCCCCAGCATCGCCCTCCTCAAATTCAACCGTCCCGCGAACGCCAATGCTCTCAGCGTCCCCCTCATCCAGGACTACCTCACCGCCCTCCAATGGACTTCCTCCCCCTCCCACACCACCCCTATCCGCATAATCCTCACCACCGGCGTCGGGAAATTCTTCACCGCCGGCCTCGATCTCCTCGACCCGACAATCAAATCCACCCCCAACGCCACCATCTCCGACGACTTCCTCTCCACCCTCTCCCAAGTCCACGAATTCCTCATCACCACCGACAAACTGCTCATCTCGGCCGTCAACGGCCCCGCTCCCGGCTGGGGCACCACGCACATCGCCCTCTCCGATCTCGTCTACGCCGCGCCCTCGGCCATGTTCTTCACGCCCTTTGTGCAATGGGGCTTCTGCGCCGAAGGCTGCTCGAGCTACACGTTTCCCAAAATCATGGGACGACAGAAGGCCTCCGCGCTGATCCTCGCGGGGCAGAGATTCTCTGCGGAAGAAGCGGAGAAGGCCGGGCTCGTGACGAAGATTCTGCAGGCCGAGGGGGAGGAGTTTGTCGAGGCGGCGCTCAGAGTGGCGAGGGGGGTGGCGGCGTTGCCGGAGGAGAGTTTGCGATTGAATAAGAGGGTGTTGTTTGGGGAGCGGGAGCGGGAGGAGTTGTTGGAGGTGAATCGGAGGGAGCTGGAAATGTTGCGGGGGCAGGTGCGGAAGCGGGAGAGCTTGGATGCTGTGAGGGGGTTTGCGGAGCAGACGGAGAGGAGGAAGAGGGAGAAGATGGCGGGAAAGGGGAAGTTGTGAGTGCTGGATAGAGATTAGAATGGACTTGGCTTCTTCATGTGTTGCAATTTCAATTTCGATTCAACCGGGGCTCTACCGAAGCTGTGTTGCTGTGCTGCTGATCTTATGGCAGCGTATTCAGACTCTTCTCCTCAATCGTGCCAGCGCACCGCGTTGCTACTTGGATAGTCTGCTTAGGCAACGAACTCCTGAGCTGCAATGCAGCATGGGCGGGTGCATCAGCAGCTCTGTATGGCCACTGCCCCCTTGCCACAGTGTGACCTTGAGAATGTTTCAATGGTCAGAATACCTCTTCACTCCTTGCTCTGACCCGTCTGACCAGCAAGAACCTTACACATAAGCTTGTGCGAACTCCAGTCTTGCTTCTGGTACTCTTGGTCTGTCGCCATGATCAGCACAATTCAAGCATTTTATGAATAGGCATTCCGAGACTCACCACAGTATTTCACCAGTCCGCGCCGACCACAGACCAGCAGCGACTCATCTGGACCCTCCTACTTGCTGCACGCATAGCAGACGACGGAAATAACAGGACATACCACAGTTTCCCAGCCCTCGCCTGGCTCGGAGACGATCATGTCCGAGGTCCACTCCTCGAAGAAGGCGATGAAGTCTGCTCGTGTCGCCTTGACGACCGCCGGGATCACTCGGTATGGAGCCGTGCCTGCGCCTGGACTACACGTTCGTTTATAATAAGCGATGTTGATGTCCCAACAGTGAAGTCCGCAGCATGGGCCGATGTTCCTGGCCGATGCGCGGACTTCTGACCGACCGATCCCTGTCGCAAGCACACGACAGCTTCCCGTCACAGCACAAAGCCAAGGCCGCTGTCGGCAGATTCAGCAAGGGCAGCATCGCCTCAAACAAGCGGGGAAAGGAAGAGAATTTGGACCTTGCATAGGATGTAGCGATCCATCTATACCAGAACAATTCTTTACCGCCCTTTATCGTACTCGTAAAACTTGTATAGTCAATCATTCCTTCCAGCTCACCTTGCCTTCAATAAGTCCCGAGCCGAGTCCATCCAGCAGACTTGTTTCCCCGCTGCCCTCTTCCCATACGCAGACCCGACTGCTGTTACAAGTGGTAATAATCGTAGCAAGTCAATAATAATACACGGGTGACTCGACGTTCGGCGATCCGAGACGATCCTCTTTTCGCCGGTGTAGCTCCTCCTCCCCGGCACGACAGAGCCGGTGCCGTGCCAACCCTCAGTCTGAACCCAGAGCTTGCGCTCGTGCAAAACTGCCCCAAGTCTATACTTTCGACGAACCCTGGCTTATTCCCTGCCCACTCGCAGGGTGACGTGGTAATAGTACAACAACACTAGTCAGACAACATGCGTCCTCTCAGACTCCGCGGCATTCAATACGCGTCCAACATGTCATCGAGTTCCGAGAGTTCAATGTCTTCCGGGCTCTGTAGGCTGTCCCAGCCAAAGGTGGTTTCGGTCAGGATACTGTGGTGCTCCTTGCCGCTCAGATTGAGCCGCATACTCTCGTCGTGTCGTCCGAAGTGGTGGTGGTCATTTTGAGCCCCGAGGACTGGGCTGCTGAGATCCATGCTATGGTGGGAAGGCAAGGAAGCTCCAAACAGTTCAATGGCGACGGCAGAGTTCTTCAATGCCACGCTCTCCTCCGTTTCGTTCTCCTCAATCGACATGGTCACGCCGTCCGCGTCTTCGGCGCCGGGCGTTGCGTCTTTGGACTCCATGTTGACATCTCGTTGGCTGGGCTGACTATTCCGTCGTTTCTGTGCCTCTTCGTATAATGCGCTCGCAGTTTGTTTAAAGTCCCGCTCCTCCATTTCCAGAGGCGGGCTTGTGTTGCGTCTGCCATGCACGAAGCTCGCTCGCTCCCGCGACAGAGAGCTTCGAGCCGAGTAAGAGGTGCCAGGGGCACGCGGATCCATCTCGCTGTCTTCGTCGAGTTCGGGAGAGGAGAGGTCGACCTCTGGCGACAGCGACTGACGGACTCGCGTGAAGCAGTCCTCGACATCCGCAGCTGAGGCGGAGGAAATGGAAGGCGAGATGGTGCGCATCGGCTTGGGCATTCGTTCGACGGTGTCCGGGATGGGTTGGTGTGGAGTCGTGGTCAGATAAAAGTACAGGCGACGAGGGTGCACGGGCGAGAGGTCCTTTGCCAACGGGCACGGGCTGACGGCGGGCCATGTTCGATGTAGATAGGCGGTTAGACGCGACGAGATCAGTGCTGATGGATTTGCGGATCTGCGAGAGTATCAGCGCGAGTGTCGTATTGGGCATGGACGGGGAATCGCGACGTACCTTTCCACCGCATGCAGCTTCGTCGCAAGGACGGCAGCGAGCTCTTTGACCAGATGCGGCCGGTTGCCAGTCTTCTCAATCTGTTGTATCGTCGCCACCACAATGTCGTCGTTGATGCCTTCCGTGTCCACTTTGCTGCTCCTGCCCTCGACGACGGGCGACGGCGGGGGCGACAGCTCCGACGCCCGTTGCGGTCGCTCCTCCTTGACTCGAATGGTGGTGGTGCGCGGCGGGCTCATCAGGCCGGGCGGAGGTGGCGAGGTCGAGGCATGCGATCGTTTGGACTTCTTCGGGAGAGGCTCGCCATCGTGGATGACGCTATCGGGGGGCGAAGGAGCGCATCGCTTGGAGCTGATGATGCCCAGGTCGCCCAAGTTGAGCGACACGCGACGAGTCTGCATGTCGGCGGGCAGCACACCACGGCAAGACTTATAGCAATGCGACGACGGCGTGGGCGTTGCCGGAAATTATGGGTGGAGTGTGCAGGCGCAGGCAGTCACGACCGTCGGCAGGCGGCGCTCAAAAATTCGAGAGCTTGAGGCGACAGCAGGAGGGTGAGCTGGTGCAGGCGTGCCTCGCGATTCGTCGGGGGATGGTGCGTGGGCGGAGTCAAGCACTTGGCCTTGCATATGCAGCTGCAGAGGCACGAAGCGGTCTCGTCGAGGGTCGCGATGATGATGATGATGATGATGGTGATGATGATGATGATGATGATGGTGATGATGATGATGATGATGATGCTGCTGCTGCTGCTGCTGCTGCTGGCGGTGGTGCTCTCGTGTGCGAGGCTGCTCCTCTCGCGGGCGCTGGGCGATGGGGTTGCGGGAGGGTGGTGTGCGATAGCAGAGCCAGCCCTGATACTGACCGGGACGTTGCCGTGCGCCGGTGGTTGCTGTGGGGAGCTGCCGTTTCAACTTGTCCTGATGAAGAGCGGCGGATGCTGGGCTAGACGGCAAGCAGGATCGCGCCGGCCGCGAGTCTTCGGAAGCTCTGGGAGGGGAGGGGAGGGGAGGGACAAGAATGTTGTTTGATGGATGGGCTTGACCCGGCAAAAGAGAATGATGGATGGGCGCGCGCGAAGAAACTCTTCCGCGACCTCTCTTCGTCACAGCAGGTCGTCCCGTCCACGCTAGCGCTGCCCTTAGCGCCACCGAAATATCGCAACGAGCAATGTCGGCGAACGTCTGTCGCGGGGCGCAGGTGGAGGCAATGCTCGCGGCGAGTCTCGTGGTGATGCTGACGGTGTCGCGCGCCGTCTGTTGCAGCACGGAGAGTGGCACCGCACCGCACCCTCATTCCTCCCCTCGCAGCGCCCGACCGCATGTTTGGGAAGAGGCACCTGGCCCAACCCAGACCGTGGTCCCTGTCCCGCGTCCGCAGTAGTGCCACCGCCGGCCTCAGCAAATGGGATGCGACGCGCGTGGCCGCCCGCAAGGAGGTAGCCCCTCCCGATGCAGTTTGGCGCGCCAGCGGAAACGTCATGATGGGGCGACGGGGACTCTGCCTCTACCGCTTCGTGCCCAGCGAACGCGCACGCCGCCCCCTCCCTGCCGCGCCCTTGCGCGCATCCCGGCCAACAACCACATACATGCGACGCCGCCGTGAAGCTGCTGCCAATGGCCCTGCGCCGACGAGCTCTCGGAAGTCTGTCTGGTGCTTCGCACACCTCGAGCTCCCTAACCTCCATCGGTGGTTTGCGCGAACATGGGGAGAGCTCTGCGGCGGCACTAGGCAGACCTTAGCGTGCATGCTGATCGAAAGATCAGCAGATCCTCAGGCACAGCTCGGTGCGAGTTTGGCTCCATGTCGGCTGTCAGCGGTATGCTGTATCGCCTACTTGCTCTCAATGCCTCGCTAGCGCTCCCAATCGAAGATGCTGCCGCGCTGCTCTGGACAAGCTCGAACCTCTCCCATTGCCATGCGCCCTCTCCTTCTGGCTGCGGATAGGCCACCGCTCACTGTGACCGGGCCAATTCACTCGGGCAAGGCAGGACCCCGCCATCTCTTGGTGGCACGAAAGGAATGCTCTCGACCGCGCATTCCAGAAACTAGTTCCCGAACACCTCGCGATGTCTCAGCCCGACAGGTCGTGTCTATGTGCATGCCGGGCGATGCGAAGGCAACGGACGTGTATCACTTCCCAAGGCTTGATCAGTCACACTGGCATTGCAGGTCACGTCGCCCTACCCACGCTGCTGACGCTGCTTTTGGCTGCCGTACCTAGTACTGTAGTCGACAGGGGTATCTCGTCTGCGCCTGCGAACCCTCGTCAGGTTCAAGGAAGGAGCACCGAGTTGTTCGCCCCGGCAGCAGGGCGCATGCATTAGGCCCGATCACTTTGCTGCGGCGGAAGCGTAGTATAGAATTGAGCAGGTCAGCTGTCGCGAGAAATTGCTTCTCACGTCACCACTCACTGAAGCGCATCAGGCGGATGGCGTGAGATCGAATCTCGCTTACTGGTGGAGAACGAGATGTCTCTGACCTTTACAATGCACGCGACCCACAGCCAAAGATATGCTGCACAAGACCGATGTTGACAGGATCAAGATTCGGTGACCCACGAGATCGACTCGAATGAGAATCGAGCGTATATCGCGGCCAGGAGTTGAATACCTACTTCATGCATCATGGCTGCCTTTCGCATGCAGCGCACACCTCACGTCTGGAAGGCGAAGGTATCGGCGAAATTTGTCATAGGCTTGCTTTCGATGAAGACGCTGCCATTGAACCACGATATCCAACCATAGATGCTGCTTCCGACTCGCAAGCAGAAGGGCGAAGCAGCTGATGACCACACATGCCTGCGGATGTCGAACCACTTACTCTCTCCTAATCTTCATCCAGAATATTCATGTCGACCATACAGAGACTTGTCGTGGACCTCCTTAGTGCACAAAACGAGACGCGCAATTTTTGCAGCGAAAACAACAGCGCTCCTGTTGCTGATGGCTACCGTCAGCGGACAGAAGGCTTGATCTGTGCTGATCGATTGTCCATAGACAGTTCCGTTCTCACACGGATTGTCCCTCTACTTAAACGTAGAAAGCGATGCTCTCGCGTCCGGACACCGTTGGTAAACACGGCTCTGATGAACCGAGACAGCATTGAGGCAACATTCCCTACGAGCAACCAAAGCGCACGTGGCTTGATCTCGCGGTCGAATGGAGATTGCTGGCCTCGCACTGTAGTGCTTGCTCTTCAGCTTCAGCGTCGCCTTCTCACGCCTCTCGATCAGGCTACACAAATGCCATCCTGAAGTCGCATTCACAGAATCATATCTTCTGATCACCATGCACAGGCTCGAGCGCTTGCTCTGCTCCGTGACAGACATCGCGATGAAGTAAGACTGAACGGTGAAATTGCTGTGTAAGACAGATATCAACGTGTATATCAAAAGGAAGAGCGCACGCGTTCCCATTCTTGCAATTTCGCGACCCAATTCTCCTCTGTGCGACTCGCTTCGATCGATAGATGACTATATACACAGCTCAGTCATCGAGAGCTGGTTCGTGGGGGAGATGCGGAGCACCAAAGTCGTTCTTGTCGTACGTCTTTCGCTCGGATGCCTGTACTGAGTATTTCACGAAGAGCCACGCAACGTTGACTGAATTCGCGTACGCATGACTTGACCTTCACAATGGAGACCGTACATCCGCTCTATCTTGACTGTACTGTGTTATCATCTGGAGCTGAGGCAGGCTTCCGGCATGCTCAAGTCCGACGATGATGCATGATAGATTTGTATTCGAAGTCTTCTGCTCGGCGCTGCCAACCGTCGTACACAATGTGACCTCCAGGAGTGAACGGGTCAGTCGCGGGGCATCAACACTGTGTGCACATTGTCAAGTGAGAATGGACTTCAGATCTGCAGAAGGACAACTCAAAAATAGGAACTGCAGCAGCATGCAGAGAGAAAGGGTCGGGGGGTCCGTGCGCACTTGGAACGGAGTTTGTAGGAAAGCAACGGGCCGAATCTCAGTCCTCAAGAAAAGTAGGCGTTGAGCTCTCAGCAATCCCGTTCAGCAACGACATCCCCACCACATCACCACACCACCATCTCCTTTTGTCTCCCGCTTGTCCCTCGCTCGCTTTCCTCTCGCATCTCGACTGCGTGCCCGTAGCAGAAGAGCAACAGCAACAATGGTCGCCGCACGACTTGTCCGCCCAGCGGCGCAACTTCTCCGAAACAGCTCTTCAGCTGCGGCATTCCCGAGATCGAGCTTCCAGCGAGTCGCTGTCCCCGTCGCAGCATCGAGGACCTTTTCTTCAGGGCAGCAATGGCGGGCGCAGAAGGAGATGACGGTGCGAGAGGCGCTCAACGAGGCGCTGGTGGAAGAGCTTTCGGCCAACCCAAAGGTGTTTGTGTTGGGTGAGGAAGTTGCACAGTACAACGGCGCGTAAGTCATCTCTCAGTATGGAAGATGGATGGAGGGGAGGAGGGGAGGCGGGATACTCTGCAATGGACGCATGGGCGTTTGAGGTCCGGAATGGACATTTCGCTGTCAATGGCCGCTGTTCATCCCGACAAAGCTGCTTGCGGGCTGTTCGTGTGGGCGCACGATCTGGTCATGCCCGGATGTCGGGCTCGACATCTCAGATAAAATGTCCACATGCATGCTGTCGCCACCCGAAGATGCAGAGGGAATAGGACATTGTGTGAAATGCAATAAGGACACAGCTGACTTCAAACCAGTTACAAGGTCACGAAAGGGCTGCTCGACAAGTTCGGCGACAAGCGTGTCATCGACTCTCCAATTACTGAGTCTGGTTTCTGTGGTCTCACCGTTGGTGCCGCTCTTGCTGGCCTGCACCCGGTCTGCGAGTTCATGACTTTCAACTTCGCCATGCAAGCCATTGATCAAATCATCAACTCCGCCGCGAAGACACACTACATGTCTGGAGGTATTCAGCCCTGCAACATCACCTTCCGTGGACCCAATGGCTTTGCCAAGGGTGTCGCTGCTCAGCACTCTCAAGACTACACGGCTTGGTACGGCTCGATCCCCGGCTTGAAGGTCGTGGCTCCATGGTCTGCAGAGGATGCCAAGGGACTGTTGAAGGCTGCTATCCGCGATCCAAACCCTGTCTGTGTCCTCGAAAACGAGCTGCTCTACGGCGAGACATTCCAGGTTGGCGATGAGGTACAGAAGGATGACTTTGTGATACCTGTAAGCATCAATTGAAATATGCCATGCATACTTCCCTAACTAACAATTTCGTAGCTCGGTAAGGCCAAAATCGAGCGCCCCGGAAAGGATCTCACAATTGTCACCCTCTCTCACTGCGTCGGTCTCTCTCTCAAGGCCGCCGAAGAGCTCAAGAGCAAGTACGGCATTGAGGCAGAGGTCATCAACCTCCGCAGCATCAAGCCTCTCGATCTCGAGGCAATCATCAAGTCAGTGAAGAAGACGGGACACATGATGGCGGTGGAATCTGGATTCCCAAGCTTCGGCGTTGGCTCGGAGCTCATCGCTCTCACCGCTGAGTACGGCTTCGACTACCTCGAGGCACCACCTGTTCGTGTCACCGGAGCGGAAGTGCCCACACCTTACGCCGAGGGTCTCGAGAAGATGAGCTTCCCTACACCCGAATTGGTGTCTTCGTACGCGGCGAAGCTGTTGAAGGTGTAAGAGATGCGAATGAGTGATAGAGATATGATTGCGCAGGGCATGGCGTATGAATGGCGTGGTCCGGACACACTCACCCGAGCACGAATGTTCTGCAGCGGCACAGATGCGAAAGCCAGCTCGCGTGGAGAGCGACAGGATACTACGTACTGTACTTATACCATGGTTTTTCCGAATTGAACATAGCGATGGCGAGTATGGAATGATATGGACTGTGGTGTATGCGGTGGATCGTGGTTCTTTCCTTGTTTCTCTCTTTCCCAGATTTTGTGCTGGCTAGCTTGCGGGTCCGCACCGCGACGAGGCACGAAAAGACATCTGGCGGCGCAACGCGTTTGATCTGATGTGTACATGAGCAGGGTTGCCGCAGTCCCTTCTCTGCTAGCAGCGATCACGCGGGATGCGTTGAGAGTATCGAAGTGGTTTCACTGTATGAAGAACAGCGAAGAGAGTATGAGGCGCAGTCGTTTGTTGAAAGCACGTAACCTGAAAGAGAGAGCGCACCAGGGTCATGGAGAGGAATCGCTCGCCAAACTTTGAAATTGAGCCTGAAGTTGGGTGCAAATCACATGCTCCAACCGATACCATGAAGTCGGCGGAGCGACATCATCTTTGCAATATCGGGTGATGCCCCATTGGCTTCCATGGGAAAGGAGGGTACAGCATGGTTCGAAGTCGAGTCTTGTTGGGATCCGCAAGCGACGATCGAATGCATGCCAATTCTTCAATGCGATCATCGTAAAGACAATCTATGAGGCTGCTCAGCCAGACGCCACTCGAGGTGTCGCCACTTCAGATGTTCACGGAGCAATTCTTGCAGTCATGATACATGAACAACGACGTCCAATATCTGCATAATCGGGAGCATCTGCTCAACCTCCTTGATTCTGCAATGTAGCCTACGCCGACGTTCTGTAAGTTCTAAACTGCGACGTCCCATCAGCAACCAGTAGGAGAGTCGTGGAGCATTGGAGATTAGCAGGCCTAATGTCCGTGAGCACAAGTGTGACCATCGTTGTGACCTCCACTCCCTGAGCTTCGAAGCGAGGCAATTTTGTGGCTGCCACGCGCTTTCCACGTGTCCCACGAGATCCTCAAGTGAGCTGTTCTGCTTGGCCCAATACGGCATGGCCTTGCTGGTCTCTAGTGTACGAGGTACGACAGGAACGACAAAGTATTGTTTGAGCTATTCGTGGCCTGGTGAGAACAATGGGACAGCTACAGATTGTCGAGCATGGTTGCCATGTGGCCGGACGGGCTTTTGGAATATTCTCTGCATGTTTGCGTGCGCGTCACGACACGCCACCGTTACTGATGGTGGCTGGAGCACTTGTACAGAGAGCGCCTTGCGGGTGGTGTTCTCTCCGGTGACGAGACTGGCATTCGGCCGATATGCGATATCTTCCCCAGAGACGCCAGATATCAGAGGTTTTGACGCGATTTCGCTTGCAATCGCTTCCCAGCGAGGCGACGATGCGGATGCAATGCCCTCGAGCATCAGCTTGACGACATATCGCTCCGGCGCCGCAGTGACATTGGCGGCGTGAAAGCCGGATGACCCGACGTTAGATTGCAGAAGGGGGCGTAGAAGATGAGGTTCTCGAACGCGACGAAGTGTGGCAGGTGGCGTTGAGGTGGCTCATTCGCGTGCATGCGATCGGCAATGGAAGGGAAAGCTTGGCCCATGTCCCGCCAACCTCGCTTTTGCTTAGGGCGGAAGTCCAAGCGGCACATCCACTTCTACTCTGTACTTGCAATTCGCACGGAGATGCTCGGTGCTTGGATTTTCGCACGGTTCTCCGTGCAGATGGTGGGGACTGTTGAAGATGAAGGTCTTTGACCGACAGACGGACCTGTCACTTCGGCCCACAAGACGTGGTGCAATCGAGAGTATGCGCTCTAGATAGTCTGGTGTAACGCGTGTTACCCGAAGTGGAACGTCTCACAGGGTAAACTGCAGAATGGGCGGCCACGCGAGGATCCCCCGGCATAGCGATAGCGGACATGGTGATCGACCTCTTTCGCAGCCCTGTTGTTGCCAATCTGGGTTATGCTTGCACATGTGCTGGCCGCATCAGGACGCTCGATAGCTCACGAGGCCGAGCATGGATTTTGTTCGACGGAGCCTCAGAGCGGGGCTCTTTCGTATCTGCTATGTCTTGGAAAGATTGATCTGATGATACATTTCCCGGAGAGGCTCGGTAGAGGGGAGATGAGACTGGTAGTACCCGTCGGTTGTGAGTACAGGTCCGCGTTTGAGGACGGAACGACGAACAAGTGTGGTTGGTATGCCATGCGATGCGGACGCCTCCCCTCGTGGCCGCCTCCGTAGCTGGATGTGGTCGCCAGGCGCCACGCTTTCGGTGATTCGCTAAATGGTGCAGGCTTCGTCCGATAGCAGCAGATAGTCTTTTTGATCCTGGGGATCAAGCGCCTGTCGTGTCGTCCAGATCAAGTATTCGCATTATGGCAGGCGATGACCTCGGTGTTATTCGTGCTGTTTCGAGAGGTCAGAAGCTGTGTGGTTCGTGGCAGTGGTTTCAGCCCGCCTAAGCACAGGTCCCAGAGCAATCACGCTTCTAGCTCACGAATCTACCGCGCGCGATGATCGCCATAGCATATGTGGAGCGAGCGATGCAAGCCAATCTCTCGACCCGAGGGTTGCTGCCGTCGGCGAAGGCGAACTATATCAGTCAGGAACCCCGCTCTATCAGATCACGTATCACTGACAGGGAACTCAAAGCCTAGGCAGCCTGATTTTTACCTTCTGCATCCTGCCTTGATGATGACGAGCTCATGACAGTGCGCTTTGATCTCCATCTCTGGAATATCCCTCGAGCCTTTACAGAATCTCTCGATTCTATCCTTGGCGTTGAAATCTGCTGGGTCAGGCCAAACCACGAAGCACGATCAGTGTTCTTGGAGCCACAACAGCATCCACAAGCATCACACAGCCGACATCATTCCAGATCAGGGCGCCGCGGAGGCGAAGTTGGACGTCTCCGTTGCCGGATGCACATCAACGTGACGATTCATGTTGCCTTCAGAAGTATCACATGGAGGCACCAGCGGCCAAATCAAAACGACCTACCCAATTTGCTTCTCAGAAGAAGCTATACTCCTGGATAGATCGCAGCGATGCAGCGGAGCGATTGCGAGTGCGCTCATTGAACCTCCGACTGGTGGACGTTGATCTATCGTCATTATTTGAAAGAAATGCCGTACCTCCTACCGGCCGAAAATCAGCCTGGGACCTCTACCAATGGGAATTGGTTTACCTGGATGAGAGTCTTGCAGCTCTGCCGAACCTTGAGCAACTCGTGATTGTTCCACCGGACAGGAACAAGTCGATGTTCATGAGGAGCATGTATACATGCTTTCTCCGGCGTATACCGATTCGCTGTCCAAGATTAAAGCGACTCACGCTGCATGATCAAAATGAGATATTATTGAATGTCCCAGAGCTGCGGGCAGTACCAAAGGTCGTTTGTCTTGGTCCAACCACAACAACAACCAGCTCCGGCAAGCTCGACCCGAAGGTCAACGTCATGTCGAAGATTAAAAGCGAGGAGATCAGGGGGAAGACGGAAGCGGTGGCTGAAACGTAGTGTTGGTGCCATTAAGGAATTCAAGACATTCCGCTGTGCTCAGCTAGCATCCCTATTCACCAGGCAGCCCAGGACTAGCCTCGGTCAACGCATTTGTTCCGCCGAAGTTATGGCTGTTATTGCACTGTCGTCGATGCCGACCGGCGCGCTGTCCGAGAGGATGTCTTCATAGTAAAATGCCTCGAACTATGATTTCCTCGATGTGCAACAATCTCCAGCTTCTACTTTGCCATCCGTGCCGAGCCTGCATTCTTCTTGCGACACGTCCAATTCGTTGAAAGCCTTAGCGGCCTGGTCGCAGAACCTCGCCATTGCCGTATCCTTGTTTGACAGTCCTTCTGGATCGTGCGTCGTCCAGCGAATATGCGTCTTATTGTACACATTGCTCCATTCAGGGTGATGCTTCTGCTTCTTACACTCTTCGGCTACAATATCCATAAACGACTTAGGCGGTGCCATCAGCCCGTGCTGCCGGAATTTGATGGAAATGACGTCCGTGGATGAAGTGATGTAGTGCTTACCCATGTGCCTTTGAATGTCTTGAATTTGAAACCGCGCTCGAGGCCTTTGCCATTGTTGCATAATTGCCATTTCCCATGTTCAACCAGCTCTGTCGCCTGCTCTGTGAGAGCTTGGAGGTCTTCTCCTCGCGATGGGGAGAGGTCAGAACTGGCGACCATGTTCACAGTGGTCGCGGAGAGATGCCTGCGGGGCGCAAGAGCTGGGCCGCGGTGGCTCATGCGTATAGAGCTCAACGTTGCGCGCGGAGTCGATTTGAGGCATAACATGTTGCACGGGTTCAATGCTTATAAGTTTTGCAGCTCTCCCGGTAAGTTATGTGTTCATCAAGCTGACTTGGCTGCACGTGCTATGGCCCCACCGGGGCTTGTCAATGCGCGCTCGCTCTCGCTCCCAGTCTAGATGCGTTTGTATGTATTGCCAATATGCCGCCCGGTCGCTCGCGCTCGACCTCGGAATGGCCCGTTCGAAAAAGGGGGGGATGAAGAAGCTTGGCAGACGAAATCCTAAACCAACCATTCTTCCTGTACATTCTACAGCGACTCTAATTCCACATGGCATGCGCAATAAGTCCCCGACTTCACCCCGATTCACGCAGACACAAGACTGCTGGCGCAAGTGTCTCAGATCGGTTCCGAGGGCAGGGTGCCCACGGTGTTCGCTGGCAAACCCTACGGCTTCCGAATCGCCATGTCAACAAAGGTATACGGACGTGGTCCCGGATCGCGTTCAAGCCCGCCGATCTGTGGATTGTGCAATAGTTCTAGGCTTCACGAGGCCGCACAAAGCAGTTCCGACTGCTCATGAGAGTAGTGAACACGCGGAAGCACGGCGGTCACGTTGCCCAGGCCAGTTTGCGCTACTAAGCTAGCCGGCGATTCAGACATTCTGCCAGGAGCCTGCTCCTCCGCCGTGAACCGGAACACAAACCGAAACAAGTGCGACGCGCAGTGTCAACGCGCGATGAAAGGCGATGTGACGCGTCTACAGTGTGTGGCACTCTTCTCTCGTACTGCGCGAATCTCTCTGAAGAAGCTTGGCGCTGAGGTCATCCTCGCTTGCGACGTTATGCTTCGTCGTCAGCGCAGTGCCATTCGTGGCCGAATGCGTGCGCGGTCTCGACCAGTACACAGACTCTGCCCAGTCATGCTCGGGGCGCAGCGCATGACTAACTTTCCCGGCTGCTCTTGGCTGACTGGGGAACATCCTTGGTCGCATCGTCGGCGAGCCTCAGAACTGCCTTCTCGCCGTCACGCCGTGATACTAGTTTGCTCTTTCCGAATGTCTGGAGGTGCTGAAATGGGAACACGTGAAATCATGGAGTCATTGTTCCAGGATGCCTTGTCACTGCTGCGAACCGGCATCCGGCAAGCCCCTATACCATATCGCCCAAAGACTTCCGAGCGAGTCAACGTCCTCCAATTGGACTCGCAGCAATGTCAGCGTCATACAAGAGCACGACGAGCTTCAGAAAGCTCTTGGAGAGCACACCTCAGCTCAGCGCCTTGGCGATCACACCACCCATCGAATGTACAACCATCCGCACGCCTCGTTCGCGCTAAATCAATCTAGCTAAGGACTCTGGCTTGGTAGACTCGCAAGGTGCTGATCTTGCAACGTGAAGAGAGGTGATGACACGGTCTTCACTGTACCTCTGGCAGCGCGAATGCAGAGGATACACTCTGTCGCCTAGCCGATGTAGAGCCAAAATTCGTGGCTGCGCGCGCCATTTCCAAGAGAGTACGAACCCAAGCCCCAATCTAACCAGGGTCGTGTCAAGAGCCTGCTGGGACGTGGCACTACATGGGTGTTGGGATGCATGGGATACCCAGGCCCTACCTTGCCAACCATTGCGCTGCCAACATGGGACGGTCTTAAAAGTAAGCAGAGAGCCATCATAGTCTATTCGTCACTTGCTACTTGCACAACCCTTCTCTGTCTGCCTCTTCCCTTCGCCCTGTTCTTCTTCCTCATCAAAAGCCAGCCGCGATGAAGAACGCGACAGCCAAGGCGGCCGTACTGGCCCTCATGCAAGGTGTGTGGTGTCATGGAGCTGTGGTGGCATGGTACTGATGGAGTTTAGGATCGCTTGCATATGCTCAAGTCGTGCGGACGTGTCCCGGTTCAGACAGCAGCATTTGCTATTCTCTGAACGTGCCGGCGAGCACCGCAAGCTCCAATACTGGAGACATCTTCTTCCGGATTGAAGCTCCCGCCAGCACATATCAGTGGGTGGCGCTCGGGCAAGGGAGTCAAATGGCTGGCGCCAACATCTTTGTCCTTTACCAGAATGCGGCGGGTACGAACGTGACTGTTTCACCACGTCTCGGTGTCGGACACGTCGAGCCTCAGGCGACGAATACTCAATTCCAGCTTCTCGATGGCTCGGGCATCGCGAACGGAGTCATGACTGCCAATGTCAAGTGCAGTGGGTGCAACAGCTGGAGTGGTGGCAGCATGGACTTCACTCAAAGCGGATCCACGTGGATTTATGCCGCAAGGCAGGGCACTCCAATCAGGAGCGACGCCGCCGATGCATCCATTAGCGAACATGGTGCTCACGGTGCCTTTAGCTGGGACTTGACGAACGCAAAGGGTGGCAGCAGCGTTAACCCTTTCACCGCACAAGCTGCCAGCACGAGCACAACAACTACCGCTTCCCAGGCTGTCTCGAGCGGGCCTTCCAAAGCGTACCTTCATGCTCACGCCATCCTCGCCTGCTTGTCCATCGCATTGATTCTTCCCATCGGTGGCATCATCATCCGTGTAGGCGGCTTCTCTCAGGCTGTCCTCGTCCACCAGATCATCCAATGGGTCGGCCTGTTGATGTTCATCTGTGCCTTTGGCCTCGGAGCATTCTACGCTAAGCGCGAAAACTACTGGAGCAAGGCCCACCCCATCATTGGCACCGTCGTCTTTGGATTGATGCTCTCGCAGCCCATCTTCGGCATCATCCATCACCAGATGTTCAAGAAGGTCGGAGGCCGCACTCCCGCTTCATGGCTTCATCTTGGTATCGGTCGCACCATCATCATTCTTGGTATCATCAACGGTGGCCTCGGACTCAAGCTCACCAAGGCAAGCAAGGCTGCAAAGATTGGCTATGGCGTGGGTGCTGGCATTATGGGAACGCTCTATCTCCTTGCCATGGTATTCGGCGAGGCGAAGCGTGCGAAGGACAACAGCAGGAAGGGCAGCTCGGACAACTCTGATTTCTCTCGCGAGCAGATGGCTGAATCGCAGGCGAAGTAAAGGTGTGCACAACACGACCTCTGCACAATTTTGAAAATTGTTCAGAATAGATGATTTTGTTTTCAATACCCGCAATGCATTTGTGTGCGCTTTGAGAGCGTATGCGTTGGCCACGTGACTTTCAACTCGACACGCGGGACTGCTCGAGCAATTCGATGGTCTCGCTGCGCATCTGAGATGCCTTCATGCACATGAAAAGCTCAAAATTGCAGCAACAAGCCTCACGAGCCACGCCTCTGTGTCCCCGCAGGGTGAGTTCGGGCGGTACCATTCCTCAAAGTTCGGTTCGGTACGGTGGTTTTTAGCTCATGTCCTGCAAAAACCCAAATATAGATTCAGGCTCAACGCTAGTAAGCGAATGTTACCACCGAGTCAGGTAGACGTAAAGTTTTTTAAATATATGTAAGAAGAGGTTTTATATAGACGAGAGATCGATCGGAAAAGGAAATCAAGTGCAAATATTAAAGGCTTTTTTTAAAGGTCTGAATGTCTTAGACTATAGGCAGTACCTATGCAGTATATGTAGGAGCTGCTACTTTCTGCTCCTCTCTTACTCGTACAAAGGCCTCTCCCTTATGCCGTAAGCTTGCACCAATCTAGTCCTCCTTGCTTACTTTGTACGAAGCAGGCTTGGAAGTCTTCCGTCTAACCCGAGTCTAATAGTTGTTATCCCGGTTAGCTATACGCCTTGCATCTTCCGTAGCCTATTTTGCCTCTCTTTGTACAGTCTTCTAGAGCCTATTAAAGCTGCAGAGAGTCGACTAATTATTCTACTTGCAATTGCTATAGCAGTTGTTAAAGTATCCTTGCTAGACTATACAATCCTAGATTGCTCTATTAGCAAGGTTATTTATACGAGCAAAAGAGCACAACAAAGCTATTAAGAGACGAATTAGAGAGGTAGAGGCTAATCTTACCCGAAACGGCCCATAGCCCTCCTTATAGCGCTTACAGCCTTCTGTCTTTATAGAGCCACTATATCCTATTAGCTTTAAGTCCCCAAATATGCAAACAGTATTATATAGACTGGGACTGGATTAGTAGCGCATTAACGTGCGACTAGCGGTTCTAAATTCGATTAAAGAAGACCTCGTCTAGGTCTCGTAAAACAATTGCCTACCCCTCTCGAGCATTTATTACTTTTTCTTATGCCGTCGTTAAAGTAAAACTACAATCTTCGAGCTATATTATACGGGTTAGCAAGCCTAACAAAAGCCTCCTTAAGAAATGTTATATCTATATAGCTATACTACTCGGATCGACTGTATTATACTTATTCCTATCGGCATCTCTCTAGAGCAGACTCGGATTGAAATTGTCGGCTATTATACAGCTTCGCGCGTTTGCTAAAACGTTGCTGTAGTAAAGAGTAGTGCTAAAAATGTAGTGTAGTAAAAGTAGGGGGAGGCAGTAGGGTTAGAGGATAAGTATTAGAGCAAGAAAGGAAGTTAAACAGAGGCGGCAACGAATGCAGCTCATTTGTACAGACCACTGCTGGCCTCACTTGTGTTACTAAGATATATAGCTAGGTCAGGTAGAATATAATAAAGTAAGGCCTATTAAGTAAGGGCAGAAATTCTCTCCTAGGAAGTTGGCGGACAAAGTACGCTAGAAGTACTTTGTACCTAGGAGAATCGTTTGTATAGGCGAGAGATCGATCGGAAAAGGAAATTAAGTACAAATATTAAAGGCTTTTTTTAAAGGTCTAAATGTCTTAGACTATAGGCAGTACCTATGCAGTATATGTGGGAGCTGCTACTTTCTACTCCTTTCTTACTCGTATAAAGGCCTCTCCCTTATGCCGTAAGCTTGCAGCAGCCTAGTCCTCCTTGCATTACTTGTACGTAGTAGGCTTCCTTACCTGGCGGCTAATGCGAGTCGTAGTCGTTGGAGCTTTAGCCGCCTCCTCATCCGCCCTCTTTTGTACGTTATAGCGGTTCTAGAAGCAGCCTGGCTTATTACTAGTCCAGATACAATTGCTATAGGCGTTATTAAGTTCTCCTCCCAGACCCGACACTCCTATGTTGCTCTGTTAGCAGCGCTTCTTATACGAATAAAAGGTATAAACGAACCTTAAAAGGGCTATGACGGAAGGCAGAGGGATTCTTAAAGCTTGAATCTCCCTTGTCTACCCCTATACAGGCCTCACAGCCCTCTTCTCTTAGGCTGCCACTATATCCTATTAGCTTTAAGTCCCCAAATATGCAAGCAGTATTGTACAGACCGGGACTGCACTAGCAAGCTGTCGATAGTGCTCTAGCGGTCTAGCATTCTTACGAGGATATGCATAGATTCTCTCTAGAATTTTACTAGCACTCCTACAGCTAGCTTTATTATCTCTTCTTCTGCCTCGTTCAAATAAAAGCCTATATCTTTGAGCTGTATTATACGAGTTAGCAAGCTTAGAAGAAGCCTCCTTAAAGAAGTGTTGTATCTATACTGCTTCGCTAGTTATATCCAATCCCTCGAGCGTAGCATCTAGCTCTTCTTAGTAGTTCTCCAGGACCCAATCTAAAACGTTCCAGTTCGGCATTGTACAGCTTCGCGCGTTTGCTAAAACGTTGCTATAGTGAAGAGTAGTGCTAAAAATATAGTATAGTAAAAGTAGGGGAGGCAGTAGGGTTAGAGGGATAAGTGTTAGAGCAAGAAAGGAAGTCAAACAGAGGCGGCAACGAATGCAGCTCATTTATACAGACTACTGCTAGCCTTACTTGTATTACTAAGATATATGGTAAGGTAACTAAGGTTAGGTAAGAGGTCCTAGAATTAAGGTAATAAAAGTGAAGGTAGTAAACTGCTTTTCTGAAAATTCGACATTTGCTAAGCTAATAGGGAGGCCTTCAATCGTACTAGAAATCGTACATTTTAGTAGAGAAACAAGACGATACTAGGAGGGCTCCTTACCTCTAGGTCTTCTTACTAGTATAGTATAGTAGAAGCAATAAGGAGACTGTGGATATAGTTTTCAATTCTACCGTAATTATATACCTCAATAAGCAATAGAAGTTAGGAAATTTTCCGCTACCTATACTGCAACAGTATTTGTAAAACCTAGAAGTATTTCCTTTATCCCCTATTTCCTATACTTTAGTATGCGCTTTAAATGAGACTACTTTACTAGCTAGTTGTATTATATAGTCGTATATATAATGTCCTAGGTGTTTTTAGTAATATAACCCTAAGATATTTGTTTACCGAGGTAGTAGACTTGGCAGGTATCTAAAGATCGAATTTTGAATGTAGCCTTCGTATATCCTAGCATATTCTTTACGCCCTTATATGTACAATTATGCCTCGTCCCAAAAATCCTCCGGAAGAGCTATACCCTTCGATTATTAACTTATGGAATAATAGTGCATCCATTTCTGCGCTATAGGATTTCTGTCTCCAAAACGGCTGTCCGCGACCTCCGTATAAACGAACTATCCGTATAATCGTTACAGGCCCTACTGCTTAGCAGCGTAGGCCTGTAATTGACCTCGACGATCCTAAACTCCGAAGCCGCATTACGTATAAGTTCTTCATTAAAGCTATAATAGATAGTATAATATACTATATACTCCGTAGCAAGGGCTTTATAATTACTCGGAATCGAGTTATATAGGCGCGTAAGAGATATAGCCTCTATCGCTAGTATCGTTAAGAGGAAGTAGAGCTCCTACAAAATATATAAAAGGAATTCGTTCGGGCTGAGTTAGATAAGTCCCGCGTTAATACGTACGGCCGAGGGCTTCTACAGACCTATTTTAGAACCCAACTAGATATACAATTCTTCTTAGGCAAGTGCGTAGTATTAATAAGTAGGATATAGGTATAGACAGTAATATAGCTAACGGCCTATATAGGCAGCGATTATATAATATCGTTAAGGAAGTCTACCCGACTAGAGTATACAATCGCGCCTATGTATTTACGCGACGAAGAGGCCTCTATTCAATAGCTGGCGTAAACTTTACCTAGTCTATAGATGCATACTATAAGCTTAAGGACTTTGGCCTCTAGATCTACGTAGCTATTAACGCTAAGTCTCGCTATATCCTATAGCTTTACTATAGACTATCCTCACGTACAATAGTATCTATATTAAGCTAATATGTCTCCTATACCCGCCGGACGAAGCGGGTACTAAAACTAATTAGGACTAATAAAGGAAAGGAGACAATTCTTCTCGCCGATGCCTACTACTAGCATGCTAGAAGAATCCGAGGTCCAAACGTATAATTCCGCAACATATTTATATTTAAAACGAGTACGCGGAATATTTGAATCGAGTCTTAGTAGCAGCAGATGTTACGGGGTTGTCTAAAACAATAGTTAGTAAGTTTAGTCACCTTATATAGCGTTAATTATACAGGCAGGCAAAGACTATAGTATATATTAACGAATGATTAGCTGTTTTTTAAGGACCTCCGAAGACAGGGCTGGTATCGGAAGGATAGTAAGGCTAATCGAATTGCCTTAAGATTTATCTATACGCTAATTATCCGAGCTCAATTAGCATCCTTTATATAGACGTGGAATATACATACAATTCGGAACTAGCATAAGAGGCCTAGTATATAGGGTAGTATACTGTATTATCGATATACCTTCCTAGATAGCAGAAAGCCTAATATTGGCTACGATATTAATAAAGCATTTTTTGACGAATTAGCTAGTTAGCTTTATAGATGGAGTACGTTATAATTGTACATCTACGCAGCATAATAACTACTAACCTATATTATAGATCCTAATAAGTACTTACTAGCAAAAATAAAGAAGCTATATAAAGCTATCTTACGGATACGCGGCTTCTCTTCCAGCAGACCCGACCCTTCGCTCTACGTACTAGATGTATAAAGGTCTGCACACTAGATTGCCTACGAAAACCTTGTATACGAGCTTCGTAAATACGATGCAGATAACCTAGAGGAGACATTAATTCCATATAGAGGAAGGCAATGGAATACAGTTCAAACACCTAGAATTGTACAGGCGTATAAGGAGATTATAAGTGCTAAGGAAGGTGCTAAGCTTAGAGAAGAAGTAAGAGAAGTCGAGTACTTAGTAGACGAATCTAACGAGGACTAGATATTAGAGTCCGACGATAACCTTAATAACATTAATAACTTTACTACGTAGATATACAATTGAGAAACAAAGCATATACTACCTTAGTAAGCGTGCCGCGCTAAAGTGCTCGTCGTATAACTCTAATTTGCATAAAGCTTAGACTTACTTCCTACAAAAACTTCTCGCTTTATCTAAGCACTAGGTTAATTACTTTTCTAGACTTTTTACCGCTCAACTACCTATATAATACGGCGCGCCTAGTATAGGCAAAAGAAAAGAGCTCTAGGCGCGGAATTGTCCTAAGGTTAAAGGCTACGAGCTCGTCTATGCGAGTAAATTTAATAATAAGACG
Source organism: Cercospora janseana (assembly GCA_026725115.1). Lineage (NCBI taxonomy): Eukaryota > Fungi > Ascomycota > Dothideomycetes > Mycosphaerellales > Mycosphaerellaceae > Cercospora > Cercospora janseana. Next base: position 1,260,417 of record CM049104.1, read on the forward strand.
CACTGTCTAATATGTCTCTTTGCTAATTTTACACTACTATACAAATCAAACCAGTCGTTTGTACAAAGACTGCCTAGCGTATTGCCCGGCGTCGCGCCGCCGAATACATCTCGCTAGCTAGAGGTGCTAGTAGTCGACTTAACTAAGTCTAATAACGATTTAGATAATGCTTAGCTAGGGATTATAGAAGGCGACCGTTTTACGAGGACACTAGGACGTATATCTATAGCTGTAATAGACTGCGGAGTTAGGATATAGAATAACTAGGAGGCTAGACCTATTCGATTAGTCTAGTATACTGGTATAGCTCCTCTAAGCCAACGACCAAATAGACTAGTCCCGCAGCTTACTAGCTCGAATGTACAAGTGTACTTTAATATCAAAATTATAGTTATACGTACTACAGTCGACCTAGAAGATATAGATGCTATCTAGGTTACTAAGGAAGTTAAGTGCTATATATTCTATTTTTGATGCTACAAGGTACGGCTTCTATATATACAATTGCTAACAAATTATAGCGCATACTGTTAGTATCTCTATTCCCGACTTCTACGTAAATACTGTCGACGCCCTACTTCGTAAGCTCGAGCCGTATATCGAATTTTAGAGTAAATAGGTACCCTATAACGATAATGTAAGCGTCTTAATCGCGGAGCATTATATAAAAGGCGGTGGTCCTATATTTGCCGCTACTAGCAAGTACAATAACACTATAGTACTGTAAGCATTTCCAAGTAAGAAGGACTCGAGTAGGAAGCTAATATCTAAGACAGTCTACGATATATAGGTTATCGTTAAGCGCTAGGCAGCTAACCAAAAGTCTTAACGGATAATACCTACTAGCGATACGACGGACACTTTATATATATAGGTAAAGGGAAAAAACGTAGTAAAAGCCGAGGAAGAGAAGTATAAAATAAAGGAAGAAAGAAAGGATAATAAAATAAAGAAGGAACGTAAGAATAAGACTTAAGTAAAAGCGGAGTTAGATACTATAAATAGCGAGATACTAAAGGTAACGTATTATATAGCTAATAAACATCCGCTTAATAAAGGTAAACTAAGGAATTAGTAGATAAAGCGGACGAGTTTCCGTTATCTAAGCGCAAAGCTCTACGAGGAAGGGCATCGTACTCTAGTACGTTATTATCTAAAACGGCTATACAAAGTAAGTTAATACTAATAACGTAAAGAAAAAATCGGAGAGTATATAGAGACAGGACATACCTATAGAGCTAGAGCGAGGGAACTAGTCGGGGATTGGAAATTAGAGGCCTCCTATAGTTAAGGATAGCATTAAGGTAACTATTAAGCTATATAATATGTTTTGAAGCTACGCTAATGTTCCGAAGCCTAATAAAGTAAAGAACGATCGTATAATTACACTACCTCCTCCTTTATATAAAAGAACTGCCTCGAAGATAGAACCTTTAACGCCTAAGAGACGTATAATATAGTCTCCGCAAATCCCGTTAGTTAACATACCTGTTAAAGGATTCACAAGTCCACTAGCTGCTCGCCTTCGTAGTCGAGGAGCTCGACTATAGGAGGAAGTCTAATACAGGCAATTGTATTCTCTCCGTATATCGTAATTACTATTGTATAGTCGATTACACTCATTTCCGTAGTCATACCCGCGCCAGACTCCCCTACCGAGGGCCGGCGGTACTAGCGTTGAGCCTGAATCTATATTTGGGTTTTTGCAGGACATGAGCTAAAAAACCACCGTAGTTCGGCCAACTGCAGCAAGGAGCAAGCGAACGCGAGAAAGTCGAACCTCGTTCTGCTGCAACGCGCGTTTGATCCACATTCTACTCTCCCGACCTCTCAACCTTGTCACTCTCCATGTCTTGGTTCGCCTGTGAACTATACATTTCACATTCGTCGCATATGCTGGACGACAGGCTAATATCACGACACGATTGGGTTCCTTAGTACTGCGCGCTCGCGCCGCCGTCATGCTGCCTCGAGCGAATCCCGATGGCGATTGCGCCAGCTGCACGCCATCAGATCTCATGCGACGCAGTCTGGACTCTGTTCCGCCGTCAACGATCGTGTTTTCCTCCGTTCCCTTCATCCTCACGTGGACCGCAACTGCGTACGTCGCGCAGTTCAAGCTGTTCCCGTTGCTCTCCAGCAACGACTTTACTCCGCGCGACGGCCTCCCGCAGTTCAACAAAGACAACTTCAAACCGGCGACTGTAGGCTGGAAAGAGCGATTACGAAGTCCGTCGCGAGAGAGACTGGCATCGTGGGTCTTCTCTGCCAGCATCGGCTTATCTGCGGTCCTCATCGAGCTGCTGCTGTTTGAGATCTCAGACACTCTGAATCCGGCCGCGCGAGGACTTGCGCTAAAGATCACGCTGCGCTCTCTACTCCTACTCATCTTGATCATCACACCAGCTCTGGAAATTCACGGGTTTGTGAAGGGATTGTTTGGGACGTCCTCGGACACAACGTCTACGCGCACAAAGAGGCCGTGGCTACAGCACTTCCTCCGATCGGCAATCTTCAAGCTATGGCTGTTGGCTTTCTGGTACATCCCACAGGCGTCGATCTTGCGCGACTCGTTGCACCATCCCGGATCGGGACATGCTGAGAGTGAACATGACTTCTCGGAAGCGTGTCTGGAAAGAGTGGGGATAATTGGCATCTCGCTCATGGCCTCCTTAGCGGGGTTCGCCGCGGTATCGTCTCTGTGGCAGACATTTGGCGTGCGGCATCGAACGGTCAAAGAAACGGATATCTCGAGGAAGGCGTCGGGCCTGGCAGCGACCGAGGACATGCTAGCCGCGAAGCAGAGCAGAGTACGGGCACTTGAGCGAAAGATGTCGACGGACGCGCCTCAATCAGAGCAGAAGACTGGCTTCATGGGCAGAGTAATGGGCTCATTCCGCGGCTCTAACGAGGCGCAAGAGTTGAAAGCTTTGCGCATGGAGATTTCGGGTCTGGAGACGATGCGCTACACGCTCTCATCTTCGTTGGCGGCCCTCCGCACTCGGCACGCCGACCAGGAACGCTCGAAGACACGCGCCGGGCGAGCGCTCAACATTCTGAACATGGGCTTTGCAGTCTACTGCGCCTACCGCATCTTCGCAACATCCTTATCATCCCTCCGCAAGTGGTGGCAACCTACACACTCCTTCGCCACGAGCGATCCGATCAACAAAGCCCTGGCTCTCCTCACTGCTCACTGGGACAGCGAACTCGACCGAGACGCCTGGGCGCGCCAGATCAGCTTCTTTCTCTCTGGCATCATGCTCCTTGCCTCCTTCAACGCCGTCCTACAAACTTTTCGGCTCTTCTCTCGATTCGCTCCAAGCTTGCTGCAGAAATCGCAGACGAGCCTGCCGCTGATCATCTCCCAGATCGCCGGCACGTATGTGATTAGCTCGGCGCTTCTGCTGCGGAGCAATTTGCCCGCAGAAGTCAGCAGTGTCATTTCGGAAGCCCTCGGTGCTCCGTTGGAGGGCCGATTCGTTGAGGGATGGTTCGAAAGCTGGTTCTTGGTTGCGGTGGGACTTACAGCGACAGGCATTTTGGTCGGCAGAAAGGTTGGAGGAGATTCGGATTGGGACGACGACGAGGTTTACGAGATGGGCAAGAGGAGCTGAGAAGCAGTGGAATGGTGCGTCGGACAGTACGATCCAGCGTGCCATCATCAATGAACCGAGCCGATCTTCCCTGAAACACAGACTTTGAAGGGATTAATGGCTTCTCCGTATCTGCACAGTGCCTGATGAGCATCTCGATACTCGAGACCGGCACGCCGATCTGCAGAACAGCTCGCAGCAAGCCGCTGCCTGCGATTACAGGGCGATGAGATACTTGCACCTCGCGAAAGTCATGACTTTGTCGAAAATTCTCACGTCAGCCAGTGCCGTTTGGCCGCATGTACAATAACCGAAGCGCATGCTTGCTCTGAGCAGAAAAGAAGCATTCTGCGGTGACAGGCTAGGAAGCGCAGACCTCGTGCCACCCGGCGATGGCTTTTGTTGCAATGCCCGTAGGATGCTGCAGCGCCACAGCGCGAGCAGAGTTGCCGGTGGAAGGTCTTGAAGCTGCAAGGAACATGGGAGAAATGGCGGCACAGCCGTTGACTGCTGCTCCGCACAGCACATGTAACGATAGCAGGCAAGATAGCTCGCAAGAGAATCCAGGTCCGAGCCAAGACGAGTCCGATAATTTGACGCTCGAACATAGGCCAGTGCCTGCTGGGTATCTTCCTTGATCTAATAATCTCAACAAAACTGGCGCTCCAAGTGATGCAGACAGTGCAGCGAACATGCGAAGACACTGATGCCACCCATGATAGCACAGTGGCCCAGCAGCTGAGCCATTCCCCCTCTTCACCGATTACAACTAATCTACACCCTCACTCTCTTTCCTCGTACGCTCCGACTTCCCTTCCTCCTCCCCAGCATCCGCCGTCCGCGCAACCTTTGACGCAGTCGCCGCGTCAACTTGCTCCTGCGCCCTCTTCCCAGCTCCCAACCCCAGACTCTTAGCTGTCGTTGTACCCGTCGGGCTGATCGGCGTGGGCTCCTCCACTAGAACCCCGCTGAACACTGAAGATGGAGACTCCAGATCAGCTGTACTGAAAGTTGGTCTCACAGCAGCTTGTTTGGGACTCGCTTGTTTGACTTCGGAAGAATTCTTGAACTTCGGACTACTCGGTGAGCGAGCTTGAGGGGAGTTTGGGGAGTCTGCGTGGTAGGGAGCCAGACCCCGGTGGCCGTCGGTGAAGGTTTGGATGTTCTTTGGTGCGGAGTCCGTCGAAGACGATTTGGTTTGTGCGGATTCCTGGCGGTGATGTGCTGGTTCGGGTTTCTTCGGCGCGTAATTGGGGTTGAGGATTTTGGCGACGAGATTACGTTCATCAACGGCGTCGCTGTCTTCGCCGTCTGAGGTCTCGAAGAGAGCGTCATCCCATACGGCGCTCTCGCGGCGGTCGCTGCCGCTGGACAGATTCGTCGATTGACGCTTTGCAGAATTCGTCCTTTCGACCCCGGATTGCGGTACTTCGAGTGATGACAGCTCATCACGAGCTTCTCTGCTCTCGCTCTTGGTTCGTGGCTTGACCTCGCCCGGCTTGCTTGTCTGGTCTATAACCTGCTCTCCTTGATCCCCACTGATCGGCGCATCTATTGGCTTAGCACGCTCGCGGCCAGGCTCGTCTTCGTCCCGTGTTCGAGCGGCATGAGTGTCGGCAAAGTGTGTTTCACATAGATGCTTGACGACTGGCCAGCCGTATGCGTTGGCGAACATTCTTCGCACGATAATGTTGTTGTGTGCGTCTGGTTCTAGTCGTACCAATACCTTTCGCCACGATAGATCACGGTGATATGCGCGAGCAATCTTCTCCTCGACTTTCATTCCCGAAGTATCGGTGCTTTCCTTCGTCAGGTTGACAGTCGATGCATTGGATTGCGCGGTAGTGCTAGTGTCGTTTGATGTGATCGACACAGTGGAAGTGTTCATTGTGCCGTCGCGAGACGAAAGACTGGCCTGTCGACTTTGTGTCCTACTGCTCTTTTTTGTTGGCGGTGGCGGAATGTCTTCCGGATGGTATACACGATCGTGGAAGATTGTGCGAGCACGCACGCTAGGATCGCAGATCCACTGCTTACTAGGCAGCGGAGGGTGCAGAATGTCGCCAGCTGATTCGAAGATAGAAGTTCTGGGAGGGGCCACGACCTCACCAGTGTCGGGATTTGTCAAGCTGTCACCTCTCGTGGCGACTGGACGCTTCGGATGTGATGAAGTGCTGTGTAGGTGAGGTCGCATTGTTGGATTCGAGGTGGTCGTTGCCTGTTCGCCCGCCGCCTCATTGCCACTGGCATCTGCAGACAAGTTCATCGTCTGCCCGCGACGCAGAATCTTGCTCGTTTTCCTTGTCTGCGGCGGAGGCTTTGTGGTAGGGTTGGCCCCAAACCAGCCCATGACAGTCGAGATGACCCCTTTGTTATCCGCTGCGTCAACTGCAGGAGCGCGTCCGTTGACTTGCTTTTTGCCATCCTCTTCATTGAAGCTCACCCGATTCGTCAGAGCTCTGCTGTCCTCGGCCGTCTCGTTCTCACCCGGCTGCGGGACGTCGTCGCCCTGGCGGCCTCTCACCGGAGAGGTATCGTCTTCCGACTCCCAGATTCTCTCCGATTGTATGTTTGGCACTAGTGCAGTCGAGTTGGCACCTGTCAACTCTGCCCAGCCCCACTCTGCCACTGTGCCTATCAAGCCGTTCTCACGACGGGCTTTTTCAACCTTCCCCAGGCCTCTCCAATCCAAGAACAACAAGCAGCTCGTGCGCAGCGGCACAATGCCGTCGTTGACGACGTTCGAATATACAGTGCGGTTTCGGAACATCCTCAATACCTGATGTGCCGGGCCAGTGGGAAGCACTCGGAGCAGTGGCTTGGCTGCTGCATCCGCTCCCTGCTCGTTCTCCTTGCCCTTTTGGTTGTTGTTATTCGTGAAGATGCTGCCCATTGCATTCCAACTCTTGTTGGCTATTGTTGGTGCTCGCCAGGTGAGCCCAAGGTCCTGGCCTGTGCGGCCCACCAAACCAAAGTCCAGTGCGAACTTGACATACATTGGGTTTTCGTTGCTTAGTCCGAGCATGGGAGATGCAAGACAAACAAAGTTGACGGGCTTGATCTGTTGGAAGAAGGTTGGACTGTGCTTATGGATGTACGCCACGGCGTATGTTTGGATCAAGCCGCCAAGGCTGTGGCCGATGAACGATATGCTGGAGAATGTGTATGGGAGGTCATCCGCCTTTTTGGCCTCCCTGGGTGCGGCGACACTACTTCCTTGGTGTGCTGGTTTCCCATCGCGTTTCGCTTTATCCGCTTCGCTGGTGAACGTGTCTGTGAACTTCCGTGTCAAGTTCCGGTGTATGGGTAAGAAGGGTTGGTCGGGATAGGTGAATCGCAAAATATACTTGGCAAGTCTTTTGCCCAAATACTGAATGCCGTTCTCTGTGCGCACTGCGTTGCCATGGAAGCCTCGTACAATCGTTTCCTCTGCATCATCTTCCTCGTCAGGTTCATTGTTCAGGTCCTCCTGGCCGCCCGTCAAAGGTGCTGTAGCTGCCCCTCGATCGTCCTGCTTCGACTTGACCTGGTCTGCGTCAGTGGTGCCCGTGCCTTTGTTCTGTGCGCTACGCTGTTCCGCCCTGCGCTTCTTCGCATCTGCTCGTGCTTGTGCAACGGTCGCGTCGATGCTCTCTTTCAAGAATAGCATGTCGGCGCCGAGATTGCTATGCAGGCCATGAGTGAGGATCACCAGATGCACCTTTCGTCTCTTCTTCGGCCTCTGGCTCTTGGGTTCGATGCTCGACGCATCCCCGCTCTTCGTTCTCGGAATCATCGACTTGCGCTTCTTTCTGTCGTTGTCCCCCTCGTCCCACGACGGCAGTTGCGGCTTATCCCAGAGCGTTTCTGTATCTTCCACGACCAGTCGGACGGCCTTGGAATAGACGCCTTCGTACTGAACGTTATTTCTCCGTCGCGCCTCTTTCCTTTCCTTCTCACCCTGCAGCTCTTTGATATTCGCGGGCGCTCCATGACCGGCGCCTGCCACAGCGGCAAAGCCCAATTCCAAGCTCCTTTCGTCTCGGCCGACCAAGACCTCAAAGCCAACCGAAGCCGAATTTGAGAATAAAATCTGCGAGGCAATCTCCACGATCCATGTCACCTTGCCCTTTTCCTGGTCGCTACTCCCGGGTTCGTGCTGATAGCTCCGCCGCCTCCCCAAATCCGCGCCTGTCTCGCGAATCTCGTCGGGCACCAGCAGCTTGGTGGTCCAACTCCCGCCCGCCTTCACCATCGGCTCGTACTCGGGGGCGCCATCCTTCTTGGGGTTCTCGACTTTGCTGTGCGGGTTGAAGGTGGCCGGATATGCCGAGACGTGGAGGGCATACGGGCCATGGACCCATGCCGCGCGTAGTGGGATCGCAGAGGTGTTCTTGACCTTGAGATGCAAGTGCTTTGGCGTGGGCAAGATGCGGTCGTTGCCGGGGGTGTAGGTCAGGGTGTATCGCACGACCTCGCCGATTTTGACGCTGCCGGCCTGGTGGACAAGCAGCATGTCTGCGCCCAGCTGCCGGCTGCTTCCAGGATGCGATCAGATGGTGCCGGTCATGGTCTCATGTCTCTACAAGTGGCAGCGGGCATGGCAGAGGAGGCAGTGACCAGGACCTCGACAAGGGAGCCGGCACGTGGATTCTTCGGGAGAGGAGCCTGGAGGTACTTAGCGTAAGTGGTCATGGTTGCCGAAGCTCCGCGCGCCCATCATGATCTTTGCGGAGACACGATTCAGAGGCGCTGACTTATGCCACACGCCTGGAACTGCGGGCGCCCGACGAAGCGTTCCCATCTCGCGTGAGACGCGCCGTGGCCGATCACAAGATCCCACTCTTAGGGCCGGCAAGCATGACGAAATGCTGCAGCGGCTCCCACGTGCCAATCTCGTCCTGGTGCGTCTTGTTTTCCACCGCACCTCTCGCGCTGCCGCTCTGCCATCGCTCCTGTGCGCCGACGTCCCATTCGAGTCTCTGGCAGCGAGTGTCGTCGGGGGCACAGTCAGTCTTGCCGGCCATCGTCCCCTCCCTCCGCACCCACAGCCTTCTGGCCGTATCTTGGTATGGTCCCATGTCAGCTGCACGTGCGGAGGCGCCCCGCGCAAAAGCGCCGAAGCAAAAACAACAAGGCGCGCTAAGTGGCATCGATCAGCCCGGCCTCAGGCACTTCTTTGAGCTGCTCGGCTCTCATGGCTATTGCCAAGCTTGGTTAGGCCTCACGGACGAGGTCTGGGTGATCGATCGGCCGACGACTGCACAAGATGGCTGCGAGCAATTCGTATGCTGTGTTCCCACGGTCTCTCACGGACCGACAGAGTCCAAGTGTCGTCGAATGAACAGGCTCCCCCACTGCGGACATATGGGAGACTGCTACGTGAGAGGAGTCGCGCGGCCTCGTCAGTGGAACCTTCAGTGGTCTCGTCAACCGTCGGCGGAGGAGTCATCATCAACGTCGTGCTACCAGCTCACTCACAACTGCCGGGATAGGAGTGCCTCGCGGGAGGCCATTTTTGCTCAGTCCCTCCGCGATACAATGTTCTAGCCTGAAATCACTGGCCTGAGGTCCGAAAGTCTCTTTGTCCAGGACGCGATCAACTCCTTACTGCAGCCCGCTGGATCTGGGCGTCACATGCCCGTGAGCATTTCCACATGGCGCCTCTCCTCTTGCTCAAAATTTGACATTTCGTCCTTGCTCACAAGAGATATAGCAGAATCAGCGACTAGATCAAGAACCGTAGCATCATTGCCTCACTTCGATTTCGTTCTACTATGAATATGTGGAGACATTGTCAGTTTGCACGATATTTCTGGTAGTGGTGCTAACGTGGTAGGATAGGCACATATCAAAGCTGCAGCCGTTTCTTTGAATGGCCCCACTTCCCCATCACGACCATAATAGCAACAGCAATAGCAACAGTACTGTTCTATGTCGGCACATCAAATGAAGAAATGCCGAAAATCCTCCGCCAAATCCGCCGCCACTTTACGCGTCCATAGACGTCGTCTCGAAATTCCAGGAGAAACATACTACCAGAGCCGGCAATTTCCAGCGCATGCCATATAAGACCGAGAAGCGCCTTCAGGCGTGGCTGTCCGGCTGCGTGGACGTTATGCAAAGGTACATCGGTCTTTCTTTCTGTTTCAACGTCACACACCAAGACGACATGGCACGTCTTCACCCTCTTGGCGAATGGATCGGAGTATTGGCAGGTATCACTGAACGAGCTTCATCCAGCATATAAGTGTAGAAGCATTCTGAGCATATCCGCATCTACCATTCAATTCGACACTCTTACAAAACAATCCGAAGAATCGCACAATCGCACCAAGATGCATTTCTTAGCAATAGTCTCTGCTGCTCTTTGCTTTACTGGCTCGGCGTTCGCTGCCCCAGTCGCGACCGTAAGTGAAGGCACCAATTGTGTTACCTCCTGCACAAATCTAATCTCGCCTTGTATAGGCCAACGACGACTCCATCGCAGCCCGCCAACTTGTCCCTCTCAATCCTCAGTACAGTCGCGGCAGAATTACACTCTGCGGCATTGGCGCGTGGCGTGGATGCAAGCGTGACGCTGCTGCTCCAAAGCCCGAAGCTGCTGCGCTAAAGCCCAAAGCTGCTGCTCCAGAAGCGACCGTAAGTAAAGTCACCAGTTGTGGTATCTCCTGCAAAAATCTAATCTCGCTTTATATAGGCCAACGACGAATCGATCGCAGCCCGTCAAAGTGTCCCTGTCCGTTGGCCACGCTTCAGACTTGCAGTCTGCGGCATTGGCGCGTGGAGTGGATGCAAGCGTGACGCCGCTGCAGTGCGTGGCTCTGGACCCGGACTTGGACGTCCTTTTAAGCTACTGCCTAAAGTAAGACCCGGTCCTGGAGCTCTGTCTGCAAGCAAGTCGAAGCCCGAAGCTGCTGCTCCAAAGCCCGAAGCTGCTGCTCCAAAGCCCGAAGCTGCTGCTTCAAAGCCTGCTCCAAAGCCTGAAGCTGCTGTTACCAAGCCTGAAGGCCCCGCTGTCAAGCGTGCTGTCGAGTTCAGGACATGAACAATTAGCTCGGAATGCACCACAGCGTCAATGTACTGAAGAGTCGGGATCTGGCGGAGAGAATGATGAAGGGAAGGGTTCACGAATGATGGATGTTCACCGATGGCTTTGAGAGCGAGAGGTGCTGCAGACACATTTATCGAAGGCGCTGGACGCCTACGAAGAATGCTCTGCTAGAATGAGAGACGATGAGTATGGTTGGCGCACAATGGGCAGGGATTGTTCTTGCTTTCATAGGCGTTGCTGGTTGTGTAGATTGCTTCAATAAAGGAGAATCAAGTGGTTCCAACAAAGCCTTATTAGCATCCGCTGTGAAGACACCGCGACACGTACTTCGGGCTGTTCTGGGACCTTTTGGAACTATTCATAGCCTGCGCTTGTGAACCTTCGGCAATTTGATATTGACCAGACTCCACATGCGGAATAGTGGAAGCTTTTGCGCAGTATACAGCTGGAAGCTCGGCGTTTTCGACCGCTGTGGGATTCTCTGTTACTGATCCATGTGGATGAATTGCATTTCCTTGTGGACTGCAATTGTCGACTGCTTCTATCGCGAGTGAGGTCCATATGCAGCTCACTAGCTTGATCTCGTCACTGACGAGCAAAGATAGCGAGATTTGCTTGGCTTGCAGCGTTGTGACACGAGTCGGATTAAATGCGGTGTATTGCTGAAGTAGTTGAATGAGCTATCATGCTAAGTACAGCATGTACTTTAGCTTCCGCCCGCGGAAACCAAGGTCATGTCTCGTGATAATGAATGTCGCTATGCCATGGTCTCCATAATTGTCCTCGGCTCTATCGTCAATCCTTATCTGCATCGTTCTCCATTCGTAATTCGTAGTTTGGCTGGCTCTTCGTGTTATCTTTTCATATCGCCGTTGTGCCTTTCCGTCTCTCTACTCCGAATAGTTCGAGAGGCGCTTCTCAGTCTTGATCTCGGTCTTGCGCTTATGGCTGCCAGCAAGGCAGCAGCAGTCGATACACCACATCAGACAGGTAAGGCCCAGACCGATGGTGGCTAACCACGTCAAGACCAAAAACTTGCCGCCACCGAAAGCCTGGATGCCAAATTTGCCGCCGTGCTTGTTGACAGCATTGATGCCGACGACAACCAAGACTGTCATAAGGACAGAGGTCAAAGCAGAGATGAGGAATGCAAGGAAGTTGAATCCAAAGTTGCAGAAGCCGCTGAGTCTCCCTTCAGTGAAAATTCTAACCACTGCGAGCAGAAGCGAGGTGAAGATGATGCAGCAATTGGCCACATAGAGGATGAAAGCAGCCTTGGTCGCTGGCTTGATCACTGCGACTGCCTCGTCCAGCTTCTTTGGCCAGCCGAGGTCCGTGAGATCCACTTTGGTTCCATCCTTGTCCAGCTCGTCTTGTATTATCCGGCGCGGATTGAAAGACCAGCCGGGACGCATAGCTGAACACTCGGTGACGTTCTTCGCCGCATTCTTGGCAAAGGAGTTCGGCTCGTACATGCCACCGCACCAGGTCATGATGTTGGCATTGTAGAAGTCGGAGAGGCCGAGACCGCGAGCGACATCATTGAAACCTTCGCCAACGGCGTTGGTAAGCTCGTCTCGATCTGGCTGTGGAATCGCGTCCAGGATTTCCTTTATGTCTTCGTTGCTGGTTGCGAAGGTACGAATCGTCGCGTTGCCCATCTGCGAGACATCGAGGCTGATGATGCTGTAGTCCTCGAGGAAGCCCTGCTTGGAACCTGCAAACAGGCAGAGGAAGGTGAGGACAAGGGAAGTGATGAGAAGGAGAATGGGAACAATGGCAAAGAGACGCATGGCTAGAACGGGTACTGCTACCAGCGCAGAAGACGAAGCGTAAGTGTGGAGGAAATGACAGGGTGGTTTGAGAGGGCCAAATATTGAGTCTTCGGAGAGATGTCCACTTACTGTAGTGCTCGGCGTTTTCGCCGCCACGCGCAGCCTCGCAGACTTTGCCACTCAAGATCACTTCGTGGCACAGCTCGAGCCTGGGATTGAGAGAGGCGGTGCAGAGCACTCGGCGATTCTCAATGCTGTCGTCGTAATGGTCGTTGTTTCAAACACTCATGAGGATCAGACTGATCAGTTGTGGAGAAGCTTGCTCAGTTCCGGGCAGCAAGCGTGATATATGTCGCGCAGCACAGCTTTAGCACTGGCCCGTTAGAACCAGATCAGATGACCATCGATTGAGCCTGCAATCGACCAGCGAACGCATACTCGACGAGATTGATGGCAAATTCTTGCAATGTGATCGCGAAGTGAACTCGAAACCCGAACCCGAAGTCTTGGCTGTGCAAGGCTTCCGCTCTATACATCGGTGCCGAATGTGGTCTCAACATGAGGAGGACTTGTCATTTGTTGTGCGAGCTACTTATCGGGACTATTTATTTTGTCAAAGAATAGATGTTTGGGGTGGAATCCGCAACTAGACATCGCCGAATCGCTGGGCTCTAGTCTCATGAGCTAGGGGCTCAAACCGCGGTGCTCTGGGCTGAACACCATCTCTCCTTATCGAGATGCTGTCTGCTGTATGACCGCGCATAACCGGACACTGAGAGTGCATATACACAATCGTGTAAACTCAAGACGAATCGACAAATCAAGATGTCTCCGCCCTATGTCATTGAAGCTGCAGAAGTTCTGCTTCCCTCCGACGACATAGCGAAGGATATTGAATTCTGGACTTCCGGAGCATTGGCCTTTCGCATGGACCAAATAGTGTGTCCTGCCATCGACCTAGATAGCCATGGCTCGTACAGCAGGCGAGCTGACATTGATTCTTACGCAGTATCCTGCAGATGACCCGCAAGTGGTATGTCTCTCTGGCCATGGCTTGCGACTGCGCCTCGAAAGATCGCTTGAGATCAGTCCTGGGGTGGTGAGACTCGTCTGCCGCGGCAAGCCAGACCATCTATCTGTCACATCGCCTTCGGGCACACGAGTCGAGTTTACCTCGGCAGTTGATGGGTATTCACGTCTTCCGACGCAGCACGATTTCGTTGTACGACGCCTCCAGGACAATGCCCCATGGGTCATCGGACGTGCTGGCATGCAATACCGCGATCTCATACCATCACGGCTAGGCGGCACCATAATCGCATCTCACATTCGTATTCCCGAAGCAGGTCCCGTTGCAGATCATGTTCATTACCACACAATTGGCTTTCAGCTCATCTATTGCTACAAAGGCTGGGCACGTGTCGTGTATGAAGACCAAGGCGAGCCCTTCATCCTGCGTGCAGGAGATTGTGTCACACAGCCTCCGCAGATTCGACATCGTGTACTAGAGTCTTCAGAAAATTTGCAAGTCGTGGAGATTGGAGTTCCGGCTGAGCATATGACTACTGTTGATCATGAGATGACACTGCCGACGCCGGAATATCGGCCGGAGCGAGAATGGGATGGACAGCGTTTCGTGCACAGCATAGGAGAAAAGGCTGTCTGGCATCCATGGCGAATACCTGGATTCGAGGCGCACGATACTGGCGTTGCGGATGGCACCAAAGGCATTGCTTCGGTGCACGTTGTTCGACCTCTTCGAAGCGATCACAAGAAGGCCACAGTGACTGCTCACAGTTCTGATATTCTCTTGACCTGTAAGTATCAAGATTGTCCTAAATTCATAGAAGTCAAAGGCTGACGTTTACAAAGTCGTCCTCACAGGATGTTGCACCTTGCACGGAGGCAACCAAGAGAACCAAGTCTTGAATGAAGGAGATGCGTACACGGTACCGCCCAGCACCAAAACTTCTCTCACCGATCTTTCTGATGATTTGACATTACTCGAAGTCTCGCTGCCCGCAAGCTTTGATACGACACTATTCGCAGAAGGCGACGCTCCTTGAGGCGATCTGGTCACACGAAATTTCTGATGCCGAAGGAATGAGTGCTTGCAGGAAAGGCTTGGGAAACGGATCCGCGAAGACACTCAGGATGTCGTCCATCATCACTGCGTGTGGTATGTTACAAGTGTTCTTACAAAGACGCTGAGTCTCAGCAATTGCACCGCCTAACTGGACAGATTTGCCGGGGTGGCGTGTCGTGAGATCGGTATTTAGACACATCGTTGCAAGTGGACCATGTTCTTGACAAAATGCTTGTAATGAAAGACTTCATCCATCAAGCTCTACAAGACATTGGCAAGCTCAGGAGCACGTCGACCACGGAAACGTCAGCCTAGACCTGTCCTCTTAAGTTCTCGATAATACTCTGCTCCATCGACTTGTAACCGTCTTGGCCGTACCACTTTCTCAACAACTGTGCGCCTTGCTCATTCGGTATTTTGCTGAGATCGCGATCTTCGTTCTCTGGTGCTTGGGCAACACTCTTTGCATCTGGATATTTCTTCTTGATAATGTTGACAACATCAGTCCAGTTGAAAGGTTCTGCGAAGGCGAAGACGCGATCATTCTGGATGCTGGAATCCAGCGCGGCCGTGATGACATGGAGTCTGGCATCGTCGATTACATCGATCATGTACTCTGCTATCCGTCAGTCTAATTCTAGTAATATGGTCTCTAGGTGTTGCGACACTCACGGGGCGATATTTGTGGAACCGTGCCTTTGTAAAGTCCAGGAACAGCGTTACCTGTCGCGCCTCCATTTCCGTGGGGTAAGATAGCACCCATATTGAGATTCGGCAACACGGCGTTGGCAACGAAATGTGGCTTCTGCTCCTTCACAAATTGCCACAAGGCCCTCTCTCCCTCCGTCTTAGAAGCAGCATAGATGGGATAGGCGCGATCTTGCTTGTATGGAGGTGGAGCCCAGGCGAGATCTACCGCCTCCTGGTTCCAGTCATCCTTGGTCACGGTGAATTCCTTGTTCATCTTCGGAAGGAGGACTGCTGCGGAGGAGGATGTCAGGACAAAGCGCTTGATGGAGGATTCTTTGGCTGCAGATTTGAGGATCGACAGTACGCCAGCCTTGGTTGGAGGAATGACTTCATTTGGGTCGTAACTGAATGTCGTATCGGATGCAACATGAATGACAGCATCGACACCTTTGACGGCCTCATCAAAAGTGCCATCGTGCTGAAAGTCTTCGACAATGGCAGTGGAATATTCGGGGCTGTTGAAGATCTTCTTGGTGGTATCTGCCTTCTCCTGACTTCTGGCTGTGCCGCGGACTTTGTAGCCGGCAGCGAGGGCCTCGTTGACCACATGCGAGCCTATGTAGCCAGAAGCACCCGTAACCAGGATAAGTGAGCCTTTTGGCAGGGCTCGCTCTGAGTCTTTGATGTTCTGCGCCATGTCGTGTAAGCTTGCTCGCGAGGGATTGAGATATTGTGGCGACTGTTGAGGAAGAGAGAGCAGGCAAGGGACCAGACCAGATACTTAAGTTTCGTTGTTTCGGTGCACAATGACGACGACGGAATAATCTGCAGTATTCCGCGTGACCAAAACACGACTAAGCAGTACCACCAGACTAATCAGCACGACAATAACCCACAGCCGTTGCCGCTCGCTCTCCAATGCCTGATGATGTATTGAACAGTTGATAATCAATGATGCCTCAGGCTGCGTTTGGCGTCATCGCTGGCAAGACAGCGAATGCCTCACCACTTTTTTCACCACTGCTACATCCATTCTCTGCATCTTCAACACAGCACGCACTTATCACGGATTCATCCCAGCGCCATGTCCGGTTCCGAACCTACCGATGACCATCCTGCCACCACGCTTGCTTTCTGCGAGAGCGAGAGGACGACTCCTCGTAGGCGCCGCAAGTCACATGTACTGCCTGTGAAGCATCGGACCAATCGCACATTTCACATCTTGCGACCGATGACAGGGCATTGAGCTGCGATTTGTCCGTGTTGGATGGCGGATCGTGTTGTCGAATCGCTAGATCAACACGAATCTGCACGCACAGAAATCCACAAACTCTTCCCTCTCCTGAGCGCAGTGGCTGGAAAAGTCTGCATTCTCTTAATTACGAACCAACTGAGCATCACCTTGTGCTGTTGAGACTTCTGAAATGAATGATGAAATTTCCATCTAGGTTGCAAGTCATTACATCGTAAACTGCAGTCAAGCTCTATCTCCGTTCAAAGGAAGTCCCAGTGGTCTCGCTACCTGGAACTCCTGGTCCAGCTCCCACTGCTCCACCTGTGGTAGCTCCAGCGTTAATTGCACTCATTGGAGCACTGGTGCCCTGAGGCGCATTGTAGTGCCCGCTCGACTTTTTGCCACTCGTGTCGTGGATTGCATCCGGGACGCCTCGCTCCACGCTTGTGGGCAGGCTTTCGGCCACACGCTGGGGCACATGAGTGTGTCCTTGGTCATGTGAGTACTTGTCGGGATTGCCAGTATCGTGCATCTTGTTCGGAAGTGCATCCTCTACCCTGCCTGGAGTCTTCTGTTGGACTTTTGGTGGGAACTCTGATGAGGCCGCGTGACTACCAGGTGGTGGTGGACCAGACTTGCGTCCAGATGTGTCGTGGATGCTGTCGGGCACCTTTTGTTCCACTTTTGTAGGCAGAGCTTGGGCTATCTTGTTGGGCACGATTGAGTGGCCTTGAGAGTGGTTGATCTTGTCGCTGTTGCCAGTTGGGTGTACGTCTTCCGGCAGTCTGTCCTCGACCCCAGCTGGAGCTTTCTGCTGAACCTTCGGAGGCACATCCGATGCACCGGGTTGTGTAGCGTGAGTTTGATGTGTGGTTTGAGGCATGACAGTTGTGCTTGATATGTGTTGTTGGGCTTGGGAAACCACTCTTGGCCCTGACTGGGGGGATTACAAGCCTTCGATTGAGATGTGAGCGTGAGCGTGTCGTGAGAAAGTGGTCGTCAACGAAGCACCACGCTGGCCATTACTTATATGGCCCTTTGATTGGCATATGTGTCAACTATGAAATCACCAATGCTCGAACACTGACGACAGTCTGATAGATGTGACGTCCTACCTACGTTGCTCCTTGCACAGTGTCCATAATAAGTGGGTCTCGGTAGCCTTGCTCCAAGGTGGCGAGACCTGGCTCAACGCGACCACTGCTCCGCCAATACACCTCATCAGATACATGCCTCGAGTACAGGTTGTGGACGCCAAATCTCTGAGGAACCTCTTACCATTCTCAGCAGACATGATATGTTAGGAGATATACTCGACCCGGGGAAGCTGACTGGCCCTTACCATTTGTTTCAGGGCTTTGTGGGTTATATCTCAATGTGCGCAATTGACGACTGCCAGCTAGAATTTTGATCTCATACTCTTGCTCCTGACTGCTCAAGACAACAGCAATACAGACCGAGTGCTTGTCTCCTTGTTCGATCTCGCCAGCCTCGATCGACTGCTCTGTGACCACGAGATGTTTTTGCTCTGAGGCCGAGCCCGAGGTAATGTGGACCGAGAGCTGGCTGAACCTCGTCTGCATCATCGAGCCGCTTGATTGATTTCTTGTTAAGTTCCCCGAACTGCTCCGGCCCTTTCTTGTTAGACTCTTCGTCATCGCCGCCTCCTCGTGCTTGGTAGTCTCCCTCCGAGAAGCGTCCAGGTTAGATTTGTATGCAAAATTTGACTTCGAACGAGCTGCAATGGAACCCGCACTCTTGCCGTGGACGCTTGCACTGCCCGTGCTGCACTAGAGATTGACTTCTGATACTCGTACAGTCATTACGCTCGAATCAGTTAGGAGGAATGTGTCTACTTTGCCCACGGCCACTGCTCTATAGGCAGTGCTGCTACAAGGATATACGATCTCGTTGCTGGTGGCATCGCCGTATTCACTGACAATAGCGGCAAGATCGTTCATCCGGCTGTTCCACAACATAAGCTGACCTCGAAGCACAACGATATGTTGAGAACACCTCAACCGCAGAAGCCTTGACATGAGTCGAGATCCCGGAAGCGATCGAGTTGCTGTCAACTCTTGGATACACTGGCTTGCGCTCACTCCCGCGTTTCTCCGTCAACAACTCTTGAATATCTCAAACAGTGCCTTGTATTTGCGCAAGCGCGTTGGCCAATTAGGGCGAATCTGTGTTCAGAGCGCCACCAAGCAAAAAATCCTCGTTGTAATGCTTGAACACCTCGTCTCTCATAAGTTTTCGTGGCGCCCGACGTCCCGTGAACAGTTCGAATTGCGCAAATGCCTGCTCTGGCAGCATGTCCAAGCCATCCATTAGTATCCATCCTTTGCTCTGTATCTGCTGCACCTGGACTACAAGTGGCGTGACGATAGGCATGTAAGCGAGCTACTATTGGTTAGCTCCTCTCATTTAGCATCATACTTGTACATACCTCGACCACGACACCGCCAGTGCGACTGCTCAACCAGTCCTTCGGCAATGTGAAATTAGTGGGCATGCCATCAAGCGTCTGCGTGGGAATTGTGCTGACGATCATCGTGGGGTGGCGCATGTCCTTCGGCCACTCGGTCTGGAACGAATCCAGAGCCTGCACTCTGGTGTTGGCGGCATTGCTCGGACTAAGCTCAGCAATGTCGTTGGCTCGTATCAGTTGATTGTAATGATCCGCCAGCTCTTCAGCATTTCCTCTCGTTCGATTGCAAACGAATATGTTTTGGACCCCAAGGGAGATCATGGCATAAATCGCTGCTCGTGCCATGCCACCTGCTCCACAGACGAGTCCTGTGGTCTGTGGACGCACTGTATTTGCGGGCGATAGACCTCGCCGGATGCAAGCTCGGATCCCGATCCAATCAGTATTATCTCCGTACAAAGCCTTGACTGGTCCAGTGCGGTTTCGCTCGCGAAAAATGCCTGCATCACTTGTGATCGATGCAATGACTGAATCATCTCGTAGTGGTATGACTGTATTCAACGCTCCAATTGCTCTGGCATGAGGACTCAGCAAATTCATCATTGGCAAGGTCCTTGTCTTGAAAGGCTGGACAACAGCAGCACCGCCAAAGTCATGCTCTCTCACGAGCGACATGAAGTCGTCCAGTGTAGAAGCCGAATGAGTTCGGTAGGAATGAGGCATACCCATGGCGTTGTAGGCGGCATTATGCATGGCCGGTGACAGGGAGAAGCTCACGTTGGCGCCGTAGATAAAGAAGTGCATAGGTTCGTGCACGAAGCTTGCGAATAGCGCACGAATGCGTGCTTTGGACGTGACAAGAGGTCCCAGGTCTCTGCTTGTGCCAGATGCTGGTGTATCCTGAATACAATCAGGTGGCAACACCGGAGTAAGAACGTTGTTGAAGCACATTGAAGTTCTCCCTTGCAGCCCGGTGCAGTAGGCTATGAGCCGAGGGCCGGCGCCATTGTTGAGGTTCTGCACTCTATGCTGGAGCGCTTGAACGGCGAAGTTATCTGCAAGACTGCCATCAGGCATGGTAATCTTCACAAGTTCACATCCCAAGTTGCGAGCTTTTTCGTACATGTCCATGCAGACTTGACTTGACCAGCCGTCAATAAATCTCTGCTCCGCAACGTACTGTCCAATGATTTTGGTTCGACCTTTGCTCGCAAGCAATTGACGAATTTGCTCTTCTTCGAGTTCGAGATCGAACGTGCAATATTCTGGTCCGAGTCGCAAGCAGTACTCAAGCAAGTCTGTTCGCGATACTTGCTTTTGCTGGTCATCTTTCGCATCATCGTGAATGTCAACAACGATGGGCAGTATTGTTGATCGTCGTACCAAGGCGAAAGCCTGGCTGGCCATATCAAAACAGCTATGCTTTCCCGATCGCCAGGTGTCTCCCTGCGCTGGACTCGTGCTGACATTCAACTGAACGGCGTCCACACCAATTTGAGCTTCATCCAAGTCTATGCGCCGTGAGACAACATCCTCTGCGGAAATACTCACTGCCGAGGTGAATTCGAGCTTGTCAACACTCATTTGCGACAGAGGGTAAGCAGATTGGTGTGAGCGGCCTCGGTCATGGTCGCCAATTATGTTTCGAAGAAGTTTGAGGAAGTCGTGTTCTGTTCGTTTCAGCGTCAAGAAGGGCCCATTCGATGCCCTACTAGAGGGATGTCGAGGGCCTTCGTTGGGCGAGAGGCTTTCGACGGTCTCAGACACATTGTAAAAGTCGTAATTCGAGCAATCGCGCAATAGACCTTCAGAGGCGCGTATGACATCTTGGATTCGCTCTTCCGACCAGATCCGTATATAGTCGTGAATGCCGGCAATGTCTCGCGCTACATAGATGACAGGATGCGACTGAGCCCACCCACGAACTACTTTGGCCCCGTCACCCTCGAGGTCAGCGAAATTGCAGACAATGACAGCGTTTCGGCTGTTAGCATCGAGTAACCGTCTGAGCACCTCGAGATGTTTCTGCTGATACTCTGCAGGGCCGTTCAACTTTCGAAAAGCCGTCCTGTTCACGCCAGTCGCGTCCGAAAATGCTCTGTCTGACTCCACGAGCCGACGGCTATATGCCGATGCTGCTAGAAATCCCAGTGAGCTTTTGCCAACACCGCGAACGCCAATGAGCAGAATGGATGCGTCGGCGCTGAAAGCGACCTTCCGTGGTCGTGGCTGTGATGCCTTTTTGCCAACAGAAGCATGTAGGGGACTAGGAGTGGCACTTGCTCCTCGTAATCTTGCGACTGGTTGTAGGGTCTCTCCTGTATTGGATCGTGGCACGCTGAACGACTGGCTATCTCGCATGTCGTGATAAGAGCGCTTCATGCCAGCATGAACGGCAGCCATTCTGGAGGTCCAGAGACAGTGTGCTATGGTAGTCGATGAGCTCAAGTCCAGACCAAGCTGGCCGGTGCAACGCGCGCTGGTCAGCCCTGGCAGAGAGTATGATGCAAACGTGGTTGTTGTTGCATTGTCCTGCTCGTCGCCATGCAATTGCTACGCGTGTTCTTTGACCGTGGATGTCACTCCAATTCCTGAGCAGATACCCGACAGCTCCGCTTGTCAATCGAGGTCACGACCTGCGCCTCTGGTTTGTCTGAAACTGGCCGCATTGTGGAGGGAGAGACTGTGGTGGGTTGTCGGCGGCTATGACTTTATCCGACCATGTCGAGTTGGAGCCAATCACCTTGCCCATGACAAAGCCACTTCTCCTCACCTTCGAGCAGTCCGTGCATGGCCGGTAGTGGAGCGATTGCGGAGACTTATTCACAGCATGCGCTCTTTTGGCGTCTACATTCTCAGGTGTCGCGGACTGGGAATTGTCTTGAATGTCGAAAATATTTGCGGCGAAGTTTGAGCAAGTCCATTTTTACAGTTGGCCTATCAATAATATCGGTCTCGTCGAAGCTCGACCCAGAACCCTCTGGTGAAGGAGAAGCGCAGGGAGAGCAGTCCACAAATGCACTGCTCCATCGCATCTGCCTATCTGCCGACGCTGCAGAGCGCTTGATCATGCCACTGTGATAGCTAGGCTTTGCCATGCTGGACGGGATTCGAGAGCCTTCCGGCGTTGGACAGGTCTCGGTCACGAATGCAACTAAGAGGGCTGCAAGAGCTGAGCCTGCGCAACGGGCCAAGCGAGTTCGAGTTTCTAGAGCGTGTGACCAGTGTCGAGCAGGACGCGAGAAGTGTGATGGCGCAGAGCGATGCCAGACTTGCGAGTCTCAAGGCAGAACTTGCACCTACAATGAGCAACCGAAGAAGCGCGGAATCCAGCCAAATTATATCAGGACATTGGAGCTAACCTTGGCTTGGATATTTGAGAGCTTTCCGGACAGCGAGAAGCGCATCTCGCAAATGTTGCCGTACTCTGAGACTCGGGCTCATAGACTGATTGGTTGGAAAGACGCTGCTCCTGCGGAAGCACTCCATCTGGCCTGGCGGAATAGTATTGTGTGTAAGCAAATTGATCAGTTACTTTCCGGTTCTGATATCGAGGTTCCACCATGTGCGCAGGACGAAGAAGCAGGGAACATGGCGCGAGAGGATGACACAGAGCCTCAGACGCTGTATCAGTCGTCTCCGCTCTCGGCACCTAGTGATGCTGCGCTCTTCCAACAAGGTAGTATTCGAGATGTGAATGCCGCCAACAGCGCAGTACCTTCTTCACAGACTGGTGGAAATTCTCGGACGCACACCACGGCACCGCCTCAAGCGGAAACTCATGGGTAAGTCAATGCCGATCGTCTGCCTTCGTCTGCTCAAATGGTACGAGCCAACTTCTGACACTCTTTCTACAGCGGCAATCTACCTTCGGCAACAGACTTACTGCAACTTCCGCAAGGCTCATGGATGCTATTGGAGCACTATTTTACGTTCACTCAGACGTGGTTACCTATAATTGAGAGGCACGACGTCTTGAAGCTGATTTACTCGTACCCTGAGCGGGGCTTGGAGAGACATGAAATGGCTGCACCAGGCCATGCCGAGCTGTGGAGTATCATGGCGTTGGCTTCGTTGCAGCAGGGAGCGACCGCAGATTTCGAACATTGCCGGGACACTGCGAAGTCGCTAATTCCGCAGGAGCATGGTTTCCAACTTGGACACCTCAAGTCGTTGCTGATATTAGGTTTGGCAGACATCATGCTACAATCTTGGCTCTCGGCCTGGCTTGTGATCGGAACTGCCGTACGGCTCTTGGTCCACTTCAATTTGCGCAAAGAAACCAGCACGACGCTCTTCGAGGGCCGCACAAAACATACGGTGCTGGCTGCTTTCGTGCTGGATCGAGCCATCTCTTCGTCGACTGGCGCGATCACACACATTCGTGCGACGGATATCCAGAGTGTTGGATACCTGATAGAGGATGGGCTTGAGGAGTGGTCACCTTGGCAAGACCCACGATCTGCAGGCAGTGAGGCTAAGTTGCCGGCGAGATCGATGAGCACATTCAACGAGCTTGTGAGGATCTCCCTCCAACCCACCGATACCGCAATCTCGAGTGACCAGACGGCGGCTGTTCCACTGCTGGCGACCGCCGTCGTGGCGCTTCTACGCAACGCCAGTGCAAGTGCGAAACGCCAACATCCACATCAGGCTCTGCAAAGTGTTAAAGCGACAGAAAATACAGCTTTCAGCACCTATGGCGAGCGCAGTCGCAGCAGTGCAGCTTTGGGGGATTTTCCCACGCCATTTGCGGATTCGAGTTACCCTTTCTTGAGCTTTCCAGCCGAGAGCGCCAGAGCAGTGGTGGGTGATCCTTCTTCGGGACGCACTGTTCAGGTCGGAGAGTCTGTGGACCAGTCGAGTAATAATACCGCTGCCTTCACGAGACAAGAGACTTCGAGCGCAGCCGGTGATCCAGGCTCCGCTCGAAGCCTTCCTGGAGCTGACATATTCGAGGAACTAGCTATGCTCGATCGCACAGACTCTACTATCAACCCAGACTTCATGCAGAACCTTGGATTCGGCCCCGATCTGGATCTAGCAGAATTCTTTGGTGCAGATTACCAACCATCAGACCCGTTGCTTACTTACATGCACTCAGCGGCACATTCGACTCTCGATCAAGGCTCAAATACATCTGCCGATGGCGTTGGGTGAAGAGATCCCGGTGAACGAGCTCTCATCTAATTTCCCCTCGCACTTTCACGTGCCATGCAGAAAGTACACTCCCTCTGAAGCGCACTTCTCGCTGAACGACTTGTCTCTATTCCCGCACTGCTAGTAATGGCATGCGTGAACTTCACAGAGGCTGCTCGCCGTGATATTCTGCGCTTCGTCAGACGAAGCGCACAGCACAGCAATTGGCCCTGGCTGTGGCGGGAGCATTCCACCATCAGGTCTTCTCGATAGCAAGATGTGCACACCTGAAGCGATGCTCAATTCCAGTCAGGTTATGATTGTATGCCATCATCATTTCTCCATACGAATATGGGGACATAAACTATGCTACAAGCTCTAATCTCTATGTTTCTATGATCATGATCTCATCTCATCTCGTCGTGAGACATCATAATTGCGCTCTGGGCACACTCTCTTCGGCAACACGACTCATGCTCGCTTTTCTGGGAGGCCGAGCAAGATCAAAATCCGCTACCATTTTCTGCCACGACACGGCTGCTCGCTGTGCATGCTCCTGCGGTACGTGTGGACCTGGATGTGTGAGACTCCTGTTGAACATCTCTGCGCTGAGATACCCTTCGAAGCCAAGGTCGACCAGGATTGTCTTCAGGATTGCGTGGATTGGGAGATAAGCGCCACGGTCATGCTCTCCGTAGAACAAGCGACAGTTCCTCGACCAGCTCATTCGCGCGCATTGCTCCGGGTCGTAAAACTCGTGTCCTTCTAGCAAAGGTTCTGCCAGTCTCTCTGCATCAACAACCTGGATGTAGGCAATCCTCTTGACATCGACTGTCTTTGCCATTCGCCGCAGTGACGCCGCCATATCTGCATCGGCGTTGGCTCCCTTTCCGTCAGGCATTGTTGGATCCGCATATACCCGACCAGCAAAATTATAAGTGTCAATGCATATTCCGAAATTGGGTCTGTCGACTCGCTCCACGATGTCCCAGACCTGCTCCCACCTATCGACGTGTGTTCCCCAGCAGAGAGCTTCATATGCGAATCGGATCCCCTCTGCCGCTCCGAGATCGGCAACTTCTTGCATGTCTGCGGCGATGAGACCAAAGTCACCACTGACCTCTTCTTCCGAAAGACAAGTCGAAGGTATTGCGATGAGGTCGGTCCCCAGAATGTGTGCCATCTCGATCCAAAGCTTCATCTCTTCAATTCTCTCTGCATGTCGTTCTCGATCTCGCAGACCATCATAGTGCATGAAAGGCTGCAAGCACATGATAGTAATGCCTCGGTCGTCACACAGAGATCTGATGTATCGTGAGGCTTCCAGATGATTTGCTGCTGTCGGTCCTCCCGGGAGGCCCTTGGCAACATAGTAGAGGTCCTCGTAGAAGAGTTCAATGTCGAAGCCATAGCGGGCGGCTTGGTCAAGCTTTGAAGGCAGATCGTGCGCCCACGCACGTCCAAGGCTATGAGAGCAAATTGCAGCGCGGCAAGGCATGGCACCAGTACGGTTGTCCTTGACAGAGTGAGAGGTCAACGGGTCCAGAGCTGACTGATGGTGTGGCTTAAACAAAGTTCAAAGTGAACGCTCTAACATATAAACAATGTAGGGACTTCGTACGAGCTGCAAGGCATTCGTCTGGATGCCCTCGCATGCGGATATGTGTAGTACAGCATCGCGTAGCGCGAGAACGACTGATGTTGTTCCGGACCCACCTTTTCTGTATCTAGACTTTTGTTCACTATCGGTAAGAGCGTCTTACTGGAAAAGGAAGTTCCCTCGCGTGAGATCGCGTGCTAGGGTCGCGGATGTGTGGGCGGAATAGTGTTCCCCCCCGGCGGAACAATGTTGCACCAGGTCAGGGATAAACACAGAAACGAGACAGTGGAACCACATGCTTGGCGGCGGGCTCTAAACTTAGCCCTCGAGAGTGGGTTGGAGGCGTATTTACATGAGACTTGTAGGAGCGAATGACACACACAATGCTGCATTGGACGAAAATTGGAGGTCGTTGCGAGCCAGATGCAGGAAGATAACATTTTGATTCGCATCGTTATTTTCTTGAAGGCGACGTCCGTGCTTGAAAACCCATTCTCGTGAAGATTATTCAACCCTAGCGCATAGGGTAGAACGCGTCGCCTAACATAGATTCGGTGCAGACAATAGCACATCGACCCTTGCTTCAATTCAGATTCGGAACGCGAGAATGAGCTCAGATCTTATTTCGAAGATAGCGATTATTGGAACTGGTCTCATTGGCCCAAGGCATGCTCAAAGATGTGGTTGCAAACACGCACACCGCTTTGCAATGTTTCGTGGATCCTCGGCCGGAAGCAATATCTACGGCTGAAACCTTTGATGTCCCGCTGTTTGTGAGCATCAAACACATGCTACGCGAGGGCAGCAAGCCAGACGGAGCCATCGTATGCACGCCGAATCACACCCATGTCGCACTCGGACGACAGTCGCTCGAAGCAGGTATTGACGTTCTCGTGGAGTAGCCCATCGCAACTGATGTCAAATCCGCAGTTGAGTTGATTGGAACTGCTGCGAAGAGCGAAAGAAAGCTACTCGTGGGCCACCATCGTCGATTCAACTCCTATGTTGTCTCGGCGAAGAAGGCTTTGACTCGAGAAATCATCGGCAGACCAGTAGCCATTTCAGGACTCTGGGTAATACGAAAAGCAGACTCCTACTTCGACCCACCAACAGCATGGCGCAGTGTCGCTGGAGAAGGCGGGCCCATTTCCATCAACCTAGTTCATGACATTTATATACTGCAATACTGGCTCAGGCCAATTACACGGGTACATGCAGAGAAGACTATTTCCCCGCGGACCTACGAAGTGGAAGAAGGAGCAGCCATTTTGTTCCGCTTTGCCTCTGGCGTCGTGGGAACATTCATCCTATCTGATAATTGTCCTTCCGAGCACAATTTCGAAAGTGGCACAGGGGAGAATCCATGCATCCCTCAAGGCAGGAAAGACTTTTGCCGAATATTCGGCACAGAGGGCAGACTCAGTGTGGGTGACATGAAAGTCTCGAGGTATGATGCTAGGAATGACCAGAGCTGGCTTGATCCTCTGCATACCGTTGAGCTTTCTGTGGGGAATACAGTCCCATTTGACGACCAGCTCAGTCATTTTGTAGATGTCATCAAAGGCTCGGCTGAACCGAAGTGCACTGGCAGAGAAGGGCTGAGAGCGTTAATTGTGTGTGTCGCAGTCAAGCAGGCCATGGCTACCGGCAGTTCTGTCGATATAGAAACCTGAGAAGTGCCCATGCTCCACCACGTTTTGCACGCTCGCTCTGGCATGATTGAAGGCCTTTGGAGCACCACGTGACAGAAGCAGTCGGCTCAGGTGCTACATAAACACCATATGATAGCATGGAAGTACTGATTCCAGCCCGAGTTATGTGTAAACATCATGTTCCGTGGTGCTATACATTGTGGTAATCATAGTCATATGTAAGAGCAACGATTAGTCAGCCGCCACAGTCTATCCGAAAATGCGAGGTAATTCCTTTCATCTGATCGCAAAGGAGCTAGGGTGTCTTGTACAGCCTCAATCAGATTTGACTGTTGCGTTCGCTGGTCGTCTCGATCATTTCCGCCTTCTCCTTCGCTACTGTAAGACCAGCGCCATCGACATTTCGTCGGAAGTCCGCATCCCTTGCTTGATCTTCCGCAATGATAATCTTGTTCGCCTTACGCACTGGCTTGATCTCAAAGAGGCGATCCATGGACTCCAGAGGAATAGACTTTGTCTCAGGCAATAGAAACCAGACGAAAACGATACTGAGAAGCATCATGCTGGCAAAAAAGAAGAACACGCCGCATCCGCTTGGACCCATGTTGTTGAACATCTGAGGCGTGAAGCGAGAGATGATGAAGTTCTAAATTTTCTGTCAGTGGGCTAGAGAAGACGCGATTTGCTGTGCAAGACTCACCCAGAACCAGTTATTGGCGGAGGCAGACGCCTGACCCAAGCCTCGAGTGTTCGTGTCGAACATCTCGGAGTTGACAACCCAAGGGGTGCCATTCCATGATGGGGTGTAGAATGCAGTCCAAAGGTAGAAGAAGAACATCGCAGCGATGCCACCAGAGCTGAGGCCAGTCTTTGCGGCTGCTGCTTGAGCTGCAGCTGAGGTGTCGCGGGTACTGATGTATCCACCAATGATCCCTATAAACATTATTAGCACCCCATCGAGCAATACAAGTAGTTGGCAGCGCAGACTTACACATGCAAACAGAACCACCAAGAGCGCCGCCCATGAGCAGATTTCGCCGACCGAGATTGTCGATCAGAAAGAACATCCAGACTATGGTCAGGACAGTCTTGACGACACCGAAAATTCCAGTGGTCAAAAAGCCAGCATTTGTACCAGTAACACCGATGCTTTTGAACACGGTAGGCGAATAGTAGTTGATTGCGTTGATGCCGGATCCGTTCTGCCACATGAAAAGAAGACCACCGAGGACGAAGCGCCATTGTACCTTATGGCTGCGGCCGACTGCGATGAAAGGCTTCCAGAAACCAACGCCGATGCCAGCGGCCTGTTCTTCCAACGCGGCGTCCATCATAGCTACTTCTTCGACTATGTATACCTCATCCTCTGGCAGGTTACGAATCCACGTCAGGTTCTTGATGGCTTCTTGGCGCCTGTTTCTGCTGAGGAGCCACCGAGGTGATTCGTGCAGCCAGAAAGCACCAATAAGGAGCAAGCCAGCCGGGATGAGCTGGACAGCGAATGGGATGATCCACTGCTTGTGTGAAGGAGCCATGGTTTTGGAGAGACCATAGTTGATCCAGAAGCCCACCAGCCCTCCAATTTGCCAGCCCAGCTCGTAGATTCCGACAACGCGACCACGAACAGCCGGTGGGGAGATCTCCGAGATGTATATGGGTGTGATCATCGAGGCAGCACCGACGCCGATGCCCGCGAGCACACGACCTGCATAGATGAGGCCAAGCCCTCGATCTCCATTGGCTCCCAACATCATGCCAGCGCCGAGAACAAAGACAAGAGAGAATATGATCAGGCTGTATTTGCGTCCAATGAAGTAGGCCGAGGGATATGCGAACAGTGATCCAAAGAAGGCACCAGCCTGAATGAGAATGTCAGAGGTGACAAAATGCACAAAAGCTCTTGACATTACCCACCTGATAGACCGAGACAATGTTTGACTTCACGAGAGCCAATGCCGGGACCGAGAGCTCTGCGAACTTGAATTCAGACACGAATGATGGCAATGCCAACGTCGTGCCGATGAAAGCACTGTCGTAGCCAATCATGCATGATGCGAAAGAAGCGACCGCAGCGCACGCATACACTCTCCAATTGTAAACCTGCTTTGGTGTTGGTCGATCCTCGACCAGAGTCAGGAAGCCGCCCATGCTGTTGTAGTTTTGCTTCCGTATGTGTGGGAAGGCGGTCTGGTACTGTTGTCCACTTCCACAAGCCTTGCAAAACCAGACAGAGTAGAGTCAGAAAGAGGTGGATCGTGGTGTGGCTGCCCGACGATGCGGGCTCAAGGACTGGCGCGCGAGAGAGTTAATATGTATGCATGCACGGTCTTAGATCGTAAATCTGGGGTCTCCACACGTGGAGAAAAAACAAAAACGGACGGGATGAACGAAATTCAGGCCATTGAACAGGAGTCTTCCCCTCGGGTATGACCCAGACCAGAGCCAAGAGAAATGTCCGCCATTTCGCTAGCAGCTAGCGCCATGCATTTGCCACGCCGGTAGAAGTTCGCTCTCGCATTTGTGCAGATGGAAGCGGAGTCTAGCCTACAACGTGAAGAAGACGTGGTCCCGTCAGAGGCCGTGCCGCCGAACGAAGATCTTTCCCGAAGGGAACATCTCACATCCCCGGGTCTCTGCCGAGATCTTTCATCCGAGCCGGAAGTTTTTCGGGCGAATGACTTGAGCCATGGTGTAGATTTGTGAACTAGGATTCGCTTGGAGGCGATCCACAGACAGAGGGGGGGGGATACAGCAGGAATGTCGCTGGCAGTATCACACTGTCAACGCTCCTCAATAGAACCTAGGAGATCCTTTCTCACTGGTCCTTAGGAATTCTTTTACGAAGAGCTCTTTTATTTTCACATTGTGAGAACAGAGTCCACGACCCACAGCAAGATTTCTTCCCAAGGATAGTAAAAAGAGAAGTGCTGTTCAAAATCTTAAAAAGACATAGAGACACGGAGCGCCATCATGGAGACGCAATCAAATACCAGCATGATCACCGCCCCAGCTCCACAAGTCGATCAATACGAGCGCCATGGCTATCTCTTTGGATATCCGATAGCACATTCATACTCGCCACTCCTTCATAATACCGTGTTTCAAGAACTGGGTCTGCAATGGAACTTCCAATTGTTAGAATCCACAGACATTTCACAATTCTTGAGCCTGATCCAGGATAGCAGACTATACGGTATGCCGTGGCCAATGCATCATTTCCAGCTGCTTCACACTGATATTAGCAGGGTCTGCGGTCACGATGCCTCACAAGATCGCCATCATCCCTCATCTTGATGAGCTGACAGACGAGGGCCGCGCAGTGGGAGCCGTGAACACCATCTTCAAGCGAGGAGACAAGTTTGTGGGCACCAATACCGACATCAATGGCGTCAGAGAGAGCTTCTATCAGAATGTGTCGAACCCTGAAGATGTTTTCCTTGGTAGACCAGGGCTAGTTGTGGGAGGAGGCGGAGCTGCTCGATCGGCAGTGTATGCTCTTGTCACGTATATGAAGTGCTCAACAGTGTATCTCGTGAATAGGGATCCCAGCGAGGTCGAAGCAACCATCTCATGGTGCACAGCGCAAGGCTACGGAGATGGGCTCGTGCACGTGAAGACCGTGGCCGAGGCAGAGGCGTTGGAGGGTCCGGGTGCCATTGTGGCCTGCGTGCCGAATTTTCCTCCCGTCACGGATGCAGAGAAGGAGGCGAGACAGATCACAGAAGTGTTCCTCGCTAAGCCTCACAAGGGCGCGATGCTGGAAATGTGCTACCATCCGTCGCCATGGACCGAGCTTGGTGGTTTGGCAGAAGCGTCAGGTTGGAAGGTGATACTTGGGACAGAAGCAATGCTATATCAGGGCTTCGCTCAACATACGCTGTGGCACGGGAGGACCATTGAAGAGTTGCCTGTAGAGGAGGTGAAAACAGCAGTTGCGCATGCATTGTCGCAAGCTAGATTGTAATATAAAGTCTGTTGCAGTGCCTCGTTGGCACCTCTCTATCTCTATTCGGCTAAATTTTGTGTCATATTGTCTGACACTGAGGGATCTGTCATATCAGACACCTGGTCGTGAGTAGTCGAGGTGCTCCACCCGCCGCCATACTTCTCTGACTGTTCGCTCTTGGCTTTGACGTCCCGTTTCCGTGTTCAGGTCGCCCGCGGGACGAATGGCCAGATAAAGGCGGCTTCCGAGTTGCACATCTGGTATTTTCGCATGCTCGGCATCTTCTGGAGGATTTGCTGTTGTGATCAATCCACCTGCTTCCTTCAATATACAAATGCCAGCAGCGACATCCCACTCCCTGGAGACAATTGGTCAGTGAAAAGTGGCGCAAAAGCGAAGCTGAAGTTGAAAATACCAGCAACCACCCTCCCACCAGATATCGAAGCCACCTGTAGCTACATAGCACAAATCGAGCGTTGCGGACCCCAAGCTCCTTACGCCGTGTACCATGCCTCCCTTACCTTGTCTACCGCCAAGCTCGGCTGCCATGTTGATGAAGCTATTGACTTTGCGATGCATATTGCCATCAGATATGTCTCTTCGATCCTTGCCCTGTGTGAGTTGTGTCAGTAAAGCGACCCATTCGTTGAGACTTGTGGTCGATACCCATTCACAAGAGAACACACAGCCTTTAGGCGCATCCTTTGGCATTGGCAAAATCGGATTCTGTGCCAGTGGCAGCGGTATTGTCTCGTTGAGCCAGGCACCCTTTCCTCGACAAGCAGTGAATCTGTTCCCATAAGCATGCAACGCAGTCTACATTCAGTCGCACGACCACTCACAATTGCCGCAGAAATGGTGCGTTCACAGCACCGACAATGGGCTCGCCATGCCAGAGAAATGCTACGGAAACGCAATAGAAAGGCGCCAGGTGGATAAAATTTACCGTACCTTTAGGCTCAGCTTCCTTGACAACAGCACGCGAATGGATGTATGGGCTTACCGTCCAAGGGATCAACGCACCATGAAGGACCTTTGGCAGGAATCAAATACTCTTTGGATTGACCCTTTGAGTATGATTCTTCGCCGACAAAGCTATTCATTATCAGCTGCTCGCAATCGCATTGCCTTCGAACGATTTGTCATCCAGATGTCTGTCTGTCCACTTACGCGTGAGAAGGAAATCTTGCTTGAATGCTTGTACGGATGAATCTCTCGACGTCTACGGGGACACATTTAGATCAGTAAAC
The DNA here is from genome assembly GCA_026725115.1 of Cercospora janseana. Lineage (NCBI taxonomy): Eukaryota > Fungi > Ascomycota > Dothideomycetes > Mycosphaerellales > Mycosphaerellaceae > Cercospora > Cercospora janseana. The sequence goes on from CM049104.1 coordinate 1,292,849, forward strand.
AGCTCATGCAACGTCTCTATGGCTTTCAAGCGGAAAACAAAAGCTGAAAACGAGGGCAATCCGCGGACGGTGATACCCTCAAATCGGAAGCAGCTGAAAGTTCTGTACGCGACACGCCAGCGAGCTCATGAACAAAGTTGAAGATGGCGTCGAGCAAGAGAGACTCACCCTCATCTGTTTGTGTCACAAGGTCAACGGCTGATTCTTTCTCAACGTGCGTTGCTACATTCGATCGTCCGGAGCGTGCATCGACAGCGTCCAACAGCATCTGCCCTGCATTCTTGGCCAACTCGAGGGTGAATGCATGTATGCTGTCCAATTCAGAGGCACTTAAGGTTTCGCTGTGCATTTCCAGTAATTCGGTCTTTTAGATTCTCAGAAACGGGAGGGGCGGTTGAAGTCATGTCATGTCATTCGGCAAGGGAAGAGGACAGTGAAGGGAAGTTTATGATGGCTTGCAATGGCGGCTTGGCATGGATTAGAACCCTGTGCACGCATTGCCGTGAACGATAGTACTGCATTGTATACATTGCCCGTACGATGAAGTGGGGTGGCACTCTACAGAGTACAAGTGGGCCTATGAGTATAGCCTCAAACTAATCAACATCTGGTATCGGCAATCCATTCCACAACTTCATCTTCAACCCCAACGCTTTCGTAGCCTCCAACGCATTCTTTTCTCTCAGCTGCTTCGACTCCTCGTCGGAGACCAGCGCAAAGTCATAGGTGAGCAGCTTCGTCCCAGCCTTGACACCATACTGATCAACATGCTCGTGGCTCACCGTCTTGAGGTCCACGATCAGGGATTCCTTCACGCCAAATACAGCATCGCTCGTCTCGTAGGGGTCGCCGCGAAGGTAGAGTGCACTATTGCAAAATGTCAGAGTCCATTCCCAGTCAGATCCGAGTTGACACATACGTGATCAAATGATCATAACCACTCTTCTCGAACATGAAATGCATGTGACTAGGCCTGTAGCAATGCCTCCTCAACTCGACGAGCAGCTTGCCAACCGGTCCGTCATTGGGGATCGGATATGGCACTGGCACGATCGCCTTGAACCAGAAGACGCCGTCTTTGTCACTATGCATCACAGCTCTTTGATCCGGTCCTTCTCTTCCTGGGTATTGTACATCGTAGAAACCTTTGCTGTCCGTCTCCCAAATATCGATCTTCACGCCCTCGATTGGCTTTCCATTGGTGTCTTTGAGCGTACATAGTACGAGGCAGGGCTCTCCATCGGGATCGTGTGCGATTTGGGAGCCGTTGGGCGCTGTCTCGGCTTCGTGAGAGTGAAAAGGGCCCAGTACGGTGCCCTCGGTAGAGTTCGCGGGTTTAGGGTGGTCGATGCTGTCAACGAGGAGGGAGAGGCCGAGAATGTCGGATAGAAGGATGAATTCCTAATAATTGTATGAGTTCGGAATGCAGAGGCGCGCATGCTGGTCCTGTTTACCTGCCGAACATCTGTGCAGATTTGGCCTACTGCTGTGAGGAAGAGCAGTCCTGTCATCCACTCCTCATGACTCAACCGAGTCTCTCGTGCGAAATCGTGCAAATGCTGCACTATTCTCTCCAGAATGTACTTTAATCTAGGATTGGGAGCTTTCGAGTTAATAAGTTTGACATTCTCTGTGATGTTGTCGATGGTAAGGTCCTTGAGAGGTGGAACGTCAACTTTTGAAGGATCCATGACAGCAGCAGTGATCAATGTGTTCTTCAGGCGGAACCTGTTCGATACTTATCTCTCTCATCGTTGCAACAATAACTAGCTACAATTAGCCAGATTTAGTAAGGTAGGCTTGTGTTGTTTGTCAGTGACCATGGAATTGCCCCGCGATCATCCGGCTGACCCCACACCCCACCAGCGAAAACTGTGCCGGCTCGACGACACGGGATCCAATCTGCGCTGGGGACAATGTCAGACTCAAGCCTCCATACGGAAGCGGGCATTGCGCGCAACGACAAGACAAACGCCGTACACAAGGTTTTGGGTGTCTCGCACTCCTCAACAACTCATTCCAGTCAGTTCGTTTCGCAGAGGGAAAACGGCCGGCCGCGAGATGAGTTCGTAATGGAAACGACCAAGTAGCACCTCATCCTTCCTTCTGGAGTTGCTGGGCGACAAAATCGATAGCGGCTTTGTAGCCAAACACGCCCAATCCGCATATCACGGCCGTCGCTTTGTCCGAGAGGTAGCTGTGATGGCGGAACGCTTCTCTGGCGTGTACATTGCTGATATGCACTTCGATGAACTTGAGATCACATCCTACAAGGGCGTCCCGAAGACCAACACTTGTGTGAGTCAAGGCGCCAGGATTGATGATCACATAACCGACTGTGCCTCGCGCCTCATGAATGCGATCGATGATGGCGCCTTCGTGGTTGGACTGGAAATGTTGCACTTCTATGCCGAGATCGCTGCCTTGCTTGACTGCTTCATTGTGAACATCTGCAAGAGTGGTACTGCCGTAGATGTGAGGTTCTCGAGTGCCGAGCAGATTGAGGTTGGGACCGTTGATGAGGAGAATAGCCTTTGGCATGATTGACGTCGAGGGGAGGTATGAGTAGAGTGCTGTGCTGTCAATTGATGAAGAGCGGATGAGGCAGTATTTTATGGGGGCTGAGTCGGTATAATGCAGGAAGAACGATTTGCCAGCGGCGTGTCCATCGCAGTGCTCTGCGTACGAAGGGGTACTCGAGGAGATTGCTGCATCTTGCGCCGACTCAGATCGGTCGACCTCAGCGTCACATTCGCCTGATCAGCGGCTGCACAGCTGCTCTCCTCCACCTCACCAGCTGTGATTGTTTGTTGTTGTCGCAAGACGCGATCGGCATTTGTAAATGCCGCGCGGCAAGTCCCGGGTCACGCGTCGTGCCGGTTCCTCTCAGCACTTTCCTGTCCGACATGTTTTGCATGCACCCATCATCAAAAAAGGTCTTGGGACCAGGCGACACCCCAACCAGGAGTATAGCAAGGCCAGCCCCTCTGCACGATGCCCGGCTCAGGCAAGCAGCCCGTCGAGGTGCAGGAGCAGATCAAGGAGCTCCTCGAAGCCGGCTTTGACCCGACGACTATTCATCGCAAGCTGAAGGTCGGTCGGAGCAGCATCTATCGCATGAAGCGATGTCTGCAGCAACATGGCACCAATTACATGCCTCCTGAGCTCAACAAGAAGAATGGGAGGCCGAAAGTGTTGACGCCCGAGCAAGAGCTGGTAGGTCAATGTCTTCATCTTTAATTCGACGTGTTCATTCACGAGCCCCGAGAAATATAATTGACACGTCCGCAGGAAGTACGCGACTGGCTACGCGATCCCAAGAACCGCACTCGGTACCTAGACGATCTGGTATGGCTCATTCACGATCGCTTCGGCATCGTCTGCAGCACAACCACCATGTCCAAGATGAAGCGAAAGTGGCTCCGCGTGATCGAATTCGAGGAAAACGGCACTCCCATCGATGATGTGACCAGAGCCCAGTTGATGGAAACCCATCCCGATCTCCCAGTACTCCATCAAAGTGTCGTCGCGCCTCCAGCCGACATGTCTCATACAGATGAAGCCAATGGCACAAACGCCGATGATAACGTCCAGCCCAACCTTGATACCCAACTAGATTTGCCCGACGGCTCTTTCGCGGCCGATGACCACAACAGTGCATACCCGGATGTGCCTTCCACATATCCTGAAGTGCAAGATGCATACCCGACAGAGCCTCTGCAAGCAAGTCTATCGAATGAGCTAGAACATTTGCAGCATCAGCAACAAGACTCGTACGACGATTTTCATGCCAGTCTCGGCGCTCAACAAATGTCGCCGACATTCGAGCAGAACCAACAGCAGGCCATGAGCTCGCAGTTGGAGGAGCAGCTTGGCGCTTTGACGAGAGCGGATGAGATGGGGAGTTATGGGCATCCAACGCCTCAGCAGTGATATCCGGAGACCCTCTGCATACCGTGAATACGAGCAATGAGGCACAGCGATCTGGCATTGATCGTGCCGCGGCATGTCGAAGGGTTATAAGAGGTCCCCCCTCGCCGAGATGAGCGAGCCCGCCAAGTGCCGCCTGATGCATGAGTATAGAAATACTAATGATTACATGCCTTCCAATGTCGCAAGTGATGAAATCATGCTCTGCCTGGACAACTGCTGTGGAGGTAGATGCCACCCTTCTCAAAAACAGACTTGTTTACCCTCCAGTGAACAAAGTCTGCACTTGTAGTAATCAATTTCTCGAATCTCATCAGAGAGTACAGAGCGTGTCGTTCGCACTTTGAACTCATGCTGCCACTTGACAGACGCTGGAATTTGGCAGTGGAGTCGGACAAAGCGCTGAGCGCAGATTCGCATGTGTCGCATGTAGAGGCGCCAGGAAAAGCCGATGAAGTCTCCCGTTCCAGGGGTACACTGCGTCGCGGCAACGGTTCTACTATGCTGAGCAGAGCTGAAAATTCTTGCTACGTGTTGAGTTGGCCAGTCTTGCCGCTGTGCGGGCAATGCACCGCCTCACCGTTACTGTCTTCTGCAGAGCCAGTAGCAATTGATGTTTCGTAGTCGACTTCCACAATGTGAAGCGTGTGCGATTACATGTATTTGCTGTTGGATTCGGAATCGTCATTTCACAACCCTTCAAAGGGATCTCAATCCAAGCGATTCGATATGTCTTAAGATCACGCCATGAGCCTATGTAGACGTGCAGGATAGCTGGGCGAGGAAGCGGGAAGCAGCAACTCGCTGCTCCATATATACGCCTCGCCGAATCCACACGGACGACGACTCGGGCGTGCAGTCGGTGGCGAAGGTCAGCTGCGCTCCCGCTGCTTGGTGGCTGCAAGTACATCGCTCTGCGATTTCGGTTATCTTGTCTGATCTCGCTACGGGTACGCCCAAGGCTGGCAGCGTTCCGAAGAGGCCATGCGCCCAACGGCCGAGTCTGCTATTTCTCCGTGCTCCAGTGTAGCGTTGCAAAACTTGGGGCATCACTGAGCCCATACTTTATGCGCGAGTGTCAATCGTGTGCATCAATGCATGCACATGCCCACGCCAGACACTTCCTGGTGACTGCAAGACAGTCGTCTCCAGAATGCCGGCCATCAGAACCGGTAGGCTGACACGGTGGGCTGGCATGTGGGCGTTCGATATGGCCGCGATTTGGAGCTGGTTCTTCACTGCATCGTTGGGAGGGCAGGGTCGAGACGTGGCTCGATGCCTTACCATCTCGACGCATCTTCTGCACTATCAGCGGCAAAGAGCCAGGGCGCGAGGGAAGTGGCTGTTATTGCAACCTTGTTCAAAAACCCCCAGCGGACAGTGGAACAGCTCTCGCCGATAACCGTTGTATGTTTTGGACTTCGCCCACGGGCTTGGCTCGGGGAATGAATACGGTATACGATAACGAGGTACGACAAGAAGTCTCACCCCAATGACGCCAGGGCACCTTTGCTTTCACATGCCTGCCGCGGCGGAGACTGCCAAAGCTGGGGTCACATGCCGCCCGCACGACGATCATCGAGTTTCCCGCGCAAAGTCAGCGAGCTGGAGCAGATGACAGGCGCATACGACGGTACGACACACGCAACGACGGCCGTTGGATCGTCGGGCTAGATGCGCTTCGCAGCAGCAGATCAGGCTGTCACATTGCGCTTGTCTGTCCGGCATGACTTGACTGCCGCCTTCACTATTGCATGGCAGCATTTGGTGAGTGCCCCTCCACTGCCCCGAGGCCGCTTTCTCTAGCCTCCCATGGTCGTCAAGAGGGCGAGCCATGCCACCGACTTGTGTCTTTTGGGCACGCTTCGTCTCCGACTATGGCGCCATGAAGCTCAAGAAGAAGTGGGCGGCGCGGTGGAAGATGAAGCGGAACCGCGGGCCCTCCTCCGCCACCACCATCTCGACGTCACTGACCTCTGTCTCCTCCTTTCTAGACCTCCCATTCAATCTTCCCATGAGCGACCGCGTCTCCGAAGACCGCCGGGGAAAAGATGGCAGTCGACGCGACAATTCCCTGCCCGAGCCGACCATAGCGGCCTTCTCGCCCAACCAGCAGACGCAGAGGAAGAGGAACCAGGCATCAGTCCTGATACACCAGAAAAGTCCTTTACTGGCAGCTACACCACCGCAGGTCACACGAGTACTGGCTTATTCGCATCCTTTCATATTGCCCCTCAACCATCTGGCAGGCTTGCTATCATGGACGACGGGCGACCCATGGGAGTCCTTCCTCCTGTTGGCCGGCTTCTGGTTTACTGTACTCTACAGTGATGATGTACTTCGATATGCGGGGCCCATTGTCGTCATCATGGTGCTCATTGTCGGCATGTACGGCCGTCGGTACAGCCCGCTCTCGAGCACCACGTGGAGTGGGGAGAAGAGGAAGCAGCGCAGAGCAGACTCGGAGAGTGAGAAACGCAAAAGCTTGGATGAAATTTTGGAGGCGTTAGAAATCTTCACACATCGCTGCGATGTCTTGCTGGACCCCTTCTTGAAGTTGACGGAGTTCTTGAGCACGCAGACGACGGCCACGAGTGCCACCACCAGGCCTGCTCTGACAAGTATGTTTTTGAGGTTGCTAGCTATCACGCCCGTGTGGATTATTCTCACGCTTCCGCCATGGAGGATCATCACCCTGCGAAGAGTCTTGTTAGTGCTAGGAACGATCGGCATGACGTGGCATAGTCGGCCAGCGCGGGCATCACGAAGCATCCTCTGGAGGAGCAGAACCGTAAGATATGGAGCGTCTGTCATCACGGGCTTGCACTATCCTGAGCCTACTTCATCAGAAAAGACACCGCCTCCGCTACCCCCTCGAGCTCCAGCTGCGTTGGCAAATGCACTGAAGCGGAAAGGTGCGAATCCTGGGGTACGCTTTACATTTGCAATTTATGAAAATCAACGCCGATGGGTCATGCTCGGATACACATCTAATTTGCTTCCGCACGAGCGTCAGGCATGGACCGACGATCATCTCAACCAGGTTCCGGACAAGGACACCTTCCCTTTGCCCGAGACTGACTTTGCCACAACCAAATGGCGCTGGGTGCCCGACAGCGAGTGGAAACTCGACATGAGCTGGAGCGACGATCATACAAGTGTCAAAGGCTCACGTGATAAAGAAGGCTGGACCTATTACGATAATGCGTGGAAGGGTGGCAGCAAAAACGACGACTGGGGCAAATGGACGCGACGCAGACGGTGGATCCGCGATGCTGAGCTTGTCGAACTTACGCCTGAGGAGCTCGCTGCACAACAAGCCAAAAACGACTCTCAATCGATCGCCAACAGCGATTTGCATGACGGCGACTCCATCACGACAGCCGTTAAGAAGAAAGGCTGGTTTGGGAAACGACGACTCACGAATGAAAAGGTCCGCATTGCAGACAAGGCGGAGATCGCGTCCATGTCTGGCAGCGGCGACACAGGATCCACGACTCGGACGAGAGATGATCCTGAAGACGACGTGCATGCATCGTTCCGATACCGCGAAGCACAATGGGATCGCAGTATTGGCGATGGGCTGGCAGAGGGACTGAGTTAGGGAGACTATCTCGCTTTCGGCTAACGTGCTGCACGGCTGCAGACTGTCTGAGTCAGAGTCAGAGCTATCGCTGGGTACGAACATGACATGGTCCTTCAAAGTCTCATGATGTTAATATTATAGCAAGACGCTGGGATCGATTCAGCGGACCAAATTTGCGCCACGAAATCAAAAGTAGAAGAAACTTCACGGTTCAAAAATCATGGTTTCCTATCACATCTCATCGGCTGCTATCCAACCATCTTGGCCATCTTCGCCGCCACAGCAGCACGCCCACATCTCCACCTCTCTCTTGCGAAACATACTCCTCTCCTCCAACTCGACATTCGCGGCAAAGACAAATTCATGAACTGCCACTCTGCGCTCTGCCCCATGAGATTCCACAAACCGTCTCGGTCCCGCGAGTTGACAATATAGCTCCCCGACTGACACATTAGAGCGCACTGATCATCGTCTGTGGGTTCAATGCGGCACTTTACAGGATCGTTTCCGCCTCCATCCTGCGTCGAGACAATGTACACGCCATCGTCGGGCTTCCCATCTTGCATTCCTGCTCCGTCAGGGTTCTTGCCGACGAAGATGTAATTTTCCAGCATCCCGTCAACGTTGTCGAGGTTCGTGACGCAGAGGTTCTGTGAGGCGGAGTCGAGGGCGAAGACGGTGGGGGCCCCCTCGCCGTCGGAGGCGTCCCAGTCGCGTTGGATGTGGTAGAAGATTCCTTCGAAATCCGCAGGCCATTCGATGAAGCGGCGGTTGCCTGGGTTGCTGTTGTCGGCGTGTAGAAGGCGGTTGGGGTGGCGGCGAGAGTGCGGGTGACGGTGGTTTCGGTGGTGTGGAGGTTACTGAAGGTGCTGACTACGCGGCGTTGGCGCGTGAGGGTGGTGGTGCAGGCGAGGGTGGCGATGATGGTGGGGGTGACGGTCGTGGTGGAGACGAGCTAGGCTCTGGTCAGTGGGCAGTCCATAGTGAGAAGACTGTCATTTCGACCTACCCTTTGAGTCTACTCAGGGTCTTGGTGATGTGATTGGCACCGTCGTGGTTCTGGTCGTCGGAGATGGGATTGCACATCGGCAGGCTGCGGTAGTCTGAGCAGCACTGCTGGCTGTAACGCACGCGGGTTTGGTCACGGTGGCGGATGCTTGACGTTTGACCTGGTGCTCATTCACTTCACGCTTGCGTCCGACTGCGACGGGAGTCTGCCAAGTGGAGTGGTAGTAATTCCACTGGTAGTTGGCCTCGAAGCCAGTCTGCACGGCGTTGGGCTGAGTCATGACCAAGCTACAAGTGGCTGGATTGCCTGCGAGGTAGTTGAAGCCCAGGCAATTGTCGACTGTCGACACAGCCTCGCAAAACTCTCGACATCGTAAGTCTTGATTCCATACGTTTCGTCAATGTAGATGTCTTTGACACCACCTGTATAGCCATAGCCCGGACAAGCCTCGTGAATACGGTGCACGCCGTCCGCGTCATCGAACTGGGCTTCTCGTGTGTTTGTACATGCCGCAGGGAGTGTTGCCGATGTCAGCGCATTGTCCTCTCTGGTTGAGCGCTGGTATTGCGCACCAGATGGTGGTAGGACCAGGGTGAGTTGACACAATAATGTGACTACGCATTGACGGGTGACGGCGGAGAATTGCGTCAGTTCTTGGTGCAGCGCTCTTGTGGAGATGGGCGGCAGAAATTGTGATGGTATGTCGTTGCGGTTTGTTGTTGTGGCGCCTGATGACCTCACAGCACATCATCAACCACAGCAGGAGCTCTCTGCCTTGAACAAACGTGCCCAACATCCACACAGACACCTTTCACTGTCTTCCGCCCACCCCCACCCGTCCTCACCGTCAACAACAACAGCAACAACATCATCCACGATCCAATCGACAGAATTTCCATCATCCTCAGCCTCCTGAGAAAGCAGCGCCGCAGAAGACATGAAGTTCTCTCTGGCCGTGGCCGCACTTGCGACTACTGTCGTCGCCGACGGTTGGTTTGGCAAAGCCGGTAAGTTTCATCTTCCATTTGCTTCACAGCCCCGGAGCCGTCAACCTTGTCATGGGTCGAGTCAATCACTCGGAGATGCAAGGTCCATCCACCCGCTCCACGCGCAAGATGCCAAGAACGTTTCTCTCTGCAAGCACTGCCAGCTCGCAAGAATCCAGTCTGACTAACTCGAGGCCGTGTAGCATATAACAAGTGGCACGAGACTGAGCTGGAGAGATGGCTGTCTGATCACGACGTCCCGTACCCCACCCCAGCAGACCGCAAGGATCTGGAGAACCTGGTCAAGGACAACTGGGACAACTACGCCGTCAAGCCCTACAACTCGTGGGACACCAACCAGCTCCAGAACTACATCACCTCCAAGGGCCAGCAGGTCAAGAAGGGCACGGAGAAGAACAAGGATAGCTTGGTGCAGCAGGTGCAAGGATTGTGGCATGAGACTGCCGACCAGACCAACGAGGCGTACAGCAGCGTGCAGAACTGGATTTTCGACACGTAAGTCCGCAGCACAGCAGCGACGGGGAACATACACTGCTGACTTCACACAGTTGGACCGAGTCTCAGCTCAAGTCTTGGCTCGACTACCACAAGATCCCCAACCCCTCTCCACGCACCCGTGACTCCCTCCTCTCCACTGCTCGCTCCAACTATGCCAAGGCCGCTGATAAGGCTGGCGAGACGGCCGCATACCCAGGCAACTGGCTCTACTCGCAGTGGTCTGACTCTGACTTGAAGGCTTGGCTCGATGAGCGCGGAGTTCCAGTCCCACAGCCAAGCAACCGCGACAAGCTGATTGCTTCTCTCCGCCGTAACTCTAAGATCGCCGCGGACAAGGCTGCTCAGCAATACGCCTCTGCGTCCAAATCTGCCTCCGCCGCTACCGAGTCTCTGAGCGATCAGCTCCTCAACAGCTGGAGCGACAGCCAGATCAAGGAGTGGGCCGACCGCAACGGTATCAAGGTTCCGCAGGGCAGCAAGCGCAATGAGCTCATCGCCCTCGCCCGCAAGCACTCTGCATCGCTCACCGGCAACAACGTCCAGGACTCCGCTGCCTCTGCCTATGGTGCTGCGACCTCCAGCGCGGGTAACTACTACGCGCAAGCCACCGATGGTGCCTACGGCGGGTTCCGCTACTACTACGATGTCGTCCTCAACAACCTCGGCTTCGCATCCGCTGAGGCAAAGGCCAGCCTCAGCTCAGCTTCTTCTGTTGCCAGCGCGAGCTTAAGCTCTGCCTCCTCTGCAGCCAGTGCATCTGCCAGCTCGCTTTCCTCCAGCGTATCCAAGGCCGCACCAAAGTCTGCTTCGGAGGCATCCAAGTCTGCTTCCAGCGCAAGCTCTGCTGCTAGCGTCGCCGCCTCGAAGAGTGCGTCTTCTGCCAGCGTGCAGGCAAGCAAGAGTGCTTCTAGCGCCAGTGCAGCCGCCAGCAAGAGCGCTAAGAGCGTGAAGAACGAGTTGTAATTGGAAACCTCGACCTTAACACCAACCCGCAAGAACATCAGCAAACCAACCTCTGCTGCCGTTCTATGCAAATGCACTCCCAGGCTCAATGGGAAGATTGGAGCAGGCGGAACCACGAATGACCACAGTATGAGGCTTCCCTTATGATGACAAGAAAGAATGACCACTTTGTTTCTGCCCGGGTGGAGACATCATGACCTTTGACCTCCCGTTCGAACATCACAGCGGCGAACGTGAAGGAATGGATGACGAAAAGCAATGACAATGTAACACTACTGATTCCCGGAATGAGACGGTACGTAGAGTAGTTGATTCAATGATTTGTTCCCTGAGACCTGTCTGCCATCGAGTCGAAGTTCGCGCCGTTCACTTTTGCGCGCCGTTTGCTGCCGCCGTTGTTTTGCACTCGTGCTGCATAAGCGCCTTCGCGATGGCTGGAGCTGCAGTTCAGTTCGAAGATCAAAACAAACTCATCCCTCGCTTTCCCCACCACTCTCTTTTGCGTGCATTATCGCCAGAATCGCATCATTCGGTGCAAGAACAGCAAGCTCGCCACCAATGGCCACCATGGACTCTGGACAGCCTTTGGGTATGTATCGCTTATGTGTGCGCGTTTGCTTTGTCTTGTTCTGTGCGGCGGTGGCGGCGGCTCAGCGGTGTCAACACGATCTCGGGGTAGCGACGAGGTGGTACCTTGGGTGATTGATCATATGATGGGAGGCTCGGAGTTGTGAGTATACTTGTCGCGGGGGAGGGCACAAACAAGGGAGCAGAGAGTGCTGGTGGACAGGGCGATCGAGGTAAGGCTCGCAAACGCACACACTCATCCTCGTTCCAGTAGATTTCTCGCTGACATGGACTTCAGGTGCCGCAATTGATGATTCAGTGATGGAGCATGTGACTGAGTGGTAAGTTGTGCATCTACTTTCCGATTACTCCATGGCTTCTCTCCTCCGAGCAATGCTGACCCAGTGAGCCTCCAGGCGGCCGCTTCTGAGATTCCTTTGTCCATGAGAAGCACCAATACTGACCATGTAGGGTCAGCCCTCGGCTACGATACTCCAACTGCTCATGTCGCAACGCAGGGCTTGGGCAAGCAAGCCGGGTGAGATCTCTCCCTCACTCGCTGAAAGTCCTACGCAACTGACCACGCGCCCAGACCCATTGAGACCATCGAGGCAGACGGAGACAAGCAGAAGCACGGCACCACCTTCTTCGACCTCCCTGCCGAAGCGCGCAATCGCATCTACCACTATGCCCTGCACGACCGCGTCGACAGCTGGTACGAATTCCACAGCCACATCAAGAAGCGCCGCGTCCGCGAGCCCCGCCTCATCCTCATCAACAAGCAAATCCGCCGCGAAGCCGGGCCCATCTTCTACGGCCGCAACCGCTTCTACATCAACATCGAGAGCAGCGGCGCGTGCGGCGACCACAGCCTCGGTCGCCTGGTGCAGTGGATCCGCTTCATCGCCCACTTCTGCGGCCCGCACGCCCTCACGCACGTCCAGGTCAATTTCCCCTACGGCACCGACCGTCAGGGTCGCCAGGTCCTGCGGCTCGCGCGTCTGGCCTTCGCCCCGGGCCTGCGCGTGGCGTTCGTCTCACGCCTCGACTACTTTGAAGACATGCAAGCTCTGCGTGCGCGCGGTGGCGGCATCTACATTACCAATGACGCGGGATCTCAGGGGCACTTCAAGTTCGCCAAGGCCATGGTAGGCGCTGCGGAGAAGGCTCGACAGTGTGGATGGTCGTTGGAGGAGTTGAACAAGGAGTTTAGCGACATCTTCCGCCACGCGGTCGGTCGGTTTCCGTGGAACATTCTGCCATTGGATGACTGAGTGCGGAGGTGTGAGGGCGAAGATCAGTATGAATGAGGACAAAGTGGTACGGTTGCACAAACTCCCTCCCAAAGTCAATGAGAGCGATGGGAGGGTTGCAGGATGTTAAGAAAACAGACTGCAGGATAGAAGGAACATCATGAGAAAGAAGTGTAACACCAGAGATATGGTTCAAACACCATAAATTATGGTGGATAGCATGTACTTTTTGTGGAGTAGTAAAGATCGTGACTGTTTTACAAAATTCCTTTCCAATTCCTTTTGTTCATCGATATGTCCAAGGAAATCATGAAACAGAGGAGCAGTTCTATTAGCCGCACTCTGTACCGGCCGAAGAATGTCGGGGGGTGTGCTTGATGTGCCTGCGGAACGCAGAAGGTCGCATTTACTCGATATTGTTGCAGACGAGTTGGTTGCCGAGCTACGGGCGGAGCGGTCAGTAGGGAATCTCTATTGTGACGTTGACGATGGAGTGAATACTCACCACGCCGAGGGTACAGCACTGAGCGGTCTTGCCTTCCTCTGAGCAAGCCTGCCGGAACTCCTCCTTGTTGCGTGGGTCTCCCTTTGCTGTCATGAGACTGTCAGTGACCATTTCTTGGGCTTCACCGGGGACCTATCATTCACTTACGGACGGTGCAGGTCAAGCTTGCAAGATTGCCAACGTCGGTCTGGCAGCAGTTGGCGTTGGACTGGAGAGTGCCAGCGCACAACTCCTCGCGCTCGCCACCACCTTGGCCACCGCCTTGGCCACCTCCGTAGCCACCTCCCTGACCACCTCCCTGACTGCCGCCCTGGCTGCCGCCCTGCATGCCACCGCCAGAGCCACCAAAGCCGCCAGAGCCACCTCCGGAAGAGCCTCCGCCGTAGCTACCAGGATGGCCGGAGCCACCGGCACCGGCGCCTGCTGAGCCGAATGGAGTGGACACGCCGCCACCGAAGCCGCCCTGGGCGACTGGGCTAGCCATGGTGACTGCGGCGAAGGTAGCCGAGAAGAGAGTGACGAACTGCATGTTTGCTGTTTGGTAGAACGAACGGATGAAGTGGGACGTGAAGCCGTTCGAAGCTGTGCTGTTGATCGAAGGGTGTTGTGAAGTCTGTTGCAATCCGGTTGCTTGTGGTATTGTTTGCTGATGAGAAATGATCTGAGGACAGAATTCTGTACCTTTATATACCATCCTCCAGCGTGTTGCACCCAATCCCAGGTTGCAACACATGACGAGTGTCTTGCGATCCCAATTTCCCGGCACGGTGTAAGTGCCAGCTGTAAAGCGTCATTGCAGGGGAGAATTGCTGAAGGGGCAAAGTTTGGATTCCACGTTTGAAACAGCACTTGTCAGAGGATATCGCTGGGCCTGGTGTGGAAATCCTCGCCTACGGAGGCGCATCGACTTAGCGATCAGGCTATACTGTTGGCCATCAGGGGAAAGGCGCCTTTGCTGCGTGATTCAAGTGTGCGCACATCGCCTGTGAGTCGTTACAGGCAATAATCAATTCACACCGTTATCATGGCCCCTGTAAGTCTTAGGATACGGCATGATGCGCCGAACTCGGAAGGTCTTGGTTTGTCACGTTGGGTGACTAATGCCTCAGCTGCCTGCATCTGACAGCGTCGTTCTCCTCTGACGTTGGGTCTGCGGTGTCATACCAGCAGCAACAGCAGAGGCAAGAGATCCTTCTCACGATCCCAAACGCGTGCAAGGATGGCAGTGCCGACCGGTTCGATTGTCAGAGAACACTACACGTGCTTTCAAAAGCAACGCATTGTGCCCTTGCTCAGCCAGGAGGGCATTGGCAGCATGAGTAGTGGCGCAATGGCGCTGTCGTCGGTCCGGCGAGACCCCGAGTCTCAGACTTCCCCATCCGACACAGGTCCCGAAGCTTCGCGAGTCGTCCTGATAGATATCGTTCCATCAACAACGGTTGGAGTCTCCAGGGACACTGTCGTGGATCGGCGAGATTAAACCATCCGGGGTGGACGCCAAGATATGACGCTGGTGTGCATCTCAGGTCACGATCAAGGCATGCAACGGTGCAGCTGGCATCGTGAACAAACGCTTGCGGTGTGCAACTCTGCAGTCTGGCTAATTTCCGGTGGCCGGTAGGCGTTTGGAGAGTCTATCGGCAGACATACAAGCTTCCGGCGCATGAAATCGAACCTGGCAGAAATGTTGTTGCAATTTCGGAAGGTGAGGGGATTCAAAGGACGAAGACGGGAGGTCGAAGCAAGAGCTGTACGGCGTACGATGGGCTGAGCGCGGGACATCTCGGACCCTCCCTCCTTGCCAGACCATCGCCACGTCAAAGCAACCACCCGCGTGCTGTAGGAAGCATCCTCGAGACCAGACTGAGCTTTGCATACGGTATACTGTACCTTGTGCACTGGAAATACAGCCATACTCACCCAGAATTATGCCTGAGAACCACTCCTACTTCGAAGCTGCGCTTTGACAAGCCGAGTACCACGGCTGTTCTGTAATCATGCCTCGGCGCCGAAAATCACTGGGGCCTGTTGTACGAGCACCACGACAAACTCCGCTCATCATTGGGCGGGAGTTCCATGCAAGCTAGTGGAGGGACGTGCAAGGTGGTGGATTGCCTAGGCACACCGATGAAGGCGCTGGACGTATTTCATTGTTGCTACCTATTGAATTGAACCAGACTCGAGGCCGCAGCTTCCAGAGCAACTAAAGACTCTCGGACCATGCTTGCGAATGTCCCAATTGAGGCTTCCTCGGGAACCAATCTTTGCTATCCCTGAAAATATTACCAGTAGGTGGCCATATCTCACTGTGAAGCAACCGCAGAGACAATCTGAATACTCGTAGCTGTCACCGAAGATGCCGGCTCAGTACTGGTGGCGGTGACGAAGGTAATTGGAGGAGTGGAAGTAACATTGTCAGTGCTCGGCGTTGTCTCTGGAGAGGCCGCTGTCGAAGTCGAAGACGTGGACGAGTCGAAGTCCATTGTGATTGGAGTCCCGAGAATTGGATACGACACCGAGCTCAGGTTCGACAATGGAGACGTCGGAGGCGTGACGCTGCTAGAAGATGCATCCACAGTCGGCGACGTTAGCGCTGAATTGCTCGCTGTCGGAGATGTCGTTGTCGGAGCGAAGATGATCGGGTAAGACGGCAAGCTTGAATCTGATGTTGTTGCCGAGGACGTCGGCGGAGTAGTGCTACTTGACGCTGTGTCCGAAGGGGAAGTTGTCGAGGCCGAGTCGATCAACGTAGACGACGTTGTCGTTGTAGCCGCGAAGATAATCGGGTAAGAGACTGAGTTCAGACCTGGCGATGTTGCAGAAGGCGCCGATGAAGCGGCAGTGTCGGTAGCAGATGGGCTCAGACTATCCACGCTAGTCCCAGCACTGCCCGAGGAAGTCTCTGCTGCTGTAGAAGATATGTGTTGTATAGAGAATAGAGCCGAATTGATCTCTTGTGCATCGAGAGACGACAAGGTCGAAGAGAACTCAGGAGCACTAAATCTGGAGTCACTTGCGGTCAACAATTGCGAGATTCCCATGTTTGAAGAAGTATGAACTTACGAGCTGGTCAATGTGGTACTTCCTGGGGTGCTGACAGGGCTGCTCGAGACGCTTGAACTAGTCCACAACGGGGTCAACGTTGTTAAGGTAGCAACATAGGTGGCACTCGGGCCCGTGAACACTGAGATCGCCGAAGAAGAAGAGAGTCCCAACGACAGGTCGGTAGGGATAGTACGGGAAATGCTCGCAGTGGAGTCCGACGAGCTGATGGACGTTGTAGAAGACGTGAGAGATGTAACCGATGAAGCAACTTCAACGATGCTCAGCGTACTAGCTGAAGCAGTCGCCGAAGCAATGTCCTCGGATGACATCGATGCCACATCTGGGGTGGAGGTAGTAGGCTGCTCTGGCGCGGCGGTCGCAGGTGAATTCATGATATCAGCTGAGGGAGCGTAGCCGTATACAGTAGGGCGAATGCTCGCAAGATCGGCTCCAATAGTTGCGCCACCCGAAGGAATGGGCTCCGGCGTATACAACGTGACCGGAGCAACCGAGCTCGCATTCATACTTGGGTTTGACCATACTGGGACGGCGAAAGGCGTTGATGATGTTGCCACGTTCTCGCCACTCTGCACAACTGACTCTGAAGCCATGGAAGGAGACATTTCCGCCGATGTGCCGTCCAATATACTGCTAGTTGCAATCTCGCTCGAGGTTGACGCCACATTCGATTTTGGCATCGGTACGCTCGCCAAGGTGATGCCGGAGGTAGATGTATCGCTCGAGACTGTACTCAATGTCGACGAGCCGGCACCTGACGTTGGTATGCTTGCCGTGGAAGACGAAGGGGCCATGGAAATTTCTCCAGTGCTGCTGAGCGCGGTCGAAGCAGCACTAGAAGGGGCTGCAGAGGACGTCAATAAAGAAGTTTCAGTCGCGGATGCATCGAGACTAGACGGGCTCAGCGTTGACATTTCCGGTCTGATGGTTGCTCCGCCTGGAGAGGAGGTGGTCAGTGGGATGTAAGATATGCCAGTGTCGATGCTCATAGTGGTAGACAAAGCGTCGCCAGAAGAGGCTGCGGTTGAGCTGATGGAAACAGTGTCGCTTGAAGACGATTCAGAAGGTGCAGGGCTGAGCGTTGACAGCTCTGTGCCAATTGTTGCTCCGCCTGAGGTAATCGACATAGGCGTATACGAAGTGGCAGCATCAGCGCTTGACGAGGCAGGTTCGCCAGAAGTCGTGCTGGATGGTGCTATTTCGGTCGCTTGTCGCTTATTCAAAGCATCAAGCGGCACAGACAGAGCGACAGTATTCATCGCTGGCACTGGAGTAACGTATACAGTCTGAGCTGGTGTCGCTGTGGCTTCGCATACCGGTGTTGTATAGCTCGGCACAGTGACGCCAGGACAGCTCGTGTAGCAGCCGGGACCGAACGTGTTCCCGCAGGAGTCGGTAGAGTAATCGCACTTGTAGCCGCACGGGTTCGTCTGGGTAGTAACCAAAGACTTGGAGTAGCTGGACCGGAAGATTCCTCCTGGGCAACCACTACCAGTGTAAGTTGGCCGACCATGATTGCCACATGCTGGGTAGCAGCCTCCGAAGCGAATGCTGCATGTGTTCAGATAGTCGTAGCACACAGTGCTTTTGCAAGGGGAGTCGTTGGCTGAAGACTGGAGTGGAGAGAGCAGAGCTTGAGACGAAGTCGGACCTGGTGCTGGAGTGATCGTGAACGTTTCAGCCGCTGCGAATGTCGAGCGTCAGCGTTGCTCGTGTACGAGGCTCACACAGCGAATTGCAACGTGTTGGAGAGTCGTCGCGCACGGAACATCAGCCCTGTCTATGCATGCCAACTGCTCTGGAGTCAGGGGTGCTAGGTTGTTAGATGGGTGTACACATACCCTGAGCTACAGCTAAAGCCACGAACGAAAGGAACAAAGCAGCCATGATGCTGCTTGACAATTCGCCGTCCAGGAACATTGAGACTGCACATCAGATGCTATTATGCCACGAAGCGCGGCTCATCACCTACCGCGATGCGTCGCACTAACGTCATTGTTGTCTGAACGAGCATTCCACAGGCTCGATTGGCATTTCTTCGATATCGCGGCAGATGCACCAGTTACCGCCAGATGTGCCGATATAGATGCAAGGCACATTCCATGAGTATCAGTGATCTAGCGATCCGTCGATACAGCACTTAGGGGAGTTTCTGCAGGGGATCACGAATGATTTGTAGCAGAGACCATGAAAGAATAGGCTTCACCTCAGATGATCTTCAGTGCCCATTCAATTCAATGCCCTTGACCTCGCGGCAGCCAACAACACAGCTCCGAGTCCGTGGCAGCGGCGCGCGAGCATATTAATCTGCTCGGTGTTTTCTTGGTGATAGACCATAATGCGGAGGCACACTCGACTTCTGCCGTCTGCGTGCGCATTCCACGTGAAAGACCGACCATCCACTGGCGTGCGGTGCTTGTTTAGGGGCACGGAAGAGATGTGTAGACTAACTTAGCGTGCGCCAAGGTGCAGCCTGAAGAGGCGTCAGGCAGCATCACGTCACGCATCGACCATACACGATGATCGTCCATATTCACTTGACCACGTGTAATCAGAGCAGTCGTGCCGAAAGGTTCGCACCACCTCGCGCATAAATTCCACTTCCTAAACAGAGACGAACAACTTCTCGACCCGGTCAATCGTACAAAACCTCGAACATGGCCACGAGAGCAGCACATAAGCGTCTGACCAAAGAATACGCTGCCCTCCAAAAGTCACCGCCCGAATACATCACCGCAAGACCCAGCGAGTCTAACATTCTCGAGTGGCATTACATCTTGTCCGGTCCTCCCAACACACCCTACCACAATGGGCAATACTGGGGCACACTGACCTTTCCTCCGGAGTATCCGTTTGCGCCGCCAGCCATACGCATGCACACGCCCTCCGGCCGCTTCAAATGTACAGAGCGACTGTGCCTGAGCATATCAGACTTCCATCCCAAGTCATTCAACCCTGCATGGGAGGTCAGCACGATTCTGCTCGGGGTGCTCAGTTTCATGACGAGCGAGGAGATGACGACGGGCTCAATACGAGGGACAGAAGCCGAGCGAAAGGCATTAGCAGGGCAGACAAGATGGTGGAATTCAACATGTGGAGGGTCAACGACAAGGACATTAGATGGGCGCCCTGCGCATCAAAGATCCGGATTCGGAGCGATCAAGGCGGGAGATGGCGGGAGGCGATTCAGGGAAATGTGGCCGGAGGTGGACGAGGAGAACTGGAAGTGGATGGAGGAGGAGATGATTGATCCTCAAACGGGGAAGAAGATATTACCGCACGGTGCTGCGAATGAAACTACACAGGAGAAGACCCAGACTGCTGAGAACGAGGTGAAGAAGGATCGGGCCCCGCAGGGGTGGTTTGCACAAAACAAATACTGGATCATCGGAGGGGTGCTTTTCGCGTATGTCATGACTGCACGCTTCTTGAAAGAGCAGCAGGATTATTAGAGGTTGGCTCGAGGCATTTGTAACAACATGCGATTCTTTAGCGCGGCGTTCTGGACTCGGATAAGCATGGCATTCGAGGGCACTGGAGCAAAACGGTCGTTGGCCTCGGCATGGCACAGACATGTATGCTCTCATACGATAATGGCAGCAGAGATGTAACATATGATACCTACCTCGATCGACATAGCATTCGTGGCCTTAGTGTGCGCCATTTGCAAACGCTGGAGTTTCACTCGTGATGCTCGTTGTGCAAATGCGCAAGGAGTCCTTTGATGACAAACGCATCAACCAATTCCATGCTCATCGTCGCGCAGAGCCCGGGAGCACGAACTCCGACGCTGTTCGAGACCCCTCCACCGTCAGCCATGTGGCGCAACGCCTCATGTGGCGCAACGCCTCATGAGCCGCGTCAAGCTTTTGCCGCGCAACGCCACGCAGTCTTGTCCATGACGAGCATCGCGACACCGCTTGATTCGTCTCAATATCGCCCTTTCACCTGCCCAACACCTGTCGACGTGCTGACACCTAGCGACACCATCGATGATGCATTGCAAGGATGCTAAGAATGTCTCCATCAATCGCCACAGGACGGCGCAGCCCTACAGCGCTCCCGAAAGTTTCCGTCTCGCTTCGACGTAGGTAGCTCCATCTTTCTCCACGCGTGAGCGGCACAATGTCTCTGTAGCGTGCTCTTTGCATTCACGCTTGCGAAAGTATTTGAGGTAGGTGGAGGGACTGTCGCCGATCCTCTTCTTTTCCTCAATCGCACACCGGAGCTCTGCTCTATCGCCCATTTCTTTCCTCTTTTAGCCAAGTACTACCAAGCACGATCCAACAGCAATACATGCTGTCCCACCACAAGCACATCTTCGCTTGGAGACCCCTTTCCAGCAATGGCCTCCAATGATTCCGGCCCGACCCCCATTGCCGCACCCGCAGAAGATCCCACCAAAGGCGCCATCGAAAAGCGGAACGGCTCTGTCGTCTCTACAGAGCACCCTGTTGCTCCAGACCAATTTGACCTCCGCTATGAAACCTCCCGCAACGAGATCTGGGCCTACTACTCCTACTACATTGGTAACAACGGCCTCACCCTCTTCAATTTCGCGCCCACGGCGGCACAAAACCTCCTCTCCCAGCACGCCGAAGCCGTTGGCGGAGAGACCAACGAAGTCGTCCACTTCGCCGGCGCCAACCGCACCATCAACAGCGTCATCCTCCTCTGCAACGGCGTCTCCTTCGCCATCCAAATCGTCATCTTCCTCATCCTCGGCTCCTACGCCGACTTTGGCACTTTCCGCCCCAACATCCTCATTGTCCTATCCCTCGTCGCCTGGGGCATTGGCTTCGGCTGGCTGGGCGTGCACACGGTCGATGACTGGCAGATTGGATTGGGCTTGTACATCATCGGCCTCATCGCGTACCAACTCTGCCTGACCTTCTGGACGGCGGCTTTCCCCGGTCTCGCGCGGAATACGCGCGAGATTCGCGAGAAGGCAGAGCAATTGGAGCAAGGCGAGATCACGCGCGAGGAGTACGATCGTGCGGATAGTATGAAGAGAAATGAACTGAGTAATGTGGCATTCTATGTGCAGAGTGTTGCAGAAGTCTTCATCCTCGCCATCATTGTGGGCATTGGATTTGGGATGCACGTCAATGCGAGTGTGGCGAATAACAACTACGGGCTCAGTGTCTTGATTGCATTCGCATCGGGTGTATGGCTTCTGGTGGCGATTCCGTGGTTTTTGTTAGAAAAGAGGAGACCTGGACAAGACCCTGGGATGAATATCGTTCTAGCAGGACTGTGGCAGTTATGGAATGCCATGACGCAGATTTGGCAGTTGAAGCAGTCGCTTTTCTACCTCATCGGTGAGGAGGGAGGTCTTCACGTCAGCGCGAATTGCAATTGACACAACTGCCAGGCTACTTTCTCCTTGGCGACTCGCTCAACACCACAGTCACCGTGATTGCCACGTTGCAAAACCAGATTGTGTCTTACAATTTCCTGGAACTGACGTATCTCCTCATTGTCGGCATCGTCGCCCAAGCTGTGGGCATCTTTGCGTTTTGGAACATACAGAAGCGATATCAGCTACCCACCAAGACCATGTTCAACGCCGTTGCCGTCGGAATCATCCTCCTGGACGGCTGGGGCATGATCGGGATCTGGACGCAGAAATTTGGTTTCCACAATAAGTGGGAGGTCTGGGTAAGAATGTGCCTCCTTCGGTGTTGCGACAGGAGGCGAATTGCTGATTACGATCGCGTGTTTGCAGGTCTATCAGGTCTTTTACGGGCTGTTCGTTTGTCCCTGGTACGCGTATTCGCAAACGGTACGTCTCGGTTTCATTGCATCTCCCTAATCCTCCCGTACCTCTCATCTCCCCGCCACCAATGTGCAGCACACTCGTCAGCCATGGATCCACCACCTGCTCTCCGCCGTCTCATGCTCCTACCCGCTGTCAAAGCACCTCGCCATCTCCGCTCCGCTATTGCCCAGGGTAGCTGTCTCGTCCCGCTGCAGACCCGAACCGCTGGCTCGAGTAATGCTCTCGAGGGCACCGGGATGGCACAGACGACGTGTTGCATGGTTCTGCTCGCGGCGACGTGCAGACGCCAACGCGTCATCTCCATCCGACACTCATTTGCCCGAAGCGGGAGTTCTCTGAGCACGAGTCTGCACGCTCCCGCCGTCACGGCCAGCGTGGCGTGCGTGGCTTCGACGTGGCCTGGACACTGTGCGACCTTGTCACCACGCACCTGCTCCGATGGCAATATCCCGGTGCAATGGATCTTACGAATCCCTACACCCTCTGAGCCGTCAACAACTCCCCTTCATTCCACCACCCCAGTCTCCGATCAATCGCCCCTCCCACCCATCCACCCGCTGACCTCTCCCGTCCCACACAGATGATCTCCGAAATCACGCCGCGCGGCAAGGAATTCCTCTTCTTCTCGCTGTTCAGCATCATCGGCAAGACGTCCTCCTTCGTCGGCCCCTTTATCTCCTCGGCCATCATCGACGCCACCGCCGGGAACAACTCCTCGCCGTTCTACTTCCTCTTCGCGCTGAGCCTGGCGAGTTTTGTGTTTTTACTGTGCTTTGTCGATGTGAAGCAGAGTCGGGCAGAGCAGGAGGAGTTTTTGGCGAGGGAGAGGGTGTGGAGGGAGGAGAGGGTGGGAAAGGGGGCGGTCGGCGGGTACGGACGGAGGAGTTGAAGGTTGGAAGATTTTGCATGATGATGATTCTGGGGGGTGGTGGTGGTGGTGGTTCTCTGATCATGTGCGAGGAGGCCATTGCAGCTTTGTATCGTCGTGGCTGGAAGTCAGTGGCACAGTTTGAATTCTGGTGGACGTACCCCATCCACGCTCGTGCCTTTTTTTTCTCCCCAGTTCAAGTACGAGTCCGTGACGACGGGGCCTTTGACAGCTTCTGACACTTTGTGGCGACCGTCGTGTTGACCAAGGTCGTCACCTTTGCCTCCGCGCGACATATCTCTCCGCGACCTTTGTCCAGTGCGTGGCGTGACACGAGCATCGAAGCAGACGGCTTGCTGCTTTTCCCACTCTCCGTCACGTACCACAACCCAGCTCAATATCGAGTGGCACAGCCGGAGCACGTATCGGAGAGAGCGCGTGGTGAACAATGAGCTGCGCTGTTCGGTGCAACGAAGCACGGGGCGAGCTTAACTTGTGCGTTGCACGCGGAACGGAGATCTGGATCAAATCTTCTTTGGTAATCGATTCTCTCAAAAAAGGGAAATGCTAGTCAATCACAATTTTGAACCTGGAGACAGGTGCTCAGGTTTCCGCCCGCCGCTGGTCATTCTCATCAATCTCAAGCATGTCGCTCGCTCGAATCCACGGTAAGCACCTATGCCGCAGTGGCAGAGTCCACGCGCTCATGCATTGGAACGATGGGCAATTCATTCACCTCCAACCCGCCTAATTTGCCTGCCACAGGCTGGACTGGCAGCCTGTCGTGCATAGAATCAGGGACCAGCTCAGGCGTGACAGGTCTTGGGATCTCTTCTCGCGCAGGCTGGGCCAACACATCGGGGCCGGACGTCTCCGATAGGGGCGTCGTCTCAGGCGTTACCGTGAAAGACTTGGCTGCAGGAGTTCGAGGACTGTCGAGTTTCTCCAGCACCGAGTCGCGTTTCTTGAGGACCATTTCTTCGGGTGTCAGGACTTGGCCAAAGCCCTGTGATGCGGCGACTTGTTCGATAGACTTGAAGTACTTCACCGTCTTGACTTGGAGTTCGAGCGTGGCGTCCTCGTCGACGACGATCATGGCGTGTGGGTGCATTTGCAGGGACGAGAGGGTCCACATGTGGTTGACGCCGCCTTCGATGCATTTCTGGAGGGCCAGAGCTTTGTGGGCGCCGGTGATGATGATGACCACTTCCCGCGCGTCGAGGACGGTCTGGATGCCGACAGTTAATGCCATCTTGGGTACCTTTTCCACGTCGTGGCCGAAGAAGCGGGAGTTGGCGAGGATGGTGTCGTAGGCGAGGCTGAACCATGAATCAGCGATGTTGGCAAGTGCCCTTTGAAGATGAAACCCACGTCTTCACCCTCGTTCTGCTCTGCAGACTGGAGCCGGGCTCGTTGAAAGCGATGTGGCCATCGGGGCCGATGCCACCCAGGAAGAGCTCAATGCCTCCTGCTCGCCTGATTTTCTCCTCGTACGCGATACACTCTTCTTCCAGATCCTCGGCATTCCCGTTCAGAATGTTGATGTTTGCAGGGTCAATGTCGACGTGGCTGAAAAAGTGCTTGTACATGAAGCTATGATACGACTCCGGATGTTCTCGCGGGATGCCCACGTACTCGTCCATGTTGAACGTGATGACATTGCGGAAGGAGATGGAGCCATCTCTGTGTGCTCGGACGAGGTTCTTGTAGATGCCCTCAGGCGATGATCCTGTTGGCAAGCCCAGGACGAATGGCTTCTCGGGTGTCGGGTTGAATGTCTTGATGCGGTCTTCCCGGTGGAGGCGTGAGTCAGAGAATACTCCAACACCAGGCTGGCAGGGGACATACGAAGAATGTAGTCCGAGATGTACTTTGAGGCGGTGGCCTTGTCGTCTCGCACGATGAGTCGCCTTGGCAGAGGTTCAGCGGGCGATGGCAGAATCGACGTCCCAAGACTCACATGATGTCGAGATGCACGGTGGAGTAGAGGCTGTGGCACGTAGGCGCAGCGGAGGGCGGTGGGAGACGGGGGAGGAAGAGGAAAGCGGAGGGAAGATGGTTGGTCTTGGGCGCGCGAGGATGAGCGGTGCGGTGGTGCTGCTCCTCGTGCCCGCACGCACAGTGGGTGCGACGCCTTCCCCATCACGTCACTGCCATTGATGATGTTGTCGATACGGGCCATGGCCAGCAGCTGCGATGCAACAACGTGCCCGATCCGGCCGCCGAGATTCGCGCCAGCAGGAAGGTCGCCTCCTCCCAGCTCCATCGTGCTTGCCAAAAGTCGGGACATGGGAAGCTTCGCCCGGCAGGCGCCCATGCTGAGGTTGCATACCAGCCATGCACGCTGCTGGTTGACAGCGATGGCGCCGCTTGCCCCCGGCCCCCATTCCTCGTCGCCGCTGACCTGTTCGGCGGGGTCGCGTGGCCGGGCGTGGTGGTCCTGGCCGAAATGAGATGGCAGCGAGTGCTGCGGAGGATGTGACACGAGGACTGTGTGTGTGTTGCGCATCTCTCTCCCTCCCTCACCTGGCGCCGCCCCTGGCCTCGCGCTCCCGATGGTGGGGGCCGGGGCGAGAGCACCTTGCCGGCCGGCCACGCACTTGGCCGCACAACACTGTCACAGCTGCAGTGCGACCATCAAATCGCTCCCTCCGCCCTCATCGAAACAGCACGTCGGGCACGGCGTCTGCACTGCGACACACGCTCCCCCTGCGAATCGAGCCAACTCGCCGGGGGCCTGCGAGCTGAACTGCCCCGTCACGTGTCGCCAACGTCTAATCAGTGCAGAGCCATTCACCAATGGGCGTGCGCCTGGGCCATCGATAGCCGCACGCTCTCTCCACACTCGCGGCAAGGTTGTCCGACTGTTCACTACCGACTGCACGCCTGAATCCTGCACTGCGCGCTCGTATTTGATGCGCGGTGCGCCCTCGCTCTTCCTTTGGTGCTCGCGTGCCACGCACTACTGCTCGTCGCAACCCGTCCATGAGCTCGCAGTGAGGTGCTCCGACTGTGGCCTCGTCCCTCGCCCAGCATCATCCCAACGCCCACGAGGAGCTAGCTCCACCTTCCATCATCGCCCCGCCGCCATGTCGAGCTTCGACGAGAAGCACGCCTACACTCCCACGCCCAACATCGACCACGCCGACTCGCAGACGCACTCCAGCGACCACGCCGACGACCGCGAGGCACCGCAAGGATGGATGTACAAGTCGCGCAACATCGGGCCCCTCCACATCCCGCACTATGCCTCGCCCAAGGCCCAGCTGCTGCTGGTAGCGTTCGTGTGCTTCCTGTGTCCCGGTAAGCAGCCTGCGAGCAACGAGCGATGATGAGCGCAGGGGCAGCTGCTGACATGTTCCAGGCATGTTTAACGCCGTGAACGGACTGGGCGGGGGAGGCCAGCTGAACGCCCGAGCGAGCAACGATTCCAACACTGCCCTGTACTCCACCTTTGCCGTCGTGGGCTTCTTCGCCGGAACCGTCACCAACACCATCGGCATCCGCTGGTCCATGGCCTTTGGCGGCATCGGCTACTCCATCTACATCAGCGCCTACCTGTGCTACAACTTCACGCAAAATCTCGGCTACATCACCTTTGCCGGCGCCATGCTCGGGGTGTGCGCTGGTATTCTGTGGTCGGCCCAGGGCGCCATCATGATGTCCTACCCGCTCGAGGCCGAAAAGGGGCGCTTCATCTCCTGGTTCTGGATGATCTTTAACATGGGCGCTGTGATTGGCGGTCTCGTGAGTGGCAAGCAGCAGGGAAGGCAGGCGCGACACGCTAACGCGCCACAGGTTCCCCTCGGTCAGAACATTCACGACAACAACAACGGCACGGTATCGAACGGCACATACATTGGCTTTTTGATCCTGACGTTTTTGGGCGGCATGCTCGCATTCACCTTGGTCGACGCAAAAAAGGTCGTGCGCAGTGACGGATCCCGAGTCATTCTGATGAAGCACCCCACCTGGAAGTCCGAGCTCTTCGGCCTGTGGGAGACTCTGGTCAGCGATCCCTGGGTTCTGCTCCTCTTCCCCATGTTCTTCGCCTCCAACTGGTTCTACACCTATCAGTTCAACGGCTTCAACCTCGCTCGCTTCACCGTCCGCACGCGTGCTTTGAACAGCGTGCTATACTGGTTCATGCAGATTGTCGGTGCCTGGGTGTTTGGTAACGCCCTCGATTACAGCAAGCTCAGCCGTACCGCCCGTGCCAAGGGCTGCTGGATCGCACTCATGGCCCTCACCATGGCCATTTGGGGTGGTGGCTACGCCTTCCAGAAGGACTATACCCGCGCATCAGTCAAGGCCAATCCGGATGAGATCATCGACTGGGTGGAGGGGCGTTACATCGGCCCCATGTTCCTCTACATGTTCTACGGCTTCTACGACGCGGCCTGGCAGACGTCCGTGTATTGGTTCATGGGCGCCATCACCAACAACAGCCGCAAGCTCGCCAACTACACCGGCTTCTACAAAGGCATCCAATCCGCAGGTGGCGCCATCATGTGGCGTCTCGATGGACTGGGCACGTCGTACATGAACATGTTTGCATCCTGTTGGGGCTTGTTGGCCGGCAGCCTGCTGGTCGCACTGCCCGTCATGATTGCCAAGATCCGCAACACTGTTCCGGTGGAAGAGGATCTGCAATTCACGGACGAGACGATTGATGATGTGCAAGGTGCTCGACCAGCAGGCACGACATCGACCGACGTTGGCACCAAGGCATAAGCGTGTGCCACGTGCCACCATCTCCTATCTCCTCTGGCAGGGGGGGGGATTTGTGGACAGCCTCTTACGTGTTCTGTTTCCGATTATTGCATGACTGGGTGCACGAAGATGCACGAAGATGTGTGGCCCTGCCGTGCACGAGCAGTCGTGGCAGACCAAGGGACGATGATTTCAGGTGTACCCAGAGGGAGGACATCCTGCGAGCAAGGCGTTTGCAAGGGTGTGGAAACATGACCAGAGTCACAGGCTGGGCAGCGTGTGTGGGTGTATTGTAATGATGAGCGACCGATCGACAGCTTTGACTGTGGCCTGTTCTCCTTCTCCCTCTCGCGTCAACACGGGAAAATTCCGTTCCTTGCGCCCACTCACTGCAACGTGCCCGTCACAGCTTCCTAATGCAGTAATCGAGTAGGAGCACGGAACAGATCCGGCTAGTGTGGCCGAGAACGTGCGAAAAGCGTGCGAACAGGACGGGTGGAGTACCGTTGCACTGGCGCGCACTGCAGTCACTGTAGCCTCATCATACTACACTGCGTACTGATCGGACATGCATTTCGCCTTCGTGCTCGAGCTCCGGCAAAACTCGGCACCTCTTGACCAGTTCAGCCCCGTCCGTGGCCGATGTCGCAGGGTGGTCCGACGTCCGACCGGCTTGCTGCCCATTTTGCTGCTCGGAGGCGCTACGTGTGTACTGGGGGAAAGGAAAGGAGCATGAGATGGAAGGGGGTGGCATAAATAGTGAGCCGCAGGATCCTCGGCGCGTCTAGGTGAGCCCATTTTTGTAATAACTTTGTGGGAGACCTTATAGGTATCAATCGATAGCTCTCGATCTCACAAGTTCCGTCGTCTATATTTTAGCTCCAAATGTTAACGTTAGAGAGAGTGAAGCCATAAAGAAGACAGGCAGATTTTGGCCGATTTTCGCCTACATTTTGACCCCGCGGCTCACTATCTGCCACCCCCGTGCGCACGAGGTCTGCGCGGGGCGTGATGTGCATGCATGAAACCTGGAAACGCCAGGTTGGCGTGCAAGGAGCCGCGGTATGCACGTGAGAGGAAGAAGCAGTGGTGATGGGGATATGAGCTATTCAACACCAGCGGCGCATGTGCGCAGGAGGCCAATGTCACATCAGCTCCGCTTCTTAGTCTGCTGGATCATCACCACGTGCTGCTGATGATGAGATGAGAGCCGGTGGGCGATGCCGGGGGCCTGGCGCGCCCAGAATGTCATGATGGTGGTGGTGGTGGTGGTGCTGCCTTCGCAGCAAGAGGTGGGCTGGCTGATGTCTTGTTTTGCGCAATGTAACGCCAGAGTGCAACTTGCATCAGCAGCAGCCAGCATCATGTCGGGCTCGGCAGCGCGCCCATTCGCGGCCAGGCATGATACGCTGTAGTGGCAGCAGCAGCCATGCAGCATCCTTTCCCGCAGGCCTGTGTGGGCATGTAGTACTGTAGTAGTGTGGTAGTAACTTCGTAACTTCGTGGATGGATGCCTCTCCGCCCCCTGCTGCTCCCTCACCAACCACGCTCGCCCGATCCGCAGCAGCATCGTCGTCAGCACCACCCACTTCACTCTCACTGCACCCCCGGCGGCCACGCTATTCTGCCCGTCTGCCACCGCGATGGCTCGATGAAACCTTCCCGTCCCACTGACGCCTGCCTCTCAAAACCACCACGCCCAACCCTGTCTGGTGTCGCGACCCGCCCCGGCCCGGGCTCCTCACTCTATCTGACCACTAACTACTCCCACTACCACTCCTACTACATACTACATACGATACTGTCCAGACCCGCAGGCCCCCCTGTGTCACCAGCATGCTGCTGCCCGCAAGCCCTCTGCCACCCCCATCCCGGCCCACTCTTGCTCCTCCTGAATGACAGCAGCTCGGCGGCCCTGCTCATCATCAACACGAAGCACTGCTGTTAGCGCTCGGGTGGCACGAAACACCTGGTCTAGCCCACCAGTATTGTGCGACTCCGTCCCGGTCGGCACACAGTCGCTCCATGCCCCACGACATCCCCGGACCCAACATATGACATCCACATCACACCTCACTTCCTCCCGTCTCCGCTCCCCTTCCCGCTGCCAACTCACTGGCACGCTGGGCAGCACCTTCCACTCGCTTGCATATGACCACTCTCGGGCTCGCCCTCGGTCGCTACTGCCTCGACTTCCTCCGCGACCTCCTGCAACACCCTCTCAAGCTGGTTAGAGCGATGAGCGTGGTGATTCAATCCATCGTCCGAGCGGTGCACCCAACGTACCTTCCCAAATCACGGGTCGGCCACCATGTAGTCGAGAAGCACGCAGCAGACGACGACGACGACGACGACGACGCAGTCAAGAGCATGGACGAGTTCCTCGAGGAGACTCGAGGGCTGTTCGAGGCTCCGCTGCAAACAGCCCGATTGCTGGCCATTTCTGCACAATTAGAAGCCGAGTGTCGCGAACGGCTGGCCCAGTCGGATATTTCTATGCTCCCGTCTTATACACACACTCTTCCTACAGGGCGTGAGAGAGGCGACTTCCTGGCGCTGGACGTGGGAGGATCGACCTTTCGGATCGCTCTGATCCGACTGGCGGGCAAGGACAAGTCCGGGTGCGATGGCTTGCAGATCAGGAGGATACGAAGCTTTGTCATTGACGAGAAGATCCGAGGGTTGAAGGGCCAGGCCTTCTTCGACTGGATGGCCGAGAGGATTGGAGATACGTTGAGCGAGTACAATCCCATGAACGGCACGACTGCTGCGCGACTGCCCATGGGACTGGCGTGGTCTTTCCCAGTGGAGCAGACCTCTCCACGGAGCGGACGACTTTTGGCTATGGGCAAGGGGTTCAAGGCGACGCATGGGATCGAGGGACAAGATTTGAGCGAGCTCATCATGCGGTCGTGCGATGCCAGGGGCCTGAATGTGCAGATGCGGGCTATCATCAACGATGGCGCGGGGACGTTGATGTCACAAGCGTATCGCGACCCCTCTACGCGCATGTCGTTGATTCTGGGCACAGGCACGAATGCGGCGATTTTCCTTCCGCGGAGCACGCTTGGTGCATCCAAGTTTGGTTCACGGCCAGATTCGTGGTACGCAGAAGCTGAACGCGTCTTGGTCAACACGGAGCTCAGCATGGTGGGAAAGCTGTCACTACCAAAGACAAAGTACGACGAGAGATTGAATGCGGATCACTCTTTACCCGACTTCCAGCCGCTGGAATACCTCTCTACTGGTCGATATCTGGGCGAGATAGCGAGGCTCGTCCTGCTGGACGCCATTCAGAATGCTGATCTATTCGACGGGCAAATCCCGCAAGGACTGGAAGAAGCATATACCTTTGATTCGCGAATCCTCGCAGCTTTCGAAAGCGACACGTCACGGAAAATGGACAAAGCACAAACGATGTTTTTACAATCACACCCGCTGCGAACGCCACCGTGCACCAAGGATCTACAATTCATCCGTGAACTCGCCATGCTCATCTCGCGACGAGCAGCGGCGTATCTCGCCACCGCAATGCATGCGCTGTGGAGAGTGCGCGTGGACGCTGAGGGCTCGGCTGCGAGCGATGAAAGCCTCACGATCGCCTGCAATGGCACCATCATCGAGAAGTATCCCGGCTTCCGAGAACGTTGTCAATCGTACCTGGATGATTTGTGCGAGAAGTCGGGCGCTTCAAGAGGTGCGGTGACCTTGTCTCTGGCGCCTGAAAGTTCTATTTTTGGCGCTGCGGTGGCGGTCGCTTGTATGGAGGAGTCGGTTTCGTGATGAAAGCAATAGAAGCGATTGCG
This sequence comes from Cercospora janseana, assembly GCA_026725115.1. Lineage (NCBI taxonomy): Eukaryota > Fungi > Ascomycota > Dothideomycetes > Mycosphaerellales > Mycosphaerellaceae > Cercospora > Cercospora janseana. The sequence goes on from CM049104.1 coordinate 1,324,399, forward strand.
ACGATCTTGATCGGGTTTAGGTCACAGGTTCCATTTTGGATACATATGATCGTGTTTACACCACGCTCGGACGCAATAGAGGATGGAGCAGATTCGAATTTCGAGCTTCTGTGATATGGCATGACTGCTCCAGAGCGTTTGCCTTGGTGATGAAGTGTTAAGGCTACGCGCTGCGCAGAGGGAACGAATGATGACACATTGGTCCGAGGAGGACTTCGTTCGAAGAAATTGGAGAGATGACACGAAATGGGTAACTCCACGCCCAGTCAGAGAGGCATCTAGAGCGGCCCTGTCTCTGTTACGACAAGCATCACATTGATAGATACCCAGAGTGAGGCGAAAATACAGGGGGAAGGAGATGATGAGGTTCGTATCTCTCATCGCCCCCTGCCCTTCCAACATCTTTGTGCTTTCTATCCCTCATCACATGAGTTTTGCGATCGCCGCAGTGACATTTACGATTTGACCTTTGCGGATTTCCGTTTCCTAGACACCTGGGGCACGAAAACGATGAAACCGTATTGCCCCCCCGGCCCCCCGGCCCCCCACATGTCTGATACTGTGAAATCCTACCCTACAACATGTAACATTCATTCGGCGGCGCTAGTGACCGGATAGGGCAAGGTCCATTCGAATGGCACGCAATGTTTCCGATTCGATGCAAATGCAAGGCTATCTGTAGTAGCTTTTACACGAACGTGTAGTAGAAGTTGGATCGTGTGTCCCTGTTGCACGCACCCCACACGCAATGCCGCATGTGGCGCGTCGTGTGCGTGCATGCGTGCGGGAGTTTAGAGGCTGATTTTGCATGATGGGATTTTTGCGTTCGAGGGGGCGCGGAAAATTGGACTGAGATTGCGTGCTTTGGCACGCGGGACATGGGGAGACTGCGGCTATGCGTGCGTGTGTGCTCCATCGTCTCTGTCTTTGCCCAATCTGATGAGGCTGCTGCAGTAGAGCACCGATGACCGCCCATATCAGCCAACGGCGTGCAGCGGGTGAAATGGAGGTTTGATTGTCTCGGTGCGACGCATTGTTTTGCGATGACTGTGACCCTTTGAGTGATGAGGAATATCTTTGCAACAACAAGCAATGATTACATAGACAAGAGATGGAGGCTCTCCAGGCGGTCATCTCCTCTGCGAGCCTTCGACAGGCTGGATCTCAATGTTTCCATCTTCGCAATTACTCCTCCAGCTTGCAAAAGAGCCCGATCTGCTGGTCTGCTAGGTTGTTGTCGACTCCTTTGTGGCATTGCGCTGCTGGGTTCCGCTAGGATGCGTGTTTGCTGCCCTTGCGCCTCGGTTGCACGCTTGGAGCTGCTCAGAAATGCGTCAAGGTCGCGCTGTGGCTCGCGATGACGCAAGCTGCCATGCCAGCTGGGAAATATTGGGCCATGGTCTGCCGTGTTGATCCGTCCCGATTGTCTAGAAACATCTAGACTTTCATCGTGAGTCCCGAATCAGATGGTGAAAGACGACAAAGTCCCAAGTGCCAAGGTCGGAGCTCTTCTTCTTCGCGGGACGGCATAGCATTGTCTTCCTTCCATCATTTCAATCGTCATCAGGCACATACATCCGCTTACTCTTCGAGCGAGCACTGTGCGTGATGGTAGGATCTCTCGGATCCGAGCGCAGCTTGATATGATGCACGACATGTGGTCGATACACCGCATCTACCGGCGGCATCCAGTCGTCCAAGCTCAGGGGAAAGTATTCATAGAGCAGATCAGCGCTCTCGTCGGGGCTGTTGATCGTGTTGATGGAGAAGGAAGGTAGGCGTGCCGGGATATGGATTTTCTTGGTCTTGTGCGCCGAGTCTGGTGGGGTCTGGCCGCTACCAGGCTTGGTTGAGTCGTCTTCTACGAGTGACAAATTGATTGGCGCGGTTGGAGGCTGCATGGCCTCTGGAGGTCTTGGTAATCCAGGAGAAGTCGATCGATACTGATTGCATATTTCTTGCGGTGTGGTTCGAGGGGGTCCCATGGGTGTGGGATTGAGTGCTCCGGCGTCAGCTTGCTGCCAATTAAATGCTTCATCCGGCGCGAGCCCATCACGCGCCTCAAATGGGTACATCGACATGGTCGGCGCCGGAGCTTCTGTCTTGACTGGTGCCGAGGTCGGACCATCGTGCTTCGTCTTTTCCCCCCCATGCACAGTTGCAGCGCGACTCACGTTCGATGTCTTCCGCATATGTCCATTGCCGCTGAGAGGCAGATCCTTGCGGGACTGGAAATTCCTAGGGCTCCGCCCGCGAACGATGATGGCACCAGACCTGACCGCGCAAATTGGAACCTTGCCGCCGGTAGCCAATGTGGCCTGCACTTTCAGATGTACCACAAAGTGCTGCTGCAGCTCCTTTCTTCTCCCATTGTTCGCGGTTGCTATCCTGAACTGCAATCGTTTCCACTGAAAGGGAAAGCTTGCAAAGTCCGTATTCATCTCCTGCACATTTACGAGATCCAACGGTATGGATGGCGGCTCGCGCTCGGTCTTGTCCTCAGAAACAGGGCCTGAAGGACCTGCAGGTGTCTTCCACGGCACTGATATGATCTTCACGGGATTTCCTTCCGTCGACTCATTTGCGCCTATTACTAGCTCTTGCCCAATGATCGGTATCTGTTCCCCTTGCTCAGTCATAATGTACTGTAGTGTTCGTGGGAGGGTGATTTCTCCAGTGATTTGGAAGAGATTCCTGCGATAGCAAGTGAGCTCCGAAGGTGGTGGGTTTGCGTCTCCCGCAGATGCCCATGGCGACTCTGCCAGGAAGAACATGCCGTGAAGCTGAGCTGCTAGCGAGATCGTTGTCCGCCGGTATGTGTAATCCAGCAGAGTGTATTCGAAAGTCGGCAGCGAGAACCCCAGCAGTTTGTTGTTCGAATCGGTGAGTGGAGCTTCAGGATCCTGCTGGTCCTGAGTCTGCGCATCGAATGCGCTCACGACGTCCGAGAGTGGATCTTCGTAAGCACTAGCAAATCGTTTCAGTTGGGCCGGTTGCTGCAAGCCATGGAGGTTCAGGTCATCGCTTCTGCAGTCAGAGAAATAGTCAGCTCGAGACGGTCTCACTTTGCTCATACTCAGCCCACATCCGAGATTTATGCCTGGAGGAGTACTTTCTACACGTACCCGGCATAGCCACCATAGGTGGAATGGTGATCGGTATACTCCGACGGCAGCAACATCTCTTCAAATGGATCTTGCGCTGCATGATTAGGCTGCTGCATCTGCGTGGCCAGGTAGGTCATCGTCGAGGGATCGAAGCCTGAGAGGTCCATGTCTGCGACGTCGCATGCGCGCCCGCCTTGCGGTGGTATTGCAGATGGAAGCTCCGCATGTGGTTGCGTTCAGTCGTTGCTGTTCAGCTTCGGCGATCCTCTCTGTCCTGTGAGCTGACGGACGGCTGGGGCAATACAAATACTCTTCGTCGCGCGGTGTCTCAGGTATCGTGCTGGCCCAATCCTCTCGGCGTCCGCAGCGTCCGCCAGTGCGAGCTGCTCCAGTAGATTATCCGTAAGGTGAACGTCGTGCAGCGCTTGTGCGACTGCGATAGCCCGCTGCGTCTTCGATAGCTCGGACTTCAGCGACCATGGAGTCGTAGTGGCTGATCATACAGTCGGACAAGCCGACATCTCCTCTTGCTGATCTCGTAGTGAGCCTTTCAGTCTTTGTCGCATACTCATGCGCGCCTCCACACGTGCAGACGAAACGCCATGTCATGGGAAAGCCAGGAGATCTCTTTCTGGGCTAACTAACGTTGATAGGCTGCGCGCATGCCGCTCGAGGCGCCAGATGGTCCAAACTTCCCATGAAAGTGGAGATCGCTCGGGCGGCGCACGTGAGGCGGAATTCGAGAAGACCATCACTACATGTAGTTAGTTTTAGACGTGACCGTATACATGGGAAGCCATGTTGTATTTGTGCTTTTCGCGTCACATATACTTCGTTCCCAATGCGATCGCGTGGAAGTTGTGCGATGTGCACATGTCATCTTGACAGTGACATCCTCTCGCCGCAAGAACATAGGACCCGTCGCCGAAACGGCGACTACGATGAAGCGAGTATCTTCAGTCCGGTGTGCACGAGTCATGGAGAGGATGTCCAAAGCGTCACAAGAGCGGTGGCCGAAAAGACATGGCAGCAGAAGAAGAAGAAGAAGAGCGATAGAGTCACAAGTCTGACACTGCCGAAAATCTTGCGCTTCCTAGGTCTTGCTTTCATACAGTACTGTGGTCCCCGGCGCCAATACATAAAGTCCTCAAGTTGGTACCATCGTCCATGTCGCTGCATCACAGCTGACTTCTTCAAAATTGTGAAGAACACCGAACCCCATCGCACTCAGTCCATCAAAGTTCCCATCTCCATCCATCTGCACGATGTTAGCAATGGTAACAGAACCAAACAGGCAGCACTCACATAGTCAAGAATGCACAGGTTGCATCCCTGTCCTTTGACCTGCCTCATGCCCAGCAAAATCAAGCCTTGAAGCAGCGTAGAGTATTCGCCCACGCTTGGACTGATGACTGGGGAGGAGATGCCTCCAGCCAGCTCGCCCAGATCTTTCATACTGGGGACAAAATCGGCCAACTGACTCTGCATGTTGTACAGCACGACCGTGCCTACGAGCGCACCGTCTTCCGGCCTCTTGGCGCGAATGATGCCGCAAGCTGTGGGATCAGCAAGTGCCATCTTGTAGACTTCCGCCAAACCTTGTCTGTTGTTGGTCTTGATGTGATCAAGGATGGGTCCGGCGTACTCCCAGCCATAGACGAGATCAAAGTCGACGCCGGCACTTTGCAAGCTTTTCGCCATGCCTTCGGGTGGACTCCAAGTGGACAAATTGCGAGCGACCATACTGCAGACTGATCGTGAGAGAGCAGTGTTCCAGCCTAGATTCGCGAACCAGGATCGCAGTCGCTTCCTCTCACCGCCATGCCCCGTAGGGATGCCTAGGTACATGCTGGGCACACGCGATCCAAGCTGGAACCTCTTGACTCCTTCTCGCTGTAGCAAAGTTCGGATAGCTCGGTTGTGCAGAGAGTGCCCGATAGACAGCTTCCTCCTGGTCGGGTCTACGAAGATGGCTCCGATTACTCCACTGCCTGTTGCTGGGAAAAAATAGGTCGCACAAAAGCCGTATAATGCTTGTGTGCTGGAGTTCCGTACGACGTAATGCGCTTCCTGTATGTCGGCATCGCGCAAGAGAAATGAGACAGACGTCGCGCTCGCCAGTTCAGAGTGCCGCCCGGGAGTGTTGCCATCCACGACGGACTTGATCAAGACATCCAAAGCATGCGAATCGCGCTCCTCGTTGAACGCTTCGACAAGCCAGTGTTGCTTCGATTGTGATAGCTTTTGGCTTTGGCTGATTGATCCTGGGAGAGCACCAGCAGAGGTGAAGTCGCCATAGAGGACCTTCACCAGTGACATCAGTGCAGTCTCCGTGAAGTCATAGGTGCATACATATGTGCCGATGGTTTGGTCCATGGCGAAGTCGTATGGCGAGCTCACCGAAATGACAATCAAGGGCTTTTCCCGTCGCTCGCCAGATGATGTGTAGTGCATATTGCAGATCATCGATACATGCTTGGTGAATCCATGCTGATATAGATTGCGATTCGCATCTGCAGTCACAATGATGACCGCACTGGCTCTGTTGATGAGGTTTTCGTGCTGCGGACGTACGCCATTGGCAGTGTACGAAGTATGTAGCACCCGCCCTGTACGTTGTCGAGCAAGTGTTCGACCCAGCTCCCGAAACACGCGTTCGCCGCTCATGACGGAGGCGCTACGTCGCATGTGTCCGGGCTCTGGCGAGCCGTTATGAGCCTGCTCTGAGAGTGCTCGGGCAGCAGCAGATGCCACCAAAGGCTTCACAAGTGGTGTAAGCAAAAGCAGCTCATCCTTGGGTTCGATGAGGTTCGTGAGCGGCAGCAGTCTGTTCTTGTCGCGCACTACTGTGATGGACGAGTTGTACGCTTTCGTGGACAATTGAGTGTGCAACGGCTGGAGCTTTGACAGCAGCTCAATTCCTTGTGGGTTCAAGGCCTTGTCCCAGTCCGTACACTTTGCCTTCATCTCCAGCACTCGTTGCAAAGACTTCTTCAAGCGGTCCTTCGTCATCATGGCATTTTCCAGACCAAGTTTGAGTCCTGCAATGGCCTCTTGTTGGTGCACGAAGGAGCGACATAGCAACACAATATCGCAACCAGCATTGATGGCCATGACTGTACCGCCGCCAACACCAATATTGTGACTCAATGCCTCCATCTCTAGACAGTCTGAGATGACGACTCCATCAAAGTGCAGGTCATTGCGCAGCATATCGTTCACGACTTGCTCAGACAAGCACGCATGCATGACGTTCAGACCTGGCGAAGACATTGCACAGCCGCCCACCATCATTGCGTCCAAACCTTCTTTGATCGCATTCCTGAACGGCACCAAGGCATTCAGACTCAGCGACTCCAGGCTTTCGGTAATGGTAGGCACGTCTAGAGCTGATCCAAGGAACTCCAGGCTGCCATACGACGGGAAATGTTTACCCATGGTGCTCAGCCCGGCGTCCTTGTATCCTTTCATGAAAGCTATCCCGTACGCCGAGACTTCCTGAGGATCATCGCCAGTCGTGCGCACCCCGAGCGGTTGATTACGAGCGTTAGTGAGGACGTCCAGGACTGGTCCCATCATCAAATTCACACCACATGCGGAGATTTCTTCCGCCGTAGCTTTCGCCACTTCGTAGGCAATCTCTTTTGAGCCAGTGGCTGCCAAGCCCATCGCTGACGGGAACTGACGAATGTAGATCTCATCGAAGAGACTGTTGACGCCGCCATTTTCTTGGTCAATGCCGATGAGAAGAGGCACTGGATGGCCAGCATCATAAGCTAGCCATTGCAATTCGAGGACCAGCTCGGTGCACTGCTCGGCGTCTATGCATGATCAGCAAAACTTTTCACGTGAGCTCGGTGTCGAGATTACTTTTCAGATTCTTCGCTGTCAGCAGAATGGATCCCAGGTGGTCTTCCTGAATCAGCTTCTTGATCTGTGGTGTTACGCTCGTGCCCTCGAATCCCATCTACAAGCCAATGATGAGCATTACTGCAAGAACAAGGATATGCAAGCGGTGCCACGCTGCAGTAACGGTACAACTTGCCATAAAGAGCTGTCCCAAAGTTCTGCCATGGCGTTAGACTCCAAGCCCATTGTAACGGTCTGATCGAAGCTCATGTTGCGGAATAGGCTTCATCTCGGCGCTCCTGAGTGACATACCGGTCCATGTCATCCCAAACGGGATCAAGGTGCAATGTGCCATCGCTAGTAGTAGCGGACGCCATCCCGGCGAGCTGTTCCCACTTCGCCCGGGCCTGTAAAAGCGATCAGGATCGCATGCAACGCGTCAGCATGCACCCATCTGTCTGACACGCTATGGTCCACGTCGCGTGCTCAGGCGATCGGCGTTGGCCAGCGAGCTGGCTAGTATCATCCTTTGAAGGCCGCGAATGCCGGGTACAAGATGATCTCCGGCGAACCGGGCCGGAATCGAGACTTTGGTGGGCTTCTGGTATCAAGCGTCAAGTCGCACTTTCAAAGTCTTGTTGGAGTGACGTGACATAGCGGAGAACGGCCAGGGTTGCTGAGCATGGCTAGTCACCGCCGGGAGGCTTATTCAGGTGACATTGTAAGTACGGCATGCCATAGCTTGGGTGCGATCGGAAGTCTGATGTGCCAGATGTCGTGGCTTGACACTTGGGGGCAGAAGTCTGTGCGGTGGAGCTTGACTGAGCTCGACAAACTTCCATCCACGTTGCAACCTCACCTGACACCCGCTGCAACGTGCACATGTCATTGGACTTGGATTGACACGAGCCACTGTATCTCTGCCCTTGATAGGGCAACATGTCAGCCATGGTCAAGTTGTTAGACAAGAGCTACGGCAGCGAAGTCACATCACCTTCGAGCCATTGCCGGCACCCATTATGACGTGATGCCAAACGTTTTCGATGCGAGCTTGTCCTGTGCTATGCGCCCTTGTTCGTGCTCAACACGATAGCCGCTCGCGATGATCGAGCGGACTGGGCAAGGGTCACCTATGTCTACGCTTCACACACCTGCTGATGCTCACACACTGACCTAGCCGCCAATCACATCTACAACAGGAGACTATTTTCGCCGCTGCTTGCAGCGAGATTGTATCATGCCCGCCGCAGTGTCTCCAGAGCGGCCCCGTACGGGCGTGACACGACTGACTGGCGGGAGACTGGTCAAGCATGGACAACTTGTGGAAGAAGACCTGTGGATATCTTCCATTACTGGCAAGATCTTGCGAAGCCAGGAGGTCTTCTATGAGCACCACATAATGCCAGATCAGATCATTGACCTCGAAGGAAAGATTTTATGCCCAGGTTTCATCGATGTCCAGTTCAATGGTGCTTTTGGGGATGACTTTTCCACGATTCCAAGAAATTGCGAGGGTCGAGAGGACATTGCGTTGTATACGAAGACGCTCAAGAGAATGAACAAGAAGCTGGTACAAACAGGAGTGACAAGCTACCTGCCGACTCTTCCCAGCAACAAATGTGATCTATACCACAAGGTCTTGCCACATCTAGGACCAAGTGGCGGAGCTAGAGATGCGTATGAAGGCAGCGAGAGCTTGGGAGCGCATTGCGAAGGGCCTTTCATATCTCCCACCAAGAATGGAATACATAGCCTTGACGTTCTACAAGATGCGTGCGAGGGACTCGGCGACCTCGAAAAATGCTATGGCGAAGAGAACTTACCAAAGAATGACACAGGGCCGATCAAAATGATTACAGCAGCGCCGGAAGTTCCTGGCATATCGTCTCTGATACCTGACATCGCCTCTCGTGGTATTGTTTTCTCCATTGGCCATACTGAGGCGACATACGAACAAACGAGCGAAGCGATTCGAAATGGTGCGAGAATGATCACACATCTCTTCAACCAGATGCCTGCACTACACCACCGCAACCCAGGTCCGTTTGGGGTGCTGGGTAAGGCCGAGGATACGGAAAGACCGTATTTTGGCATCATCGCAGACGGCATTCATTTACATCCCACGACCGTCAATATCGCCTGGAATGCTCATCCGGAGGGCATGATTCTGGTCACAGACGCGATGAAGACCGTGGGGCAACCGGATGGTGTGTATGAGTGGACGAACGGCGATCGATTCGTCAAGAAAGGCTCAGTCCTCACCCTCGAGGGCACGGATAAGCTCGCCGGAAGCTGTGCTAGCTTAGTCGAATGCGTCAGCAACTTCTGGAATTGGAGTCGATGCTCGATACCGGAGGCCATTGCGAGCGTGACAAGCACCCCTTCAAGAATGTTAGGACTTGAGGGTAGAAAGGGCTGTCTGGATGTGGACGCTGATGCCGACTTGCTGCTACTGGATGAGATTGTGGACTGCAATGGTCAGCGATTTGAGATTGCGAAAGTCTGGAAGTTTGGCAGCGTGGTGTATGAGCATGAGAAGCGCAAAGAATAGCTGGTCTGTTGGTGTCACTGTTGCGTAGTAATTTCGAAGACTTAGGAATGGGGCCACATACAGCGAGACATAGATTTATACCCGCATAGAATGTATTTCAAGAAGCAGAGCACGGAAGTTCTGTCTTGAAAGTCTGTGCCACCGCCATCGAGTGCATGTGCTGATCGTCTGGTCAGTGGGCCGGCATGACGTAGCGTGGACGAGATGGGATCTTCGAACGCGCATTCCATCACCATTCTCTCATTCATCACTTGCGCGCATACACACGACGGGATATCACTCCGTCGACACGTATCTTCGTCCACGCCATGATTAAACGCCAGTCTCAAGGGTGAGAGTACGCGTCTCAGGATGCGGGCCACCATCTCTCTTTGTCGATCCTGCATCGGAGCTTTGCACAACAGTAGCCAGGCTGTTCGATCGCAAGTCATTCGACAAGTTCAGTATAGCATACGGAGCGGACGCAGTCGCAGGTCCTTCTCAATACTCCATCATGTGCGCTACTCGTTCCGGCCGCCGCCCGCGCCTGTCAAGGGAGGAACGCTTCTGCTCGCAGCACTCAGTCCTGCAGCATTCGTATCGATAGCGGAAGATGAAGAGAACGATAATGGCCTCACACATGAGGAGCACATGCTGGAGATCTCTCGGAAAGAGCTGCGAGACACTGTCCCGGACAGGCTGAAGAATAGCAAAGGCTTTCGGATTAAGCTATGGAGATTCCTCAACGCCTGGGTATATGAGCCGATTGCCACAGGGCTGCGGTTCATTCACCTGGTCATCATATTTGTGCCTGTCATTGCAACAGTGCCAGTGATCTGGTTCGGATCGCGAAACCCTGAAAATGATGACGAGAGAAGTGGCACAATCTGGTGGTATGGCTTCTTGGTGTCGAGCATGGAGCGCGCAGGAGCAGCATTCATCAAGCTTGGCCAGTGGGCTGCGAGCAGGACGGATATCTTCCCGCAGCAGATGTGCTTGATCATGTCTGCATTACATTCGAATGCGCCTGCTCATAGCCTGAAGGTCACGAGAGAGACGATAGAACGAGCATTTGGGCGGCGCTTCGAGGACATTTTTGAGGAGTTTGATGAGACGCCACTCGGTGTTGGTGCTATTGCACAGGTTTACAAGGCAAAGCTGAAGCCAGATCTCGCAGTAACGGACGACGATGTAGAGCAGAAGCCGAAGAACTTGAGAGAGGGTGCCCTGAAATTGGTGGATCCGCTCTTGAAAAGCACGCCTCAACGGGAACCGAGCAAGTATGTGGCAATCAAGGTGCTGCACCCGAAGATCGAGAGGATTGTAAGACGAGATCTAAAGATCATGGGCTTCTTTGCCAGCGTTGTCAACGCTATACCTACCATGGAGTGGTTCTCCTTCCCAGACGAGGTCAAGCAATTCGGAGAAATGATGCGACTGCAGCTGGATCTGCGAATCGAGGCTGCGAACTTGACGCTGTTCCGCAAGAACTTCCGGAACCGATCGACAGCATGGTTCCCATATCCTTATACCCAATTCACGACTCGTCAGGTATTGGTCGAAGAATTTGCCACTGGTATTCCGCTCGAACATTTCCTGCAGAATGGCGGAGGCGTTTTCCAGAAGGAGATTGCAGACGAGGGGCTTGACGCATTCTTGCACATGTTGCTCATTGATAACTTCATCCACGCAGATTTACACCCGGGAAATATCATGGTTCGATTCTATCGACCTGCCACTATGCACGAGCGAACTGAAGTAGGTACCAAGATTCGACGAAAAATCATTGGGGACCCGAAGCCAGACGCGAAGAATGGAGAAGACGTTACAGAGAACGTCCTATCACGACTACGACCTCACAGGCACAATAAGGACGCATGGCTGAAGGAGCTTGCGCAGATCGACAGGGAGAATTTTAGACCACAGCTTATTTTCATCGATGCGGGATTGGTCACGGAACTCAATGAGCTCAACAGGACCAATTTTCTTGATTTGTTCAAGTCGGTTGCCGAGTTTGATGGGTACAAATCGGGGCGGCTTATGGTGGAGAGATGTCGACAGCCGGATGCTGTTATAGATAAAGAGGTCTTCGCGCTCAGGATGCAACATCTCGTACTCGGAGTGAAGAGCAGGACGTTTGCGCTTGGCAATATCAAGATCGGAGACATTCTGAATGAGGTCCTTGACATGGTCCGATCGCATCATGTGAGATTGGAGGGTGACTTTGTGAACGTGGTCCTGTCGATTCTGTTGCTCGAGGGCATTGGTCGGACGCTTGATCCCAACCTGGATCTTTTCTCTGGGTAAGATGCGCACTTTGATTATTTGCTTCGTACTTTTGCTGACATTGTTTCAGTGCACTTCCCATCTTAAGACAACTCGGAGCACAAAGCGGAACTTCGATCTTGAAATCAGGAGACTTGTCAATGGTCAAGGTCTGGGCTGGACTTGAAGCCAGAAAATTCTTGCAGGCCAGTGTTGAGAGTGTAGAGCGGTGTGTCAAGTACGACCAGCTGAGTCCGAACATATGAGGGAATGTGGGATGGCATAGCGATGTGTGTTGTTTGCATTTGCATGAGGTACACTTGTTTTGAGTAGCAGCCACCATACTCCACGACACCCGTCGCAAACTGTTGAAAACCACCTTGTCAAGAAAGTTCTTGTTGACCTATGGGACTCTCTATTCGCATAACGTTGGAAGGAAATGACGCCCAGGACATCATTCGAAGCAAATCATCAAATGTGAGGTCTGCATAGGTATCATCTCGGCAAGCCTACGGTATTCAGAAGATATGATGCATGTATGGAGTCGCAGTAACGCCCCAGTGTTCGTTTCACATCTGACGAGGTGTCCACAGGCAATCATCTCCAGAGGCGAGTGGATTAGCAGACATCGACGTGTTGACTTTACCGCTTCACGCTCTCTACAGCTCAAGCTCTATCAATACAAGACCGGGTGTCCCCTGCTCATCGATACTCGCGTACCTGCATCTTTTCCATTGGCGACACTGCAAGCCGAGTTTGTGTGCACGAAGGTATGCTGCTCACCAGCCAACAAGTGGCATAATGTGACTCTATGTTTGGGTAGCCGCGGCACGTCCAGTTGCTGAGACTCCATCACAAGAGGTCGTTGCGATCGCCTCGGGAGGCTACGACGGAATGTGCTTGTCACATGTGCATTGTACTTGCGAATTATCGATGGAAGACTGATATGAAGTGAGCGATCGGATAAAGTCTTTCCATGCGTGCGAGTCTACAGCCGACCTGGTGTCCCGTGGTGCCGATGAATATTGAGCCACTATGAAGTTAGTACTGAGCGATCGAGTTTCCACGCCATGGCCCTTTCACTTCACGATGATACAGAGACATCTTGGGGGGCCTTCGCGGGGCACACCAAGTCGAGTGAAGTCGAAAGCATCACCTCGACCTTTTCTGATCACAACTACGACCCTATCCCTCAACCTCACACTCATCCGCCTCGCTGCCTGACCATCCAAACCACCCCAGCTAGTCTGATAAATGCGCAGTCGTGCTTAGGTCCCCCGCGAGGAAATCTTGGCCTTGTCGACACTTGATGGCTTAATACGAGACCCTGGATTGCTCAATATCCACGCGCTCCCGTGGTCAGCAGCCGAAGCTCCCAAGCTCTCGCCTCTCCGACATCGTCGCGCATTGTGCTTATTGAGCGTGCCTCTGTTTATTTTGTTAGCTTGCTGTACCAGAAAGCGTAGGTCGTTTTCAATCTCACCAAAGTTTGGAGTACAGCTCTGAATTGGATAGCAATTCTTGATCTTGTTCGTTATATTCGCCCTTGAAATCCCAGAGACGCTGTAATTTAATATTATACCACTATAAACATGGCGCTGCAAAAGGGCCTCAAGAACATATTAACCAAGAATGCCGATGACATCGTGATTCTCTCGGCGCTTCGCACGCCTGTGACACGAGCAAAAAAGGGAGGCTTCAAAGACGCCCACGACCACGAACTCCTCTCGCACGTCCTCAAAGCAACACTCGCAGCAAATCCGAATCTCGACCCTGCGAAGATCAACGATGTACAAATCGGCACAGTCCTGTCGGAACTTGGCGGCAGCAAAGCCGGCCGCATGGCAGCGTTACACGCTGGATTGCCGGAGACCTCGACCTTCCAGACGGTGAACCGAGCATGCTCAAGTGGATTGGCAGCGATCACAGGCGTTGCCAACGCGATTCGAGTGGGAGAGGTCGATGTCGGTATCGGCGGCGGCATGGAAAGCATGACACGGAATTACGGCTCACGAGCGATCCCCACTGCGCTCTGGTCCGAGCTGAAAGAGTCGCCGAGTAAACATGCAAGAGACTGTATCATGAGCATGGGGATTACAGCAGAGAATGTCGCGGAACGATATGGCGTGTCGCGGAAAGAGCAAGACGAATTTGCAGTCGCTTCACATGTCAAAGCTGCGAAGGCACAGAAAGAAGGCTTGTTTGACGTGGAGATTGTGCCCGTCAAGACGAGGACGATACCTGATCCTGAGCACCCAGAGGTCAGCGAGGAGATTACGGTCTCGAAAGACGATGGCATTCGCGCGAATAGCACAGTGGAGAAGCTCGGCACGATGAAGCCTGCTTTCAAGGCTGATGGTGCGACAACTGCTGGCAATAGCTCACAGGTTAGTGATGGAGCGGCCGCGGTTCTCATGATGAGGCGGTCAACGGCAACAGAATTGGGCTTGACATCTTCGATCATCGGAAAGTGGGCGGGCACACAAGTGGTAGGGTGCAAGCCTGACGAGATGGGGATTGGTCCTGCTCTGGCCATTCCCAAGCTGTTGAGCTACACCGGTGTGTCCAAGGAAGACATTGGCATCTGGGAGATCAACGAGGCTTTCGCGTCACAAGCTGTCTACTGTGTCCGGGAGCTCGGCATTGATCAAGGAAAGGTCAATCCCAAGGGTGGAGCGATTGCTCTTGGGCATCCTTTGGGTGCTACAGGTGGTCGACAATTGGCGACGCTCATGCCTGAGCTTGCGAGACAAGGGCAGGAATTGGGCGTTGTGAGCATGTGTATTGGGACCGGTATGGGCATGGCTAGTCTGTTTGTTAGAGAGTAGTGTACGAGGTACTGGGCAACAGAAAATGTTGATATGTGTGCTATAGCGACTGTTCCAGTCATCTTACATTGAACAGGAAACAGACATGCCGATACCGTACGTTCATCACTCAACCAATTTTACGGGGCCCTGCAAGATAAATCGAGCCAGAATCCAAGCACTCCACTTCACTCATGCTCCCGAGGTCCTCACGCAACGAAATCGCAGTAGCTTTTGAAGCTCTTCACTCACACAAAAGCAATATACAGTGTTCAAGAACTGTCGGAATACAGCAATATGGCCTCAGCAGTGTCAAACATACATGCCAACAACGGCAACGCTCGCTTCAACGACGAGGCCCTGTCATGGGATTCACGGCCCTTCGTGCACGAAGCATCAAAGTCTGCCTGCGAAGCTATCACACGCAAGCTATCTACCGATCAAAGCGCCCCAACAAGTAGCAGTAGGAGCGGTCTCCAGGTCCTTGAAATCGGCTGCGGAACCGGGATTCTCTCCTTCTTGATGGCCAAAGACCCGTCCATAGCCCGCGTTGTAGCAGTCGACGCCGCAGAAGGCATGATTGACGTGTTGAAAACGAAGCTGTCGAAGGATTCTGAGGCTTCTGAGAAGATTGTCCCGTTGGCATTGATGCTTGAAGATCCGGATGATCCTGCGCTGCCGAAAGGAGAGGACGGCAAAGCGCTGAAGTTTGACCTCATCACGAGCCATCTCGTGTTGCATCATATCCCTGATCTGGAGTCTGTGTTGCGGACAATGCATGGGTGTTTGGCGCCGGGAGGGTTGGTCATGTTGACGGATTTTGAGGATTTTGGCACTGAGGCGAAGAGGTTCCATCCTGCGAGTAAGATGGACGGGGTGGCGAGGCATGGCATTAATGCAAAGGAGATGGAGGAGATGTTAACAGGAGTTGGGTTTCAGGATGTGGAAGTGAAGGCCCAGTGGACGATGGAGAAGATCGTGGAGAAGTCTGAAGGGGAGTTTGGAAGGGAACAGAAGGCTGGAGAGGGGATGGGCGAGGTAATGGAATTCCCATTTGTATTGTGCTATGGGGTGAAGAAGTGATGCATGTTGGCTTTGACAACTGCTGATCGGTAGAAATCGTACAGATGAGCAGTCGAAGAAGAATTTTATCAAGAGAATCAGAGAAAGCGCATATTTGACTAATGTGCTGTGACCACAAGCTCAGCAGCATAAGAATCGAGCGGTTTGTGATGGTGTTCGATAAAGAGGCTCATCTAGTCCATCACATTGACGACCTTCACGAATGGTGTCGTTGTTGCCGTCATTGTCGAACCCACATAGGACCCACGATCTACACCGTCCGACTTCCACTTATTCGACGGCTGGACAACCTTCACCAAAAACTGGGTCCGAGTTGCCGTCATCGTGGCTCTCTGACGTTCGAATTTGGTCAACCACTGATCGTACGAAGACCTGGCACTTTCGGACGAGGAGGACCATGAAGAAAGAGCTCGCTCATTGCATGCAGTGCAAGCATCAGGCTCAGGTCGAAGTCCCTGTGTGTGCCGCGTATCTGGCTGTGTTGCGAGGTCAATAGTCACCTCATACTTCTTCTCGTAGGCGTCCTGCAAGAGCACCGCTACATTGTTGGCTTGGCTCGCCAGGTTGTTTAACAGAGACGCGAGATGCTGGATTCGATCGGGGATGCCTTCTGCTGCCAGGGCTTTCCGCAGTTCCACTATGTTGGCCAATTCAGAGAGCGCATCATCCAAGTGTGTAGCGTAATGCTCCCAGATTGCCTCGGCTTCTTTGAGATAGTACTGTGCGGCAACAGACCAGGCAAGAGCATAATCCTTGTTTCCGCGTACTTCAGGAAGGAGATTTGCGTGTGATTTCTTGTCGCAGTCGAAAAGCGATGGGAACCATTTCCTCGCCTTGATCATCGCACAAGCATTCTCTATCTTGTAGCGAGCATTTCCAGGGTACCATTGGAATGTACGATACGAATTGATGAATCTTGTGTAGTTGGCAAAGACGACTCGAGCCTCCGTGGACATGGTTCGCGCGAGTCGTTCTCGTTCTCGTAGATATTCTCGCATGTCTGTAAATGCTCCCTCCACGATGCCGTAATCCCAATCTCTCGGACTCGCAGCTGTCCATGGGACTCTCACTTTTCGCACTTCCGCCGGCTGTATCTCCGCTGCGCGTTTACCGTAGCTCTGAATTTGTTCTGCAAATTCCCGTGTCCTTTCGTACACAAGGCCGCTGTTGAGAATTTGATTGGCTAGCTGGCACATACGGCTCTCAACGCCGCTCGCAAGTGCTGCCGCGTTGCGGCCTTCTTGGATCTCCTCATTGAAAAAATTTCCCAGGGCTCTGTCATGATTTCAGTTACACCCTTGGTGACTATTCGAACAACATACCTAAGCTCGGGCTCACTTGCATCCTTCATCATCTCGTGCCAGTGTGTGAAGTCAGTGGTGCTTCGCCTGACTTTATTCGCGATGCCTGATGCAATTGCAGTGTCTTCCTCACGTTCGCAGAATGCATTGACCGAGAGAGAAATGTTGGTGATCTGTGGAATATGAACTGTACCGAACGGGTCGACGAATATCCGGGAAACGTTCGATTTGCTATCCGCATCAACATTCTCTTTATGCTGCCACATAGTCTTGAGCTTCGCTTGCCAATTTCCAGGATCCCCAATTAGAAGCCACGCAAAGACGAGTAGGCTCAACCATTGTAGGAGAGCTGGCAGGGATTTGATTAGAGCTCTGCGGGCCTTTGCTGCTCGTGACTCTGGCGGTATGTAAGGTATCGCCATCGACGATATAGGAATGCTTGAGCCGCCAAAGCTGCCTGCTGGCTTGTCGCGCGGCAAGATGCAATATTTCGCGTACCGACCGTACAGAGCTTCACGAACGGTTCGGTCGCCAACAGGAAAGACGGACTGCTCCTCAACTCTGCCCCTTTGGTTGTCCTCGTCACCAACATAACGCACATAGTCCTCTCGCAACAGTGGGCCAAGCTTTGGTAGGCTGACACCAATTACTTGCCGAAATGCTCTAGTTCCGCCTGGACTTGTTGCTGCCAGGTCAGGCTCAGCCGTGAACATGACTCTTCGGTGCGGGCGACCTTCAGGCACCTCGGGAGCCCTGAACCGTCCAGTTCGTGGAGATACAGGAGCTGGCAATCTCGCTCGTGGAATTGCATTCATTCGCGGTACAGTCTTCGCTCGAGCGCCAGCAGCAGAAGGAGCAGGGGCAGCGATTGGAGATATAGAGGTGTCCGCTGCCGACGCAGGTGTCTGCGCTCGCGATCGTGTCAAGGGCGGCATATTGGAGAATCAGTGGCACGATAAAGTGCAAAAGATGGTTTCCCGGTGCATGGAGGGTTGGCATATTTGCTGCTGGACCGACCATGATCTCCTTTGTTGCTCTGCGAGGACAATGTCCTGTGCCCGGATTCGTTCGAAGATTCCGTCCAAAGCACGATGCTTACCTTTGTTCGCGCTCCACACCCTCCATGCTCGAGTTTCTGAATTATAATTCAGCACTTACGAGTTTCGGCACTTTGCACGTAGTTGTAATATGCCATTTCCATGGTGTACCGTCGGCAAACAGCAGAGAAGTATGAAACTGCTATACAATCAAATCTTTGCTCAATTGGGAGCGCCATGCTTTGTCCCCATCGCCTTGATGGTTCTTTGCATCATGGGCCACTGCACGTGGTCTTTGCCAGCGCTTCCGCTTGACCACAATATGTTCGAGGGCATGGCAGGATATGTTGCAGTCCATGAACCTGAGCCCGATCAGTCCGTTCACTTGACAGGTTATGCCCGAGGCAACGCGTATGAGTATTGAGAAGACCTGGACACGATCAAGTCGATAGGTGTGCGATATTTCGCCGGCCTGCGATACGAAGAAGTGATGGCTGTGGCTGGACAGCGAAGAGTGGCGGTGAAGTCGGCGGGGGCGTGGAGAGAGGAGAGACTTCGTGCCTGCCAAGCAATGGAGCAGGTACATCGTCATTCTTGCTCGCGCCAGCCGTCATGAGCACGTCGGACCAGCAGGTGCAATCGGTGGCTGCGGTGAGACCATAGGAAGTCGCCAGTGCGCCAGCTCCAAGGTAAGTCCACTTGCTCCTCATCACACTTTCATCTTCTCTCTCTTCGCCCCCTCCTCCAGCACTTCCAACTGCACCGCAATCATCATGTACGGACCACGCTCCGCAACACGCGCAGCTCGCGCAGTTCGCACCACACGCGTCTCGCCCTTCCGCCAACAGCCGCTCCGACGAGCCTTTGCAGACTCCGCTCCTACACCGGCGCCGCAGAGCGGAACTGGGCAAGCCTTCACCGGAGGTCTCATTGGCGGCGGAGTCGTGTTTGCTCTGGCGTACGGCTACTACTACTTCTCAGGCGCCAAGAAGCTCGTCAACACAACGCAACAGGCCAAGAGTTATGCCGACAATGCTGCGGAACAGATCAAGCAGCAGCTCGCGGAGCTGAAGCCGCAAGGCGATGATGTGCTGGGCTCAATCCGACAGGTCGCCGAAAAGTATGCTGCTTTCATTCCGGGCGGCCGGCAGTTCGTGGACACCTCGTTCAAAGATCTCGAAGCGATCCGGAACAAGCATGAGAAGGAGTTCAATGAGATTGCCCGCACTACATATGACGAATTGCGTGAAGCTGCACAGAAGAAGGGCGCAAGTACGTACCATCTTCTTGGCAGCCATCAGATGTCTCATGCTTTTGTGGTTTCACTCATCAGCACCTGGTTGAGAACGGTCTCGTCAGCTTCGGAGAGCTGACCAATCTGCTGACGTGACTTCGGACAGGTCTGGAAACAATCAATGACGTCTGGAATATTCTCTCGAAGCGCCTTGGTCAACTCACAGAGCTTGCTGGAGATGCAGGGCAACAAATCATCGAGAACCATCCCCAACTGAAAGAGAAGCTCGGAGGCCAATTTGATCAGCTCAAACAGCTTGGCGATAAATTAGGTCCAGAGGCCAAGAAGCAGGTCGACGAAACCTTCAAGCAGGTGTCGGACATCGTGAAATCAGGAGCAAGTGGCGATGCAGTTCAGCGTAAGTGCATCGACTTGCTGACCGGCGCACAATCTTGGGTGCTGCATTCAGAGACACGCTGACATTCGGCCCTAGGTGCTTACAAGCTTCTGCAAGAAAAGACAGATGAGCTGAAGAAGCTGGGCGAGAGGGGCTGGGAGTCTGGATACGAGCAAGTCAAGCCACTTCTTGAGAAGAACCAGGACGTCAAGAAATTTGTCGAAGAGAACATGGACACCATCAAGTCGGGCAACATCTCTGATGTCGTCGACAAGGTCCGAACGGCAGTGCAAAGCGGCAGCACACATGGACTTGAGCAATACGTGAAAGAGTAAGTCGTGTCCACATATCCCGTTGTGCTTGGGCTGACAAGTCACTCCAGCGCCAAGAAGAAGGCCGATCAGTACTCAAATGGTGCGCTGTCAAGTTGGCTCGATGCGGTCCCCAATGGTTCCCAGATCCTTCCTCAGATTATGAAGCTCAAGGAGGCTGCAGAATCAAAGGCACCAGAAGCTCAGAAGCTGGGTAGAGAGACGATAGAAGAGCTGGCCAAGGTTCTCGAGAAGAAGTCAAAGCAGGCCGAGGACCTTCTTAAGAAGTAGAGATGAACATCGACAGACAGGTATCAGTGTACAGTAAGAATGGCCGTTCCCGACGGCGGCAGCGAGAACGAGACCTCGTTTACTCCAAGCGAGGACAATGGCCTCGAAGAGAAAAGATGGCACCGAAGAAAAAATTGTCACTCATCCGGCAGTGATGCCCAAACAGCCCCGATGCCGATACTGCAACAGCATCACGTTCCTTCGAACAGACCAGCGATCTATGTTGCCTGATGCTGAATACCACTCTGAAACACAGACATCCCCATTCCTGCTTTCACATAGGTATCTCATTTTTTCGATCCCTGCCCACACTGTCCCGATATATCGTTGGTGGTGCAGCGCCCAGCTGCTGGCTGCCAGATTGGACGGACTCCTGGCGCACTTTCTGTAAGAGGTCCTTTTGATCAGATATGTAAGGTGCACATAATCTCGCGAAACTCGCCGTTATGTTTCAGGCCTGGACACGGTCGTGCGGAGAACCTGCACGGATACAAGTCTTGAGCGCGTTCGTGCCTTGGCCATTCGTGCCGTGATGTCTTGGCGTCCTGGACCCATTCTGTTGTCAACACGAGTCATGTGCTGGGGAAGTCCATGGGATCTGTTCTAAACTCAGCAGCTGCAGCACGGGGAAACGTCTTCGATTGTGCAACGTCATCTTGCAAGCAAGATACGAGCATTGCGGACACCGCTTTAAGACGTCCACTTGCCACTGCATTACAAGAACGGAGTTCACTGATTCTTATCAGGAGAGGATGACCGCTTGAAAGCAGAAATCGGTCCATCTCTCCGATGACTAAGTTCGACAAGGATACTGGCAACTTCACCTCTGTTCTCTGCTACCACAACAATCATCGTCGCCGAGTGACACATTTAACAACAACGCATTGAGACGAATATTCTATTGCATTTTTCGAAATTCTTCGAAACGGCTCGTGTGGGATCGCCAATTCCCCACCCCTCATCTCTCCTCTCGAGGTGCGTCTTCAAACGATGGATTGCCGGAGATAGGGCCGGGCAAGCGTGCGGATTTGCATATTGCGAAAGTGTAACTTGTGGGCCTCACAGATCAGCGGCAGGTGTCTGACAGAAGGCAGACATGTGCAGCCGTGTTGGTGCCCGTGGCGCCTGGCCGTATGCATTCTAGCGCGCGCGAGGGCCCAAGAGGGAAAACACCTCTTCGCCAGAACTTTGCGCGACCCTGGCGTGTTTTCAAGCGCATGGCGGTGTCCGAATAATGCCGGCAGCCGAGCCTCACACGTTCGGAACACCCCCCTGAAGTCGCGCCTGCAGGTCTTGAAGTGAATATGCGGTACCGCAATGCTGCTACGTCCGAGACATGAGGTGTCGGCGCGCCGGATCACTGATCAGGAACGCGACTCGTGGATCTGAGACATGCCGGAAGCAAAAGCAAACGATGCACTGCTATTCAAGCAGAGATGTAGCAGTGCGGATGCGAGCACGCTTGGTAGCCATTGCGAAGCGGTGAGTTGCCGTTGTGATAAGAATGCGCTCACCTGTTGGACGACTGGAGACAGAAGTTCAAATACTTTCTCTGAGGCAGCATGCGGCACTGCCCAGCTGGTCAAGAACACAAACGTTACGCATAGTAATGCGTGCAACCGCGCATACACGTCAAGCAGGCGTTGCGCTCGCATGCAAATGCGATCAGGCAGGATCAGCATCTGCGAAGATTGATAGGGTGCCGGCGGCCCACTACCCGAACACCTCTCGTGGCTCGATTGCGAAGGTGGAAAGGATCCTGGCTTGCAGGGTGGACACGCAAGTATCGGGCTGCATCGGTCTGGTCGGCATTGGATCATTCGCAATCCGAGTCCTCCGAACAGACGACGTGATGGCAGTGTCGACCCGCTTCCTGAGCAGCATTCGCGCAACGAGAGAGCACAATAGGAAACATGCGGCGGCGTCGTCTCTCCGGTCTGTCGTTGGTGATGCCACGGTGATTCCCTAAGTGAAGAGCTAAGACTCACGAACAGGCGGTGCACAGGACCAATCCTCAGGCCGCTTGCCGAAAGGTTATCACACGGCATCGTCCCGGCGATGACAGTTCAGTGGGTCTGCAGGACGTTGCTGCTGTGTAAAGCTGCCTGCGTGCTGACGATCCTCTCTCACAGCAACACCCAGTCGCGCCGGTCGCCAGGAGTGTTCCCACCGGCCATCTCAGGAGCCGTATTGGACAGCACACACGATTCCTCACAATACTCGGAGATTTCCTGGCTGTCGATGCTTCCGCTCAGGTGAAAATGTCCAGAGTCTGGAATGTGGAATCGCACATATGCCGTATTAGCTGTGAGATCGAAATTGAGCCTCCTTCCGAATGAAGCGAACAATGCGCACTGCAGTCTAGCACTCGTCCTGTATTTGCCCAAATAGGCCAGTACAGATAGCGAGTCTCAGAGAGAATATTCCAAAATGGGTGAGAAGGAAGGAAGGTTTGAACTAACGACTCGCAGTGGTACGCGTGGCGGGTGGTCGCGTCGAAAACAGTTGCAGAGCCGCGTCCTTCTCAACATCACCTCACGTTCGAAGAATGTACGCGCGCACGTGCGGCACTGGCAGTGGTAATCGGTGGATCTTCGCGGGCTCACATTGTTGCTCACATACTGAGCCATTCGGATGCGTACCGAAGGACCGGCTCCGCTAGAACCGTGTCGAGATCGACATCGTAATTCGTTCTTGTGCACTTGTCAGCAGTTTCGGAGCTCTAACGCTAAGAGAACGTGACAGCAGCTCGCCGCGAATGCTGAGCATCTGTGATCTGATGATGAGCGGCCCCAAGGGTCGAACGGACTCTGGTCACTTACAGCTGTCGCATGCTGTAGTGCTACAGTTGTGGAAAAAGCTGCCCGCGCTCTAATACCGACTCGAGCCGCGAGTGGTTTCAATCTACAGTGCAGTGATGCCACATGCAGCTCGGAAGTATGAAGAAAGTTCGGAGCCGACAGATTCGTCCCCTCGCGTGTTCGAGCACATTGCGCTAGAGCTCCCGACTGCGTTGCGTCTTTCCCCAATGGGACTCTACAGATCTCGCGCCACGTGCGTCGAATCGATTCAGATATGAGATTCTACTAGTCATTTGCGAGAGCTGCTCCGCCTGACAACGGCAATGTCACGCGGATTCAGGTTCGGGAGCGATGGCGAACACAAGCGGGGACCGGCTTGTCCAAGTCTATATCATCTCAAGGCAACGAGAGGCCTAATGATCTGTCGATGCCGCAGACGGCCCAGCCGAGTCAGGCTGAATTGGTCTTGACCGGCGGCACTATGATGCAAAGTCCGCTGCCGCTGAACAAATTGGCACATGCTGCGTGCAGCTTCCACGTGGGACTTGCGCGTGCTCGGGCTCGAGTTGAACTGGCGAGATGAGTCTGGCTCAAAAGGGAGCATTGTCACTCCTCACGTGATGTCAACGAGCTCCAGCGCCGCCACGACCACCGTCGGGTTCCATCTATTACGGCCGTGGCCGCCAGCCTAACCAAGTCTCAGAGACTCTCGCTTTGGCCGTGGAACTCAACCACAGCTCGCCTAACGTATCACAGTATTATTCGCGAGATCGAGAAGAGCATGCTCTGGATGGCGGTGCTTTTCATTATACGACATATCGGACACTAACGAGATTCCCTGGTATGGATGGAAATCTTGAGGCTGGATATGACGCGCCACGCAATTGGGCAGACCAGTGGAACACCTTCATGCTTACAAATGACATATCGAACGCGAATACTGGAAAATTCGATCCCAGGCACATGTATGGAGTCTCAAATCAAGACGTGTTCCGTTGGCCAGCAATTGAGAATGGAGTTCACAGACAGCTTCTAAGCCATTTTATGACGACACTAATTTTTCCTGGAGTGCCCCTACTTCTCTGGGGAGAAGAACAAGAATTCTACATTTTGGGCTCGACTAATGAGAATTACATCTTTGGCCGTATGCCAATGAGCACAGCCACTGCATGGCAAACCCATGGATGCTACGCACTCGGCTCTTCTCAGTATCACAAAATGCCTCTTAATGCGACAAAGCATGGCTGTAGTGATGATGGACTCAGTGCAGATCACAGAGATCCGTCAGCTCCGGTCCGCAACATTCTCCGGAGAATGTATCAGCTGGGTGACATGTACCAAGTACTGAAAGACGGTGTTTTCTTGCAGCAGCTTTCGAATCAGACTTGGGACTTTAACTATCGTGGATCTAGCGGTGTGACAACTGAGACTGGACTTTGGAGCGTTCTGCGATCCGAATTTGCTGGAGTGCAGAACTTGTCAATCATCGTCGAGGAGCCTAACACACCTGTTTTGTTCGCAGCCAATTCGAGTCAGGCGAATGGACGATATGGAAACACCTAAGTCTTCCTGAGTAATTCCACCATGGTCAAAAAGGCTATCCCGCCGACGTCTGTTTGGATGTTGTACTCCAACTTGAACACGAGTACTACTTACCGCTTCGATTGCAGAGATAACTCCACTGATCTGAACACAATCTCTCTCATTGCGCCATATCCGGCGGGCACGCGGATCAAGAATCTCTTCCATCCTTACGACGAACATACTTTGCTCAACAGCACTTGCGTTCTTGGTCTCGATGATCCGACAACCGTCAAAGGTTGTTTGGCGTCGGTGGCCATGGTCGCCTATGATCATCGTGCCTACGTAGCTATCAGCACTTGGGTCGGCCCGAACCCCATGATCACGAAATTCACCCCGGGTCATGACGCACGCATCCTGTCGTCAAGCACTGGTCCGAATGCCCTGGAAGATGTTGCCATCTCGCTCGAATTCTCTTCGACCATGGACTGTGACAGCGTCACGAAGAGCATCAGCATCTCTTCGCGAACGGAATCGGATACCTTAGTCAGTGTGGATCCTGCTACCGTTCAGTGCAGTTCTTTCGAAGCAGGTCCAAGCACACTGGTGGGCCATGTGCCATCGATTTTCGCCTGGTCAGCCACCCTGAAAGATGTCGCAAATGGCGTCCATTGGGTGACGGTCAACCATCCTAGAGCAGCCATCACGTCTGATCAGCTTATGATCAACTCCACCACTGACGCTCAGGATCACTTCCTCTTCCGCATCGGACAGGCCAACAATCCGATCGTGTTTATTAGGTCTGCAAACTATTCTTCCACGTTGTTGACCAAGCAAGGTGGTTAGTTGATGCTTAACCACTCCGCGCCAGGCGCAGCCCTGTACCGCTCATCCACAGATTTTGGAGAATCTTTCTCTCAATGGACACCGTATCAAGGCGGTTTCAACAATATCTCGCACGCTGGTGAGAGCAGAAAGACCTGGGACGGCGAGCACGTTCGAGTTGAGTACTTCAGCCGCTTCTCCGGCTCAAGTTGCCACGTTCAACAAGCAGATATGCACAGCAAGGCCCGCCGATGCCCGCACATGTACCTCAATGGCCCGTTAAATGCCTATGGATATGACGCTGGACTGGAAAACAAGTTCCGCTTGCTCAAGGATAATACATGGCTAAAGAATTCCATGGCTGAGTGGAGCAATGCCGGCAATGTCACTCTACTCAATATATGGGGTATGGATCCGGACGGAAAGCCTAACCAGAGCATGGTCATGGGAGACATTGATGGCGATCCTGTCTTGGACAGACTGCCGTCTTCTTCTCTTGCGCCAGTAGTACTGAATATCACTGCGCCTCCACCTAAGATCTTCATCTCCTGGCGATATGTCGTCAACGACGGCTCACTGAGATCCACACTAAAGCCTGCAGGCAATATGTGGCAACAGCTTGGACTTTACTTGACCTTGCGGGTGACTCCCCTCCTCTTTGATGCGCTGTCGGTGTGGATCTTCGTTCAAAGCTTTTACAAGATCAAGTTCAACCAGGTTGGCGTCACTGAGAAGCTCGGACTTAGCCGCCTACTACCGTTTCGACTCCGCAAATTGCTACAGCCAATGTCTGGTGAGGAGCGCGAAGGGCTGGTGTTCAAGCTCAAACAACAATCCCCAATCCTCTCGTGAAAGACAGAGGCCATACCGAATGAGACTTCTTCCCAACATAAAGTTCTCATCGCGACTATGGAGTATGACATCGAAGAATGGCAGATCAAGATCAAGATTGGGGGACTCGGTGTGATGGCTCAGCTCATGGGCAAAAATCTCGAACATCAGGATCTGATTTGGGTGGTGCCTTGCGTTGGTGGCATCGAGTACCCAGTCGCTGAGGTCGTCATGCCAAATGACAGTCGCTGTTCTCGGTCAGACGTATGACGTGAGCGTCCGCAAGTCTCGTCCAGTCCCACGTTGGTTCGGCTCGTGCTAACAAGAATGACAGAATACCACAAGCTTCGAAACATCACCTATGTCCTGCTTGATGCCCTCTTTCCGCCAGCAGAGCAAAGAAGAGGCGTATCCAGCGCGTATGGATGATCTGGAGTCAGCCATCTACTACTCAGCATGGAATCAGTGCATCGCGCAGGCGCTCGGTATGTGGAAAGTGCATTGAAATTTGCATTTCTGACTTCTGTCCAGTACGCTTTCCAGTTGACATGTATCATATCAACGATTATCACGGAACTGTTGCACCTCTGTACTTGCTTCCGCGGACGATCCCTGTGTGCCTGTCTCTCCACAACGCAGAATTTCAAGTACGTACCGAAATCGCAGATATGTCACGCGAGACTAATGTAAAACAGGGATTTTGGCCAATGCGGACCAAAAAGGAGCGCGACGAGGTCTGCTCGGTCTTCAACCTGCCACCAGACATCGTTTCGGAATACGTGCAATTTGGCGAGATCTTCAATCTACTCCACGCACGCGCCTCGTATCTCAGGATACATCAAGAAGGGTATGTTGAGCCCATTCACGAAACAGAAATTGTATTGACTCGAATGGTCTAGCTTCGGTGCTGTCGGTGTGTCCAGAAAATACGGCTCCCGAGCTTACACTCGCTACCCTATCTTCGTGGCCTCAAGGAGGTGCAATCGCTCCAAAATCCAGATCCTTCTGATACAGCAGTCTGGGACAAGTATGCCGTGGCCGACAAGGAGGTACAGATCGATGAGGACTTCGAGCATCAACGCCTGGAGTGGCGTGTCCAAGCTCAGGAGTGGGCTGGTCTAGAAGTCAATGCCAGAGCTGAGCTCTTCGTCTTCGTAGGGAGATGGTCGATGTGAGTATGGTGTGCAGAGCTGTATCCTTCATACTGATACCGACTGCAGGCAAAAAGGAATCGATCTCATCGCTGACGCATTTCCGGCCCTTCTGGAAGCGAATCCCAAGGTCCAGCGTATTGCTATTGGACCAGTGATTGATCTGCATGGTAAATTCGCTGCGCTTGAATTGGACAAACTTATGAAGCTTTACCCGAGACGGGTGTGCTCGAAACCAGTTTTCACGGCCTTGCCTCCCTTTGTGTTCTCCGGGGCGGAGTTTGCAATTATCCCATCTCGAGATGAACCATTCGGACTGGTCGCGGTCGAATTCGGTAGAAAGGGAGCATTAGGCGTTGGCGCACGAGTTGGAGGTCTTGGCCAAATTCCAGGTTGGTGGTATACAGTGGAGGCAACCACTCCAGCACATCTGCTCCACCAGTTTCGAAATGCAATACGAGGCGCTATGTGCTCGTCGCAAAAGACAAGAGCACTCATGCGAGCACGATCTGCAAAGCAACGATTTCCCGTCGCGCAATGGGTCGAGGAATTCGAGATCTTGCAATCAAACTGCAATTCGCACTCACGACAGAATTGCTACCGAGAGAAATGGCTGGTCCTCTGTGACTTTGGTCCATCCTCATCTAAGCATCCACCCGACTCTAGCTAGTGCTAGACAAGCATCTTACGGGCACACGGATGGACCAGGGCATATCGATGACGGCTACCGAAGTGGTCTAGTGTCTCGATGCTCCATGGAGTCACTTCCATCGTTTTGCCGCGGGCTCATCCGGCGCCATAACACCACTTCGACCCTCTTCACCATCGACACCTGGCGGTTATCGACCAAGCTATCCGCCACCTTTGCCAGAGACTCCCGAAGAATACAAGCGAAATTCGTTCCCGGCCTCACGGCTCTCACTGATCAATGTGGTGGTTGAGCGACACGATTCCAATTTGCAGAAGTTCGATCCCTTCTTTACCGACTCGAATGGGCATTTCTACCGCCGTTTCAGCCGACTGGAGACACTGCATGGCAAGAACTCGGAGACCGAGCTTTGCATCGAACAATTCCTGGTCAAGTCCGAAAAAGAGTGGTTCAACGAATTCAGAAACGCAAGGCTGGGGATGCTGAAGCATGAAAGTATGACCTCCCTGGTTACACGACAGTCTCGGCCACAGTCCATCGCACCCTCTGAGCCCATGACAGCGGATGGGAGCTCGATCAAAGCGTCCGGCATCACCACGTCCACTTTCCAGCTCGGAGACGAATACAAGCCGCCGCGAGGACTCCGCCGCGAGGATGCAAGTCAAGCTGTGGTCTTGGCCACTCTACGCATACTTTCTGGCTTTGGGCCAGATCATTGCGGCCAACAGCTACCAGATCACCCTTCTCACTAGAGAAATCGGGCAGACGGCCACGAAATTGTACGTTGTGCCCACCATCTACCTTTTCGCTTCTATGCTCTGATGGTATCTCTTTAGACGCTTCCAATCCGTGGTCGCACTCTCCCTGCCATTCTTCTTTTACGGGCTGGCATTCTTCCTGGTCGGACTAGCTCGATATGCGTCCAGCTACAGCAGCATCGGCTGGGTTCAAAATGTCGGTACTGGCTTCTATGCGCTGGCTTCAGCATCTGGTGCATTATTCTTCGCGCTCGATTTTGGCGATGAAGGCGGAGTCCCGATTAAGAGCTGGGTCTTCCGTGCTTGCTTGATCCAGGGTTCCCAACAGATTTATGTCGTCGGCCTTTGGTATTGGGGCAGCTTTCTGTCGCGTCGCACCTCCTCTGGCCTCACCGTGTCTACTGACCCGGTGACCGGCACCTGGAAGGTCACGGCCATTACTATCCCTATTGCTGGCGCACTATGGTTGATCTGTCTGGTCATGTGGATGGGTCTTCGCTCGTACTACCGACAGACTTCAGGAAAAATGCCCAGCTTCTATCGATCGATCGCACGGAGAAAGGTCATCATTTGGTTCTTTGTGACCGTTGTTGTACAAAACTTCTTTCTCAGCGCACCTTATGGTCGCAATTGGGCGTTCTTGTTCAGCAGTCAGCATGCTGCTGGGTGGCAGGTCTTGGTTTTGGTGGCGTTCTTCTTCATTGGCGTATGGGCGGCGTTCTGCGGTCTGTTTGCATATTTGTCCAAGTCGCACTCCTGGACCTTACCATTGTTTGCGATTGGTCTGGGAGCGCCCACGTGGGCGCAGATTTGGTGGGAAACAAGCAACATCGGATTCTGGCTTCCTTGGGCACCCGGTAGTATCGACGCTGGGACCGTTTGCATCGCCTGCGCCCTGCTTTTTCGATCTCTGTGGCTTTGACTGGGTGTTCTCGATGCCGTCCAAGGCGTTGGTCTAGGCATGATCATGCTTGGGACACTGACAAGGACGCACGTGGCGTTCGCCGTAACCTCGATGCAAGTCATCGGATCTCTAGCGACGATGCTTGGACGAGGAGTGGGTCCCAACCGTATCGATCCAGGGCCTATTTCTCTAGATATAAGTGGCGGAGCAGAAACGATCTGGCAAGCCTGGTTCTGGGTTGGCCTCTTTGCGAATCTTGCACTGTGCGTTGGCTTTTACAAATTCTTCCAAAAGGAACAGCTTACGAAACCATGATCAGAATCTATAGAAGGCAAAATACAGATTGAATGTTACGAGCATTGTATCAAAGATATGGTCATCAGTGCAATTGAGCTCGAGTACTGCCTTATCGACTGCATGTCGTGTCTCTGTGGCATCTGGCTGAAGCTCAGGGCTGCAAAGTTCGAGCTCTTGGCATCATTCGAAACTGGACTTCGGACTTCACGCAGCCTCCCAATGTGATTCATGGTCCATGTACACGCCCAACGAAGCTGGAAACGGCTAGCTGCAGCTGTTGTATCTTCAGCAGTGGCTTAATTCTTCTACGTGGGGAGTGTGCCTCGGCCGAAAATGCCTACGGCGGCACCGTCCGGCTTGTTCCCGACACCGGGTGGATGTTCAACTGGTATCTGAAAGATCCAGCTACACTGTACTCTTGGTACGTCAGAGTCTGACTGTGCAGTTGACGCAGCGCGAGATGTCTGCGACGGATCTAGGCTTGGAGCACAATATCGCCTTCTTCTCCGGCCACATCGATCTGCCCGAAGCCCAATGCCTGGAGCGGTATGCTACAGCATTGAACAAGGCTGCTGGAGACGGCGATCCCTTCACAATGTCTGATGCTAAGGGGGCCGACAGTTCAGCACTGCGGTATCTGCTCCGTCAATGATTTGAGCCTTCGCGAGTCACCATCTGTGTATACAAGCCAGCTGCGAATCGGACGAGGGATGCAGGCCAGCCAAGGCGGAACGAACATCTTCTGCCTTGCTGCAGGTTAGGATTCGAGAGCTTTCGTCAGTTGAACACGAACGTGGAACACAGAAAGAGGCCCCGCAACGGCCACTGCGAGCGACTACGACATCCTTGGGGTCCGCTCAGAGGAGCACACCAGGCTGCTGTATGGGTCGAGATACCGACCCTGGTCGTAGAAGTGGTACTTAAAAGAACAAAGATGGGAGCTGCGTGCAGAATACCCATGAAACAAAAGAAGAGGCTGGCGAGGGCACGGAGTGAACGCAAGCCGGACTCGATTCCAGTGGGTGGTACAGATGACGGCGAATGCCAAAAGGGAAGGGCCGTGATGGCCGAGGGCTCAATGGCCATGGCTCAATTGCCGAATCTCAGTGAGCTACTTCCCTGACGTTCCTCTGCATCTGTTTGCCTGATGAAGGCTGCTTGCGGCTTGCGCCGCCTTGTGTCCCCTCGTTGCAGCCTCTGTGCAGCAGCACTTGATTTCTCATGCGACACTGGAAGAAGCACAGCAGCAGCGATGCGACACGCCCGAGCAGAGATCGTCGCTGTTGGGCAAGGAGTCGGCAAAGTTATCGCAGCATTCCGCACCCAGCAAGATGCGTACGTCCCATGTAAAAAGGGAGGTCAAAAAGGAGCGCGATGCGAGGATCGAACCCAGTCTCCGTCTGGCGACGGCAGTGAAGACCAAAAGGGAAGAACCTGCGTTGCAGGCGGGGCTCGCGGCGATGCGATGTCAATGGTTGAGCTACTTCCCTGAGCGGATCGCGATTCATGGGTATTATCAAGGCTTGCGTTGCCTGTCAACCGCCATGAGGCGCATCTGTGCTGGTTGCACTCTACGCCGTCTTACGTCCCGGCTGTCTGAATGCTGCTTGTTCACGCTGCACAACCACCGACAGTGTCTCTTGTGACCTTGCGAGATCATCGCAATAACACAACGCACGACGCGGCTGTGGCCATATTAGTGTCAATCTTCTTGACTGCACACTCGCATCTTCGGACGCGAGTCAACATCTGCGCTCACAGACATTCGAGAGACCGCCGATGTGAGAACACATGGCTTCGAACTGGAGGATGAGCGTGCTACTGCTCTGATGGATGGATGTAGGTCGCTTGCACAGCAATGCCTCATCAAACATGCTGTCTCGCCATTAGTCACACAGCGGCACACCTACTAGATAGAACAGTCATATCGAGACAATTCTCGCGCATTGTGTGTCCCTTCGCCAAATCACGTCTGCTCGTCATTCACTTTCGCTAGCTCAAAATTTTGCCAAGCCACAGCCGCGACCTTACTTTCTGCTCGCCTCTGTGCACATCCACTGTACGTACACCACTCTGCATTGCCGGCCTGCAACCATGCCGGAGTCGCGCTCGAAAGAGCCTCTCGTCTGGATCGACTGTGAGATGACAGGTCTGAACAAGGACTCCGACACCATCATGTCTCTCGCCTGCTTCATCACCGACTACGAGCTCAACCTGCTGGACGAGACGGGATACGAAGCTGTCATACACCACACAAAGGAGCAGTTGGACGCGATGGGCGAGTGGTGCACCGATCATCACAGCGCCTCAGGACTTACACAGCAATGCCTCGACAGCAGCACCACCGCCGAACAAGCCTCGGACGAGCTACTGGCATACATCCAAAAGCACTGCCCCGATCGCAGAAGAGCACTATTGGCAGGGAACACAGTGCACGCAGACAAGGTGTTCCTCAGTAAAGAGCCCTGGAACCAGGTGGTCAGGCATTTGCATCACAGGATATTCGACGTCAGCGCGATAAAGGAAGCGGCGAGGAGGTTTGCACCCGAAGACGTGCTGAAGAAGAGTCCGCAGAAGGCGGGCAAGCATGAAGCCAGAGCGGATATTTTGGAGAGCATTGAGGAGGCCAGGTGGCAGAGGGACACGTTCTTCGCGCCGAAAAGCAGGGCTGCAGCGTGACTTGCACTTCCGCACCGCAGAATTTCACACAATCTCCTGATGAGTGTCAAGAGTGTGACTACGAGGGGGACGTTTGGAAGCTACGCGAATGGGCATTTGGACAGGTCACAGTGCATCGGAGCACCACGACATATGATCTCTACCAATTGGGTCTCCACAAATCGGACCTTGAACCACAGACTGCTGCCACGACTGCTGGGTCTATTACGCCTGGCATGGTAAGTACCAATGTGTCCACCTGCTGAGAGAGATGAATCGTGAGAGTGCCGAAGCAGAGCATGCTGCATCGTCTGACTTCGCCGCAGTCTTGGGAATTGCAATAGCAGTGCCCTCTGGCCTCAAATGTATGACTATCGACCAGGCTGATCGAGCTGCATATGCGAGCCATAGTCGACTCAGTCCGCTGGAGTGATCGATCGCTTGGCCGTTCACGAGGTCGGACGGTATCTATAGACTGGACGCCATCAGCGGTCACCGGTTTGTTCTCCGAGCTTCTGCGCGCTTCACCACGGTCGGACACTTCAGGATCGAAGCTGATAACTTTGTCGATTCTTGCACAATTCGCTGTCGGGCAATGGGAATCGGCACGTGTTACGACGCGTTCCTAGCGCGTCGCAGATCCTTGAGCTCCTCCGAAAAACGCGTCGTCCGTGCTCCTACGTCGTACTCGCGTTCCATACGACGGTATGTTCACGAAAGCGCATTTGGAAAGGAAGGCAAGATGCGTTCGATAGCATTCTTCATTCAGCTTGACTCCAGGCAGTCCCAGGCTCAGCAATCACACCAGAAGCCATGCCTGCAGATCTCGGTGCCAATTTCAAGAAACAAAAGGTCACAGGGCGGCATGAGTATACATGTCCGAACAAGCCACGATGGGCCAAACCAGTCATCGAGGACATTGGTGACGCTGAAGATGAGGAGGAAGACGGAGAGTCAAATGTCAAGGAAGAATTCTTCAAGCAGCGGCTATGTTGATAGCAGCATGGCCAGACTACTTTACAATCATCGTCTGGTCCTCTTCCGGGGGAGCATAGTCGCCATGGAGTACGATCAGCTCTTCATTTTCGTCCGAGTAACACCATCGATTGAAGCGCTCTGGCTTTCGTGCGGCTTGGCCATATGTCGACCACCTCGGGATCTGCAACTCGTCGTATGCACTGCTCGGCTCAACGTAGCTGTTTGCGAATTCAGGGCAAGTCGTCTGATTGTCATTGATCTCATTACTGTCAGCTTCCCCAGCAACAAGTTCCTTCCACCACTCGTGCGACTCAGCAATGACCGCCGAGGTGAAAGTCGAGGTCTGAAAATCCTCGCCCACAATCGGCAGCGTGCCGTCGCCATGTGGGACTTTATACGTCTGATCACACACACACAGTCAGCGATCCACAATCCCCTTGCTGGTCATTCATTTCACCCGAAACCACTGCCTGAAAGTCTCGGCAACACCAGGACGGAATCTCTCCAGATCCGCCACCTCATTCACATACGGCGCAATCGGATCATCCACATCCACGACCATCACCTTCCAATCCGTCTCCCCGCCATCCACGACAGCCAACCCTCCAAGAACCTTCACCCGCTTGGTCTGTCCGACATGGCCAAGATCCTGGCCAATATCAAACGCGTCGACAGGATCATTGTCACTGGGAAGTCCGGTGAAAGAGTGATTGACATTGGGAGATTCCCCACGTCTGCGGGATCCAGCCGTAGAAGAAGGGATAAGAGCGATGCGGCCAGAGCCTTTCCACGAAGGGGGGCCCTTCGTCGTTGTCGTCGTGGAAGATGGGGTTGAGGGGCTCGTCCCGACGGATCTCGATTTTGGCGTCTTGCCAGCGGGGAATTTCGACGACGAAATTGACGATGGAGTCGTTGCCGGCCACAGGGTAGAGAGGGATGTCGTGCCAGAAGGAGGCGGGTTTGTTGTCGATGTTCAAGTGCAGGCGGAAGTCGATTTTGTTGCGGCCGCCAGTTTCTGTGCGGCTGTATTGGTGAGCGTTGGCGAGCAGAGCGCAGAGTGCTGCGAGGCTAAGAGAAGAGAGCATTTTGGTAGATATGGAAATGAATATGCACAGCCATGTTTCCTGATGCTCTTGTGCGTCGCTTATGTACAGTTCGAAGCGTCCATGCTTGCTATGATGGCGATGACTCTCACCAAAGCCTTCCGCCAAGGCGAATGTCGCTGGCCAATTGCAGCATATGTGCTTAGCAGACTGAGCGGAACCCGCTGTTGAGGATTCAAGTCTTGGACTGTAGATCTCATCAAGGTGGCATGATGCCACGTGCTATATCTAGCACGCGACATTTGCAGGATGCGGTTCAACCAAGACTGCAGCATGAGTACACGACTTGGCGTGACATAAGCCACTCTGCAAGCCAAGCACAGGGTCTTGTGCGGCAAGCGATCAGCTAGGAGCGGATGTTAGGAATTTTCCAGATCGTTGAGAGCTTCAGCCCTTATCCTGCGAGGCAGACATCTGGCCGGGTCGCATGGTTGCAAGCTGTTCGACCAGCGCTATAGCGCCTTCCGGATCATCCTTGTTGTACAAAAACAGGCCCTGCAGTGCAGCAGTACTAACGTTGCCAACAAGGTCGAGCTGTGTCGCCTTTTGCACAAACCGACTTCTGCCCTCACCGTTTTGATCTTTGTCGGCATAGAAGCGATCCCAGAGCTTTGCCATTTGCCATTCTGTAGCATTGCCAAGATACAGCGTCATGTCCACTCTTCCCGGCCGGATCAAGGCATCATCCAGTCGGTCGATGTGGTTTGTAGTCATCAATATGATACGCTCTTCAGCACTGGCCACACCGTCAAGCGCATTGAGCAGGCCAGAATATGTGACGTTGGCGCCGGCATAGCCATCGCCATCAACCTGTCTGCGATTGGCGAAAGCCGCATCTGCATCTTCGAGCAGGACAAGGGTGCGCGCCGGAACATTCAACAGAAGATGATTGAGCTTGTCATCGTTGAGACCACGCTGACTCAAGCTCAGCATAGCAATGTTAAAGTCCAGCTGCCCAGCGAGTGCCTGCACAAACGAAGTCTTGCCAGTACCCGGCGGACCATACCTGGAAACGCAATCAGCAACATACCAATAGTAACAACAGCGATGCAACTTACAGCAGGTAACCTCGACGATAGGGAATTCCGCGATCGAGGTACCATGTCCGAGCATTCAGAAATTCTTGGACGTCGTTCAGAATGCGCTCGGAGAGCCCCTCTTCCAACACAACGGAATCAAACGGCCTACGACGTTTGGGGTGACCAGACTCCTCCCAACCCATGTTGCGAGTAGTGTAGACGACAGTCTTGCCTTCGGTCCGCTGCATGGCCATGGCCTGTGCTTCGCGAAAGATGTCTTCAAACACATGGCGATATGCATATAGTGTCGTGAGCTTGACGGTCTCAAATGGTTGGCCGGTGTTGTCAAAGCTTCGCCCCACCCGCTCCCGGTTGACGGCAATGAAGGCATTCTTGTATCGCAGAATGTGGCGGCCATGTCCAGGCACCAGAGCGAAAGCCGTCTGCACGGATCCACCGGGCGTCTTGACGACCTCTGTGTTGATCTGAAGATGGTGCAGACCGGGCGTGAAGCGGCGAATGAGGCTCTCCAGAGCGCCCACTTGTTTGTGGGAACCAGGCGGCACAAGTTGATTCTGGTAATGCGTGGTCATCCAATCCAGCACCCAGGGATATGACTTGTCATGTTTGGTGATCTCCAGGTCGACCAACATGCGGTGTCGCAGCAGGTCGCCCGCTCTCCGCAGGCCCTGCGAGCCATATCGTAGCGCCGCGCCTAGTCCGGCCAGTCCAAATCCCGCAGTGAAGAAAGGGTTGCTCAGCAGCTGCGACCACACCGAACCATCGCCACTGCCGACTTCCGACAGCTGCTTGATGGCATCCTGTCTGGCGGTGTGTGCATCGCCCGGGCGTGATGGCGTTGCAATTACGCTTGATGATGGTGCATGTTGATCCATGAAACAACAAGACAGCCCGACGCGTCAAAAGTCGACAAGAGCTGCAAGATGCCAAGCTTCACCGCGGGATCATGCCTGCTAGTCGGCCGCTAGCGGGTGCAGGGGAACGTAGCCTGCCGCAGCGATAGTCAACAACAGTCGCCATGCCATCGAACAGCATCAGACACGACTGCAGACAGCCGGGGTTCGATGGCGACTCGGGCGCTGACGGGCCAGCAGCTCATCATATGAAAATCCTACTTTGCTATCTTGCTGCGCAGGCCCGCATCCCCTACAGTTCCCGGCGACCTTCGCGATCTGTCGCATGCAATTAGCCGCTCACCTGTTGTGCCACACAGGGCGGAATTGGTGAGTACATATTTAATCCGCTTGAACGCAGCAGTCGATACTGCTGCGCTGTTCGCCGCTAACATGTCTTCGAAGCACGTCTCTACGCAATTACTCGGTGGCCAAGAATCGGCACGTATCAATATATCGAAGATCGAATATGATGAATTGGTACGGGACTGACATCTCCTGATTGTTCCATTGCTGACACAAAAATGTCTCCAGCTGCGCGACTCTCAAGACTTTCAGACATTGAAGCGCACTCTCTACTCAGGCGGCGCCACACCTGAAACGGTGGCAATCCTGATCAACGATGCTGCACCAGCTGAGACCCAGGATGATGGCACGCGAGCTGTCGTTGACTGGGCAGACGAGTACGATGATCAGCCAGCAGCCATTTCGCAATCGGCGACATCACCGCGTCAAGACGCATCTGACAGCTCCCTGCCGTGGCGATCCGGTATGTCCGCTCCATTTCGATCCTCGCCTGGCGTGTCACGACTCCTTCAAGAGGCCGTTCATCCATCTTCGCCAACGGGCCGACAGAATTTTAACAACGAACACACCTCTCAGCGCTTCGGCAGCCATGGTAAAACACCTTCATCGGTCATGGACAGTTCAAGTATCGGGGCTAAGAGCTTCACGAATCACTGGAATGCTCGTGATAAAACTCTGCGTACACTGCACTTCACAGGCTTCAACAGACCGACTTCGTATCGGATCTGGTCTCGATTATCAAAGGCGGCAAGCTCCTCAACGTCTCCATGCGGTTCGGGAAGAGTGCCACTGTGACCTTTCTCGATGCGGCCGCGGAATACCTTGCATGGATCAAGCGGAATGAAATATATTTGCACGGGAAGCGTGTAGAAGTCAGATGGGCGGATCAGCAATTCAAGCTCAGCTCCCACGTTCAGAAAAAAGGTGAGCATGGCGTTACACGCAACATTCTCGTTCACAGTGCCGTGCAAAAGAACCTCACAGCAGCCAAGATCCGCGATGACCTCGAACATATCCACGATCTGGTAATCATCGACATCAAAATCCGTAATGGGCATGCATACGTGTATAAAAACTCGTTGCACAACGCAGTGTTCGCTAAAACTTGCTTGGTGAGTCGGAAGCCATACAGAGGCTGCCAAATCTCCTACTTCGAAAACGAGTGCGACGTCCCGCTGCCCGCGCAAGCAACTTCACAGAACGTCCGAGAGCCATCTTTGGCCAATCGCTTCTCCATGCTAGGCACAGATGACACCAAAGGAAACTCTCGCCGCAATCTTGAGCAGACTCGAACGTTGCAGAGATCATTCTCAATCGACAATGATGATGATGGAGAAGCTATCGGACGAACCAAATGACATGTGAGCCTCGACATTCTGGAGTCTGACAGCTCTGCTCGGGCTCCACAGACCATTGCCGGGCCTTCATTGCGATCAGTGTCGGTTCCCACAGCATCTGCTGTGTCTAAGTGCAGCTGCAATCGATCATGACACCTTCTCGAGGATACGCCGAGCCATGTAGGCCCAGCATTGCAGTACTAGTCGGAGGGCTGGAATACAGAATAGGCGTTGCGGTTGTTTTTGTATTCGCAAATAGAGATACCCCAATAGCATAGGCAGAATCTGTAACCGCATAGGATCGTCTTCTCATTGATCGAGCTCTGTATCTATTTACCAGGGCATACGTTGTGTCTCCCAGTGTGCTTTGATGGTTCGACCATGCGGTATGCATCGAATATCTCGCCTGCGAACGACAATCCTCCTGTTTATGCTGTAGACTCCCAAAGGGCAATTCTGCTTTGATTAACAGTAGATCACGAGTATCAGAGACACTCACACCCGCACACCAATTGCCAGGATCACGTCTGTGTATCACGCAGCAGAGGGCGACTGTTACCCCGCCGAACCCAAAGAAGCTGCAGGTAGAACATTTAGCCGGCTGATGCCAGCCCAGAGTGGGGCCGACAGTAGGAGCACTTCGGGCAATGATTGTAGCGAACGATGAATTCTGCATTTGTCAATCGTACGTACTTGTTCTTGCTCATTCATAGTATTTCGAGCCAGAAGATCAGGTGCTGGGAAAGCGAGAATAATCTCTTCATCAAAGATGGGCTGCAACGAAGCCTGCAACGGCTGCCAAGAACAACAGTCTTCTGCCAACTGCCCCAGCAACAAGAACAGCGCCACATCCCAACTCATCGACATTGAAGACTACAAAACCGAACTCTCCGCTCTTCGCGCAAGAGCAAAAGAACTCGAGTCCCAAATATCTAAACTCACGACCCAATCAAGCACGCGAGAGAGAGCTATTCTGCGCTCCGAAAAATGGTTCAATCGCGCCGACGACCGCGCCATGTCGGCCCTCTACGTCGACCGCTACCTCAATTACGGGCTCACGAAGGAAGAGCTCATGTCGAGTAAACCCATCATCGGAATCGCGAATTCGGGATCGGATCTGACACCTTGTAATCAATACCACACGACGCTCGCGCAGCGGGTTCGAGACGGGATTCGTTCTGCTGGTGGTATCGCGATCGAGTTTCCGACACATCCCATCCAGGAGTCTTCGAGGCGACCGACGGCAACGTTGGATC
The DNA here is from genome assembly GCA_026725115.1 of Cercospora janseana. NCBI lineage: Eukaryota > Fungi > Ascomycota > Dothideomycetes > Mycosphaerellales > Mycosphaerellaceae > Cercospora > Cercospora janseana. The sequence continues at coordinate 1,363,919 of CM049104.1, forward strand.
GGAATCTGAGTTATTTGACGTTGGTCGAGTTGTTGTATGCGTATCCGTTCGATGGGGTGGTGCTGTTGACGGGATGCGACAAGACCACGCCCGCGTGTCTGATGGCAGCGGCGACGGTGAATATCCCGGCCATTTGTCTGAATGTGGGGCCCATGTTGAACGGGTATGGAATGAAGAGTGAGGACCTGGTGGGGTCGGGGACGGTGGTGTGGAAGGCGAGAGAGTTGCATGCTACGGGGGATTTGGACGATGATGGGGTGACGGATCTGATCACGAGGGGAACACCGAGTGTTGGGCACTGCAATACGATGGGGACGGCGTCGACGATGAATGCTCTTGCTGAGGCTTTGGGTATGGCGTTGCCGGGTTCTGCGGCGATTCCGGCGCCGTATAAGGAGCGGGCGCAGTGTGCGTATAAGACTGGGTTGCAGATTGTGGAGATGGTGCATGCGGATAGGAAACCGTCCGACATCATGACGAGGGAAGCTTTTGAGAACGCAATTGTGACGAATACAGCAATTGGAGGGTCAACCAATGCGCCGATTCATCTTTGCGCCGTGGCGAAGCATATCGGTGTGTCCCTGGATCTGGATGACTGGGACCGTATTGGGTACGAAATTCCCTTGATGGTGAATGTTCAGCCCGCAGGGCAATACCTCTGCGAAGAGTATTTCCGTGCTGGCAATCTTCCCGCAGTAATGGCAGAATTGCTTGATCAAGGCAAGCTGCATGCGGGCTTGATTACTGCCAACGGAAAGACGATCGAGGAGAACGTTAAAGGGAAGCAGACCTGGGACCGGAGGGTGATCCTGCCCTACGAGAAACCGATGAAGGCGGACGCCGGCTTTGCACACATGACTGGAAATCTCTTCGACAGTGCTATCATGAAGACCTCAGTGATCAGTACTGAGTTCAGAGAAGCATTTCTCCAGAATCCCAATGACCCAAATGCCTTTGAAGCGAAAGCGGTTGTCTTCGATGGGCCAGAGGACTACAGTGCGAGAATCGAGACGGCACCTATAGATGAGAAGACGATTCTTGTGATGCGAGGAGCTGGGCCTCTCGGGTACCCGGGTGCAGCAGAAGTAGTCAATATGACTGCGCCGGCACACCTGTTGAAGAAGGGTTTGAAATATTCGTTGCCATGTATTGGTGATGGAAGGCAATCCGGGACGTCTGGAAGTCCATCGATATTGAATGCTAGCCCAGAAGCTGCCGAGAACGGGAACTTGGCAATATTGCGAGATGGTGATATGCTTCGGGTGGACTTGACAAAACGCAAAGTCAGCATGCTGATTCCAGACGAAGAAATTGCGGCGAGGAGGAAGGAATTATTGGCAAAAGGCGGATACAAGATGGTAGAGAGCCATACTCCTTACCAAGACCTGTTCAGACGGGAGGTGGGGCCGCTCAGCGAAGGCATGGTTTTCAAGCGGGCAACGCGATTTCAGAGGATTGCGCAGAAAGTGTCCATGCCGAGGGATAATCATTGATAGCGAGACCATCGTCAGAGGCATGTATTGTAGTATTGAGCTCTACGGACATGTGTCGCTATTTCACTGCCGGCTGCGCTGAGGTCCTCGATCCTTTGTCCAGGTCTGAATGTTGAGCTATCGGCGAGGATGCGGCAAGACTGTGTTTCTCGGCCGTGCAGGAGTAGCGCTGGAGCCATACATGATACGGCCATCAGCACTGGTTCTGACAAGTTCCGGACATGCGTCTCGTGCCGCAATGATCCATGGCACGCTCTCGTCCACGATTCCGTCTGTGATGAGGTGCGTGATCACCGAATTCGGGCCATAATCCTGCAAGGTCGATAGACTGTTATGGATATGCGCAATAGCTTCTCGCACATGACGCAGTGTAGCAAGAGCAGTGCCGTACTTTTCAAGACGGAACACTCTCCATGGGCGGATACCGTGTTCTCGCGGAACGACCACTCGTAAATCTCGCATATAGCAGGGAGGCTGGCAAATGAAAGCCTCGCTCCACGACCCTAGTCTTGCGCTCATCAGTGTATCTACCCGCGCGGTTCCAAGATGTCTGATCTTATTGTATCTGCCGAAGTATTTGTACATGTTTTGCGATTCGCATAAAAGAATGGGGTGAAGTGTTCCCACTACAAGGGGCGGACTGCACGAAAGACCTTGTTCTCGGTCGGCGTCGCGCATGTCATTCGAGATGCGTGCAGTGATGTGTTCGCCACCACGTATTGATGTTAGAGGCAGGCCATTCGAGCGGCGCCAGATCAGAAGCTCCGTTCTGGGCGCGGCATCGACAAACAGCCGCTTTCTCAGCAAGGGGTGCTGTAGCTGCACTTGCCGCCACGTTGGATTGACTCGTTGACAACGTATCAGATCAATCGTGTCCAGATTCAGGAAAACGTTATCAAGAATCTCCACGATTCTGAATGCATAATCTGCCACAGTCGACTGTGTTCTGGCAGCCGGAATGTCTTCGATAGTCGATGAGAGCGAGCTTAATGTCAGGCCTCTGAGGCGTGGAAGTATCGACTGCGAGGCAGGTGAGTCTTCGTCCGCAAAAGATTCCGCACTCAGCAGCAACGGGAGGCTCAATTCGCCCACTTGGCTATTCGCCTCCATCATCGAACCGATGTGTGTTGTTACGGAGATTATGAAGCAAGTCAGGTGCGGAGGACGGAATGCGGCAGCGGAAGCACCCGCCAGCTGCGGCTTCGCGAATCGACTGTCATAGGCGACTTTCCTCCGTGCATCAACGATGGCTCTCCTTCCTCTCGCATGCACCGCTCGCCAGCGACATCGCATTCGCCCGCACGATGTCGTCCTCGGCGCAGCGGGCGCTGGAATACCTCGAGCAGCTGCCGGGAACGACTTTCACCAAGCTGTACCAGCAGCCATCCACGGCTTTGGCCATCTTCCGCCGCATGCTGCCTCACCTGGCTAAAACCATTGTGATGGCGATGCTCTATCTGCCACACCCCTTCACCGCCTCAGACCTTGATGCTTGGATCAAGCCGGACCACGAAAGCACTCAGGTCAAGGAGCGCGTTCTCAGCATCCTCCAGCGATTGAAGATCGTCTATGAGGAACCGTATCATGGACGACAGGCATATCGTCTGAGTCCCGCGTTTGGCAAGAGTCTCCGCATGGCTCTGGCGGGAGGCGGCAAGCACAAAAGCTTTGGCGTTCCATCTTCAGAGGCCGATAAGCATCCCGTCACCGCAGAGTATCTCGATACGTTCGCGCGGAAGCAGTGGGAAGCCATTCTCTATTATGTTGTCGGTAGTGCGTCTGCGGGCTTAGGTGCTGGTATCGAGATCTCCAGTGGTACGAGAACGCTTCTCGAAAAAGGCAGATTTGTGGTCGTCAAGGCACGTCATCGTGCCATTACGCAGGAGGGCTTCACTTTTCTGCTTCAGGACGTGAATGCTCAGATCTGGTCGCTGTTGATTGTGTACTTGGAAGTATCGGCTGATGTACGCTTTGCCTCGAACCTTCGCTCTCTGCCATCCTACTGACCAGTTGGCGACAGTTACATATGGATTCTGTCGATGTCCTGTCCTTTCTCTTCACACTCGGCTCGCTCGAGCTGGGCATCAGTTATTCTACATCCAACCTTACGCCGACCCAGCTGCAAATGCTCGAAGATCTCACAGATTTTGGCCTCGTCTACCGTCGCTCACCAGACTCAGACCGCTACTATCCCACCCGGCTAGCCACGACTCTCACATCGGACGCTCCTGCATTGCCGAACAACAGCTTCACAACCACCACCGCCAATCCGAACGACCCCGCGTCTTCTGCCTCCGAGAAAGGCTACATCATCCTCGAGACCAACTACCGTCTGTACGCATACACATCCTCACCCTTACCGATCTCCATCCTCTCCCTATTCGCGACTCTCCACACTCGATATCCCAACCTCATCACGGCCAAAATCACCAAACCCTCGATACAGAACGCAATTGCAAGCGGCATCACCAGCGACCAAATCATCTCCTACCTCCAAACCCACGCTCATCCCATCCTCCGCCGCCAAGCCGCTCTCCACTCCGCACCTATCCTCCCTCCCACCGTCGTCGATCAAATCCGACTCTGGCAAATCGAAGGCGAGCGGATGAAGACCACCAAAGGCTTCCTCATCCGCGATGTGGGAACAGAGGATGACTACATGAAGGCGGTGCAGTATGCGGAAGCGCTGGGGATCTTGGTCAAAGAGTTCCGGCACAAGCGAGCCTTCTTCGTGACGAGAATGGAACAGATGAGTACGTACTTCAAGGGTCAGGCCGCGCGGAAGAGGGAAGCGAAGGAGGCTGCTGCTGCTGCTGCTGCTGCGGTGTCTCCAGCTTCGGCGAGCAAACAGTAAGGGGGGTGACTTTGTGGGCATAGACAAAATTAGAGTTGCTTGTGGGATGAGGCATAGCGCGGCGTTTTTGGAGCATTGCACTTGCAGCACAGACTGCGATCTGCTGGGGGAAGCAAGATTGTGATGAAAAGGGCAGCTTCGGCTGATTGTGAAAGTACTTGGAATGCATTGATGATTGGGGTAAGTATACAAGTGTAACAACATTTCCATCGGCTTCCCCTTGGGCAGACTCGTCCAACTCTTATTACTCGTCTCATCTCTCCCCACGCGCTGGGGCCCTAGCGCACATCATCGAGCAGACAGGGGCGTTGCAACACATCCTCCAGCGACCCGGACAAACTGCTTGACTTTAAAATCCACCGACCTCTGGCGCCATCGACGAACGCTCCACTGCCAGCTTCTGCTTCCGCCCCAGCAATCGATCCACGAAATTCATCTTCTTGACCTCACTTGATGGCGTGCACGCATCTCCGCCCCGGAGGCTCATTTCCAACGCGCAGGTCCTGGCCTCCGGAGCTCTCACTGTGGTTGCAAGTTCGGGAATGGCGAGGACGCTGGCGACTGCTCTCTGCCAGACGAAGAAAGACTGTTCTGCTTCTGGCGTGGCGCACAGCGCGTGAAGCTGCCGGATGGCCCTGCGCATGCGCATGTAGTTCGCCTCGGTGCTGTGGATCTTGTCGGTTTCGAATTTGGCGATCGAGGGATTGGAGAGGTCGGTTGCTTGGAGCTCTTCGTTGCGATACCGGTCATTGAGTGAGGAGTAGCGGCCCGTCCAGTAGGTGAGAGGCTGGGCTGATGTGATCTGTGCGCTGGTCAACGTCAGATTCTCCTGTCGTGCCAGGCTCTACTCACTGCTCCAGGCGTCTTTCTAGATGAATCCGCTCGGGCCCTGCTGGCTGGTGGCTGAAGACGGTATGGCTCGGTGGCCAATGGCTGCTGCGAAGTAGACATACGAAGACGGCTGGTGGAAGCATTGCTGTACGCTCTGGCGCGTGCATTCTTGAGCAAGAGCTCCGCGGAGGGCGATTGAGTGGGTGGTGGAGTGGGCGCCTGGCGCGCAGATAAAAGGCGCGTCTGCTTGATCTCGGAGCCGTACGAATTGCGAACATTGGTCCTGTTGGTCAACACCGGTTGCGAATTCCACCGCTGGACCGGTTTTCCTGGCGTCGGCGCTCGTCTCCTCGTGCTACGATAGGCGGGACTGCTTTCGAACTTTTGCGACAGGCGGCGAGTGGCCATGCCTCGAGCTGTGGCACGGCGCTCGCGCTCGCGCACCGGACCAGGCGGTCCTTCAGAGGACGATGGCATGGCATCGCGAGCGTCCTCGAACCAGCCCTGTCGACTATTGTAACCCCGTGGCGAGAAGCTGAACCAGTCATCTTCACATGGCGACAGAGGCTTGATGGGGCTGAGCGAGATGTTTTCTTTGAAAGCGGTCATGCGTGGCATGCTGCTGTCTCGCTCCAGCGTTTGTGCGAGCAGAGGCTCAGTCTCAGACCGCATCAGCTTCTTGCGGGTCCCGTCTGAGCTCACGAGACGAGTGGAGGAGTGCTTGCGGGTGGAAAAGGTCGGTGTGGGCAGTCGCGAGGGTGGCAAATTGGTGTTGCTGTTGCCGCCGGCGTACGAAGGGAGCGGTGCTTGGGACTTGGACTGCTGCAGCTTGCTCGTCGACTTCTTCGCGCGCGATGGCAGCGGCAGGTTGCTGAAGGTCCTGCTGCGCGGCATGCCTCCACTGGGATCATCGGCAAGGCAAATGTAGTTGCTCCTCCGCAAGGGCAGCGCAGGAAGCGGCGGGACCCGGGCAGAGATGTCGCTCACGCAGGACGCATCCGGTGTCGCGAAGTCTGGTGGGCGATGCGAAGTGTTGGCTCCGGTGCTGGAGAGGGAGGCATTGCTGGCGTTGGCCGAGGGCGAGTTGTCCGTGTGATTGCTGCGGCGGCGGGCAAAGGGGTTGAGGGCGTGCAGGGAGGCGATGGATGAAAGGCGCCGGAGAGAGCTTCGACGGGGCTCGGGATGGGCCTCGCTGGGCTGGCTTCTGCGCGCTGGCATTGTGGAGGGGACGGGAAGACGCGAGTGCAGAGGGAGGAGGAGAGGCAAATGTGCGATGAGGTGCCCGACTGATTATCATCGCACACGAGGTTTCCATGCAGTCGCGGCTTGCAGTGCAATGCAGGTGCACATGGCTGGCGGCAACGACTCCCTCGTTTGCGAAGTGAAGCGGCGACAGCATCACCGCCCATTCATTGCGCACCTTGCCTACTGGATCGCTTCGTCTTGTGATCTCTCTCACTCGCTTCCCGCGCCGCTGCGGGACATGGCAGCAGAGAGAGCGGCTCATCTCTCTCCAACCACCTGCACTTCAGCGCGTGGCAGCAGCCATCTTCGACCTGCGGGTGACGTGCATGCCATCTCCTTCCGGGCGGAGTGGAATACATGACAGACGCGCCGCCGATCCTCGGCAGGTGGGGTCAATGGGCGAGGAAGCTGGCTCGTTGAACATCCCGCCTCTCCTCTCTGCGACACCCACGACTTGGAACGCCGTGGCAAGACATTGAATCCCATCTCCCCTCCAGCATGGCGGACAATCTGGTGACCCTGTACGACCTGCCGAGCAAGAAATCTCGCCCGTACACATGCTGGTCGCCGAATGTCTGGAAGACGCGCCTCGTGCTGAACTACAAGAAAATCCCCTACACCACCGTGTTCCTCAAGCATCAAGAATTGGAGCCCACGCTATCGTCGCTTGGAATCCCTCCCAACCCTTCTCAGTCCGCCGCCGGCCCGCAGTCACCATTCACCGTGCCCGCCATCAAGTTACCGGACGCCTCAGCCGTCATGGACTCGGTGCATATTGCCTCTGCTCTGGAGAAACTGGACCCCGAGCCTTCCTTGCATCTGGACAACGGCATGCACGAGCAAGCGGGAGCCGTCCTGCGCCAGCTCGTGCCTCCGCTGCTGGGTGTCCTCTACCCACGCATCATGCGTGATATCCTCCTCGACGATGTCGTACCTTACTGGCGCAAGAAGCGCGAAGCCACTTTCGGCTGCACCATCGAGGCGTTTGAAGCGGCCAAGGGAGGCGAGGCGGCGTGGAAAGCGGCAGAGCCCGGCTTCGCTGCCATGGAGAAGTTTCTTAGAGAACATAAGGAAGATGAAGGCCCGTTTATTTTGGGAAGCCAGGTCTGCTATGGCGACTTCATCGTAGCATCCATTGCCGAGGCTCTGAAGCGCATTGGCCAAGATCTGTATGATCGTGTCACGGCATCATGTGCAGGCGTGAAGGAATTGCACGAGGCGTGTGCGCCGTGGTTGGAGAGGGATACTTGATTCCTGCTGAACATTCGAGGTTCGCATGTAACGTATACGAAGTACCGCCCAGCGCTCTGTTGCATTGGCAAGTAAACATTGGCCGAGCTGTGGTCCGCACTAACGGTTGTCCCTCGGTTCCATGTTGTGCATACAAATATGCTTATCTCAGCGCTGTGCCAAGAACAAACGTTGTCAAACGGCGCCTGACGATAAAGTATGACGATCCAGCAGCGTCTCATCTCCAAACAGCTTTGACTTCATCTCAAACATCGGGGACAAGACGTGCTGAACTGTAGCTGCTACATGTGGTCAGCTCATAAGTGCTGGACGTCACCCGACTGACGCTTCGTCAGCTTGAGACGACCTCGGGAGCGACCCACTGCGGATGCTGGCCTCCTTCCCACATCACAGTGCGGACCGCAAAGGAATCTCGTTGGCTGCCAGGCCGAGCAAGCCATTTCCATCCAACATGTACTTCATAGACTCTGTGTCATCAAGAGTCTCCCGCCGAGGCTGATATAGTCAGCTGATGAGCGACGCCGGCCCATGTCGCGGTTCAGCTCGCCGTTGGTCAGCTGCATAACGGCCTTAAACGCCCCAATTTCAGCGATGACTATAAGATGACTCTACCAATAGCGACCTATCGAACTTGCCGGCTGGAGGCGACTGTCGTACGCTGTGGTTCCGGTCGAGGGAGCCATGACATCCGACACGTTGGAATGCCAACCATCCGCTGGAGCTCGAGCTATGGTACTGAGGATCAGCTGAGATGCGAGCGAATTCCGACTGCCTCATGACTGGCTCAGCTCGAGCGGCCGCACCTGATGATAGGCTTGATATGCTTATGGTATCTGACCATAGAGCCAGAGCGTCTTCTCCAAGCGCTACCAACTACTCCCACAACTGAGTGCTTGTGAAAGAATCTCATCAGAATGCCGCGTTTAATAGCATCACAAGCAGTCGAGGCCCGCATACTGTTAGAAGATGAACAGACGAGCAACCTATCCTTTTCCGATAGGCCAGCTTTCAGAGGCTCTCATCCCATAAAGGGCCGAGCTTGCTTCAGCTCGAAAAAGGCTCAGCACGGAATGCGGTATAAGGTCGTGGTCAAGGGTAGGCGATTATCCATTGGTAGACGTGCTCAACTGATTGGATTCGGGTAGGCAAGCTTCGATCAACGATTACGGACCCAGTACGAGTTTCTTTGAACGCAGTGACGCATGATGAGACTTACCCAGTCAGTCAGACTCTACTTCTACCGGCATGCACTGATTGTTGTAGCTGCTATCGTACGTGCTATATGATGGGATCACGCAACATAACGGTACACGAGTCGAGATCCCCTTCACTTTCTCTCTGTGTCGAGAAGACCATGATGCACCATCAGTGTATCGAGCCGAGCCACATGCGCTCAAGAGCCATATGCCGCCTTCACTCAGCTCAAGGCAAATGAAGCGGCTGTGGTCAGATGCATTCAAGGCTGCAATCCCAGTGCACTACGCTATCACGTACGAGATAATCTCATCCGCATACCGAGATGCAACATTAGTTGTTTCCACATCGATGCCTTTCGACTACATCCCGGTGCTCTCGAGCCCGCCGCCACCTATTCTAGTCGAAGATTACCCTGCAGACTACACGCTTCGAACAATAAGAGTGCCGCACTCAGGACAGAGATCTGCTCACGTGGGCATCATTAGTGAAGAGCCGCCGTCCTTGGCGCTATCCCCTTGCGAGACGCGAGCTCATACGAAAGTGGATCTCACATTTCTAGTTGCCAGCGCAGCATCACTTGCGCCAACAAGTGAAGCTCAGGTCTTACCCAGGCGCTACAGTATCAAAGCACAACTACAATCCACAACATTCGTGATGCGTGAGCCCGCACCCCCCGAGAAACACACACGCGGGGAAATGGGCCGCGCAGAGCCGGTCATCCGATATGACAAGAGCGATGCGCAGACATACACAAACATCTTTCCCGCCTGGGAGACTCCCGACTCGGCATCTGACAGTGAAGGTGAGTTCTACCTGCACCCCCATCCTCATCATAGCTCTGGGACCAACGCAACGCAGACGACCATCACACGCCCAACAAAGACATCGCCACGACGTCTGTATCGTTTCCCTTCACAGTCGAGATGACACCAAGCCTCACACCCGACTTCTGGACGCCTATCCTCAGCAGAAGACATGCCATTGAGATTTCAATCATGTTTGACGGCGAATCGAGCTCCAAGATGAAATTGAAGCTACCTCTCCAGGTGTACTATTCAGAATAACGAGCAAAGAGGAGACCAATGCACTTCAACTGAGCGAGATGCTATTTCCAATCTGGATCTACGGAAATGTCTATGTACGTATGGATTGCCACAATGACATCAACTTCAAATCATATCCGCCGCCGCCTCATCCCTCCTGGGTGCAACTGCAGGCGACTCTCCACGACGTTGCTCTGCGTGGAACGAGTCCATCGTCTCATGCCTCGTGCTCACATCCCTATCTTCACCCCCAATGTCCGAAGCCGTGCTATCAGACCATCTCGTCTGCGGCCCGCCGAGATCGACACTGCTCTTCTTGTGATCTACAGCACCGTGATAGAAAGGACTTTCGCTCGCGTCCGGCAAAATGCCAGCCTCATCGATGCGGTGCGGGTGATGAGCAGAAGGATCACTGGTCGTCAGAGCACAACCGCCCGGTGGAGGACCAAATGCCGCGTGCTCGGGAATGGAAGAGATTGGGGAGATGGGAGAGACCACGCCACGCTTCCCCGCCGCATGCTGGTGCATGAAACCACGATGGCCCGCATTCCCGTCTGGAATCTCATCAACACCACGCAGAGACTCGGCGTCGGCATCCTGCTCAATCGCGTCGAAATTCGAAGCCTCCTTTTCCGACTGCAATGGCCTGCCAAACGATATGCGCTTCGTGCCGCCGGGCGTCAACGTGAATTCAGGATTTGCATTGTGAGCTTTCGGCGCGACGATGAAGAAGTCTTGATGGCCGACGCTCTCGGTGCGGCGCAGAGAAGCCGGGTGGCGGATGAGGTACCACCAGCCGCCGATCATGGACCGGCGGAACATGAGGAGGAAGGTGAAGGTCCCTACCAGCTGTGAACATTGTCAGTTGGGGCTTATCCAGATGCGGGAGGAGCGGACTCACGCCAGCAATGAACCAGGCTGCGATGACAGCGTCTTCGTCGAGACCAAGCGTCTTGGACAACGCGTCGCATTGGTTCTTGTCTCCCGAGTTGAGCACCATGCAGATTGCCCAATTCGTCAGACCCTCCCTCCGCGCAGGGTCGACGGCTTCGAGGCTCGTGTTCGTCTGCTTGATGAAGACGGTGCCGTAGTACATGACCATGACGATGACGAGAGTGGAGAGCACCATACTGCGCCACTGCATGATGAGGACCTTCTTCACTCGCGTCCACGCCAGCATCCTCGTGCTGTTGCGACTCGTCCAGCCCGAGCTCATGTTCGGCGCGACATGCTCGTCTCCGGTGCTCGCACCCGTTGAGGAACCTTTTCCATTGGTACCATTCTGCTTTCCAAGGTCTTTGAGATAGACCCAGAGGCAGAAGATGGTAGTGCTCGTTGTCAACAGAGCAGCGATGCACCCGAACGCGATCAACCAGCCGAACCACGTCAAGAAGGAATTTTTCTGGTTCGGCACGCAACTTGGTCCGAGGCGGTAGCTCACGCCTGTGATGGGGAGGGTGAGCGCGAGGAAGAGAATCGGCAGACCCCAGCCAAGAGCCTGCGCAGCCCAAAAGAAAGTTCGGGTATGTTGGAAGTCCCAGCAGATGCGGAGATGTGTCCAGAGAGAGCGGAGCATGACCCAAACGGCGCACGCCATGGCGCCGGTGACGAGTAAAGTCCCGGTCCAGGCGCAGGACATGGACGAGTACATGTCGTTTGGTGTGATCTCATCGTGGCACATGTTAGGCTTGGTGCCCAAGGGGATGAGGAAGCCGAGCTGTCCGCCATTGTTAGTCCTCAGCTCCCGCTTCTGCCTGCGCACTGGTGGCAACTTGCCTGTAGCATGATGATCGATATGCAGAGTCCCACGCCAAGGTAATTGCGGTGCCCGACATCTGCCGGCAGGACGATGAACGCGATCAGCAGAAGGCATTGCAGCGCCAAACTTGGGATGTTGAACCAGTGCGTGATGTCCATCAAGTGGAGGAAACTGTCCGTGTAGACGAGGTTCTCCAACGGACAGGGTAGGCAACATGTCAACGTCGGCCCCAGTTTCCCACAGTATCGTCCTCCGAGGACTATACCATCCTGTCAGCTGCTACGACTGACTGCACTCATGCACGACACAGGTTGATCAATACTCACATCCGCCAGTGTGAGGAAAGGCCGCTTCCGACTGGAATGGAGCCGGGCAGAAGGTGATGTTGAGGCCGTCGAAATTGCCCAAGTCCAAGCCCGAAGCCATTGTGACTGCGATGGTGCTCTCGCACCTTGCGCGATGCGAGAGAGGTCTGATGCGTTCGGGACGGCCGTAAGTCGATATTTGCCACGGCGCAGTGGCCGAAAAGGGTGCGTTGTCGGGTGGGTGGTCTTGGAATGTCGTTTCTATAGGTCTTGGCCGAAAGCATCTTTGTGCCCGGCTTGACAACAATGAAAAATCTTCTCCGTCGTCCTATTCGTTGGCGAATTAGGTGCTGCTGTCGTCAGTGTCGCCACGAGGGTCATGAACAAAGAGTGCATGCATGCGCGGGACATCTCTGCGTCGGTGGTCAACGACTCCGTGCTTCGGGCTTCGCTCACTTCTGACGAAGTGGCTGCGTTTCGCGAATTCTCCATTGCTCTTCTACTTTGATCTGATGTCCTTTGGAAGTCTGTTACCGATACTCCCGAACACCAAACAGTCCTCAGCAGCACATGCCGCGCTCTGAAATCACAACCCAGGAAAGCACAACCAGCAAAAGCAAAACCACAGCCCCGCTGTAGGACATCAGATCTGCTCCAAGTGGCATCCACCTCCTCGCACCACAGGTGCTCGACAAACGCCTTATTCGCCTAACGCCCGGATAACATCAAACAGGATACCCATTAAAGCCTATCTTCAGTTGGCCACGCTGACCGCTGTAAGCCTCCGTGCCCCACTGCTTCTTCCAACTCATCTCAGCGCGGCGCGCTTCTTCCAAGGCCGCTCTACACTCGGGAGGCAGCTCATCTAGGAGCTCTTGCGGTATGCTTGATAGACCATTAGGTCCAGAGGTCGGGTCTTCCACATGGCCGTCAGGTCCAGGATATCCAGCATGCGATATAGGTGGCGCGGTGTAGACTGTATCCACGACTGTGAAGTTTCGAGAGATCACTGAAGGGACAGGGGTAAATATCGTTGTGCCTCCATCCGTCTCTTTGCTCTGAACGTGATCCCCATTTGCGTGGCCGTTCGCAAGGCCGTTAAAAACTTGCTTTGCAGGTGGCACATCCGCTCCGGATGGTATGTACTCCCACTTGGCATGCGTCGGCTGCATGATCTTGGGAAAGAACATTGCATTCGTGTTGAAGTCGTAGACACCGTCCCGGTTCTGCGCTCGGGATACTGTGAGCATCGAGTTGTACCGACTCGCCTCTCGTGCGTGCATGTACTGCCAGTTCTGCACAGTGATGTTATTCCTCCGTTTGCCTATGGGACCCTGCTTGTTGGGCACCGTCGAGCCGCCTGTCTTGTACACGTCGCTTGCGCCGAACCATGCGACGTATCTGTTGCGATTGTACTCTTCGCGCTTGTCCGGAACGTGGTCGTCGGGATCCGCCAGCTCTCCCTCCACGGCACCTTCAGCACGTGCATCGGCAGCTCGATAGTCGTCAATGACTCGCCTCCCGCCCACAATAATCCTTGCCCCGAACTCGCGAAACACTGATCGTGCAGCGACCACTCCTATCGTCCTGCCCTTGTAGCTGCTCGGCAGTATGGTTCGCTCTATGAGATCTCTTTTCTCGTCCTCGCCGATGACGACCTTGTAAAGCTTCGGATGTTTGGTGAAGAACAGATAACTGTCGCGAAAGCCGCAACATCTTGCTGGCTCTGTGCTCAACATGTACTGTCTCTCGCCCTTTCCCATGATGGTGAATGTTCGCACGCGATACTCCCTACCTCCTTTTAAGAACCCCAGCGCATCCACCTTCTCTTCTCCTTCCGGATCCCAATCGACTTGCGCCTCATCGTCCACCACTTCGTACACCGAGCCATCCTTGTCCATGACAGTCTTTGGGCCCTCATCCTTCTGGCCACGCCGCCGCCCACGGAAGCCTCCCGACCGTCGCGGATTCGCAGCAAATCCTGTCGGACGCCCTCGCCGCCTACGTTGCGGAGTACCTGCATCGCTGCCATCGTCGCCGGGCTCGGGAGTGTTCTCTTCGCCGCCTCTCCGCGACGTGCGTCGCGAAACCTTGGCTCGCCGTCGAGGGATCATGGTTATGCGTGGCGCATCGTCGTCATCGTCGTCATCGTCGTCGTCCTCTTCTGCAGCCGGAGTAACAGCGTCTTCGGCCTCATCCTCCTCGGCATCGGCTTGCGGCGCATCATATTGGATCTCTTCCTGGTCGGCCATTTCTTCATCCTCGTTGTCGTCTTCGACTCGCGGAGTTGGTGTACCTGTTGCGCCAACATGATCAGTCCCGCTGCTCCCTTGCATCGCATTGAGACCATTACTTACTCGTCGCCGCAAGACTGACGCGCGTGCTTGCTTTGCGGCCTTTATGGTGACCCCCGCCCTTTTTGAACGGCATCGTGTTGAGATTTCCAGGTAGCAGCGAAGCGCAAGCGGTGGGTGTGAGGGCAAGGTGCAGCCTTGGCTAATATTCTCGCGGGCGAACTTGCGAAGACGCGCGACGCGGAGCTCTACACAACTTACCTCCGGAAGCAAGATATGTCTTGGCATCAGGCATCAGGCACCCATTGATGATTTCGGTCTGTCACACGCGTCAGGCTACGACTTCGAGGGGCACCTCGATGCGAAGCGGCGCCAGTGGCAGCAGGTGTCATTCAAATGACACCCTCGCAAGCGATCCCACCCACTGCCGTACCGCCACTCGTTCCCTCAGGCATGGCTTCCTTTCCAGGAGAGACGCGCGCGGCAGGCCCAGCTGCCGATGACAAGCGCGATGGAGCGTAGGATGTCAATCAACCACCTCTCGGGCCTCGAACCACATCCGAACATGCTCCATCCAGCATCACGAACATACCCCGCTGCCACGCGACTGTTCTCACACAAGATCGTTCAGTGGATGCCCAGCCTGTGCCGTCACAGCCAAGCTTCTTGCCGAGGCCCCTCCACCCAACACGAACTCTGCAATTCGCTACTCGTCTCACGCATTGCGGCACCCACGGAGCCTGTCCTCGAAGAGGCACGGCTTGTGCCCATTGTGGTGCGATCGCTGCGAGTGCACGCGTAATTCGCTCACGGCTGCTGCCCCCACCTCCGCAGGGACCAGGCCGCGCTGTCGCAATCTTATCAAGATTTTATCAGATCATCTCTCCCCTGTGCTACTTCACCTCTACATCTCTGCCGCACGCGGGCCACCATGTCGCGTCTGACGTCTGGCTTCCTGGATCGAAGCAAGCCAGCTGCTCCCGATGTCGTCGGCGTACCGGGCGAGACGGACACCCCACCAATGGTTCAGGATGACGACATCCACTTCAAGTCAGATGTGTCCGGCGACAGTGGCTCACCGAGCACATCGCCCAAAGACAGCGACGTGGAAAGCTTCACTACCGATGCACAAGATGGTGTGCGAGCGATAGAGGCGGTGACCACCGTGTGGACGAAGAAGACCTTGGCGGCCGCCCTCGTCTTCATCGTCTTCTTGTCCTTTGTAGGCTCGATGCAACAGCAAATGGGCTTTGGACTGGAGGTGTATGTGGTCAGCGACTTCAATTCCCTGGGTCTATATGCCACCACCGGCGTAGTGTCGCAGCTCGTCGCTGGTGTGGGTCGCCTTGCCGTGGCGAAGCTCTTGGACGTCTGGGGCAGACCTCAGGGCTTCGCAGTCATGATTCTCTTCGTCACCATCGGACTGGCCATGATGGCGGGCACAAATTCTGTCGAGATGTACATGGGTGCGCAAGTCTTCTACTGGTTCGGCATCTTGGGTCGTGATCTCTGCATCAGTGTCTTTCTATCGGACATCACCTCACTCAAGAACCGTGGCTTCATGTTCGCCCTCGAGACTTCGCCGTTCCTCGCCACGACCTGGATCGGCTCACCGCTGGCACAGGCTTTCCTGTCCGGTCCAGGTTGGCGTTGGGGTTACGGCGTCTTCACTATTATCGAGCCGGCTGTCAACATCCCCCTGGTTGCGCTGTTCATGTGGTACACGAGGAAAGCTCGCCGAGAGGGCGTTTTGAGAAAGGGCGCTTCGGGTAGGACGAGCCTGCAATCTATCAAGTACTATGCTATTCAGTTCGATCTGATCGGCATCTTCCTTCTCGGCTCGGGTCTGGCACTATTTTTGCTGCCTTTCAACATCTACAGCCGGCAGCCGAAAGGTTGGCAGCAACCCTTCATCATAGTCATGCTCGTCCTTGGCATTTTTCTGGTTGCGGGCTTCATCCTGTGGGAGCGCTTCTTCGCCCCGGTTCAATTCGCGCCCTGGTACGTCCTGGCCGATCGAACGGTCATGGGCGCCAACATTGTGCAGCTCTCTTCCGCCATGTCCTTCGGCATATGGGCGAGCTTCATGAATCCCTTCACTCAGGTGGTGTACGGTCTCTCTGTCACCGAAGCTGGCTATGTCCAAAACATCTATAGCATCGGGTCATGCTTCACTGGCGTCGTGTGTGGTGTGTTGATTCGATGGACTGGCAGATTCAAATGGCTAGCGGCATACGTCGGACTGCCGATGGTCATCCTGGGAGTCGGCATGCTGATACAGTTTAGACAGCCATCGTACAGTATCGGTCCCATGATTGTCTGCCAGATTCTGATAGCCCTCGGTGGTGGCTTGAACACCATCTGCTCGCAAACGGCGGCCATGGCTGCAGTGACACATCAGCATATCGCAGTTGTGCTGGCAATTCAAGCGCTGTTCTTCTCTGTGGGTCAGGCGATCGGCTACTCTATCAGCACACCACTGTGGAACGAGTACTTCCCAAACTCTCTGGCAGACTTTCTTCCAGATGAGCTCAGGAGTAATGCCACTGTCATCGCAGGTGCAATTACCAACCAGCTGACGTACGAGGCGGGCACTCTGGCGAGAGACGCCATCAATGAGGCCTACGGCGTGGCGATGGAATACCAGACCATTGCAGCGACGGCGGTTTTGGGTCTTGCTGTGCCAGCTGTTCTGATATGGCGCGACATCAAGGTGAAAGAGTTCAAGCAGACCAAGGGCAAGGTGTGGTAGAGGTCAAATGCCAACGAAGACATATGAGATAACAAGCTTGTCTTGTAGGAAGCTTACATCGCTGAAAGTTTCTTGCGTCTTGCAATGTTTTCCATAGCTCGAACTGTTGTGGAGGACGAATTCGCTGCCGAGGTAACAGCTGTTCCGAACAAAACGCTTCCCTCAACACCCAAGGAATGGCCGTCCTGTCTGATCAAGTTGACGACGCGCGAAGGCATATGGTCCTGTACTTGGAAGGCATCCCAAATGCTGTGCCTGCGTCAAAAGCATCCCTGTCCCTCTCCCATGGCCGATCAACAGCACAGCGACCGCACTCACCAGCAGTCGTACCTTAAAGCGCGGACGGTCTGCTAAACTGATTTATCGACCCTGCTAGTCTTACTATGCATGCATCATCAACAGGCCGCGTAGATCCTAGGCCTCGGTGACTACGTTACCCACCCGATCTAATGCACAGGACGAGGGACGCACACGGCTAAACCTGTCAGAGACTACAGCCATGGCAGGTGCACACGAACTCAAGCAATGAAGAACCGCACTAGACGACACCCAGTCCGCCGTTCCAGGACAAAGCTAAGTCCTCACTAAGTCGCCCCCTATACAGGGTGGAGACCGGCGCGTCTTGGTATGTCTCGGTCAGTCATGCGAAATGGCACTTGCCACGGGCATTTGCGGAAGGACGAGACGAAGCTCACAGTATCAAGAGTCATGGGATTCGGTGCCTGGCTGGTGAGGTTTGGCTTGGAAGAGTTGCTGAGTGAATAAAGCTTTATGTAAACCGCGTTCCAAAGTCGGGGGTGCCGGATTTATAGCACACCAGAGGTGGCCCGCGCACATTGAACATCCGCTCGAGGGGCAGAAGCAAGATGAAGAAGATGATTGACCGAATCCGGATGGGACGTCCCAAGCACATCACGTCCGAGCTCTCATCACAGTTCGTATTGTCTCCCTCTTCACTCGCGAACTTGATCACATCGCCGAGCCCAAGGAAGAGCAGACCGCTACCGGTGTGCCGTGTCCGCTCATAGCGCGCTATGCGCTCGCATGCCTAAACGAACCTTGCGTGTTCCGAGCACTCCTGAGATCACCAGCAGAGTGGGCTTATTCTCAGTCCAGCTCGGAACCACGAGTTCAGTGCTGGGATTCAGACAAGTGCTTCCTGCAGAATTCAGCGCTTCAGTGCGCGGAGAGGGCGGACACAGTATGGCGATAGTAAGCAGAACTGTGACCAGTGGCTCTAATAGCGAGGCATATTAAATCCGTCGACCCAAGTCATTGGCACCGCACCTGTTCTGCCAGCCCTTCCCTCAATCACATCAATGGTCGGCTCGTTGTGAGAAGCATCCACTCCGTGTCAATGCCAAGACAAGCTTCTGCACAACATTCTCAGCATCACACTATGTGGGTCTTCCCGCACGGGTGGAGGAGTGCCTCAGCCCAGATGGCGCATGCGCTAGCAGTAGCGGAGTGCGCAGCTCATTGCCCAAGGCACCCCTGATAGTGGCACTAGGATGCTTCCGTGCGTGAACCGCACTTCCCCCGGCGGCTGCGTGGAGTCCAGTCCAAGTTGTCGCTGCAACGAGGGCACGAATCGGCTCTTTTCGATCTTTGAAGTAAGACGCCCTTGGACCCCCAGGTGCTGAATTGCGTGTTGCTTTTCCGCAGTCGCTGCTGACAGCACCACGGAGCATTGGAATATTGTACGATGCCCTTGCCCAAAACCTATAAGTATCATTCACAGTAATGAATCCTGCGGTGACTGGGACCATGTCGCGACTCCGTGAAAGCGACTCTGTGCTATTTCTGAACTGTGGAATTTTTGCGGCTCCTCATTTCGAATTGTCCCCGGGATCATTTTCGGCTAAAGTTAGGCGGGGAGGGTGGCGGCAGAGCTGGCGTGTGGGTCGCCTCCACACGTGCGCTCTCGACCTCGTTTAAGGGGATGAAATCCCCGTCGTCACTGTGTCTAGGGCGGCTGTGGACTTGGATGCCAGTCTTGTCGAGTCCGCTGTTGACGGCTGTTTTGCCGGAGAGACCAGTCGGGATGCTTGGCTTCGAGCTTGCCGAATTAGCAGTCTGTCCCATCAATTTGGGCCATGCGCGGCGCAGAAGGTTGCGGATGCCAGGCATGCAGGCGCATACGAGGGCAGTGTGGAGCTCGATGATTGTCCAGAATCCGGCAGCCTTGTAGTCATCTGCTTTTGCGTCAGTACACGTGACGGTCTCGTCTCTGTTCAGCAGACTCACGAGTCAAGTTCTGGGATCTGCCAAACTTAACAAGCAGTCGCAGACGTAGTATACTGACGACAGTGACGAAGGATCCGACACCTGTGAGTTTTCGCGCGTTGATTAGCCGTGGAGTGATCGTATCGTGTTTCCGCTTCCATCGTCATACCGAACATCAGCATCACCAAGAATTTCTTGCGGGGATTGAGTTCCATCCGCCAAAGCATTGGCATTGGAAGGGCGACGACAGTCACGTCCAGAAAGATATTGAGTCCTGCCGAAGCCCACGATTGCGCATTAATATCATTGCACGTTCCTGGGTGCTCTTGATCCCACCGATTCCATGCCTGCCGTGTCCACGTCAGCTCTTGGTACCAACAGGGTGGAAAGAGCATGTACCAGAGATAGTGGTCTGCACTGCAACATGGTGATCACGAAAAATGTGATCATGTAAGCCACATTGAGCGCGAGAGTACCGAACACGAGATATCGGAAATTCTTGGATTGGAAGATTCGAAGATAGGTGAGGAGGATCGAGATCTTGATGGTCGGAAGTGCCACGACGTACATCATTTCGTCAAAGTAGTACACCTGGAAGTCCGATCAGTATGCCACACATCGACCCTTCCCAGCGCTGTACCTTGAGCAGCTGCGTGATGTTATCGAACGGAATTGTCCACACATCTCTCCCCATTCCCAAGCGAGCCAGATAGAGCGATAGTACGGAGATTGGAATCATGAGGACCCAGGCAGATGTGATCACCCAATCGTCCCACCAGTAGTCTGTATCGATTCGAGCGCCTGTCTGACACGGAAACCAGACTTTCGATGCCATGCGCATGCCATAAGCTACGGTGGCAAGTGACGCTCCGATGACTGTGCCGATTGGGACCTTGGGTACTTTGCGCACCGGATGGTAGCAAAGCGTCTCTGTGACATTCTTCGTTGCTGCGTGGAGATGACTATTAGCGGAACTGCCGGCCTGTGCTGAGGTTCTTCCACATACTCAACTGTTCTCGAATGGTACAGGTCTTTCTGACGCAGCCTTCGACGATCGCAGAACTGGTATTGTTGTTGCAGTTCGCGTTTATGTCGATCTTGTCCACGGGCACGCCAGAATCAACGATGGATTGCAAAAGACAGGTACGCTGCAGAACTACGTTAATACCAATCACAGTCGAGTTGAACATCGGTGTCATGACATACTGCGCATTGCGGCATTGTCTTGACGAGCTCTAACGCGCGTGCGAGTTGTTCTGCCTTGGTAGCATTTTGTTGACCGACGACCAATATCGTCCACCATAGCAAAGCTACCCAGAACAGCTTCATGGCCGCGGACGGAGATCGAGCCTGGCTTGGCTGAACATGCGAGAATGGCAGTCAGTGCTACAGGACCGTCAAGAGCCCGACCCAGTGAAGATATCCATCCTGTTCCGTCTATCAGGAAAAACAGCCTCAGGATTTGCGTAGGCATTCCAACTCCCCAGGCACGTTTCGTGAGACCATCACCGTGACTTAGACCAGCGCTAGTGTCGCCAAGGCAGCCTAGAAGTGCTGCTGCGGAGTTCTGCAGTGCTGAGACCAGGATTGTCTCTAGCGCGCAAGCATCTACTTCCACCCGCTCGACGGCCCCCGTATACCCTTGTCGAGCGCCTAGTTGTTAAACAACCACCGGCTTCCCGAGAAGGTGACTAGGTGAGACGGACGAAAGCTCTGATGACCCTTGCGCAGCCCAAGGTGGAGAAACAGTCTCTCGAGCCGGGCTCAGCTAACAAGGTCTGCCATGCGGGGGGTACCGAGCTTAGTACAAACAGAGAAAGGATGTTATTGGCTGTGATGATTCGACACGTGCACGATAGGGAAGAAAAGTTCAAGTCTCATGCAGCGAGATTGCCCGACGTCGCATCGACTTGTCACTGGCACCTTGGAAGACACTCCAATGACAGATCGGCATCCCTGGTGGCGGACTAACACCTCCACATAGGCGACAAACGTCATCTCAAGTTCTGTTACTTCAATAGAAATGGGAGCCCGGGACGCGAGCAGCGATATCGCAATAGAGACATGATCCATGGCATCCATCATCAGACTCATGCTGTGCTGTGACACGTGCCAGTCATAGCCTGTAACGCTGTGAGGCATGTTCAAAGCCACGATCGGATGAAGCCAGAGATGTGCCGAATAGAGCCTCTGCAGGCAAATTGCACTAATGCCTACAATCTCGCACGGCTCTTACTTTCCATACAAGGAGAGCTCTCCTTGTCGGCGATCACAGGGTGCAGACTCCTAGGGCATCGGCGGATAGTTGCTAGCGCCGGCTCTGTGCTCTCATACGGAATAACAGGTCTCGTGAATGGCCGCGATCCGTTCAAGAGACCCACCCGAGCGATCGGGCTTCCAATGGGACAAGATCGTGTCGGTACAATAGTCTGTACACTACTGAATACAGTAGGTGGGCCGCAACAACATGTCTACGCAAGCGAGGCCGAAGTCCAACAGATTTAAGTTCGCCCGTAGCATGAGAGACGTTCTTGTTGTGCGACATCTGTCTCCATTACAGCATTCACGATGTTGCTGAAACGCCTGATCACGGCATTGTCACTGACAGCAACCGTGACTGGAGCACCGAGCATCGATGGCCAAAAACACTCTCACCCCAGGCCCCGGCCAATCAAGGAAGAAACCGGATATGAGTATGTTATCGTTGGATCTGGACCAGGAGGTGGACCTCTCGCAGCTCGACTGGCACTCGCAGGCCATTCGGTTCTGCTCATTGAAGCTGGCGGTGACCCGCAGGGAACAAATCAGACCATCCCAGCATTGAACCTCCAATCTGGCGAAGACGACACCATCAGATGGGACTTTTACGTGACTCACTACAAAGACTTGGAACGACAGAAGAAGGACATCAAGATGACATACAAATTATCGGATGGCAGCTTCTACCACGGATTGTTCCCTCCAGAGGGAGCTGAGCCCCTTGGCATCCTTTACCCAAGAGCTTCCGCCTTGGGCGGTTGTGCCGAGCACAATGCCGTGGTCACTACATACCCACACAAGAGCGATTGGAGCTACATTCAACACTTGACGGGAGATGATTCATGGGCACCAGAGAAGATGCGAGAGTACTTCGTGAAGCTCGAGAATAACCAGTACACCGTAGGTGCGGGCCATGGTCACCATGGCTGGTTTTCAACTAGCCTTACGGAACTGCTGTTGGTTGCAGCAGACTTCAAACTCGTCTCCATTGTGCTTTCAGCCGCGGCAGCGCTCGGAAAGGTATGTGCTACTGGTGACGCCGCCTGCCTACCGAGCAAATGCTAACTAGATGTAGAAAAACCTCGTCAACGCGCTTCTCACCCCCCTCCTCGCCCTGACCAACGTTCTACTGGACGATTACAATGCAGATACGCCCGATCGTGATCAGAAGGAGGATTTCTGGCAGATGCCACAGGCTATCGACAAACGCACGTCGACACGCAGCACACCTCGCAACTTCATCATGGACACAGCCAATGCGGTCAACGAGGACGGTTCCCGTCGTTACAAGCTGGATATCAAGCTCAACACGCTCGCGACTAAGATTCGGTTCGATATGAGTGACAGTAAGAAGCCTCGGGCCATCGGTGTCGAATATCTCGAGGGCAAGCACCTTTACGCTGCCAGCGCCAATCCAACAAGCGGTGGGACTCCTGGTTATGTCGCTGCCAGCAAAGAAGTCGTCGTTGCAGGAGGAACATTCAACACTCCTCATCTCCTTAAGCTGAGCGGCGTAGGTCCTCGCGAAGAGCTTGAGAAGTTCAACATTCCTTGCGTTAAGGATCTGCCCGGTGTTGGTACCAACATGCAGGATCGTTACGAGATTAGCATTGTTGCACAGGCCAAGACCAAGCTTGCAATCTCAAAAGACTGTTCCTTCAATTACCCTGGTAAGAAGGATAAGTGCTTGGAGCGCTACAAGAAGGGATCAACTCCTCTAATGAGGGGTCCATACTCCACAGGCGGTGTTGCTATCGGCGTAACGAAGAAGTCATCAGCTGCGAGCGCAACCGAGGATGCAGATTTGATCATTATTGGCGCACCAGGGCAGTTCGCTGGATACTTCCCGGGTTTCGCCTACAATGCTATCGCCCCTGGCAACATCTGGAGCTGGCTTGCGCTCAAGGCACACACGCACAACAATGCTGGCACCGTCACTTTGCGCTCTAATGACCCTCACGATGTACCCCAAATCGACTTCAACTCTTTTGACACTGGCAACACCGACGACAACGGCCATGAGAAAGATCTGCAGGCGTTGGAAGAAGGACTTGCTTTTGGAAGAAAAGCCTTTGACAAGTTGATTCCGTTGGATGGCACTTTCACCGAGATCCAGCCTGGACGCAACGTGACTGATCTCAAGGGCTGGGCAAGGGAGAACGCATGGGGTCACCATGCGTGCTGCAGTGCTGCGATCGGTGCTGATAACGATCCCATGGCTGTCCTTGACAGTGAATTCCGCGTCCGTGGTATTGCTGGCCTGAGAGTCGTCGATGCTTCTGCCTTCCCAAAGATTCCGGGTACCTTCATCGCACTGCCAATTTACATGATCAGCGAGAAGGCTGCAGATGTCATCATCAATGGCGCACGAGGAGGCCACAGGCCATGATGTGCTCTGTGGTGATACAGAAGGGAGGTGTGTTAATTGAAAGCGACTTCAAGGTGGGGCGACGGTATTGTCAGCTGTATTTTTACACAAATATTGAATTTTCAGAGGGGCGACGGTACTATCAGCTGTATTTTAACACAAATATTGAATTTTCAGAGCAACGCATGAAAGTCTACGTTGTGTCTACATTTGTAGCCAATCGCTGGTGCAAGTACTTGCTTTGTCTACAAACTTCGCCACAAGGGACTGTTCCGATTCTCGGTAGTCAGATCTACTGGTGTTTGCCAATGGGGACGAATCATCCGTAGCCCTTGAATCACGATCAGAGCGTACATTTCTGTTTCTGAATGATGCTCGCAGCGTTTTTGGTGGCATATCAACCGCTATTACATACCAAGAGTTGGAAAGGGTGGAAGCTCGTATGCGTGCTGCTAGATCCCAAGTCAGGTTACACGAACTTGGATCTAGCTCCGTGTGCTCTTACGCGTTGCTGGTAGTTGCGGTGATGCGTGCTTACCCACCCGTCTTACTCTTTTGGACCTCGACGTCAACGACATGGACCACGCCAGTATAAGTCGTCAGACCAGTTCGGAAAGCATACAGCGTACGATACTTCTTTCATGCCATGTATCTCTAGAATGTCGCTTTACATTCTTTCCCGAAAGATCAGGTGACGCTTGTGCGATATTCGTCCATTTCAATGTCATCCAAAACGGCAAACATTGTAGCGATATGTCATCAAACCAATATCTTCACAAGGTCTACAGTACGAACGTCAGCATAAAAGTTACAGCTCTCCATACGGGAGCAGATAATTATCTCACGCGAGTCCTGAGGCGCTTGAGCAAGCGATTGCGCTGTTCGTGGCGTTGAGCAGAGTCCCAGACCCGGGTCTATCCGGCGTAACAGGCGCAAATCCAGCGCCCTCATTCACATATGAGCCAAAAATGGCAGGCTGTGAACACTATCAGTTTCCAGGGAGCAGATTTGAGACTAGTATAGATACAATCTTGGCAACCTGTCCCCAAACAGCCCTTTTGGTATAGGATTCGAATACAATGATCTCTTATCTGGCCCCGGTCTGAACGAGATGCTAGGCTTTCGTAGGCTGATTTGATAGCATGATAGCATACTTTGCAGAGCATCAGCCGTACCGTTGTGCCGCATGCATTCGAGCCCACGTGCTGCGCTGAGATTACCACATTCCACCAGACCAGCAAAGAAGGTGAAATTGCTGTGCAAGGAGTCTGTGCTACCAGAAATGCCAGGAGAGCCAGAATCAGCAGCAATGCCCCTCGCGATTGGATCTTGTGGATAGCTGTACGTATAAGGCGACACGGAAGCAGCTTCCAGCTGATTGGATCCAGAAAATTATTTTGTCAGGATCACCACCAAGGGCAGCTACATTATCTCTGGTCCATTCGAGCACGGCTCATTCCAAGAGGCCAACGTTCTGCGTCTTCAGACCCGCATATATGCCGAAAACATTTACACGATAGTACATGATGACAACCACGTATTCTCGCGTACGTTGGAACTATTCATCTGGGAATTTGTGCAGGGAATCCGCGCCTACAGACGTGAATCCACTGCCAGGTGCATAGACGAAGACTGTTCATTCGCCTTTACCGCTGGACTTGGCTTCTGGTGCCCAGACATTGAGATAGAGGCAATCCTCCGAGTCGCCACCATTGATCAAGAAATCCTTCAAGACTTGGTTGTAAGTTATGCTACCATTGCTATACTTTTGCTTGTAGCAAGGCGCAAAAGCTGTAGCATTGATTGCGCCAGATGATAGCGATTTCTTCTGAGGTGGTGAGAACCTCAGGTCTCCAAGAGGAGGCTCGGCGTACGGGATCCCAAGCCATTGGCGGACTTGTGGTGCTGTAGAATTGACGAAGCCTGTTATAGGACCTGTAGTGGTCTGCACAGTGAGTTCCGTAGACTCAGGATACAACATCGAATATGCGAGTGCTCCTGTCGTGTCCCAGATTATGAACAGGCGTCGTGAGAAGGACATAGCTGGACTCTTTCAGACCTATGTCATGGTTCCATTCTCCGTGGAACGAATTTCATTGGATCATTTTGAACCCTGGCGGGTCCTTACACACGGGTCTGATTTTACCCTCGCGGCCACATATCCCGGCACTGAGGGTGCATGTTACTTGATGTACAACCTTTCAATTCTCACTCAGGAGCGGAGCTTGGCGATGCCACTAAGCTGAAGGCCAGATTCAATCAGTTAGTTGAGCTTGTATGATGTCAGATGGTGGAAGCGCGAGACGGAAATCTCACGATACCAGCCAGCGAGATAGACCGGTGCCTTGTACGCGATGGCTGTTTCGAGACACGTTTCCCATCGCATGCTACATGTGAGATACTATCCCAGGATCATTCACAGCAAGAGAGACCAGTTCTGCTGCTGCGGTCGAGAGAGCAGAATGCAATGCTCATATGCAGAGAGATCACTCAGTGTCCACAAGATGAACGTGTTCAAAATTGGGCGCAGCCACGCGGTAGTGAGGGTTTACTGGCGGAGAAAGGTTTCCATTTGGCTCGAGAGCCATGGCGAGAGTCGTTGGCTCCGCATCGAGAATCTTGGCACGTGGGAGATCGGAGGGGATGTTTCACGGGCTCTTGTCGGTGCGAGTTTTGCGAGGTTGCATTTACGCATTCACCGGGAGAAGCTCTTGCGAGCGATCGGCAGCCAACCTGTACCGTGATATTTATACTTACAGTACTACTAGTACCTCTACCATATGCAGGCGTGTCAGCCGCGCTTGCACGGAGGCAGGGTGTGAGCCACGATACATGTAGCTGACGAGTCATGACTCGTAGAAGCAATATCCACTAACACTGATGTGACGAAAGTAGAGGACAAGAGGTGTTGCATATAAGGAGGATAAATTGAGGCTCTGCGGATGTGCTGCGCCAAGTAACAACACGAAGCCGGTCGCAGATTACCACGACTTTTCTAAGGACAAAATCTAACAATTACTTAATCCTTTTCGATGTCGAGATATTAAGGACTTGCAACAAATGTGCATCGAAGCAAACGTAAGATATTTGTCTAGTACCGCGCTCGAGGCGGCGTGTACGGGTGGCCTCGGGTTTCTAAAGAAGAAGGCTGTGCTTAATCGAGCTGGCTTTGAAAAGTGGGTCGATTTGTCCTCCTTATATGCATAACCGGACAAGATGGAAATGGGACCCTATGAGCATGAACAGGAGTAGTCGTACCACAAGCGGTCTCTTTGAATGCCGTGTCTTGACATCGCTACATCCAATGAAGCTCAACTTCGGTAGCCTGTTGCGAATGCTATTGAGCAAGCAGAGACAAGTTCCCATGCGAATACAGCTCGGCGTTTCTTTGATAGAGTTGCATTGCTGCTGAATCACAGTGACGAGTGGATGACAGTTCTACGCTTCCTGGCATTTACCATGCCCTCGTGAGAAAGAGCCGGTTGCAGCCACAGCCTAAGCAGACAGGCACGAGTGAGATGAAGGTCACTCTCTGCGGACGTACAAGTACAGGAGAGGTGTGCTGTCTGGTCATTGGAATCATAGAATCCTCATGATTTCCCAGCTCGGACAGCTCGCCCACGAACCATCGCATGATGTTCCATGAACCACGATGCCGTCAGTCCAGACTTACGATCAATGTAACAGCGCAGGCTGCTGCAGTACATCTTTGTACTATCTGCATCAGTGAGAAACGTCAACGACCATCTGAACCAATCAATGATTGAGCACTTAACATGGAGAAGGTCAACAACTCGAACACCGGTACGCTCAGTCATCAGCCACTTGTACGGGACTGTCAACACAAGCGATGCTGTCCTCCCGATAATCACATATTCCCTGCATTCAGATTTGTTTCGAAAGGCTCCGTACGAAGGCTCCAATACCTTTCAGATTTGCGCTGTGCATTCCCTCGAGCATCAGCCATGCTTGAACCCTACGCATTGTGAACAGATGCCAGCTGCGAAGGTATGATGGACACGACTCGATTGCATTGAGACTATCTCACGATAGAGTCTGGAGCATGAGTCGGGTAAGCGCAATTTGTACCCTAAAATGCCTGTGAATCGGTATTTGAACTCTCAGTCTGTGACCCTGGTCAGGACCTCCACGTCCGAATATAGCAAAGAGCAACACGTTTCGCATACCAGATTATGTAGTTTACTCGTTGCTGCTCAAGAGATCGTAACGCAATGAGTGTTTGAGCATAGAGTATCTGCTACAGCACCAGACTGGCTGCCATTAACTCCAGTACCTGTCCCAATCCTGAAGGGCGGAGCTGAGCTAATCGCATGTCATCGACCGTAAAAGGGCACTGCGTTCCACTACAGCCTCAGAGATGGGTTTGCCACATTCAATATGAGCATGGCAGAACTCGGGACCGAGATGCACTTGGACCCAAGAGACGTATCCAGGACAGGCGGCACCGACTCGACCTCCGTGCCAACTGAGATTGCAGTGGGCTCTAAGTGCATCTTACATCGGTTCCCCGCGGACATCTGGTTGGTGCCTATCACGAGTTTCGACTGCCGCGTTTCACGTTGCTTCAAGCTTGTTGCAGCTTATATAAAGTTGGCAAATGCGTCACGAAGGGGGTGAACGTTCTCTGACCACAAAACTCACTAGGCATTGAGGGCCTTCGCTCCATCACTTCCCATACATTGCGAAAATATGGCCACTAACGGAAACGCAAATGGTGCCATCGAGCCCAACTTGGATCAGCCGCAGCATGAGTTGTCAAGAATTGCTTTCGGAAGTCTGGTAGCAGATGCGATTGACCTACGCCAGCCGGGCCTGCGAGTGCTCGACGTGGGAACTGGAGACGGCTACTGGCTTCACGATCTTCGCTCACATCTTCAGGATCCCGGGACTGCTGATTTGGTCGGCACAGATGCTGTCATTATGCCAGCTGAGCAACGACCATTCGACATACCACCAAACATGCGGTTCCTGGCACAACGTCCGGATGAAGATTGGCCGAAGGATATTCACGGATATTTCGACTTGATTCATTGGCAGAATGTGATAGCCTCGAGCAATGGCAATTTTGATAAGGCGGTTGAAGTGTCCTCGCGGCTTTTGCGCTTGCTCAAGCCTGGAGGCACACTTCTGCTTGTCGACCGGTGCCGCGAACCACCAGCCACCAAAGCGAGCGAGACATCCAGCATGAAGATATTTAGCATGATCGGAAATGGACTTTCGTCGGGCGGAACGGAAGGTAAACTCGGCGGCGACTTGCCGGCAATCCTCGACGTCGCGAGCCACAAGTCGTGCGTCAGACTCGCCGACATCGGCATGAGGAAGGGTGCCAGCCGAATCGGAGACGGAGCGGAAGAGAATCTGAGAGAGCTGGGTCTGGCATGGCTGAGACAACTCAAGACCGACAAGAGCGGGAGCCGCAGCAAAGCTGATGCGGATCGGTTGGACGAGCTTGTAAGTCAAGCCCTTGGCGAAGCAGAGAAGAGTGGATTCGAGCTCGAATGGTATGCCTCGTGGGCGAAGAGATCCGGAGGAGAGTCTGTTGAGGCAATTGAGATGCCAGCGTGATGATACCCATGTTCTATTGTACGTGGTCTCGTTCAGACCGCAACGCTTGTCCATAGTCACCAGCGTTGGGCATACGGCAAACTGTGTGAGTATGGAACTTGGCCGGCTCGGTGTTGGTCAGGAACACACCTGTATGATGGTCTGGAGGCGATGAAGTCAGCATTTGCCAGTGGACACAGCTATAGGAGCGTTGCCTCACCGAACTCGAAGATCACGACTGGGCTCTGAATCCGATAATAGAAAGAATCATCATCGCCATAGCCTCCAATCCAGCTAAAGTAGGTCTCGTTGAAGTGCCGCCGCAATAGCTGCTTTTGTCTGCTTCGTGCTTGGTCGGGGTAATACGACAAAAATTCTTCGGCGATGTCCAGAACAGCGTTTTGTTGTTCACGAGTCATATCCGAGACTTTGATGCCCTCGTAGGGTACCACTCTGTTATCGCGAAATGCGCCGCAGAGATGTCGCTGATCGTCCGGGCTCCAGCGATCGGTCTTGTAGTCCCCGCTCTGCAGCATGGCAGGATCTCGCATCAATTTATAAATTTGCGCAACTTCCTGCTGCTCTTTGGGAAGACTCTGCATCAGTCGCAGTCCCAAGTCACCGTTTGCATGCAGAATCTGGGTCCCTGCCCACGGCCCGCTGTCGATCAGGTTGGGCTCAGCTCCCGTGAAGTATGGAGCAATCACAATCTGAGAGCCATGAAGATATACATTTAAGCACAAATGATGACCATACAGCGACCAGCCCCATGGCCCGTTCACTGATGGCTCTCCAAAGAGAAGAAAATTGTAGGAGTACTGGTTCATGATCCTCGGAACTTTGCAGAGCTCGCCCAGAAAGTGGTTAATGCGCATGGCAGCAATTGCTTTCTCGTAGCCTTGCGGAGACAATGTGGCTGCGACCACGTCCAGAATCATTTGCGCAGTCCCTTCCGGAATCTCTTCCAAGCGCAAACCGAACGGGCGAAGTAAGAATTCCGGATTAGACCAAGCGCGCCACTCTCTGGCGTTCAAGGAGTACTGCACTTTTTGTCGCTGTGCTGTGTCTAGGCCACCCAGCAGTTTGGTGGTCGCTTGCATAATTTTGTCGATATCGGCGCCAGAAAAGTCTTCTGCCTTGTACACATCCTTGCGAAGCTCGCCTAACACTAGATCAGCCAAATGGTTTCTGTTGTATAGGTGTACATACCGTCTGCTGTCACGCCCTTGAAAGGCTCTTCGAGGAGCTCTTCCCATATCTTTGTAAGTTTGTACAACCAGGGGGGGTTGCCAGTTTCCTGAAACGTTTGCGAATACTCATAGGGACTCTGTCGGGCTGAAGCCGTGAAACGTGGCGAGGTGAGATCTGGCAGGTGCTGTCTGAATGCGGAGGCGAGCTCGCTGTTGACGCCGGCACTGTTGCCGTTCGTTGTCATCTTCGCAGGTAAATTCGTAGGGACCAATGAGATTAAAAGATGCGTTTGGCGGCGTTCACTAGCTATCGTATCGACTCTTCACCATTGCACTATCAGACCAAGAATTCGAAACAACAGAAGTCGAATGTTGAAGTCATCAGATCATGGGGTGAGGTGAGGTTAGTGATCTCCATCGGCATAGAGCTCGGCAAGCTCTTCCTCCACTTCTTGCCCGAGAGTCCGGAGATAGAACGCGACACCCGGACTTGGTGCAAATCTTGCTACAACATCGTTACTAATCGCCATTGGTTGGTGTCTACTCCGTAGATGCGAGCGACTTGTAGCCGGACGCCTCGTTCTAGATCTGTGTCGCGTTGGAATCGTGAAACGTTACTTTCACCGAGCACCATTTTTCCGCTCGGCTTTAGGCAGCGCGACGAGCGATGTCCTCGTACATTAAATCTTGCCTCGCTCAACGCAATCCCTGGCGCATTATTCAATCCCCAATCTGAGCTCAGCAATGCATCAGATGACAATGACAAGACCAATCTTCAAGCTTGTTACGGTCAACACCGCGCCGGATCGAGCAAAGATCCTTGTGGGGCGTGTAGTAGAAGGCTTAAAGGATAGATACGACATCAGACACATGCATAATTGCCAGAGAACGTCTCCACACTCGAATCTGGGAGCCTGACTGACTTTCATTCATAGAAATTGATCAAGTCCGAGCTGCAGTTCAGCAGCAACAGCCGAATCTGCTCTTTTGCGCCTCAATGTGGACTGATGAGGAGGGGGCGGAAATCCTCAAGACCGCCAGGAGTGTCCGGCCTGATATCGTCACATACGCCATTCCGCACGGCTTGTACGTGGAGCACGGTGCCGATGCAGTTGTGCAACATGTGGTCGAGGCGCTACCGCAAGTGCTCGACGCATCTCTCAGTGAAAATCGGTGACACATAGGCGCGATGAGTGGCGCGAACGAAAGATGTCGACACGAGAGGGTGTGTACTTCAAGTGAGGATGAAAGTGTTCTTAGATCCATCGTGATGGCCTTATACGTGTCCTTCCTACCGGGGCCAGTCCTATCAAATATGCTTCTTTGAGACACAGCCCGCTGTGTCCGCAATGTGCGCCTGTAACATCTCCCATCGCTTGCATTTAGTGATTGGGAACATAGGGCTGAGTGTCTCGAGTGATGTATATCTGCCCGATCAGGATGGCTAAAGCGATTACTGTTGCAATGGTGATGATCGGCACATTAATCAGCGCAAAGTCTCGACTTCGCACGTGGATCCCCATGCGATCAAGGATACTGCGCCACAAAAGTCCAGCTAATGAGGCACTGAACGCTGTGCTGAAGGCGCCATAGTTGAGGCCAATAGTCATGCTGTATACGGTCGCCCAGAATTTTCGATTCGTAATAATGGTTCCGTTTTGCTGGTGTATCTCGACCCACGACTGAACCACACGGCAAAGAAGGATGGCAGTGCCGATATTCGTACCGGCGAACTGTTTGCGAGTCAGCAGTGCACCATTGGCCCGAATTTGGGAAATGCAAGCATACGTTACACAACACAATGGAGAGAAAGCCCATGCCGCCAATGGCACCGACAACGCCTGTGCGCTCGACCCAGTGGTTCCATCCAAAAGCAAAGACAGCGACCCATCCTTTCGTGACTAGTGCTTGCACAAGAACAAACATGCACAGCGCAAATGGTACCAGCGGGAGGGGAAGATGTGTGAGGACGACGGTAGTTGTGGGGAACGTTCGTCGCAACCATTTCCAGCCCCGGATAGTCTGTGAGTAGAGCGTCTGTGGATGCGTTCCAGGAGGAGCCTGTGTTTCCGGGGGCAGGCTCGACTCGGCGGCAGGGCTTGCTGGCTCTCTGACCACTATTTTGTCCGGAGAAACTTCCTTTGATAGTGGGTCTGCGACGGGTGGCTGGCGCTCTGATTCGCTTGAGACCCTAACCTTCTCCTTTTCAGCATCTGGCGTCTCATCCAAACTCTCCTGTGATAAGCCACGTTTCTCGGCCCCGACTGGCATCTCCACAGGAGAATTGCATCCATCCTGAGGACTTCGCTTGAAGCCCGTACCGGACACCGAAGCATTAGCCGCAAGCTGTCGGGTTTCGTGACGATGGATCCAGCCGAAAGACATGTCCCAGCAGAGCATGAGCACAGCGGCGGGTAGGGTGACCCAGAAGACTGGATGTTCATTACCATTCGAGCTGGCAGCGTTCATGGCTAGAATCGTGACGAGGGTGGCACTCATGACGATCACACCCACAAGGGCACTTTTCTTGTCCAGGTATGGATTCAATACTGCGGAGATGGCCTGCACACTCTGCTCTTCCGGTGTCAGGTTTTTATCTGCCTCACGCGGGATATTGGGGTTGGTCGGTTCCGAGTTTTTGATGTTTTCCGGAAGCTCTTCCAATTCGATCTCGTGAGGAATCAGTCCATCTTTCCGGAATAAGACCCACAGCAAGAAGGGGAAGAGAAGTACAATCGTGCCTATGACAGGAACGATGACGTTGGCTGTGTATGCAATAAACTTGATGCCAAAGGCACCCGCCAAGACCAGATTAGTCGGATTGGAAGACACAAGTACGGCGGAGCCAATGTTCGCAACCGTGAACTGAGCGTAAATCCATGCTGTTGCATTGTCTATGTTTCGCGAGACCTAAGTGCGGTCAGCTCAAGTCGTGGTTCAATCAGGTCCTCCGCAGCACCACCCACCCGAGTCAAGTATGCAAGAAAAGCGGTCCCCGAAAGTACGATCGGATCGTTTCCCACAAAGCAGGCCATTACAAAGAAGAAGGTATAGAGATAGAAGAAGAGCCGGTGTCCGTGCTTACCTCCTTTCCGCAGGACAAGGCAGGCTAGCCATCGGATCAGACCTGATGCATCAATGGACAGTGCGATATAGGCCAATGACAAGAAGAACACCATGATATCGATGGGAGCAATGTGATTCGCTCCGACAGTGCCATCGTGCACCTCCGTTCGGCCAATCGCACCGATTGCGAGCAGGAACAAGTCTGCGATCAGTGGAGCTGTCACGAAGTCCATGGGGAACCGCCATCTTTCGAACGCGATCGCGCGGACATGTCGAACACGACGCTCTCTGGCCTGCTGTCTCGGTGGGAGTATGCGCAGTTTTGTCAGGGCGGCGAATGACGTGTTGACCAGGCGTTGCGGAATCCAGAGCGGGATACCGAAAGGGAATAGCACGATGAGGTCTGCACAGTGTCTGCATCAGCACTCGAGTCACCTCTCTTGGCGAGCGGTTGTCCACTCACTGGTTATCACGAAGACGATGAGAGTGACAATGGAGCGCCAGTGCCTGATCCGGTCCGTTTCGAGGTCGAGCTTGGCATCATCTGCCATGTTTCCGCGGCGTGATGTGATGTGACCCGCGCGGTGATGATGCGTCCGAGAGAATGTACCACCCCCGCTGCTGCTGCTGCTGCTGTTCGCGTGCGTGAGGTGGCAGTCGTGCAGCAGCGGTGCCACGAGGCGCAATTAAGTAATTCTGCCCAGCGCGATGCGACGTTTGGGCCGCGGTGCTCGGGCAGCAGGATTTCCTGCTCGACAGGCAAAACCCTAGCTCACGGGTCGGTCCGAGGATCACCACCGTCTCTCCACGTCAAACACGATTGTCTTACTTTCTCGTTGCACTCCCTGAACAGCTGAGTCTTACATCTGGCCCCTCACTCCAACAGCGCTCCGCCCTCTCCGATCGTCATGCTGGCTCTTGGCGTATGCGAGATCCATGGTGTATCGACCTCAACTCATCAGCGCGGCAGGTCATACTCTTCAGCATTGGACGATAACACGATGCAATTCCAACAGCTGCTTGGCAGGAGGACTGCTCACCTTCCGCTGTCAGCTTTCCCTAGATCGCAATGAAGCGTCGTCAGGATGCATTCTAGGGCCCCCCACCCAAACAACGCGCGCGGATCGACTATGCATGATGCGGAAATTTTTCAGCGCCCTCCTTATCACGGTCGCGGAGATCAGCTCTAATCTGTATATTTGGTGCACGGCGCTCTGATCTGTTGTGATCGCTGTGTCTACAAAGACGTGGTCAAGATGCGTGGATATGGGTGAGCGTGTGTACGCGTCGTTTCACTCATCTGTGTAAACAATCCAGCAATGCGAAGACTGGCATTGGGCGTGCATGACCGACATTGGCGAACCACCCCCAGATCGTGCATTGGGTCCAAATAGTGAGCCAACAAAGTCCTTTGATACTAAATGGGGGTCACCAGAGCACTAGTCTGCGAATAAGCCCATGCCAATGAGGCTTCCTCAACACAAGGCTTCGAAGGCTCGAGTTCAACAAGCTTCGCCGGGGCATAGGCTCAGCCATATCATTGACGACGTTCACCGCCTCGACTGTGTATGACGACTTCATTAGGCAGTCTCATATCATTCCTTGGCATCATTCGCACTCGGCGGGCGACCGATGTTGCCGGATTCCCATTCGCTGCCAGAAACACATATCGCCAAGCCTCCACACAGCCCGAAGCTTGCAACGTTTCATACTGACCATAGCGTTGCCAAAAGTAGACACGAGCAGCCCAGCCATCCATCAGCACCGAATGCATCAAGGCGCTCGTCACTTCAAATTGTACGTGTCACTACTCTTGATGCATCGGGTGCTGCCGATGCACCATGCAAGACTTCGTCCGGGGAGTAGAGCTGGCGCATATATATTTGCTCATGTAGGTACGAACGTTATATCTACATCACACTTTGTCTGCATGTATACTCGTGAGTGCGCTGGATTTACACAGCAAAGATGCGTACATTTTTCAGCGCATTCACTGCGAAGAATGGCAAATTACGACCAGCCCGGCTGCTCAGTGCCGACTTTATCAATTTGAAGAAGAGGTATCTTGGCGACTGGACGACTTTCAACACGATTGTGATCGCCAGTGCAGTCTTCGTGTTCTTCACAAACCTTCTGCCTGGTATCACTTTCGCGAGCGAGCTCTATGACCTTACCGGCCAGCAATGGGGAACGATCGAAATCGTCCTGAGCACTGGACTCTGCAATGCAATCTTCTCATTCTTTGGCTTGCAACCTCTCACAATTCTCGGAGTAACTGGATCATTCACTGTTGTCGCTGAGCATTTACACAACATGGTGACGGAGTCACTCGGCATCCCCTTCTTGCCATTTATGGCTTGGTCTCTCATTCATGCCTGTTGGATGCTTTGGACCTTGGCTATTTTCAACGCCCACGAGTGGTCAATGCTGTATGTCACAGAATTTACCTGCGAGATATTCAGCCTCTTGAACTCTATCATCTACTTCAACAAGGCTTTGCAAGAGTTCCGGAGGTCTCACCGCGGAATGCCTCTAGACGCGTTCCTCTTCTCGATCCTCAGTGCGGTGGGAACTTTTATCGTGGCCTTAGCACTATCGACAGCTGAATCGTGGACGTTCTTTCCAAAATGGATACGACGAAATCTTCGCCAATACGGCACGCCGCTCGCTGTCATTTTCTTTGTTGCCATCGGTTATGTGGGCGATGTCGCTGGGCTGCAAAAGAATCGACTGTCGACGAGTAGCGAGCGCTTTGCTCCCTCCTCTCCCGACAGAAGCGGGTTCTTCGTCTCATTCTGGACGCTTGAAATCAGCTCCATCTTTGCATCGATGCTCTCTGGGGCTATCGTTGCCATGCTCTTCTTCTTTGACCACGAAATCAGCACGATCATCTGCACCGCGAAACGTTTCGGCTTGCGAAAGCCAAACGGCTTTGCGCTCGAGATAATGCTTCTGGGTTTCACGACTGCTCTCTGCGGCATTCTAGGGATTCCTCCGGCCAACGGTCTCCTGCCTCAAGCGCCTTTGCATACACAAAGCCTGATGTATGCATCTCCGGACGAAGTCATCGAAGAACAAGTGCGCGACAGCAACGGCATCGAGCATACAGTCACCCGAGCAGTCCACCGTGTTCACGAGCAGCGTTGGAGCAAACTCTTGCATGCTGGCTGCATTCTTGTCTGCATAGCGCCTCCATTGCAAAAAGTGCTCGGGTTCACCCCGAAAAGTGTGCTTGCCGGACTTTTCATCTTCATGGGACAGCAAAGTCTTGCAAGCAACCCGATACTGCGCCGAACGCTCAATATGCTCACCCCGAGATCACAGCTACCGCCGCTCTTCTCCGACGTGCGACGCTATTGGGCACTGCACTCTTATACGTTGTTCCAAATTTTCATCACTATTCTGGTCTTCGCAATGACCTTGACGATCGCTGGTCCTGCATTCCCCATTGTCATTCTATGTCTGGTGCCATTCAGACTTCTTGTCATGCCTCGCATCTGGAGCAGAGAAGTGTTGCGGCACCTGGACAAGTGGTCGTGCAGAGAGGGTTCTCCCGATGATACGATCAACGACAAGAGCTCAATCACTCCAGATTCAGTGCATAGCGTGCCACTACTTCCATCTCTCGTTTTCTCGGAGCTTGACTTGGAGAACGCGAGAATGGCTACTACCGTCCGCCTCGACGGGCGGCGCTGGAGAAGCAGGCGCTTCGATATCGAGAATCGACTTGATCGCAGGATTTCGTACTATACTTTGCACCAAGAGGATGACGGACTTCCGTGAATGGTGTGGCGGCAGAAACCTTGTCTAGAAATGCTATGTAAGGTAGCAGAGAACCGCTTGTGCTGGCCACAGGGTCTCTTAATCAATGCATATATTTTCCCTCTCGAAGATCATCTTATTGTCCTTCCCGTCGGTCGCGACATCCCTGACGATAGGCTTGGCTCTTCCGCGAGACCATGACCGCTTACGAATGTGGCTGATGCACGTGAAGTCGGTCAAGACAGGCATGTCCCGACAAGCCCTTGATTCGCCTGCATCGTTCTTTCCACGACAAGGAACATCTTCGGCATTTACCGGCGCACGAGACACTGTTGTTGGCATCGGGACATGCATCTGAGAACTCCCATCTGACTACACTGCGATGCCCACGCCAGCGGTTTCCTTCGAACGGCTTGATGAGCGTTCGCTTCAGACAGACTCGGGCGCCCCACCGGCCAGGGCTCGACTGCTTTCCGGGACAAGCATCACATCAAGCCATATGAGAAACGTCCCACACAGTGTGATTGAATAAGATGCCGATCAGATCATTAATTTGCGTTGGGCTCCAAGCCCGCTGCTTCTCTCAGATATGCTGGCCTCAGGCATCACTCGGAGTGCCAAATCTGTGACGATTTGCAGCGCGCAAGGGCAATCCCAAGCACGACGCGACCGTGTGAAGAAATGATATGGGAGAAGTGTTTGCCGCGATGTGGATGGCGACGACCACAACGCCAACTTCATCAATATTTCGTGAGTTCACCTCCTCACGGGAATTCGGTAATATTGGCTGCCGAAACCTTGGAGACTTCTTCGTGGAGGGACCAGGAACACTCCAAAAAACTGCAGGTAGGCAGGAACCGCATTGACACGAGAATTTCAGTGGCCCTTCCAGACAGCACGTCTTCGCGACCATTATCCGCATCGGCGGTCCGGCATGCAATTGGCCAGGATTGTATATCCGCACACTTGTATGAAGCACGAAGATGCAGTCAGCTCCGCACGGCGACGCAATTTATGACATGGCAAGGTCAGCTCAGCTTCTGGTGAGAACATTCGCTCCAGCGCTCCAGCGTTGCAGGCGGTGATGTGCTCTCTACCAGGGAAAGAAAATCAACTTTTCCATGCGGACTTTTAGAGCATCGAAGTTTGGAGTCGCCGTAGCCATTTCGCAGAATTGAAACACGACATACCAGTGCGATGCGACTTCATCCGAGGAGGTCGTCGATTATTCTCTTGTATCTGAACCGCATGCGCATTCAGATAATGGTATGGGTTGGCATGGCTAGGAGCCTATTTAGTCTGCGGATTGCATCATACTTCTCAAGGCCGGGACCCACTTCCCCTCGAAGGAAGCGCATGGCATCTGCGAACCCCTTCATCTTCGACCCTTCTTCGTGGGACCGCTTACTGATGCGTTGCAGTCTCCTGACAAGCTGACCTGGGCCGCAGAGTGCAGCGTGAATTCTGCAGCTGCTGGAAGACAAGTGACGCGACACCTTTACAAGTTCAATCCAGAGCGTCGAGCCTTGCACGCGACATCTCAGTTCGGAACAGCACACATGTCGGCACCACGTCGCTTGTCATCGGCTACCACTGCAGACAAGGTGTTCTCGCTCAGCCCGGAGTTATTCATTAGGATTTGAGTTTCAGGGTGTGGCGATGGGACTGAAATGCTGATTTCCCACGCGTAGGTTGCGCCATACGGAGCCTTTCGTGCAGCACTAGAGGAGGTGAGCAACGGCTCCGCATGCTGGATGTGATCGAATAAGCCTTGGTGTGCGGATCGCTGTCAGCAGCTGTCGGTTCTTCCAGCAGACAATCACCTGTTGCCTCATTGCCATGCCACGTACCGAGCGTATCACAGTACGCGATGCTTGCACACGCAGTCATGGCGCATTTGGAGCTTGCGAGGGGTGCAGTCCCCACAGCGTCCGCAGTCTGGGGCTGTTTGCAGATGCTCTAGTGCGGAACCGCATTGTGGATTCTGTATGTCGAGTCGGGAGGGGTATGTGACAGGGATTGTGCATTGCAGTGCAACACCATCATATCAATCTGCAAGAAGTGTTCACGAATGCTTTGACACGTCCAGCAGACTCCGGCTCGATTGAGCAGCATCTTCAATTCACATCAGCATGTCGATCGACGAGGCCACCAACCCAAAACTCAAGACGCAGCTCTTTGAGTACGGACAACGTGCAAGAAAGGATGGCCCTTACAGAGACGACTTGGAGGTTGATGCCCTTATCGTTGGGGGCGGTTTTGCAGGCGTGTTCTGTTGGTGGTCTCTAAAGCAAGCAGGTCTGAACACCGTGATCTACGAGGCAGGCAACGACCTCGGTGGAACATGGAGATGGAACTGTTACCGTACGTCCAATATCTTGATACATTTCAACAGATACACTGACTACGGCTCAAAGCCGGTGCTATGGTCGATTCTGAAGTGCCAGAGTACCAACTATCAATTCCAGAAACTTGGAAAACGCAGGTCTGCTGACGCCCACTTGGGTACTTTGACTGACACCGCCGCAGACACAACTGGCCAAACAATTATCCGACATACAAGGACTTGCGAGCATACTTTGATACCTGCGACAAAGTCCTTGGTATCAAGGAGCAGACTGCATTCCACAGCGTCGTCGTTGGAGCCCAGTTCGACACCAAGGAGGGCCGTTGGCATGTCAAGACCGCCGATGGCCGCAACGCCAAGGCAAAGTATCTCGTGCTCGCAGCTGGATTTGCAGCCAAGCGATACGTGCCAGACTGGCCCGATCTTGACAAATTCCAAGGCGTGGTGCACCACTCATCCTTTTGGCCCGACGAGGAGATGGATGTCCGCGGGAAGAAGTGTGCAATCATCGGCACCGGCGCTACTGGAGTGCAGATCACTCAAGCCTGGGGCCCCGTGGCTGGCAAGCTCAAGGTGTTCC
The DNA here is from genome assembly GCA_026725115.1 of Cercospora janseana. Lineage (NCBI taxonomy): Eukaryota > Fungi > Ascomycota > Dothideomycetes > Mycosphaerellales > Mycosphaerellaceae > Cercospora > Cercospora janseana. The sequence goes on from CM049104.1 coordinate 1,404,306, forward strand.
AGCGCACTCCAAACTTGACAGTTCCCATGCGTCAGCGTCCACTCACGGTCAAGGAGCAAGAAGAAGCCAAGAAATGGTATCCGGAGCTCTTCGATTATCGTGAGAAATGCTTCGGTGGATTTCTGTACGACTTCGCCGAGCGAGATACGTTCCAGGATACGCCAGAAGAACGCGAGGCATTCCTCGAGAAGCTGTGGCAAGACGGCGGTTTTCGGTACTGGGTCGCCAACTACAGGTAAGGATACACCGTCTGATACAATTGATGGCAACCCAATTAACCTCGCTGCAGGGACTATCTCGTCGATGCTAAGGCCAATCGTGCAGTGTATGACTTCTGGCAGAGGAAGCAAGCGGCTCGAATCAAAGACAAGCGAAAGCGGGATATCCTCGTACCGGTGGAGCCCCCGCATCCTTGGGGCGTGAAGCGACCATGCCTCGAGCACTCTTACTTTGAACAATTCAACAGACCGAACGTCGACGTCGTCAATATTAAGGATAATCCCATTGTTCGATGGGATGCCAAGGGCTTCTTCCTTGCGGATGGGACGCACTATGACTTTGATGTCATTTGTATTGGTAAGTTCATATGCGATGGTCACTCACCTTGAGCTGATTCTTACATGCTGCAGCGACTGGTTTCGACATTACGACGGGCGGAATGACCGCTATGGGTTTGAAGTCCATCAATGGTGAACGTCTGAAGGATCAATGGAAGAAGGCTGCCTATACGTATCTTGGCACGACTGTTGCCGGGTACCCGAACATGGTATGTCTACCACACTCGTCTCAACACACGTTTCCCAGCGCTGACTCACGACTCAGTTCCATTTGTACGGACCACAGGTATGAAAGATGCCCGGCGTTCGAGACATGCGACTCACTCTGACTGAAATTCTAGGGACCGACCTTGCTATCCAACGGCCCAACCTCGATCGAAGTCCAAGGCAGATGGATCACCGACGCGATCAAACTCTGCGAGCGTCAAGGTATCAAGTACATCAACCCCACTGACAAGGCCAGCCGCGCCTGGAAAGCCAAGATCAACGAGATCAGCGACAAGACTCTGTTCCCGACGACCAAGAGCACGTAAGTCTCCCATCCCTACCACCTCATCTATCACAGTATGGAATCGAGAACATGGATCTGACTCTACTCTGCAGATACATGGGAGGCTCTGATCCGAAGAAGGCCTTCGAGCAGACTTGTTATGCTGCCGGCTTGTATCAATATGGCAAGGATATTCGAGCCGTGTTGCCGGAATTGGATGGATTCGAGGTTGTCAAGTATTGAAATCTGGGATTTCTTATATCGACTCATTTTTTGTCGTATGGACGTTGGTAGTGTACTTTGTCTCGTTACAGATTGGAAAGTTCGATTTTGCGCCAAAAAAGAAATTGCAGAAGGCATCTCTTTCGTGCATCGGCTGTGTGACTTTCTTGCCTTCGGTTTGACCCATGGCCTGTCATGTGAGACCCAACTCACGTCAGCTCGCGAGCTACTATTGCGATCATATAGGAAGTACGACGTGCTACCAACAATCAACCAAGCTCATGTGTGTCACCGAGATGTTTGACATCAGAGCGTGTGTGATTGCGAGAACTCACGTTATATGATAATATACGTGCTCAACATCTATGGACAACGTAAACTACTTTTGGAATCGAACTTCAACGAATGGCGGTCAGACGGTCCGCTGACTGGGAGTTCTCTCGTACAATGGTGTGTATGTGGCAGTCCTGACGGCAAAATTTTGCGTACCCTCAGCGGTGTTCAGTGCTCAGAGGTGGTCTTGTCGTCGGCAACCTGGCGCGTGGAGTCGCTACCAGCGTCGGTCCCAGTCGTGCCAGGCGAAGCGGCGTCAGCGGGCGAGGATGGCGCCGAAGGAGTGCCGTGATCGGAGCCAGAAGATGTGCCTTCAGTCCCAGAGGTGGTGGTACTTCCTCCTAGTCCGCTCGAGCCAGTGGAGCTTCCAGTCAGACCTCCTAGGCCATCCAGACCACCGAGACCACCGAGACCAGAACCAGATGAGCTGCCACCTAGTCCACCAAGACTTCCGAGTCCTCCAAGTCCTGAGCCAGACGAGCTGCCACCAAGACCTCCCAGACCTGAGCCGCTTGAACCACCGCCCAGTCCTCCCAGGCCGCCGAGACCTGATCCGGACGATCCACCTCCGAGCCCACCAAGGCCTCCTAGACCAGAGGAGCCGCCCAAACCTCCAAAACCAGATGAACCTCCCTCTGAAGAACCACCTGAGCCTCCTAATCCTCCGAGACCAGAGCCGCTTCCAGAGCCGCTGCCTCCCAGACCTCCGAGGCCGGAACCTCCGCCGAAACCTCCCGTCGGCATAGCAGAGCCACTACCTGAGCTGGCCCCCAGACCGCCGAAGGGTGACCCTCCCCCAAGGCCGCCGGTAGGGGATGCAGAGCCGCCAAGACCTCCACCCACACTACCAGACGGGGAGCCGTATTGGCGCTTGTTCATAGAAGGTGGTGTGACGCCGGTCGGGAACGGAACAGCGCCTCCAGTGCCACCCGGTGGCATGGGCGAGTCGCTGCCGCATGGAGGAAATGGGAAAGGTGGGGCTGTACCATTGGGCATTGGGAAAGGAAATGGGAGTCCACCTGTTGGCTTTGGTGGGAACGGTCCGGAGACACCAGTCGGCTGTGGGAAGCCAGTGATTGTCATTGGTGGAAAGGGAGCGGCAGCTGCGATGGCAGCGAACCCGGTGAGGATGGTGACGGGCTTCATTGTGGCTCGTCTGAGGTTCGTCTCGGTCGTTTGAGGGGGTGCGTAGTCGTGCAAAGTCTTTGTCCAATGTGAAGGAGTGATTTGTGGATACCAGATCCAATGAGTGGCTGCGCAGCAGGAGGGCGAAAGGAGATAATGGAAAAGCTTGCGATGAGAAGTTGCGGAGGAGACGAAAAAGGCGAGTACTAGATTCATATATGTACTTACAGTTGTTCCGAACCATCATATAGATGGATATGATTCTCTGTTCGTACTTGATGAAGCTGCATGAACATGAAACAAGCTTTTGTGCCAGGTGTGGATCCACTGAAGTCGATGAGACGCTCGGGTTGTGCTTCCGCGGACGGAGGATGTACAGATTCGGATATCAGGTAGCAGGACTGGAGCAATCAAATCGCGTTCATGAATGCAACAATCACTCCCGAACTTCACATATTGGAGCTCCTCGGGTCGATTCTGGTCCAGAAGCATTTGTGCCCCAGTGAAGGGTGCGAAATGGTGTCATGGCGCTGTATCTGCGACACACTGTTCCAAAGGCGACCAGAATGCATCCACATTGCGACTGCAAGTCGTCAGTGGACACGCAATAGCGTGACAAGATCACTGTGCTGCATCTGCTTGTGTTTGATGGCTACTGTATCGCAACCATCGGCTGATCAGTAACCTTTCAAGCAAAGTGAGGCTGAACATCCTCGGCGGCTCTCTGACGTCGGCGATGACTGGTTTGTGTGGTACCAACGTCGTGCAGACTTCCCCCTCGGTTCTGCCTCCGCGCGGGAAAATGAAGTAGCACGTGTGAAGGAGGAGGGTTGGTGTGCAATGAGGAGTGAGGTTGCACGAGCACGAGTCATGCGGCTGCGGGATGAGCCGCGAGACTGCCCGCTTTTTCCATCATCGTCACTGATCGCGACTCCGACCAGACAGCGACCTCTGCGCGCGCACCACACCAGGAAGCCGCCTTCTTGTCTACCTTTCGCCTTCTTCGCCCTCCTCCACGTCGCTGCCACCGCGCTCGACACGGCGTATGCCATCGCATCATCAGTCCTGTGAGATTGCCGTCCACACTGGTCTTGCGCATCGCGGGCCACTGCACGAACTATTGCACGCTGGGACAGTTTGCTAACCCTTTTACCACAACCGACGTTGCGCGCCGCGTGAGCGCATAGGAGCTTCTGCGATCACGACGCTTCTGCTGGGCAGCGGAACGCCATGGGTCAGCACCGCTCGCCCTCCCTCTCGGACGGCGAGATCAGCAACGGCGGGGACGGGGAGAAGGTCACAAAGAACACATCGCACCGCGCAAGCACCAGTGTTAACAGCTCCACCAGACATTCGAAGTCTTCATCTCGGCCTTTGCACCCCGTCGGACGTCAGGCGTTGATGTATGACTCGAACGCCCACTTCAATGATTATGGCAGAGATCGGGCACGTTCGCGGTCGCCTTACAGAAAGAGAGATCGCTCGCGCTCCAGGTCGCCTTACCGAGCGGACCGAGATGGCGGCAACAAGGAGAAGCGTCGCCACAAGGACGACCATTACGGGCAAGGCAGCAGCGAGCCTCGGCGACACAAGTCTACTTCTTCAGACGACAGACGAGACCCACGACTCATGATCGGCACCCGTGACCGCAGTCGCTCTCCATATCGTGCAGAGGTTCGTACAGCCGCATCGAAGAGTAGTGCGCAACCTGCAGACTGGGAAAGCGCTGCTTCAGACGTCAATGGTAAAGAGCGTGGCAGCGTATCATTTGCACAGTCAAAGACGGATTCCGTTAGCGACTCTCATGTCCCTGCTACTAAAGAGGAAGCAGAAGAACCTTCCGAGCCTCCCAGACAAATGACAGAAGCTGAGCTGATTGAAGAGCGGCGGAAGAAGCGCGAAGCGATTCGGAAAAAGCACGCTGCTGCGGCAGGCACGAATGACTCTCTTCTGCGCACCACTTTAGAGTCCAACCTTCCGTCCGCCGCTCCAACCCCCTACCATGAAAGCAGCGGTCAAGGATCCGTCCCTCAATCACCTCCAAGCTCCCTTAATTCGCCTCGCACACCAATGGAGGCGTCATTCCCAAACTCCCCCGCTTCGCCTGGTTCACCTGCCTTGTTCAACGACGTAGACCTGGCGAACCCATTTCAGCTGGATGCCAACGAGGAGCCAGGGCAGTCTGCTGCTGATTACGACCCGAATAAGGACATGAACGAGGACAGGCCTGATCATAAGCGGCAAGACGTTCAGCCACAGTCGGATCCTGTGGAGCCTACGGCAGCAAAGCCCACAGACGATTTCGACATGTTTGCGGATGACGATGATGATATGTTCGCAGCTGATAACGCCCCACTGCTCATCAATGCACCAAAGCAAGCGAAGACGCTCGATGAGAGTTTACTTGACAACTGGGACTACCCTGACGGTCACTATCGCATCATCAATGGCGAGCTGCTCGACGGAAGGTATGCTGTAGAACAACAGATTGGCAAGGGAACGTTTGCCACGGTTGTGAGGGCCACGGACGCACAAAGCGGCAGGAAGGTTGCTATCAAAATCGCTTGCCGCAACGACACCATGTTCAAGGCCGGTCAAAAGGAAATGCAATTTCTGAACCGACTCAATGAGGCTGATCCTGACGACAAAAAGTGCATCATCCGGCTTTTGGCAGATTTCATGCACAAGGGCCATTTGTGTCTCGTCTTCGAGGGCCTCGAGATGGATTTGCGCGAGACGCTGAAGAAGTTTGGCAGAGACGTCGGTATCAATCCCGAGGCGATACAGATATACGCACGGCAGATGTTCCTCGCTCTGCTGCACATGAAGACTATGGAAGTGCTGCACGCTGATCTCAAGCCGGACAACATCCTTGTCAGCAGCGACAACAAGCTTGTGAAGATTTGTGATTTCGGAACCGCCACACTTCAACAAGATGCTGAGCTAACCCCCTACTTGGTCTCTCGATTTTATCGTGCGCCAGAAGTCATCATTGGCATGGATTTTGATTACGCGATCGACATGTGGTCCATTGGATGCACACTGTACGAGTTGTACACGGGCCGGATCTTGTTCAATGGCGCAGACAACAACAACATGCTGAGGGTTATTCAAGAATGTCGCGGCAAATTACCGAACAGACTCATCAAAAAGTCTCAGCTTGCGGCGAATTACTTCGATGAGCAATTCATCTTTCACGGCCGAGAGAGAGATAAGATGACAGGCAATATCGTATCCAAGCCAATGCATTTTTCGCAAGGAGTAAATGGAAAGGACCTCAAGTCGCGGTTGAGCGCCAACACCAAGAAGATGGACGTCAATCAACTCAAAATGCACAATTCTTTCGTTGATCTGTTGGACAAATGCTTGCAGCTAGATCCCGAGAAACGCATCAAGCCGAAGGATGCGTTGAGGCATCCGTTCATTGCACGCGAGACAGCTCAATCAGCGAAAGCAAAGACGTTAGCTCTGCCAAAGGGCTTTCGACCTGCAGTTGTGCAGCGAGCGGGTTGATTTCAGAGCGGAGTAGTATTTCTTGGACACGGAAGCGATTGGGCTTCTGTCATTCGAGGCTGCAATAATAAGATACGACGACCAGTCCTGTCGAGCAGGACAGCGTGCGTTGCGCCACCTTGCGATGAAAATATCAAATCCATCGCAGAAGTCCATGCTCAGCTCTTCGAAAGAAAGCTACTCGTCAACTTCGAACAGCCGGTACCACTTCACAGTCATCTTTGCTAAAGATCTCGAATGGCTGGCTCTTTCCGTCAGCACACGGCAGTTCATCTCGGCGCTCTGAATCGCGTGAGCTCGCGCATTGTCACAAAGCAATACGTGCAGAATCAGCGAGCAGCGAAAGAGTGAAATGGTGCAGTTTGCGATAGGGCGGTCGCAGTGTTACGACCGCGGTGTCTTTGATACGAGTGGAGCTGTGGCCGTGAAGTGAAAATTGAAGCGCATACATTGAGAGATCCGAGCGAGGAATGAGAAAGTTGAATAGCGCGCGAGCGTCCTGACGGCAGTACGGACAGATTGGGGGCGAAATGGAAATAGCACAGAAGCAAGGAGATGACAGAGCGGACAGCGGTGGTGGGTCCCCAGCGTCGAGAGAGATAGAGTATACCGCGTGCATACCCCTCACGACCATGATTTGCACATATGGTACAGAGCGCAATACATTGCACATGCATTGCTCCTAGTCACATTGTCTCACAACATTTCGCGATGCTGATTCTCCGTCTGCAAGACGATCCGCATCGCTCATCCACTCACAACTCACATCACACCATGAACTACAGACCAGGCTCCATGTCCTGATCTGGGCCGGTGCTCCGCCCGCTGTGACCCGTTCCCGTCTTTGCTTTGTGGTTGATTGATCGTCGAAAAGGCGGTCAGACGGAAATGCTGGTGCAGTAGCTGGCCTCAAGGTCTCTACCCTAGCCGCGCTTGCTCTCGGTACTGCGAAGTTTTCTTGGTAGCCGAAGGATTTGCGCGGAGCTGAGAGCGAGAGCTGCATGCAGGTTCCGCTGCTGTAGCTTTGCGGTTTTGACAGCTGCTTGGTGTTTGCTGGATGCTGGCGGCGCTATAGGAGTTGTAGCTGCATGAAGAGGCATGTGAGCTCGTTGCATGCATTGGCCGACTTCCTCTGTCTGCATTTGCATCGCAGAATGTGAAGGACTGGCGAATGCTCAAGCTTCTCCAGATCACAAGACACCAACTGATGTATCTACAAGCCTGCGATGGACAAGAAGCAATCTACACGTGTCAGTGCGAGGTCATTCTTCCTGCCGCAGCATCAATGAGGATGTATGCACGCACTACGAATAGTGCAGATGAGCACCACTTCAAATTCAATTGACGAACCTCATGCACTCAGATCAATCGCGGTCATGGGTATGGCTGGCATTTTTAAGATACCCATCGCACACTGCTGCAGGCTGAGGTGCCCGCCGAGGATCCCACAAATGTAAAATGCGCCGCAACCGCGTCCTTGAAAGGCGATGCCCGGCTGCGTATTGTGCTGAGACGTAGATTCGTGAGCTCGACTTGGGACGTGGACGGCGATTGTCACGACTGATTGAGAAAATAGGATGAGACGTGTTTGCTGAACACCACCTCGTCTTCGCTAGAACTAAATTGCGCACGTCCTCTTTGCGCTTGAACTCCTGGCGCTACTTGACCAAAATCCGAGAGTCTTCACGAGCAGAGCCTCGGCCATGTGGAGCAGACTTGTCCGACCTGATCTGGCATGACCGACCATGTGGGCACGTGCCTGAGACGTGGCGTAGCCCGTCGTCTAACTAACTAGTGCACCCTGAGCAAGCTATCCTACACTCACAACCACTGCGATCTATGTGGCAGCGTCCTGAATCCCAAGCAGAGGGCAAAAGCAGAGCGCTTCAAACGAAGAACAAGACGGCTGTAGCTGACACCTGGTCCCGTTAGCAAAGGGCTCATGTGTCTCTACGATTTGCTGTGACTCAATTTGTGGATGGACTAGGCTAGCCACGGCCCTGAATTTGCCTGTCCACTATGCGCACTACACACGCATTCGGGCTGTCCTTCTCTATACAGGACGAGGCCGCGTCAGTATTCAGGAAACAGGGCCCAGAGAGCTGTGCGCTTCGAGCCTTCGGTACCGGGTCCGCCTTGTGGGCGCGCATGGAGCGTAGGAGTGAAAAGCATCGCCAGAACTTTGTGTGGCACTTCGCTTGAACAAGGCTTGTCTATGCTTGTTCAGGTCGTTCTCCTAAGTCATGACTTTGCCAAACTGCGGTCTCTGGCGTTCGCATTAACGACCAAGAACAGGCCAGACCACGCCCGGTGTCAAGTTCTGTTTAGACGACCTTTACGTGGCGTAGAAATGGCCAGCTGAGAGCATGTCAACATGCGATTATGAGTATCTGCTCTCTCGCCGACAGTTTCTACGCTCTCGTTCTCCCGATGCACTAGAAGCCTTTTTCAAGATTGATCATATCCAGAAACAGTTCGACAAATTGCTGGTGAGCCATACAAAACCTCGCATATTTGGTGGGCCTCCTTGCCGTGTCCGTTCTTGGTCAGCAATGCAATCAAAACTCGAACAACAATGAGAGCAATTGTGGCTTGGGTGCCTTGCCTCAGGACGGAACAACGGTGTACTATGACCCGACCGACACGGGCAATATCCAATTCTTTGGCCAGAGTGTTCAGCAATGTGCGGCGAACTCTGAAGCTCAAATTGCACTCTTCACTGGATACGATCCAGGAACAGGAAATCAAATCGCAAGCCGCGGTTGTCTACCGCTGGATGGCAACCAGTATGTGCTCGACTGCGACACCAACAAGGGCTCTATTGCCGCAGGGGCATACCACTTTATAATCCAGCCAAACGCCTTTGTCACGGCGTACGTTCGTTTCAATATCGTCCATGAACAGGTGACGGTAAAGGCGGCAACCCCAACAAGCACCGTCACTGCTACCACCTACGAGTCTACAGAAACAACGGTCACATTGACCGACACCGACACAGCAACGTCCGCGCAAATTACAGTCACAACTCCAGATGCTACAGTTGAATCCACGATGACCATCACGCCCGATCCGCTCACCACAACAACTACCCAAACCGGCACCAAAACGATACGCAGCAGGACCATCCACATCACCCATACAACCAAAACCATCACGGCGCCCTGCAAGAAACTCCAGCCCTGCTGTATTCCGCCTGCATCAAAGCACATGAACGGTCTCCCACGCCCACGCGACCTTGTCAATGGAGCAAACGGATATACCGTCACAGGCGACGACGGTCCTCTCACAACAACAGTCACGCCGAACGCGCAAACAGTCACTGTGACCGCGGGCGGTGGCACGACGACCAACACGGACACTGCCTATGTCACCACCACAACGACCGGTCGCTGCCACGCCAGCTACAACCACGGTTGCGGGAGGACCGACGACTGCGTTTTTCAACATCACGCTCGCTCCGGTCACGAACACGGTCACCGCTCACGTGACGTTGACGACGACGAAGACGAAGACGTGCACGGTGGTGTTTACGGATAAGAAGAAGACAACGACGCCAATCTGTAAGCCGGCGCATCGGTATGGGCATTGAGGAAATCGCTCAAGGATGAGGTGGGAAGCGTCGCATCCCGGGGGGGGAAGTAGGGCCATGGAGCAAAGGATGAACGGGTAGCTTTTTTCTCTTCCACCAAAACGCATGCATGATTTCTGCACGCCATCTTTCCGGTCGCCGCAATGTCGACGGCGCTGATGATGAGAGAGGCTCGCAAGCAAAGATGTCGCGAACGTCTGCGTTTGTGCCTCGGAGGCCCGCACGTTTTGACAGGGAATTTGAAATCACGACGAGTTCTTCCCTGTGCATGTGGTGGGCAAAGAATGGCTTGTGCCACGAACGACAGTGTCGACATCGATCCCACGTCATCCAGCCCCAGAATCACTCGCTCTTCCAAGCATTCTCATGCTTCCTGCATGCTTACATTTTCGCCTCCCACTCGAACCATCACCGTGAAAAATGGCATCCTCTCCGATTGCATGCGTTTTTTTTTGCCCCTGGATTCGGTTGGATCTCTCCCCATGCTCGACACCATGCAGCAAGACCATACCAGCCCTTCGTTCTGCGTGACCATTCCGGGCGTCTCCACGAGAGGTCGCTTCGAAGCGGACATGGTCGCCGAAAGTTGCAACCTGGCGTGTAGAGCGGCCTCCGCATTCGCCCTAATGCGCGTCGCCCAGCACGCAGCTTGACTCGTTCGGTCGCGGGAGAGGCCTTTGATTCTTGGCCTTGGTCCAGGAGCCAAAAGCGAGAAGTGAGTTGTGCACACGACTGGCGGAGAGTAGGGCACGGAAGCTGGGTATCTTTTGCGTCAGGGCTGGATCGGCACGGAATTGTAAGTTGCGACGTTGGGACAGCGACGGGAAAGAAGGGACGTACTTCTCGCATCAGCGATGGCTCACATCATGAACACGAGCCACTTGTGATCGTCCTTCGTGTTTGCATCGTCGTATTTCTTGCCTGCCAATGAATAAATCAAACGATGCCTGCCCCTTCCGCTGCATCGGACTTATCTAGACTAGTCACGGGGCTCCATGGCAGCTCAATGACACGGGGCTTCGCTGGCCGTATCCAAGAACATGATCGATATCGTGGGAACCCGCTCCGAAGTATGCTCTCTCTCCACTCTCCTCCGCACTCGAGGCTGTGATGTTGTGAGTTTTGTCAGCTCAGCCGGGACTGAAAGTTGTATTTGACTCGGGCCACTCGCGCAATTGTAAAGCTCTTCACACAAGGACAGAGGAGGCGAGACTATCGCTACAAGAGTAGTTGAACGTGTGACTCGAGCACTTGAATATTTATCGCTTTAGGTCTGCGGGGAAGTTGAAGGGGACAACATATTGAAGGTGTAACCGTGTAAGTGTCCATGCGGGACGAAGAATGTGAGATGGTTTGATGGGACATCGCACACGAATGACCTCACGGCATGAAGAGACAGCTCCGCGCTTCCCTTCTGGCACATCCGTCAAGGAGGGCTTTCTGCTTCTCGCAGCCAGTGAACAGTGAGATGCGAGTCAAAATTGTTACGGCATGAGGGTGGAAGAAATCCTGCCCGAACTGGGAGAGGACAACGGCACGTGAGGAAGGCACCACAGCGACTTCACAGACAAGCAGGGAGTTGGGGCACGACACTCACTCCAACGACTTCCCAACACCAACGACCCTCAATTTCGACCGCCTTCGGTACCACCTGTTGTCAGATAGGGAGAACAATACCATCTTTCAGCCCCACACACCACCTCAGGAGACTTCAAACAAAATCACTTGCAGTCCACCCACCGGATGCACAAAGACATGTCTCCCACTGACACGAACGAACGACTCCAGGGCTTGCCACATTTGTAAAATTGTCGGTAGGTTACGATTCCCTCCCGACATATTCCATGCCCATCATCTGGTATAGCCAGGACACAGTGCCCCACTCGACAGAAGCTTCGAGGAGGTTTCACTCCACAGGAGAGATGTGATGCGATGGGCGGCGCCGCGGCGGGATCTGGAGACTGAGACAACGGGGTCTCTTGTTCGCCATGCTCCATCAGATCAACCAGAGGTGCATAGCGTTTGCCTTGTCGGAAGTTTTTGACGGAACTGTAGGTTGACTGTTGCCGTGGGTTTAGCTGAAACCTGTACCGAACAGAGCCGACATATGGGAGATGCGCAATTGCTTGTTGCGGTGCCCGGGTTCCTGGGAAGTAGGGGGTATGACTGCGGGCGATATGCTCGGCAATTGCTTTTGAGAAGGCGACCTTCTGCAGTCTGCTACTCATTCACCGACAGCCTCGCACGCTGTGCAGGGGGCAGATCAAGGATTGATTGATGGACAGAGGGATGTCAACGTCTCGTCGAGTGACGCGATCTCGGTACGGACCATTCGTGCTTGTCATTACACGTCCAAATATAGGCCACGTTGTAACTCACGTGGCGACTTGCTGGGGATTGTGAACAAGAAGAAGTGGCGTACACAAGGTCAACTGCTCCATTCGAGTCGTTGTTACCGTTGTCGTGAGGTTTCAGTCTCCGTAGACCACAGCCACCTATTCGGCTCACAGGTCCTTCGAGAATTGTGCCTTCTCATCCGCTAATCTCGCAACGGGAACCGCTTCCCAGCAGACCGGGACAGGAAGAGAAGGATGCGAGTGTGAGTTTGGACGTGCAGGAAAGAGTGTTCATGAGTAATGGCCGTGCTTGACGAAGTGTATAGTCAGCACACGCCTAGTTTTGCTATTGGTGGCGCACATTCCGCAAGATGTGGCTCGTGATCAGACAGCAGAGCAGATGCAAGACCTGTCTGAACGGTAGTCTTGAAGCTTATGCAGCTGGCGATGGGCGAGGCTCCAAACTGCGCGACGCACTGGTAGACTTGTTTGTGCTCTGAAGCTTTGCAAGACGCGGACTGCTATGCCGGAGAAGCCGTCACAATGACTGGTTCATCCAGCCTTCCACTTTGCATTCTTAGCACTGCGAGGGCGGCTTTGACGCATAAGACCCTCGTAATGGACCCTGTTCTCTGTACAGTGATCACTGATGCGACTAGGTGGCTGAGTACTTTATGGTGCGCGCCGTTGCAGTTGGCGTGGCGAGCAGATCTCGAGGCGTCCCAAGGCTCGATATGCAAAACGTTGGTTGCCGCGTCTATTGATAAACACGGATGCCTCAGTACAACGTAACTCAGCGGAAGAGCGAAGGGTCAGACGGTGCCTGCGTGAGCCGCGGTGCAACCTCTCTGTCCTTGATCCTGGATTCGCAAAGCGGACATGCGGATGCATCCATCCAGCTGCAAACTGACGTCGCTGTCCGACGATGTCGATGGAGCAAGGCAGAATGGAGAGAAGATGTGCGGCTGCACAGGGCCCGGCTCAGCCTGAGTCGCAACAACGGGGAGGTCGCACAGATGCTGCGGGACTCGGCAGCGAATTCTCGCCCAGCCCGTGATGCTGATGCGCTGGGGACGTCGTGTGTACGAGCGAGGGCCGTGGAAGGGCACGCGTACGTCTGAGGCCAACTGTTCAAACCAGGAGACGCATGCAGTACCGTTTGGTCTTGAATTCAGATCTAGCAGCGATGTTCCCAGCGCTCGGGCATTCCGTCTCGGGCGCTAAAAAGGTTCGATGGCAGCTGAAACGCTGCGCCGTTGCGAAGCGGGTCGTCCAGTGGCCGACATGATCGAGAAGGAAGAGTCTGATCGCATGCTGGCGACGGCGTTGGAGACGCATCAGGACACGCAACCGGAGCGGGAAGCCGGTCCCAGTCGTCGCGGGCGACGCAGGTGAAGGAGGCTGTGGCTCGTCATCCACGTCTGCGCTTCCGCACCGCACATGTCGTCAACCTCGACTGCGTCACATGATCTGCGACTTGCATTGGCGCTGACGATGAGAGAGGGTGCAGGTGTCTTGCCGCAAAAAGCTTCCTGGCGACTGCCGCTCGCTCTGCAGATGGCGAAAACGAGTGGGAGACGCACAAGCTCGAGTGCGTACAAGAATACCCACTTGCAGCAGCCTGGCGGCATGCATGCTTGTATGCAGCTCATCCGTCCCGTCGTGCTCATCCCTCCACAACGTCTGATCCAGACTCCCGCGGCGGCCGCTTGGGCAAAGGTGTGCCCAGCAGTCGCAAGGAAGTGGTTCGTACACACACCCACACCCAGACGGCCTGGGCCCGGGCGGCGGAGGAGACGACACACACGCGCGAGGCTGCGCGATCCGGGCCAGCAGCCCTGCGGCCTTGGTCTGGGACGCTGCAGCTGCAGCCGCCTCTAGTGTGAGAGAGATACAACAGCAGTAGAGAAGGAAAATTGCTGCGTGTCACCGTGCAAATCTGTCTCCACGTGCGTGCGAAGGGTGGGACCCGACGAGCTCCGTGCACCAGTAGTTCTTCCTGGGCCAGGGAAAAGTATTGGCGTCCGCCGCAGCGAGACTGCGTGACGGTCGATTGCAGATGAATCATGGGGAGCGGGTCGGCAGGGCAGAAGAGGCGGGTGGGTGGGTTGGTGGGTGGATTGGTTGGTTGGTTGGCTGCCTGCACCGCAAGGGACCGCAGAAAGGACCAACAAGAGGGCACTGCGTCACACACACACACACACAGTCCGACAGCAGGCTCGCCTCGAAATTTCCAGAGCAGCCGCGGCTGCGGCGGGCGACAGGCCCAAATCGGACATTACAACGCGTGCTATTCCAAGCCACCTGCCCACGACCATGGCCCAATCCCATGGCCATCCATGGCAATGGCAAGCTTGCATGGAAAAAGTCTCGCTATTCGTGTCGAGCGAGGTGTTTCACACAGTCGAATGCATCGTACCATGGAAAGAAAAAAAGAGGCACGATGCACCAAGTTTGACCCTGACTCTCCGCTGCGGATGCTTTCGAAAACGGTCCACGACCAGGTTGTTGACTTGGAGGGACAGCCCGAGGCCACCTGCTCGGGGCCGACATGTGGAGGTGAGACGTGGTAGACACGGTTGAGGAGCGAAGAAGTGTGCATGGAAGTGCCGTCACAGTGTGGAAAGAGGATCGAGAGCATTGGATTGGCGTGTAGCAGGTGAATAGTAATATTTTGTGACCCGCGAGGGCAGTAGTAGTAATACTTGTACAATCGTATCGAGGCCGACTGTGACCTCTCCTCCAAGAGCGACTCTGGTGCTCATGATACATCCCTTCGTTGATCTCTAGTCGTGATGCTCGTGTGGAACGCCCAACAAATGCCTGAACAGCAAGCAACATCAACAACAAGACTCCCCTCCCCTTCTATTCTGATTCTCCTGTCGAATTTTGGTGGCCGAATTCTGTGGCTCCCTCCTCACACACACATGTCCATTTAGTTTCCCACAACTCCATACGAAAACAGATAGAAAAAATTTCCTTCCTTCGCTAAACGTTCAAACAGATGGGGGGTATCTTTTACATTGCCCTTTCCGGAGAGCAAGAAACAACGCCGGGGGGGAAGCTGGTCCAGGGGAAGCCCTCTTCCACAATGGCGGAAGACGGGAAGGCGGATCAAGAGATGTCCTGGGAATTATGCACAAGCGAAGATGGAGATGCAATATCCGAGATGTCTCAAAATGTCGAGGCCCAGGCATGGCTGGGCATATTGAAGTTGGCCAACATTTGCCCGCATCGGCCACTGAAGTTTGGGAGGTGGCCAAAGAAAGGCCCAGAGTAGACCGAATGCACGACTGGCTTGGCCTGCGGTGCATAGATGGTAGGCTGAGGTGTGCAAGGCCCTGATGTGGGTGGGGTGTAGAGGACCGGTTGGTGTGGGAGATACTCGGGGTTGGGTGCCATGCACGGCTGTGCAGACAGGTCCAAGTGAGGAACAGGCTCGTAGGCACCGTTGACAACAAAGGTATTGTCCATGGGCTTCTCCAAGGGACTGTAAGGGGGGGTGACGGGCGCCGATGATGGATTTGAGGAGTCCTGGGTCGTGAGGCGTGGGCAGCGCACGATGGACTCGCGCAGCTCATCCAAGCCAATCCTCCGGTACGGGTTGACCTCAAAAATGCGTTGAAGGATGGCATTGAACTCATCCGTGACAGGAAGAATTGACTGCAAGAATTTGCGATCCTTCATGTAGGCGCGAAAGGTAGGATCGTCCATTGATGCCCGCTTCCATGGGTTGCGGCCGCATGTCAGGTTGACCAGAATCACGCCCAGGGACCAGACGTCATTGGGTGCGGATGCGTAGCATGCATACGGCTTGGGATTGGGGTTCTGACATTCTGTAGAGCATCAGTATATGCGCTATGAGGAGAAGGGGGAAGGCCTACCAGGAGACATGTAGAACGTCGAGCCACATCCAAAGTCTGAAGTCACACGTTCCTGTGTGGCGAGGCCAAAGTCGGCGAGCTTCGCGGTCCATCCGTTGTCCATGACGAGCACGTTCTCCGGCTTGAGATCGCGGTGGAAGATACCTCGAGCGTGGCAGTGCTGCACCGCCGAAAGGATTTGCAAGAACACCTGCTTGGCCTTGAAGTCCTCTCCCACATAGTGGCCTTCCTCGGTGATCTTGGTGAACAAATCACCTTCTGGGCAGTACTCCAGGACGACGTAGGTGCAATCAGGCGAGTCCAGAATCTTGACCAAGGAGACCACATTGGGATGCTGACTGGCAGCATAATGCAGCTGGATCTCACGGTCCTGGAATTTGCGTTGCCGGGCGTCGAGGCCGACCTTGTTCAGGGCTTTGACGGCATACTGAGCATCAGTTACCACGTCTCGCGCCCTGTACACGGTGCCGTATGCGCCGACGCCGAGAACGCCTGTCAATTGGATGCTGCCGGCCAAGATCTGTCCTGTGCGGTCTTCTGGGCTGCAAAGTCCAGATGGTTTGGGAGAAGCTGGGGGAGTTGGGAGCATGATCGTGAGGGCAATGGTTCCGTCCCACAGGGAAGAGGTCCGGATCGCTTCTCACAGGCTGTCCACACTCATAGAAGCCGGACGAGGAGAAGGTCAAGTGGAAAGGGCGACGTCCGGAAGCAAGAGACACGGTCAATGATCGCAGGATCGATCGAAGATGAAGCACACAATCCCAGATAAGAAGGAATGTTGTGGATGAATAAGCCTGGGAGGAGAGAATGTTGTGCGGTAGTGGTGGTAGTAGTGGTGACAAGGTGCGGTCGTGATGGTGTTGTTTGGATGTCGTTCAAGTGATGTAGTGAAGGCAATAGCGGGGCGATAACCGTTGTGATAATGCAGGCACCCTGGTCCGGGCGGCACAGTGAGCAGTTATTAGGGAGGAATACGCTAAGGAGCAAACGGGCGCGGCTGCTGGTGGGCTGGGCGTTGGATAGGCACACGCTGCATAAGTCCTGGCAGCCTTTTTTTTTTTTCAGCGAGGCGGCAGTCTCCATGGGTGCGTCTGGTCTGCTGTCAACACGACACATCCACATTGGCCCTAGCGGCCACGGATCCCTGGAGGGCATGGCGCGCGCACTAGCGGCCTGCACGTCCTGGTCATGCCGGCGCCGCTGCTGCTATTCTGTTTCCAGCCGCGAGCTACCAGCAGCGGGACACCCACTACGGGGGCAGCATCAGCAGCAGCAGCAGCAGCAGCAGCATCATCATCATCATCATCACCGCGGGCCTTGGCCTGCGGGCGTGCATGGGTCGCCCGCTATGTACCGCTGGACCGTCGGGTGCTGCTGCTGCTGCTGAGCTGGACGCGAGGCGTGCGTGTCAGTTGGTCCACCGCGCATGGAGTGGCCCAGCGCCACCCCGCTACTGCATGCGTCCCACTCGTCCTTTGTGTCGCCGCCAGCCTTCTCGCCCATCCGCCCACTCGCACACGCAGCCGGCTGGAGCGGCAGCAGGCTCTTCGATTCGCTGCGCGACGTGACGACTCTGGCGGCCCAGGGCGTCTGTTCGCGAGCATTCCTGGCCAGCGGCGCAGTACACAACAGGCGCTTCCCGGCATGGCGCAGGGAGCTCGGGTGCCGGGGTGCTGATTGGCTGCTGTCGGGCCGGAGGGAGATGGCCTGGCACTCCACGCTGAGACAGGCACACGATCGACTGCTCATCAGCCCGCCGTCGGTCGTGACCCGCTCACGCACAGCAGCGCGCCCAGCAGCAGCAGGAGAGGGCGGCGACGCTGCAATCCGCCGGGCGTTGCGAAGCTCCGTGCGCTGCGAGGCAGATGGGAGCCAACAACGCCCCGCTTCTAGGCGCGGGAACGATCTTCTCGAACTCCCCCGCTGCGGCCTGTCAGACGCTGCTTGCGCGTGCTGAGACTTTGCCTGTGGCAACCCTACCCGCCCCAGCGACGACATGGCATCCCGGCGTGATTGGGCCGAGGGCAGCAGCGTCCCGCCAAGGCCTGCCGTCCCTCGTCGGTACTTTGCCCTGTGCCACGGCGACGATGATGATGATTGACTCTCGCTCGTCAGGCCGTCTGCGCGCGACCTGTACAATAGCGCCCAGCCTCCTGCACGCGACGCTGCTGGGGATACATGCACGCGGCCGTGAACACTCCGGGTCCGCGCGCGCACTCGCTCGTCCCTGTGCGGCACGTTGTCGTCGCAGCGCACACCCCCTCGGCCTGAACGTCTGTCTCCAGCAGGAGTGGGGAGCCTCGCGTCTGAGATTGCCTGGTCCCAGTTCGAAACTCTACGAGGGATGATGCTCGGTGGACATATGATTCGGCAGCTGCACGGGCGCTAGCAGAAGCGTATCGCTCGAGTGCCCGTCACGTGTCGCCAGAGTCCATTCCATGTCATGGCCTGTCCCCCAGCGTTGAATGGCGTCGTGTTTGAGATTTGTCCTGCCTGGGTGGCATCGCTACGCCAGAGCGGACGGGAGGAGCGCCTGGATGCCTAGCTGGTGCGAGAGCGCGACGACGTTGCCTTGCCACGCCGCCAGTATGGGGGTGTCACCGATAGTGCTTCCGCGCACAGCCAAACGACCCGCGGCGGCCTGCGGTGCGAGAACACCCACTTGTTCCTCTGTGTTTCACCCGGCGCATCATCACGTGAGACTGGCCGCCGTGGAGAGATCGGCGGATACGACTCGCCAGTGGCCGGCGTGCCTTGTTGCTGTGCCACCACCTTCATGCCCGGAGGATGCTGGAGGCAGCGGGAACGAAGCTCGCTCTGCAGCAAGTCTCCCTCCGCGGCCCCAGGATTCGTCGGAGCTCACCAGGACCACGTCACCGAATTTCCGCTCTGCGTCGCGCACGACCACATCGCAGTCTAGGCCTCGTGGCCGAGGGCATCTGTGTGGCTTGGAGCGCAAAAGCTCCGTACACGATGCGTTGCAGTAGCGCCTGATCTAGCTCCAGCGTTCCCAAAAGCTTACACGAAGTCTCTGCATGCTCGCTTGTCGAGCTAGTCTCAAAGAAGGCATGTGACCTGGGAGATCCGTGTACTTTGTCTGCCAGGCTAGCAACATCGTAATTCGTGAGTGGGCGGTGGGCCAGCCGCAAGGAGCAGCACTCATCTGCGAAGGAGAGCTATCGAACGCCGCCGGCATGATGCAAGCATCCGTGCACACGGGTGTACCTAGCAGCAACCACGACCAAGTTTCGTGATCCGCCGCCTCTCAGGCAGCTCGCATGGTGACACGGCGCGACTGGGCACAGAGGTGCACGCCGATCTTGCCACTGGCGACGACCTGGGACTACAGCTCTCACCGAGGATTGTCAGCACTCTCGTACCTGTCTAGCGCCGAGCGTCCCGTCGATCAATGTCCGCAGAGTTTGATGGAGAGCTGCGAAAATTTGCATGCCCCTACGTCAATTCGTCTGACGCTCACGTGTAGGAGGGCAGGGCAGGGAGCGACGAGAATCGTGGTCGGGACCCTGGCACGGGATCGAACATGTCGCCCAGTGGCATGCATGTCCCTCCGCAGGTGTGGCATCAGTCTGACTGTGCGAACAACGGGAGCAGCAGCATCCCGATGTCGTCGCAGCGGTCGTGGTACCTTGCACACGTCTCACCCCCGATCGTGGGAACACAGGCAGTACGTACTGCCCTCACCCAGCAGATCGTGGACGAGTGCCAGCACCGCCCTCCCCAGCACCCGGCAGCGGCACGCGGACACGCGCTGATGCCGTCGCGATGCTTTTGACCTTCACGACAGAAGGAAATGGCCGCATCTCGGCTCACCGTCGCCCACCACCATTCCCCAGCCAGGGCACCCTCCATGTCACGGCGGATGCGTCAGTCTGCTCCACAAGCATCGCGGTCGCATTGCCGAGTGCGTGTGCGGGCTGCAGACGAAGTCTCACCAGCGCAAATGTCGACGCCGTGACTTCCATGCTGCCAATCATAGGCAATAGTGCTGCTCGCTTAGGTGCATCCCCGACGCCTGAGGCATTTCGGGACTGCGTCTCCACTCGACGCACGTCGCATGCCCATCGCTTCATCAAGCAGCCCACGGTGATTTTCGCAGCGATCGGGATCGAGACGTCGTTGGCCACCGCTCAACGGCCTGGTGAAGCGCGCGCGTGCTACACTTCTGCCATGCCAAACTCTCGAGGAGTGTCTGGTAGCGGGCCCCCAGCTGTGGTGGAGCGTGGGCGCAGCCATACGTCCTCTTGCGCGTAAGCTACAGCTCGTGCCGCCCGCTTGCAGACCACACTGTCCTCTCGTGACCGTGCCAAGACGTGGTCGTGAGTGTGTGGCTCGGTCCCGAGAGGATACGAGCAGTGAGAGGCTGTTGTTGGACGCTAGGGGCGCCAAGTACGAACGTTTATTCAGGACTGCAATACCTCACCGTGGCGGGCGGCAGGCCTCACAATCGCGACGACTGGTCCTCCGGACACATACCGTCGGAACCACCGTAAATCGCCCTCCTTCGCGGCCTCTTCCTTTGAGGTATTTGCAGTGGGCGCAGTAAAGTCGCCATGGGGCGCATGCTACCTCGACATGGTCTTTGAACCGGGGCCACTGCAATGCAGCCACCAACTTTGGACAAGAATTTGCAGGTCATTTCGCCATCGTCGACTCGAGCGACGGACGCAAACTACCCATCTTACACACGTGTCTGGACTCTGGTGATCCTGCGATCGAGGAAGACTGAGGCATATTTGCCGATATGCTAGACGCTCGCGTTGAGCGCACGATGGATGCCACGCGCAAACCCTATGGCTCACGCCACACGGCCGCGGCAAAAGCAAGCCTCGTCCTAGCAGTCTTCCATTATCGCAGCCCGGTGCCCTGAATGTACGATTCTAGTCGTGCATCAAAGGGAAGACAAACGACCGAAGCAAGGTCGAATACGACTAGCCTCAGCTGCACTACTCGTCAAGATTGCCTCCGGGGCGCCAATATGCAGCTGGCTCGACGTCCATCGTGCTTGCCGCGAGGTGCACTCACTGGTGTTCCAGACCTTCCGCGACCTGCCGCGTGGACACGACTGACAACGCCGGACCCGTGTGAATATAACATGTTCATAGCTGTGCCTGCAAAGCTTAGTTTGGCGCGAACTCGCACATTTCGAGACGCACTCATTTGCGGAAGCATTAACATCCCTTGAGCGGTATGAACCATCAATCCCACTGCAGTAGCACCATGGAGGTCAATCTGCCGCAGCCCGGAGACCGCTTGGCGATCACGCCAATGTGATATTGGCCCAACACATTCACACACACACACACACTCACGCACATGCGGACACTTCCTCCGACGTGATTACCAACACCCGAAATGAACGTCTCGGTGTTGCAAAATCCCAGAATGCTCGTGGGAGATGTCCACGGCCTGTAGACCTTAATTACGCCGGCTAGTGCCATGTGCGAGATGCGTGCGAAACTCGCTGCGCTGGGTGACTCCTCTTCGTCTGTGCTCCAACAATGCTGTCTCAGGCCCGCTGTCGCGATGTCCAAAAAAGCTCACCTCCGACGCTGATAAGCTGATGAGACAGTCAAACGCAATTGCGAAGACGCCGACCATGGGCCTGGTCTTGTCAACATCGCAATCGCGAGGTGCCGCTCCGCTAGCGACATCAACCTGCTGTTGGATTGCCAAGTAGGGCACATGCTGACCCGATGATGGAGCGAAGTTCAACCGCATTTGTTTAAGCAATCTCACGGTCGCACCATCCTCGAAGCTGCCAGAGCATCGGCCAAACCCCGCAAGGCGTTATTATAGAAAGGGCCTTATGCTCAGCGATGACAAGCTTTCACGGCGAAGTCGACTGTTATCAGAGAACAGGACGTGAGCGTGGCGCCAGAATCTCATCAGCGTTGCCGGGGTTGACAAACTGCGATGAGATGAGGTCGTTGGTGATTAACAGGCTCGCAACTCTACAGGGAGCGTCGCGCTCCTGATCAAAGTTCATAAAATGCCCGCCTGCTCCTTCAGATTCACAGTCGGACAGGGTATAATGTCTGCCCTAAACGCTTTTGCCAACAGCGCCTTCATCATAGACCAGCACAAACTTCCCCCTGTCGGCCATCAATTCGCACAAGCTACTCTACTTTTGCTCCCACATTCCTACTTCGGTTAGACGGCGAAGCAATCACCAGCGTCGCTGACACGGCCGAACTTCTTCCACTAGCATCCAAGTCAGCGGCAGCCATCGGCCTCCCTACTGGCGACCAGCAGCGCACAAAACAAGCGTCAATCCAGCGTAGTCTCTCCTTCTGCACTAGCAGCCCTAAAGACTGTCGGCCTCTGCACGGAAACAGGGAACTTCTCGTGAGCGACTCCCCAAGCTCATTCACATGCCGTACGGTTCGCACCAACAATTCGGCTTCGCCCGGTGCTATTACTACCCCGTGAATATCGACCAACCGTAGCTGATCACCGACATCATCATGCAGGCCACGAAGAATGTCGGCGATGACTTTTAGGTCGGCGGTGAATACATTCGCTGGCATGTGACATGCTATGCATCAGCGCTTCGTTTCGGACGACGTCTAGCACGGAAGATAGCGCCACGTGCGGCATGAAAGCATAACCAGCCAACATATGGCGAAGCAGTGAGCCAGTAGTCAAACCCGCACGAGTCTCGTCAGCACGTCATCTTCGGGCGTCGACTTGTGGTTGTCTCGGGTCTCGTATGTTCCACCATGGACGCTTCCCACCTGGACTTCGAACGGTCTGACCCATCTTGCTAATTCTGGCTAGGCCGACCATAGATGGAGTGGCGCCGTCGTGGAAACAAAATTGGAACACTGAGTCGGGACATGTCGGGCTATAGGCAGTCAGTGCAAGCTGCGAAGGGGGCCCTCGGCATCAATGTCGCCCGGTGGTGGTGAGGGCATCAGCTGACTTGTCTCTGGACCATATGCGACACATGTAGTCAGCGCTATACTGGAACGTGAGGTCATGATGTATGAGTGAGGCAATGTTGCCTCGCACCGAGATTACGTGAACGATGGATGGCCTCGCGACAACGAGGAGACTTGTGACGAGGAAAATTCTCGTGAGACAAATGCCACTTTGGCTGCCCGTGCGACTTGTGCTGACCCGAGAGAAGCGTCATATTGTGAGTCAGTGTGGTGGCTTCCGGAGTGCGAAAGCCATTGTCAGGAGGATAGCGTCGAGTTCGACGTTTCCTATGGACGCTGAGGACACTCAGCGATCGAGCTGGCACCAAGCTTCGCCCCTCTCGCGAGGGCCCCCGACTTCTCCTTCACCTCCTGCCCCTCAGCCATCTGCAAGTCGATGTGGCACCGCACTCCAGTCCAGGCAGCTCGCAGCACAGAGATCGTCCACGTTCAATACATCCGCGCCCTCGTCCACCAGAGTCTGCCAGATGTAGTTGCGCAGAGAAATAGGCCAAGAAGGCGTATCCCAGTACCTAGCTTTCAAGCCCAACTTCTTCGCGGCCGCGATCTCAGTACGGACGAGACGTAATTGCTTGTCTGAAAGCTCTCCCATTTTCACAAGCCCGATGCTCTTTCGGAACGATGTGCTGGCATAGTAGGCGATGCTACTGTTCCAGAAGTTCATCCCTGGGCTGTCGATCATGGGGTCTTGTACAGTTGCTTTGTCTACTGCCGAAGCATCCAGTGTATCCATGGGAGCATCGATGAAGAGTGTACGAAAAGGGCTGCTGTCGTGCATGAGGCTGTCGGGAATATTGCCTGTGACGACGACTGTGATCGCGCTTTGCACATGTGTGAGTCCGTCGGCGTGGCTGAGGTACCCTCGCTCACGAAGTACGTCTAGTTGCTTCTCGACTTGCGGCAGCAGTGCTTCTGGGTCGGTCTTGAAGTCGAGTAGGAGTGTGAGAGTCTGGTTGGGAGACGTACTGAAGACGCCTGCTTGTGAGGTCCCGTTGACCGCATTTCTGGTCAGGCCACTATGATTAGCAAATGTATGCTTGGTTCGTCGTTTATGGCTGACGGGAAATTGGCAGGATTTGAGCTCGATGCGAAAGACTTACGCTCGTTGAAGCAACTCGAGGAGCGGCTCGAGGTACATATTGGAAAGTGTACGTTCCCCTGAAAGAGTCGAGCTTTTGTGACCGACCCTGAGGTCTCCGCTTACTTCATCGAGCCATATGTCGGCTTCCACGCTCGTGCATCCTGCATGTAAGGCGTCGAACAAAGGTTTCTCCCTCCAATAGTCGTTGTGCGAGTGGCACGGCACTGGGATGACATCCTCCGTAGGCCGAGTGAGGTCGAAGACGCCGCCGGCGGGAGTGCAGCCGCGGACGCGCTGGGTGTAGAGTGCTGATGTGAAAGAGTGGTGTCCGAGACCGACGAGTACTAGATGGATGAAGCCGCTGCACACTATCAATGATTGCTGTTGGTGAGATGGTCCAGCGCTTCACTTACAATGCTGCCAAATTCACGGCGACTCCAACCGCGAGAATGAACACGACGAGTCTACATAGTTTGCTGCGCCGACGAGACAGTCGAGGTTGAGGACAAGTATTCTCAGAGTCTCGTTGAGACTCCGGTGAGGGACATCGATCACGTTCGCTCGCCATTGAAGCCCGACGCGATATCGACAACAATCGCACTCCGTCCATTGTTCCTCCCGATGGCACTACGGAGAAGCTCCCATTTTGAACAATGGTCGGACACGTATAGCTTCATAGTTTGTTTACATCGGCGCTCACCAGGCATCCGAATAATGCACCTGCCACCCGGAGCCAAGTGGCATTTCAAACGGCGTAGGTGAACGTATCAACCCTTCCTTCA
Organism: Cercospora janseana; assembly: GCA_026725115.1. Taxonomy (NCBI): domain Eukaryota; kingdom Fungi; phylum Ascomycota; class Dothideomycetes; order Mycosphaerellales; family Mycosphaerellaceae; genus Cercospora; species Cercospora janseana. The sequence continues at coordinate 1,429,180 of CM049104.1, forward strand.
CGGCCGGAGTTCGACGAGGCGGGCTACTAGCATGGGCTATTGTCTTCATCAGACCCGTTTGCGTACGCGTCCTGCTGTCAACCCTGAAGCTATCTAACTGGAGCGGTCGATGCGCGTTGCGATGATTTGTGCGCAACATCTTCCAAGAAGGTTCTAGCATAAAGATCCTTCTGCACATCTGAGGCTTTGGATGGCGCGCAGGACGAGGGATAGGACAAGCGTAGCGTCCCACGTGACACGATATGGAGCTTCAAGGGTGTTTCACTCGCTCAATACATGTTCCGATGCATGTGTTGTAGCAGTCGATGCCGCAATGAACATATGTCTTGGCGTTCCATGGTACCAGGGGCTTGCATTGCACCTTCCAGATGCAGATGGATGGGAATGGGCCGCTGATTAGCCAAACCACTTCCTACCACGAAACATGGGGATAACATCTTATTCAGCGGGGCTGAGCTGGCCACGAGTCGCAGCTCCATTAATCGTGCTGCGCGGCGCCGGGGACGATTGGTGGTAAACGTCTGCCTGAAGGATTCGTGCGCTAAGCAGTCCGTATTCAGGCAATGGCTTGCACATTGATATCAGGCATCATAGTTCGCCAGCCATTGACTCGAGCGTCTCCTTTAGCTCCGTAGTCTACTGTTGTGAGGCCGCGTCAGCTATGCTCGATGTGCTAAAAATGAATACGCACTCAAAACGTCAAGCAAATCAGTACGCTCATTGATGCCTCATGCACTCGATTGAGCATTCATTGTGCATGAGCCCGATCGATGAATACCAAGGAAATTCCCCAGCCTTCTCATCGGCAAGTCATTGTCGTCAAACGTTGTTGCTCCATCCTCATGTGTATGCCTACCTCTATTAGCTTTCCTGACACAAATTTTTGTATCTTGTGGGCCCCCCAGTGCAAAAAACACTACATCGAACCATCACGATGCATATAGCGTCGGGCACATATTCAGACGCCGCGTGTCCGAAGCTCTGGACGTCTTTGCTCTATTGGCCTGGCCCACTTCACCTTCGCAATCCAGCTTGGCAAGTAGGATCTCGTGGAGATGATGACAGAGGAAAGAACACGGTACATCAGAGCCGCAGCACCATACATCCTGATTGTCTTGAAACTTCCGCGTATTGAGCTATACCGTACGACTCCTCTCACGTAGATCGGATAACATACGCTCCTCCTAGCTATAACGCTAGCCGATGAGGATGACTATACGAGCAAGCCAGCAGTTGGACGCCGACATTGGTTGGCCACAGGCCGAGACGAGGACGAGCATGTCGTGCTAATTCTCTCGAAAGATTCAAGAAGCCTGCTTTCCGACCTCGAAATAGTGCCGCAAAGGATTGCGATCTGTGCAACATACTGGATTGTCCTCCTCACGATCGCGGAGCGATTAATACAACGCTGTCACGGGCAGAGGGAAATGACCTACCAAGCGCAACGCTGGCAGCAGTTCTTGCTCTCCGCGGTGGGTAATGTCGGTGCTATGGGCGTATGGAAGCTGTTTTCTTGATGGCGAGGATACGATTGAGCTGCAGAGACCCGGCAGTCGAGGCTTGCTTGAGAGTTCGCCGATGGATAGCAGTCAGCGTACCGCTGCGAGGCCTGCATTGTCGTATCTACGTAGTCTGGCCCGTCTCAGAATGATGCTCGACAGCGGCAAGAAAATCATAACAGGAGATATCCGTGTCATATGTGGCCGTCATACTATCTGCTGTGAACGTCATGCTGTCGTCGCACCGGAAGGGACCAAACGCTCTCCATCGACGAGCGACCGCGCTGATGCTCGTCGCTCGAGACAAGAAATGTCGGACAACGTGCAGTGAGGGGCGAGGATAAGTGAACAGTCGCGTGTGAAGACGCGACCCTGGGCGCGTCCCGGGTGCCCCACCTCGGGGGCCGCCGAGGCCTTTTTCGAATGGGAAAATGTTAGTCTCGAATGTCTCATACTGGGCTTGATATTTTCCCTCTTCCGACGGTAAGTCTAGGTTCACATCCTCTTGGTCGTCAACAAGCCACTGATCGCAGTAAGCGGCACTTGTACAATCCGACAAAATGGTAGAGAAGGTGTGGATCACATACAACCAGGTAAGCGGATACCTGCCCACATGGGCTGGCACATGGATCGCATACCAGCGATTCGTCTGCAGACTCGGTGACTCGACAGACCTGGTCCATTATGAGGATATTGACAGAACGGATCCATAGGTCCACAAGCTGTGCCAAGACGCGGCCCCTCGCATCCTCAATGACTTCCAGCCCAACCTCATGATCGCCATCGGTGGTGGAGGTTATGTGCCCGCTCGCATGCTCCGATCCTCGCTCAAGCAGACCGGCGCCCCCAACATCCCCATCCAGGCCATCGGTTTATCGCTGTACGAGCAACTCGGCACCGACAGCCAGGTGGAGCAGCCCGGCACCAAAGTCACCCGCACGCAATGGCTCGACTTGACGAGTCTCGAAATGGCAAACCTGATTGGCAAGAATGTGCTGATCGTGGATGAGGTGGATGACACGAGGACAACGCTTGAGTACGCGGTCAAGGAGCTGCAGAAGGATGTCGATGCGGCCGCGAAGCAGTTGGGCCGAGAGGCGGAGAGCACGAAATTCTCCATTTTCGTGCTGCACAACAAGGACAAGGTCAAGAAGGGCACATTGCCAGAGGAGTTGATGAGCAGCAACAGATATTTAGCTGCGAGGACAGTGCCCGATGTGTGGATCTGCTATCCGTGGGAGGCTCAGTACGTTCGGAAAAGAGTTTCACGGCTATGGCGAAAACAACTAACCTGTGCGCAGGGACATCGACGAGCACGACCGCATGGCACAGCAACAGACGATCGAGTGATGATGCGCAACGAGGAATGGATAGAAGAATGACTGACGAATTGCTCGGAACGAACACTGCTGAACAGCAATAGATCAGGTACTCCGGCGTCGAAGAAGCTCCGAGTCTGAGTGCTTGAAAAGCGCTGAGGGATAGAAAGGAGATAAGAAGACCGCCGGAATGGACGCCTTCGCAGGCGCTACAATATCAGCTCAAGCAAGAAGAGATCACGTCTGCTTCCTGGATGCTACGTGCAATCGAACCGACATGGCGTTGCTGCATGTCTTCCGCGTCCGTCTCGGGACGATACTTGCAACACTTCTACAAATCATCCGTCTGCCAATGCGTAGTGGCGATCTGACCTGCGTTCAATCTCATCCGTACCAAAGCTCCACGCATTACACTGTCTGAGGACGAAGATGGCAGACGGGCTGGAAATCCTGAAAACAATGTATTTGTTCTCCCTGACAATTTGGACTCCGCCCATTGTTGATGTGGCCAACACTTCAATACGGTGAAGTACACTGACAATATCTTCTTGTACTACTCTTTGTCTTGCTCGCATATTGACACAGCGTCTTTGTTGCTCGAGCATGTCTCACGATAAGCTTCCTCTCTTGCAGTAGATTCCGACCTCGCACTTCGAACAATGCCATTCTCATCAGAAGTAGTTGTTGCTGTCTCTGTGCAGAACACATAAGATGTAGCCTCTTCGCCGTCCTCAATGCCAGAGATTATCAAAACACCAAGACATGGTCGCCGTACCTCATTGAACGACCCACGACTCCAACATGCCTCGATCACTCCGCGACACGTATGCCTGGGATCTCTCCTTGATCGAGAGAGAAATCTGTGAGATCAGTGTCTCGATGGACGACATCCATGTGCGGATTCGCTACCGTCGTGACCACATTTCTCGCTACTATTCCAAGCTATTCATCTTCCTATTATGGATCTTCTTCCGGGTATGGATATCCACATGCGTCAGTGATGGCGCGTGATGCGGAGATCGATCGTTTGAACAAGGAGCTTGATGAACTCAAGGCGAAGAAGAAGGCCGCAGAGACTCGTGCAACGGGCCTCACAACTACCATCTCTGCCCTGGACAGAGATCGTGGAGGCCGCCTTGCGCCACGAGAGCCAACGGTCGAGCAGTGGTACCAGCGACCGTCTGGATACTTGTCAGACGCTCGCCCAGGCGCTTCTCCAGCCCATCGTGCCCCGGCTGCTCGCGCTCATCCTTCTCGTGCACCGGCACCTGGAAACGCTCCGCAGCACACTGCACCAGCTGCCTCGCCATGCCCTCCACAGCACGAGCAGCGCATTCCGACTGTTCAGAATGGAGTTCCGTTGAGTCGTGTCAAGACTAATGCTCAGCGCATGCCAACTGTGCAAGCAGCATCTCCAAACCCTGCTCAGAATGGTCAACAAGCCCCGACCGTTCAAGCCGGCTTTCCATTGCCTCGCACTCAAGTCAATGGGCAGCATGCGCCAACAGTACCCGCTGCGCCGCTGTTCCCCCCAGGCCCCGCGACAGCCCACCACGGCGTTCCCTTGTCTCGTGCAAGAGACCAAGCGCAACGATTCCCGAACATACAAGCAGGCTCACCCTTCCCTCCTCAGAACGGCCCACGCATGCCCACTGTCCACAACGGCACGAAGCCCAACACACAGCGCTTCCCGACCGTCCAGGCCCCCGCACGAGGAGCCACCGCGGCCGCGCCCGCCCCTCAAGCCGCAGCACCCGAAGCCATCGACTTCCAAGCCTGGTACACGTCCCTCGAATACTTCTTCCACCCCACTGCCATCCCCAACCTCTCCGAGTTCCCTGTGCCCCCGCCCACCGCCTGCTCCAAAGCCATCCCCTGCCAACGTGCCGCCGACCGCCAGTGCGCCGCGTGCGACTGCAGCATCAAGAACGCCTTCCGCACCCTGGGCGTCGACCCGAAGAAGGAGATGCTGCGCTGGCATCCGGACAAGTTTGCGAGTATCGTGGACCCCGGCTTGCGGCCGCTGGCGCAAAAGGCCGCGGGCGAGGTGTTTGTCGTGTTGCAGGGAATGCTGGCACGGGGGACGACGTTGCTGCGGGCGCTGAGGTGAGGTGCGCGTCGTGTGGGGTCGCTGTGGAGGTTTTGGCGGAGCTGGCATGCAATATGTGAGTGTGTGAGAATGATGGGGAATCTGGGAACTTGGAGGGGAAGAAATCAGAGAGGCAAGAAAAAACCAGAAAACAAAAATGAAAATTAAAAACCCCCAACATGTATTTTTTTTTTGGTGAGCCATCATGATAGTTGGCGTTTTTGGAGTTGTGTTCCCCCTTCTCTTGGGAATGATGCTGTGAGTGGATGGGATAGATTTGGGAAAAAAGAAAAAACAAATCGAATCGAATCAGAAAATCACAACTCTCTCTCTCTCTCTTGGCAAAAGTCGCAGGATCAATATCAACTGACACATGCATATATCACGCTTGAACTTTGGCTCCTCCTTGATGCCCCGTTGGTACTGTCTGTCTGCACCAACTGCAGTCACAATTAACCCCGGACACGCTCATAATGCCGCACGCCAGCCCGGGAAATCTCGAGGACAGGAAAGCAGTGACATGATCACGCAGCAGCTTTCCAGCCGTCGTTGCTCCACTCCGGGAGGCTGGGATTCCATTGGGGTAAACAGACATTTCTTCGTCGTTGGACCCAAAAGCGCCGAGACATGGATAAACTGGGAATGCATAGTTGCGGGCAAAGAGAGAAAATTTGTTGCTTGCAAATACGAAATACTCAACAGGCTTCGAAGCTGTTACTCATTATTTCTCCCTGCGAAAACTGTTGATTCCAGCCCATCGCTCACACTTGTTGCTTGCTGCTGCCTGTTCCATACAATAATCTTCTTTTGCGACCATGCACTGAGCGGCCATTCTGGATTCCTTCTTCTCGTTCTCAAGTCCGATTTGCTTCTCGCAACAAGGCGCTGTCAGGCTCACTCCTCCCCTGCCTCGTCGGCGGCAGGCAATCGATCACGTAGCCATCGCAACGTTGCTTCGGTGCCTTTGTCCAACAAGCGATAGTTTGGCACGCGGAAGGCGTTGCTGCTGACGTCGAGGTTTCGCAGGCCTTCGTCCCAGAGGAGACCGATTTCTGCGGGAAGCGCCTCGATATCATTTGATGATAGGTTGACAGTAGCCAAGCCTCGAAGAGCATCTGCGCTGATGGTCCGGATCTTGTTGCCTGTGGCGAAGAGTGTGGTGAGCTGAGGGAAGACTGTGCGAAGAGCAGGAAGATCTCCTGTGAGCTTGTTGGCGCTCAAGTTCAGTACCTTGAGGTTGGGCGCTTGTAGGAAAGTCATGAGTAGGTCCAGCGAGGTCAAACGACATTTGCTCAGGTCAAGTTCCTGGAGAGTAGACAAAGCAATCTCGTCTGTGAGGTACTCCGCGGCGAGAGGGTTTCCCGACAGGTCGAGTGACCTTAAGTCTTTGACCATCGACAACACCGGTGGGATGACGGTCACTCCGCTGTCCTGGAGCTCCAAGTGTCGGACTGTGTTGCCCTCAAGGAAAGCGCTCAGATCGTCGTCCAAGTCATCCGCTAGATCCTTGCCGGACAGACTCAGCAGTCCATTGCCCCTAACTGCCCATTTCGACTCATTTCCTTCTCCGCCAATGACAGTGACTGGACTCGACGGCTCATCTTCTGAGTCGCCCCCGGAGCCAGGAGCCAGTCTTGCGCGGAGGTCGCGCTTGATGTCTGCTGCGTTCATGGTCAAGAACTTCTTCTCGCGGAGCGGATTTGCTGCCAAGACGAGCGATTCCAAGCCGTCCATTTTGCAGATCTCGGGGTCCAACATGCGAATCTCGTTGCCCGTGAAGTTGGCTGTACGCAGCTTCGTGAGGCTGGTGAAACCATCGGGAAAGTCGACGATCTTGTTGTCGCCCGCATGCAATAACGTGAGCTCATTCCAACCCGCGACCGAAGGAAGCTGGGTCATCTGGTTGTTGGTAAGATGCAACGTCTTGAGCTTCGGCAAGTCGAGCGCCTCGGTAAATGTCAGTGCCGCGAGCGAATTATGCGATACGTTCAGAGTCTGCAATGAATGATGACCGGCTTGAGCACCCAGCGGAAACAGTGATGCTATCAGTGCATTGCTGCTGGCGTCCAGCTCGGTAAGAGGAATTCGCGCAAGGGAATCCATGGGCAGTGCCGTCAATTGGTTGCCCGACACGTTCAGCACTCGGAGTTCCGTCAAGTCAGCAATGGCTTCAGGCAATCCAAGAAATCGATTTGCCTGGATGTCCAATACTTCCAGCTTGGTGAGTGCGCAAATTGAGCTAGAGAGGTTGCCGGTGAGGTTGTTGTTCCCCATCCTCAGATCTCTGAGCGTCGGTATCTGGGCAATGATGTCCAGCGCAGCATTGTCCAGCTTGTTATGTGCGACATTGAGGTGTGTCAGTCGTTCGAGCCGCCGAAATCCCATGGGGAGAGCCAGCAATGAGTTGCCATGAAAGTCGAGCAATTCGAGTCCGCCGAATTGGTTCGCCGAGGCGTCATCGTCATTAGCGAGGTCTTCGTTGGAACGGTCGGGAAAGACTGCATCATCTATCCTCTCGAACTCATTGTCCGCCGCGATGAACTTGGTCAGGTCGACCACCTCGGCCCAATTGATCTTGCTCTCGGCCATGGCCGCTGAATCATACATTTTCAAGATCTCTTCTGGAATTTCTTTGAGGCCCATGGCGGCGACATTGAGCTTGCCACTCATCCGTGCATTGTGGACACGATACTGGAGTACGTGCTTCTCGTCCTTCGGCGCTTGGCCGAAGGGATCTGCATGCGTCTCAAAGTCCACTCCCGAGTCTCCGTTTGTAGACAGCGGCTGTGACGATGATGACCCGCGCTTTTCAGCCGAATCTCTCTGCTTCTTCGCCGCAGCTTTGGCGGCTGCAATCTGCTCGCGCAAGGCAGCTGATGAGTGGGACACGGCTCGCACACTCTCCACAGGGGTGGACTCTTCGGCCTCTACTGCAGGTGCGGGCTTTGGAGCGGGCGCAGCAGGTCGTTTGGTGGGCGGTGCAAAGGAACCCGTCAAGCCTCCCCGTGGCTTCAGAGAACGAGGGGTGGCTACAGCCTTGCTGCCTCCGCCAATCTTCGACACGCTGCCGGGCGCTCCAATTGAGGAGCCATTCGGTAATGCTGCGGGCTTTTTCCCCGGTGAAAGGCTTCTTTGCGATTCTGCTTTGGCTTGCTGAAGCTTGCTCGTCAGCCCGACGCTTGTGCTCCGCTTGGTGGAGGGCAGAGAGCTGATGCGTGAGCCTGGCGCTGCGGTGGTGCGACTGGCCGGTCTTGCGCTGGCAGGCGCGATCTTCGTCGAGCTCGCTCTGCTCAGCGGTCTGGAGGAAGTGCCGTCACTCGTTCCCGGTCTGCTGCTTGGCCTGCTGTTCCGACTCATCGCAGACGCCGGACGCGGAGGCGGGCCCATCGGGCTGTCGGGTGGGTTGAAGAAGCTGGACCTGCGACGATCGTCCGGCGTCGAGGGCATGGACTGCAGCGTCTCGATGGTCCTCTCCGACAGCGAGGGCCGTGCGCTCCTCTTTTGGGGAGCTCGTTCCTCGACATACTCGCACGACTCGGCCTCATCGCTGAAGCCCTGGCGTGAGGCCGAGCGGAAGCTGTCGAGCGAAGTGAGTCGGTCTGTCGTTTCTTCCCCGTCGTCCAGGCGGGCGGGGGAGCGGGAAGCACTCAGCGCACGTCTCTGCAGCCCGGCCCTGGCACGCGGAGGCACCAAACTGGAAGGCGTCGATGCCTTGGCGGCAGGGCCAGCGGGCTTGACGAGTGCCGCGCGAGGTGCTGCGGCCTTCTGCAGTCCACTGGCGGGCAGCTTGAGGGCAGAGGCGGGTGTCGGGCGTGCCAAGCCCAGGGTGGAGGCGCGCTTCTGCAGTTTGGGCGTGGCAGTGGGCGGCGCCGGCGTGGAAAGGGAAGTGGGCGGTGGGGGGCCCTTGTGCGGCGTGGCCTTTGGAGCGGCGGTCTTTGGAGGGGCGGCCTTGTGCGGTGAGGCCTTGTGCGGTGAGGCGTGGTGCGCGGGAGGCAGCAGAGCGGCCGAGGGCGGCGCGGTGGCAATGGACGAGGGCCGTGAGGATCGGACGGCGGGCAGTCTGGTGGTTGGCAACTTGGAGGGGCCTCGCGGGATGCCAGTGGAGGGCTTCGCGCTTGTCTCCGCCTCCATGATGATGATGATGCTGCTGCTGCTCCTCGACAAGGGCGGAGATGTCGCCTAAGGACAAGAGTGCAGGCTGATGGAGCACGTGGAGCCCGCTATCCTGCGGCGCGCGGGGGACAGACAGCAATCGGGCGTGCGCGCGCTGCTCTTCAGCATCGTGTGCGCGACGGTCGAGCGATGCCCTCCTATTTCCACTGCTGCTGCCGGCCGACGAGAGCGTGCCCCTCGATGCGCAGCGCGCTAGTCCCAATCCATGCACCCGCCAGCCAGCCAGCAGCGCACCGTGTCGCCGCAAAGAATCAGGGGCTCAGCAGCGCTCTGGAAGTCGGTCGGTGCAAAGCGTTTGTCTGGCGCTAGCCCGTCGCTGTGGAAACTATCGATCGCTATATCCCCCTCGCCCATCACGAACACGTCCAGCCACGCGCTCGGCCAGGCCGTCGCTGTCCCATTCACTGCACAATCGCTCGGCCGCAGGTCAACGCGCCCACGACCGTTAAGACTTTGACCACTGTCGCACAAGTGTCGCATCTCCACCCGTCGCAACCTACAGTCCGCCTCCAAGGGAGCGGAGCAGATATCGCATCCTCGACACAACCTGAGTGCGTTGCATATCAGCCATGTCGTCGCAACAGAGCGCTGATGGCGCCTCGATGACGCCTCCGCCCTCGACGCAGGTGCCAACGTCCAGTCGCGGCAAGACGGGGACCCCAACGCCGCCCGTGTCGCACATCTCCACCCCGCCGCCCACGGGAGAACCGACGATCGCAAGTCAGACCGGTCGCGTGGGAGCCTTCACCTCGGTCGCGACCCCGGCAGAGCTCGAGGGGGCCGCTGCCGAAGAGCTGAGGGCAAAGGTCCTCGGCCTGCAAGCAGCGCTGCACGAAGCCAACATGTCGGCGGCGCATCACAAACTGCAGTACGAGATGTTGGCGCAGTCGAGCGCTGCTGCACTTGACCGCATGTCGGTGGAGGCTCGCATGGAGCAATCAGAGAATGAGGTCATCCACTTCGCCGACCAGGCAAGGATTGCGGCTACGCCGACGGCGGAAGAGGGCATCATTCCCATACAAAAAGACCTGTACCAAGATATGTGCCGCCAAATTCAGCTATTGCGCGATGCGAATCAAGATCTCGAGCGCGAGAGCCATCAACAACACAAGATGCTTCTACAGCAGGAACACGAAATCGCTAGCTTGTCTGACAAGGTCGCCCTCATGGCAGAGCGCATTCGCGCGAATCGAGAATCGTTGCAAAAATACCGCAGGCCGCAATTATCGTCACGACGGGAGCAGACGCCACGCTCGTCAGTATACGGCACGCCACAGAAAAGCGCAAATCTGCATCGATCCCATCAACAATCTCAGCCATTTGCTGCGCTATTGCAGGCCTCGGAAATGGCAAGCCAAGAATCTGCGCGAGCCGGAAAGAAGGGCCACCACCGCAACACTCAAAGCATGTCGAGCTTGCCGAACACGCCCCAGAGGAACCAAGGCATGCGTGGTCAACCGCCGTTCCAGACTCCGCAGATGCAACGGCACGCGCTCCAGGTGCCAGCAACAGCGCCGCAACAGAGAACGAATATGTTGCGGACACCTGACGTGTACAGTCAACCTGCGCTGCCCGTGGTGCGAGATGAGCCACAATCTGACGGCACTGTGTCTGCTTCTGAAGACGACGGCAACGACAGCGAGGCCGAGACCGACATCATCGAGACTGACGAAGTGCCCGAGTCGCAAGCTTCGCTGACCGCGTCGCAGATGTTGCGAAGGAGCGAAGAGGAGATGCATGAGAAGCGGGAGAGCTTCAAAGGAAGGGGACTGCTGGACTCTGGCAGTAATCTCAGGCAGACCAAGCTTTTTGGGGCTATTAGAAAGCCGAACGTTGATCGAAGTGAGCATGAGCCACCCGCCAAGAGGGCACGAACTTCTCCCGGGGTTGGACTGGGAATTTCGACGGCCAAGGAGTAGTCATCGGCCACATGGGGCATGTCGCAGCGCTTCTCCCACCAAGCATCTCCGCAGCTTGGCTGCCGATGCTATGATGTTGCAGAGACCGAGTGAGACTACGTGTGCTGGGAGGCAGTAATGAGTGAATCGGAGCCTGTCAATATGCATCTGTGCAACCGGACGAGCAGCAACGAGTGAATTAGAGATACCCAGCCAATCGCCCACAGCGACCTTCAGCGCACTCAATTCACTCTCCACCTTGCTATGAGGAAGGTCGGTTTTGCGCACGCATGTTCTGTCGATCCTTCCACACCTCACCTCATGCTGTGAGTGAATTCGCGGGAGTGGATGGTCTCGCGGCCTTCAGATATTCCTACCTCACTGTTGTCCTCTCCTGTCACCTTCCTCATCAGAATGACAATAGCTTCAACGATGGCCCTCAAGCGCACTGCTGGACGGGCCTTTGGCTTTCACGCTGATTGCACTCCAGCGGAGGTGAGCAAAACTCTACATATGACCCTCACTGCTACTGACCAACTCAGACTGCAAGCGCCTTGCGCGATGATGGCGGAAACATCAGCCAAGCAGCTCGGCCCGAGGAAGCACTATGGGGTGGCAAAACCGGAGTATCCTCTCTGGACGACTTGAAGCACAACCACCAAGACAATGGAGACCTTCAGTCTTCCGCGGAGCTCGCGTCGAATTTTGAAAATGACTCATGGGGACTACTCAAGCACAGTCAGCGACCAGCGCACCTCTATCATACAGCAGATCCGCAAGCAAAAGGGAAGAAGAAGAACAAGAAGGAGCAGCGCTTTGTCCAACAGCCGCCCGTCACCCGCCAGATGGCCAAGTTTCGTACCTTTAAGGCTACACTTGACACCGGCGAACTTCTCGAGAAAGTGCTCTGCTGTCTGCCAGCTCATGCCTTAGTGACGCTCCGCCGCGTCAATAAGAACTGGAACCACATTATCATGACCCTTCCAGTCATCCGTCGCAAGTTATTCCTCGAAGCCCAGCCTATCAACAAGCAAGATTTCTGGGTGTACGATTCGGCGAACCAACTCCTGCAGCCTCACATCCCCGGCATGTGCGACTTGCTGGGCCCGGAGTGGAGCGAACGCCAGAGCTACTGTCGCGCCAGCACCTCGAACCCGCTGCTCTTCCGCCGCGACAGAGACGCCACGACCGGCAACGACATCATCCCAGACATGCTCCACCGCGCGCACGTCTGCGAGAATCTCCGCCTCGTCGCGCGTCCCAATCTGCACAAGCCCCTGGGCACGTCCATCTTCCACGACATGTTCATCACGCAGCCCCCCGTCACCACCGTGGAATTCCTCTTCTACTGCCACGACCGCGCGCGCAGCCGTCTGCGCGTCTACTCTCCCGTCCGAGCCACGAGACTCCGCATCAAGGTCCCCGGCGGCGTGCGCTTCCGAGACCTCCTGCAGGCGTTCCTGGATGAGGCTCATGCGGGGTTCTTGGAGAGTGTGTATGGGCCGGCGGACTTGTGTGTCAGAGTGCAGGCGGTCGGCAAGAAGAAGGCCGCGATTTGGGCTTTGGGTGCCATTTTTGTCAGCGCGGAGGAAGAGGCGAGGGTGGAGAGGCTGAAGGAGAGGTGGGTGGTGGGCGAGGGGCAAGGGGCGATGCAGCTGTCTCCTCAGGCGAGGAGGCTGGTGAGGGAAAATAATGGGAGGCGAATTGATTTTCGCCCGACGAGTGATGATTTTGTGGATACGCCGCGGAAGGTGCGTGGGGAGGGCGAGGGTGGACGCGTGGTACAGAGGGCTTCGAAGCTATGATAAGGCACATTTGCACAGCCGCGAGAGGAGTGCGAGAGAGCTATTTTTGGAAAGGTTGACTAGGCATTGCGCGCAACTTGTTTGGGACGACGACTGATAACTGGCGCGCAGCGGATGTACTCTGGGGGCGCATGTTGACGTGATGACGCTCTGCGGACTGCTCACGCCACGGATGACTGTACGATGTTTGGACGAACGAAGGACTTCTCGACGGAAGCAATAACGATGTGATGAGCAGGTCGGTAGCACGAGCAATGAACATTGATGAAGTTGGAGTCTGATCCTCTCCCTCTTGCCGGTCCTCTCGTAAAAAAATGTCGCAACACAGCAGCGCTTCATCTCCGTCACGGATCGCGCGTGCAGCGCGTGGCTCATGTCGCACGGGGGATACGTCGTCACGTCCCACGATCGCGTGGTGCTGGAAAGGGTGGTGGAGCGAGTCCGATCAAGCCATGTGCTTCTTCTGTGCGACGTTGTCTGGTAACTCCATCGGCTCGGCTTCGCTGGCAGTCACGCTGAGAAAGTATCGACTTCGTTGCTGGATGCGTAGCTTCACACGACCGGCGCAGCTCCGATGGCCCAGTCGAGAACGAGGGTCAAGTTGCCCACATATTGGCGTGTTTCGGAAGTCCGGTCATGTTCCACAGCACGCGGGATGCACACAGCGTTGAGATATGAGGTCCGGTCGATGGCACGGCAGCACGTGAGGCGATAATTGACGCAGGCTCGCAAAAGCTACCTACACAGGACCTTTTTGCTTATGCCGTCTGGATCTCATCAGCAGGACTGCGGTTGTCCATCATGTGGTTGTCAACGGTGCAGGGATCTGCAACGCTCAGTCCCCTCGAAGCGGAAGGGAGTGGCAGATCCCGTCGGCGGGCGGGAGATGATCATCATTATTGGGACGTGTCGCTCGCTTGTTGCCTGTTCCTGAACTCGACGCTGCACACTCGACAGCATCTCGCGCTGCTGTGAGCCATCACATCCCCCATACCACCACCCCTTCTCCTCTCCCGCCTACACGCGCTACTGCTGATGTCGATTCGAAGCGCATGACTTTGCTCTCTGGCAGCTCGACACCCTTTCGGAGCCAAATTCCGGTCACGAGGATCGACTGCGCGAGGCAGCGGCGTGCAGCGACGATGCACTGCTGCACTGCGCGCGCCCGCCCGCCCGTCTCTCCCATCCGCTTGGCCCGAAGAGGGACCTCTCGCGCTGCTGTTACTGGCTTCGGTGGCCTAGCACGGCTCCAGATTTGCTGCAACTCCGCTGGGATGAGCAGATGAGCGCGTGGCAGCGGAGTGGGCACGCGCCGCAGATGATGATAGACATGGATGCGGTGGATGTCGGTACAGCACGCTCACCGTCCGTTCCTCGTCCACCTGCTCTCTCTCTCTCCCTCTCCCTCTCCCTCTGCCGCCGATCCTTGACTCGACTTATTGAGCTCCATCCGTCCCTTGTCTCCTCTCTCTTCCCCCTCTCGACTCTTTCGCATCCTTCCCCGCACAGCTTCTGGCCCTTCCCTTCTCCCTCTTCCCCCTTCCTCGACATGCACTACTCTTCATCGCTCTTGGCACTGGGTGCCGCCACAGTCACTACCGCTTTACCTCAATACGCGCCCGCCGGATACAGCCGAGGCGAGCCTCAGCAGGAAGCTCGTCAGCGAGCCAATGCTGTCAAGGAGGCTTTCGAGTTCAGCTGGAGAGGTTATTCCGAGTGCGTGTGATGACGGTCAACAAACCTCCAGTGTTGCACTAATGCCGGCCTAGATATGCGTTTCCCAACGATGAGCTTCTGCCAGTGACGAATGGATTCAGCAACTCGAGAAACGGATGGGGTGCTTCTGCAGCAGATGCCCTGTCAACTGCGCTGGTCATGGGCGAGAAGGCGATTGTGAACCAGATTGTCGACTATGTCCCGAGCATCAACTGGGCCGTCAGCGCCGATGACGAGGTGGTGAGCTTGTTTGAGACGACGATTCGCTATCTGGGAGGTCTTCTTTCAGGTTACGACTTGCTCAGCGGTCCTCTATCCCATCTTGTCGATGACAAGACCAAGGTCGCATCCCTGCTTGATCAAGCGCTGAATCTAGCCAACAATCTCAGTTTTGCTTTCGACTCTCCAACCGGCATTCCTTATAACAACATCTATGTCGGGAACCGCACCAACGACGGTTCTGACACGAACGGCCTGGCCACGATTGGGACCTTGATTTTGGAGTGGCAACGCCTGTCGGATCTCACTGGCGATGCGACGTACGGTGACCTCGCATCACATGCAGAGAGCTATCTCTTGAACCCGCAGCCTCGTTCAGCTGAGCCCTTCCCCGGTCTGGTCGGCGCAACAGTGAGCATCGAGAATGGCACGTTCCTGGATGCTCAAGGCGCCTGGACTGGCGGCACGGACAGCTTCTACGAGTATCTCATCAAGATGTACGTGTACGATCAGTCGCGTTACTCGGAGTACAAAGACCGCTGGGTCTTGGCCGCGGAAAGCAGCATTCAGTACCTGGCATCGCACCCATCGTCCCGCCCGGATCTGACCTTCCTCGCCGACTACAATGGCCGCAGATTGATCAATGGAAGCCAACATCTTGCATGTTTCGACGGCGGCAACTTCATCCTCGGTGGACTCGTGCTCAAGGAGCAGAAGTACATCGACTTTGGTCTCCAGCTGGTCGAGTCCTGCGAGGACACATACAGCCAGACCCTCACTAAGATTGGCCCAGAGGTGTTCTCATGGAACACCACATCTCTGCCAAACAACCAGACTGAATTCTACGAGCGAGCCGGTTTCTGGATCGTGTCAGGATCCTACGTCCTGCGACCTGAAGTCATCGAGAGTTTCTACTATGCTTACCGCGCGACTGGCGACCGCAAATACCAGGACTACGCCTGGAACGCATTTGTCGCCATCAACGAGACATGCCGTGTTGGCTCGGGCTTCAGCAGCATTAACGATGTCAATGCGCCAGATGGTGGCGGTTCCGACAACTTCCAAGAGAGCTTCTGGTTCGCCGAAGTGCTCAAGTACAGCTATTTGATTCATGCGCCAGACGCAGAGTATCAGGTGAACTATGATGGAGAGAATTTCTTTGTGTTCAACACGGAGGCGCATCCTCTGAAGGTGGGTTCAAGAGCGTGTTCGTGCACACTCGACTCTTTGCTGATAAACCCTTGCAGGTTGCTGGAAAGCCGATATAAGGAGATCAGTTTCACGGGATCCCAGGACGAGATCATAGGGTATTTAGATGCATTGCAATGCTAATGTCTTTGAACGCTCCCATTTTTAAGCTTGCATGGCCATGCAACATGGCTTTATACTATGGCGAGCCTTCTGCGAACGAGTGCATTTAAGCGTTGCGCCAGAATCCTGGTGGCTTGTTTGGTGCTTAAACGCCCTGGCTAGATTCAGCCATGGCGCATCGCAGCTGGGGCGGCCTCTGGGCTCAGCTACAGGTCTGTCAGACATCAGCTGATGAGCTGATCAACGTCTCGACTGACCATTGAACATGTACGCTGCATGTTTACAGAAAACTGATCACACATAGTGCTCAAGTACCACGTCCGCCGTCAAGACCTGTTGCCACAGCAGCGAAGGCCTATGTTCATGTCGATGATCTTGAGCTGGAAGAGGAAGAAATGCAGGTCGAGCAAATGCCGCCGGCACTGCCTCCCCGGCCTACTGGAATACTTTGCGTCAAGTCGCCAAATGCTGATCTGGATTCGCGCAATGGGATCCTCAATATGATCGAAGCATACGAGCCAGATATCATGCGGCCTCCCGCTCTGCCACCTCGTCCCACGCAACCTGCTCCAACGAACCAACAACAACAAGTCACGAAAGAATATCTGAGCGAGCTCATCACCGACTTCCTTCCTCGTGCCCTCCAGCAACAAGCGCCAGAAGCCGAGCAAGCCCCCAATCCACCTCCAACATCCCTCCTATACACCCTCCTCCCCATCGACCCCACCTCCCAAATCCGCATCCTCGAACTCCTCCCCGGCGCCCTCCCCTCTCCCATCCACTGCAACCTCATCGTCCAAGACATCGACCTCACCACGCCCCGACACCCCCCTCCCACCCAGCATCGCGACCTCATCGGCGACCTCTTCCACGCCCCCGGCGTCATCTCCTACTTCCGCCGCAACGTCACGAAACAGGACTTCAAGCGCGATCTCACGCAATGGCTGCCGCAGTCCTACCGCGACCGGGCGCAGGAGAAGTTCATCGCGGCGCACGCGCAGAGTTCGGCGCTGCCCGCATTCAATGCCTTGTCGTATACGTGGGGCAAGCCGGATGATGGGGTGGAGACGATTTCCGTGCATGTTGCGACGGCTGAGGATGATGGTGGGGCGGTGCAGGTCGAGGTCGAGGTCACGAGGAATCTATTTGGCGCGTTGCGGCGCTTGCGGAGGAGCGAGGAGGACGGGATGCTGATTCCGCTGTGGGTGGATCAGATTTGTATTAATCAGGGGGATGAGTGGGAGAAGAGTGTGCAGGTGGGGAGGATGGGGAGGATTTATAGTTTGGCGTGGGATGTGGTGGTTTGGTTGGGAGATGTGGATGAGGAGGAGGAGGAGGAGGATGATGATGACGAGGATCACGAGGTCGCGAAGAAACAGGCGCCGCTCGATAATCGAGCCCGTCGCCGCCAGACTGCAGAAGTGCTGTTGCGGGTCATGGAGAATGCTCAGACGACCTGGTGGACGCGGACATGGTGCATTCAAGAGTTCATGATGGCTCGTCAGGATCCTCTCGCCTGCTTCGGCGACCGCCAAATGCGCTGGACCGAGATGACGAGGCTCGGGAAACAAGTCAGAGACGATCGTGAGCTGCGGTGGAAATCCTTCAAAGAGGATTGGAAAGGCGAGTCAGATGCTGCTCGCATCGAGAACGAGCCCGTCGAATCCGTCAGCAACCCCTTCTTCAGCTTCCAGCGCATCAAATACATGGCGAATGGACCACGCACCCTGGCATCCATGGGCTGGGCCTATTCGCAGACAGAAGCCACAGATCCGCGGGATAAAGTCTACAGTCTCCTCGGAATCATCGACCCTGCCGAGAGTGCTCTGATCGGTGTCGACTATAGCAAGCCGGTGCCATGGGTCTTTGCAGAAGCTACGCATGCTTCGATCCAGGCGAGCGGTAATCTTCATATCTTACAGTTGGTGCGTACGGACAAATCGGACTTGGAGCTGCCTTCGTGGTGCGTGGATTTCAGTTATGCGGGGAAGGCGATCAAACAGGACTGGACCACGACGGGCGATTTCAGTCAATACCTGTTCGATACCACTGACGATGGCGGTGGGACTAATGCAGCAGCCACGCCCGCAAGTAACGTGATCATGCCTTGGACACAGAGGCATCAGTGCACCACTGCCAAAGCGAGCTTGAGTGTGCAGAGGAAATTGCTAGTCGTGCGAGGCCTTGAATTTGATGTCGTTGTGAAGACGATTCGCAGTAGGACGAGGAAAGAATACTGGGATGGTCTGGTCGGCGGAGCTAAGGACCTACTCAAGGCGCCTCTGAGTCTCTTCTCCAACCAGCCGATCATGCTGACCAAGGATGAAAAGGCGGTATTTCAGTTTGTCGTGGACGCTGTCGGTGCAAAGGGGAGTCCGTTCGAACAGCTTGGCCAACGACCTGGATCAGAACCTCTATCCGACGTGGCATCTCAGTTCTCCTTTGAGACAGATACATCCGAAGATGGCGCGGATCGGGTCTCCATGTTCTCTTTCCGACTCTTCGACGTGTGGTCTCGAAGGTATCTGCGTGGCCACGCGTCCGGGTTCCTGACCAAAGTTGCTTGGCGGCAATACGGGCTCTGGAAACTATACTTTCGGCACTTGTGTCATGGCGACACGTTTTTCACCACACGCAGTGGCTTCATGGGTCTGGGACATGCAGATTGCAGGGCCGGGGATATCGTGGTGTTGCCGTACGGCAGCCGACATCCTGTATTGTTACGCTCCGATGGCGTAGGTGGGAGGTATAGTTTCCTGGGCTTCTCGTATGTGAATGGGATCATGAACTATGAGCTGAGAAGAATGGTTCCGGGGCTGGGCCTTCAGGAGAGAGATTTTGTGTTGCGCTAGATGCTCTGTGCATACTAAATCAACACGCTTATGAAGATCGGACGATGGTGTTCCCCACGTCATCGCCATCGGCACCAGTGTCCAGTTTTGCGTTAAGCTTAATTGGATCCACCTTAAATAGCAATTGTCGAGTCAAATCCTATATTCCTAGCTTCGTGGAGAGTTATCATTATGGAAGTTACTGCAAGCAATAGACTCCCCAAGCACGCGCAAAGCGTCGGCAAGTGTGGAGTCGACGCCGGCTTCGTTCCACGCTTCACATCCGTTTTGTGCGGTATGCGTGCTATGATTGTTTTGCCGCATTATCAAGATCAGACCGGAAAAGCGAGTCACGACCGCGCGCCACGCTACTGCACCAATTGGCGGCGCCGCGTAAGAGGTCCCCGTTCTCGTCCAGAAATGCGCAACATTCCGACCGTCTGTCGCCGGTGCTGAATCGAAGGATCAGCCTG
This sequence comes from Cercospora janseana, assembly GCA_026725115.1. NCBI lineage: Eukaryota > Fungi > Ascomycota > Dothideomycetes > Mycosphaerellales > Mycosphaerellaceae > Cercospora > Cercospora janseana. Next base: position 1,448,513 of record CM049104.1, read on the forward strand.
GGGTAAACGACATGGCTACAAGAGACGATGCATCTGCTGTCTTGCGAAGGCAAACGATAGACTCTCGTTCCTCCCGCCCATCATGCCGCTCCGCACCACAGCTGTCGCTCTTGCAGCATGTCTGCTCAGTCTTCTCCCGAGCGCTACGGCACAATGCCCGAACGAAGTCGCACAATACAATCCCTTCCTGCGCACGATGAGCTCGAATACAACCTGGATGGTCGTTCCAGTACCCAAGGCGGCCGCGCAAACCGCAATCAACGCGGCCTTCCCAGGCCAGCAGCTCACTTTGCTTGACGTGCCGAATGACCCTGCGCTGTTCCCGAATGGCTTTCCAGCAGGCTTCCAACCCGTGGTCATCAACTCTGGTCTGACCGACGACATCAGAATCACTGCTCTGCAAATTGACGGGGGCCTCATGCAAGCTACAGCGTATGTGACGTACGTCAGCAAGGGTGGAAGCCGCACGCCTCTTGCTGCTGCTGCAAGCGGTTACAGTAAGCCCAGGATTGAATGTTCAGATGACTCCATCATATCATTCTGACACTTCCTCCTATAGTTGCTGGTGAAAACGGACCTCTGCCCAACGGACTTGTCCCAGCTCTAGCATCTCCTCTCCTCTTCGCCGGCAACCCCCTTCGTCTAGGTCAATTCATGCCCCAAGGAGCCGGCTACCAATCCAATGGCAATGGCGTTTATAGCAACAGAGTCGCTTGGGCTATTCTTCCAAACCCCATCTCAGGACCGGGCGTCTACCCTGAGGCCTACGATCTCATCTACGAGAGGACCTCATCATCTTCGAAGTATACCCTCAAGGGTCTCAAGAGTCTGATCAATCAGCCTATCCTCCTGCCCAGTGGGCTGTGCCAACGCAATACCTACTACTTCAACAACGCGACTGCCCAGCCGGCCTTGACAAACGGCAACGTGACAATTGGTCCGGGATCAGATGGAATCAACCCTCTCAGCAGTGCTATGCAAAGGGCCAGTCCGGATGGAAGTGGGTTCTATGCAAACGTGGATGGTCTTGCAGGTAAGTACTATATGTGCACTACAACGGGGCCTGTTCCTGGTTGTTGTTTAACACTGGCGACAATTAGGCTGCGCCCAGAACGTTGGCAACAACCCACAAAATTGTGATGAGGCTGGACGGCAGATCGATCCGGCTGCATTGTAGAGGTGGTGATGCGATGGTGGTGTCAGGGTAGGTGCCGGCTGATGCTCCCTGCTAAGAAGCGCCTCAGAGGGAAATCGCATAGACTCCGTCGTTCTGTAGAGCTGGAGAAAGACAGTGAACATTGCCTCCTTGTCAGACCCGCTCTTTCAATCATTTGAAGGACTGCTCATTTGGGATTGAGACCTGTTTCGGTCGCGCAAACTGAGCGTGCAACAGCAGGCCTGCGCAGGGTATCACAGACTCAGTGTCATACCACTGATTCTATCACAGTGAACACGCAATCTAGCCTTCCCTTTGTGGCTTCGAGACACAAGCTGCACGAGTTCTCGTCAGTAAGACACGCAGTGCCTGACACCAAACATTGTGGTTTGCTGTGAACCAGGACGTTGCAATCAGCAATTAACGAGCTCATTCTCTTTGACAGGATAGCCGACGATAAAGGGTACTTGAGCAGTCTCGCAGAAAGTGGCTCGCTGTTGTAAGCCCCCTATACGATCACCACGAAGAATACCGTATCACCATACTGCCGAAATATTCCTCACGACAGCCATAAGGTCACGCGGGCAAACAGTCGCAACTACATCCCGCATTTCCGAAGAAGAAGGAGAGCATTGTAGCATCGGCTCGTTCTCAGTGCACGAGAAATCCTATGGCTCAATCAAAGTCACCCAGCAAGCGGCACCCGGCTCGAGAAGGCAAACGTACCCAAAGGCAGAAGAAGTCCGGCAACAGTGCCAAAGAACAGTACCGTATGGTCCTGCGCATCAATCGAAAAACGAATGAAGCCTCAGTAGTCTGGATTCCTAAAACTTCCAGCAAGGTCGGACGACCTGCCAAGAAGGAGCATCAACGCAAAGCAGGCGCTCGTCAGACCTCGGATGAGACAGACTACGACAGTATCGCCGCAGCAGCGACTGCAGTACAGGCTGCAGCCTCGGTCATACTGCCTGCCAGCAGTACACATGCTTTGAAAAGCAGAGGCTGTCGAATCACGGTCAAGAAGCAGCGTCGGAACCAAGGGGACTACTGAACCTAGCGCTAAAGCGGTCTTTGGCCCGCGCAGAGTCGCAGCTTTGCCTGTATAGTCCAAGAGTGCAGCAGGCAGGTGAGAAGAGCAGCGACGAAGACAAAGGCCTTCTGGCAAGTAGCCGTGCCCGTGCGAACAAAGACGCGGGAGTCGATCATGTTTCAATGCGCTTGTGCTGCAATCACGTGTGTCTTTGTCGAAGTGGGAACAGGCTGGCATCCAGTCGAGATTTGCAGTATGAGATTGATTGCTGAGCTCTCCGAGTGTTGTTGCCCATCAAAGCTGCGAAAAGGTGAACAGCCACGCACACTCGGTGATATTCACTCGCGAGTCCCAGCTGTCGAAAAGTCACAAACGTGGGCGGCCCGCCACCTTCGCCTCCGCCAGGTGAAGAAATGGAGGACACGATTAATGCCTCCCCTCTATTGACATCTTCTTCACGTCTCGAACCACACACTACGGTGAGCACTGTACATCCTCTCAACGTTTGTTCCGCTTCGACCACACTGCATCATGTCCAAGACAGCCGAGGAGAAGACCCACACGCCGCCACCAGTGAAGCGTTCTCGTAAAGCCCACGATCCCAAGCACTCAAGAAAGTTCCCGGCGTGCTTTCAGTGCACTCAGCGCCATGAAAAATGCAGCAACACCCAGAACGAGACTGGTTTCCCTTGCGAAGGTTGCAAGAAGCGTAATATAAACCCAAAAGATTGCTTCTCCCACTTCGATCATCCGAGCTGGGTTCCTGGCGTCTCCGGAGCCACGAACAAGAGTCGAAAGCGCGGCAAGGCTGGAGGTGGACCAGTTCAGCGCCGGGGCAAAAAGCTGGCGGTGAGGGCTGCACGGGAGAAGGAAGAGTCGGCTGAGGTAGAAGAGGAGGATCGAAGAGATTCGCAAGCCTCCATCACGGAACGTACTCTCGACGGAGATGAAGACCACCACGACGGCAACTCCAAAGCGCCTCGCGGCGACGCCGCAACCACATTCGCTCACGGCGAGCCTCGTCGCTCGAAGCGCAAGACGAAACCAGTCGAGTACGATGAGAGCGGTGACCACGCCTCGGCCAACAACTCCTTCACCAACCACACATCCACCAGCTACACCTCCAACGACCTAGACCCACAAGTTCGCCGTGAGCTCGACCGCCTCGAGTCAATCGAAGCACAGCTCGGCGACAAAGCAGCGCTGGTTCCCGTCCGCAAGATCCTGGAAATCATGCAGGAGCGCGTACGTGCCGGGCAGGAGAATGCCATTTCGAGCTTGCATCGCCTACTCGCACGCGCTGCAATGAAAGATCTGGTCTTCTGAGTGCTGCGGGAAGCTGTGCCCCAAAAATAGGCGATGAAAGGGTCACAGCTTGAGTGTTCACTGCGAGAGCCCGTAGTAGCATCTTGTGAAGCTGCGCGAATTCAATTCGCGCAGCGACGCTTCATCCAACTTGATGCGCCTACGTTCATCAAAAGCGCAACTGGCATCAGGAATTCGGATCTGCTGAGGCAGAGAGTGGGCTGATGTATGCGAGGAAATTTTGGCGGAGATCGTGCTACACAATGGAAGCCCACTCTCGTAGTTCCTATGCACACGAGAAGGGCCAGGCTTAGCGACAGTATCTGCAGAGCGAGTCGTCAAAAGGACGTATCATAGACAATGGCAATTGGACCTGGTCCAAATTTCGGCGGCTCTTTCAGTGCGACCCCAAAGCTGATCAGATCACGAGAAGGCGAGAGATCTGTGAACACAGTTCGCATTGTCCATTGGTGAAGTGACCCATCGATCGAAGCTGAGAAGTGAGTCGTTCTTGGGACCTACCTAGCATCAGCCTGTTGTCTCGGCTATGTACTTGCCTTTGTGCCCATCATCCGTCTCAACATCAGCACTTCATGTTTCGTTACAAAGACACCGTTGCCAGTTGGCCCGCCGTTCGCAGCGTCATCCATGCCAGCGTCCATTGCATAAACGAGTGCTGAGACTTTGCCGCCCTCCCACTGGCCGGCACCATTGGTCCAAAAGACACGACGAATGCCGACCTTGTGCATGAATGCGACACAGCGATAGCAAGGTCGAGATGCATGGATCTCATCCATATCCAGCGCACAACTATGTTCTGGAGCTGCTGCACGCGAGGGGGAAAATGATGGTTCCGGATGGATCAGCTCATCGTGCAGTGAAGCGGTGACTGGCCGGCTGCTCGTGATGGACAGGCTGGACAGCGAATCAATGCTTGAGGCCAGCGTGTCCGATGCGCCATCCTCTAGGACGTCTGCAGGCGCGGCTGCGGGCACTGCTCGCCTGTTCTTGGTTTTTGCTGGCTTATGCTGTGCTGTGCCGTTCCAGCCGATCCTCGCAACGTACAGATCCGCGCGCCCTGCAACCGGGAATGCTGCTTCCGTGCATTGGTACCAGTAGCTCGGCCCGTGGGCAACAAAACTGGCCGCGTCAAATTTGCAGGCTCGCGCACGAGGCTACTGGCCTTCATCTTACCAGACTGTAGACCGTTGGCGACTACCTCGCGGCGAGGGTACATCGAATCAGCGCGTACCCGTTTGTACTCCTTCTTCCTTGTGGTGGGACCGGATATCTCAGATCTCCATGAATTGTTCGTGTACTCATTACGATCATTAAACAAGTTCGCATCATCATGTCCTCGTTGAACGTCACGGTCATCGAGTCGTAGGTCAGCAACGCTTGTGCACTCAGACACATACTGTGGTGGATGCTGTCGCGGCTCAGAGGGATGTCGTTGTGCCTGTGCATACCGTCCGTACTGATACTGATACCGATACCGGTTCTTCTTCCCATTCCTCTTCTCGTCCTTCCGATTCTGATGATGTTTCTGACCACTCACATCCTCGTGGAACGCCAAACCCAACCCGACCAAGCTCTGCGCGGTCATTTCGTTGTCGTTGTCGTAGTTGTTGACCTTGTCATTCTTGCATTTGTTCTCCAGTCGCACCTGGTTGAGGTGCGGAAGCTTCAAAACCGCACTCTTGAACCTGCAGCTTGCCAGTGCCGGCGGAGATCTCGCAGACGGCTCTGACGTAAGCCTCGAGCACGGCACGTCGTAGTCGAGCTTTGCATTTATCGCCACGCGGTAGTTTGAAGCACGATTTTCGCGCGAGAAGGTCGTGCATGACAGGGTTGACATGACAGGGTTGAAGAGGCGTGGAGTGCAGAGTAGATGGCCATCATCTCGGAATGCATGGACAGCGGCTGATATACCGAATGACGACCACTGCATTTGGTATGCTCGGAGAGAACAAAAGCAGCGTTGCCCTGATGCTCTTGATCCTGCTTACATTTCTGCTTTCCCTTGAACTTCTTCTTCAACTCGGCTACGGCCACTCCATCGTAACCGCCGTTGGCAATGCGACCATTTTTCAAAGCGCCGCCGTTGAACCCTGGGCGATAATCATTGTGGCCTCAGCCGATGACCTTGCCTCCGCGCACGACGATGGCGCCATGGCGATAGTGTAGAGGAGACTTTGCGGCCTGCTCGAGGCACAAGGACAAGTAGTTCTCGGTCTTCACATTGACTGTTAGTCTGGGTGTGAGCATGTGATGATGTTGCGCAGAGAGCGTACGGTGAGGAACCGGGCTGTCGAATTGCGTAGGCGATTTGTTAGTTTGCGATGCAGTACGATCTACATGGATCTTTGAAGGACGTTGCGGGCAGATGCGTGACGTGAAGTGCAAGACACGACGCCAAGAAAAGTTGAGTGACCCACATGGGCGGAGCGTATAGGGCAAGCGGTGACTGGACGGCAGAAAGCGACACATTGTGCATTATTGCAGCCTACAGTCTTCGGCAATCAATACAATTGAAGACTTATTCAGCTATCAGGTTAAATCGCACGCAAGACACCTTGGCCCGGCACAGGACTTGAATTCTGACATCCGCCTGCGATAAGAGTTGCCGACAAGATCGACTCCATTAATCCATGTGGGAGACTAGCACTCGATCGTGATGATAAGCGAACGGCTGTGCGTGTGCCGAACCAAGGCAGTGCCCTCATGCACGTGGACCACCGCGTCTGGCAATTCTCGTGCAGTGAAGTAAGATACAGATGACACGATCCTGATGTGATCAGCAGATGCGAATGTCTGGGGAGGAATGCCAAGAGGGCAAGATAGACTCTGCAGATGCATGTCCAACGGCAGTTCCAGCAGTACCGTTGCGTAACCGTGAAGAAGCAGTCGAGCTGCAGCTGCAGTCCGCTCTCCACGACTACTCTTCTGATCACATTCGCCCAGCGCATGAACAACAGCAAGCGGAGCGCGAGAACATCAGGCCATTTGCACAGGGATGGCCGCCCGTGGACCCGGTGCGGTGTGGTGGTGGTCACGCCCGCATCCTCTCCCGCGATCGCGTGTTTACTTTCTTGCATCATCGAGTCTCACGCCCAGATTGGACCGCTGCTCGCAGAGATAGCAGCACCCTCGGCCCTGCGAAAAATGTAGCGACATGGCCTGCTGCTGCATCGCTGCATAAGTGGAGTCGCTGCCGAAATTTCACTCTTCCCCCTTCACGCAGGCGCCAGGGAAACATGGGTCGTCGACACCGAAGGCAGCCTCGAGACACATAACCTCTGACCTCGGCGAATCTCATCCTGCCGAACGAGACACAAATTTCCCAGTGCCACCGATCTTGGGTCGCGCGGCAAACCTGATATCGAGCCTGAAATCTTCCATTTGCAGGCCATCATGGCCACCCTCGCCCTGGCCCCGCCCACATCGCTCGAGGCCAAGCTAGTGGTGCTTGGATCGCAAGGCGTCGGCAAAACATCGCTCGTCCATCGCTATGTCAAGAACAGCTTCATCGATCCCAATAAAGCGCAGTCCACTGTCGGTGCCTCCTTTCTCACCACGCGTGTCAATGACCCCGAATCCGGTGCGCAGCTGCGCCTGCAAATATGGGACACGGCAGGGCAGGAGCGCTTTCGCTCCATATCACGGCTGTATTATCGCGGAGCCAACGCCGCCATTCTGTGCTACGACGTCACGAGTAAAAAGTCTTTCGAAGAGATGGGAGCGTGGCTGAAGGAGTTGCGAGAGAACTGCGGCGGAGCAGAGGTAGAAGAGGACATGATCCTGCACATTGTCGGCACGAAGAGTGATGTCGTGGCCGCGGATCCATCAAAGAGGGAAGTGCCGTTCGAGAGATGTATAGGATACGTCGCGGAGCAATTGCTCCCACCAGGCGGGCCCATGAGCCCGCACACACAACCGATTAGCGCTCCGCCGAGTCGGCATGGGCTACAGCTACCTCCACAAGCCATGGTGAACAGCCCGAACAGTAACCGGAGCTCAGGCTTCTGGGGTCAGAGTGATACGACATTCGTCTGGGACTGTTGTCATGAGATCAGTGCCAAAGACGGGGAAGGTATTGAGGAGGTCTTCCGGGTCGTCACGAGAAAGTTGATCGAACAGAATGCTAGAAGGCAAGAGAGACAGAGAATGGCGGATGTCATGTCGATTGGAAAGACACCTGGCACAGATGGGACTGCAGGGACGCCTGGCTGCTATTTCGACCTCCCGAACGGCGGCAATGGTAGTTTCCGACTCGGCCATGGCGACAAGCGACGAAGCTGGTTGGGAGCCTTGACCCCGGGAGGCATGACGAATTACAGCGAACACGACATGGAAGAAGAAGCCAAAAAAGGCACCAAGAAAGGTCGCTGCTGTTAGTAATGAGCAGCACCGCATCAGTACGACACAGAATTGTTAGCGATGGCGTTGGGTGTGTTTGGGGAATTGTGGATATGTACAGCGACAGCATGATATTGGCACACAGCGCCAGAATTTTTGGGAGTCAGACGTTAGTACTTTACTTTGTACGGTTAGATTATCCTGTTCTGGCATTACTACGATGCTTGATACCCGCCGCGCATTGTTGCAACGCGCGTCTATACTTTTAGACGGTTCTTGGAGGAACGGCAATCATATTCGATTCTGGATTTCGTACCTTTGCTCGTACCTATCATCCCAGCGCACGGCTAGTCCCGAACTCGTGCTCGTCATATCAAGCGATTTTGCACCAAAACTCTTCTTCACATACATCATACATTTTGTGTACAAAAGCTCGTCGTGAGCAAACCCCTCCGCCATGCTGACTGAGGAAATCTCCGTGCTCAGAAACCGCTAACTTCTCGTCATCCAGCTGAACCAGCCTTTACTGCTCTCTGCAGCCGTATCGAACGCAACTTTTGCTTGTCGATCCAGTGGTCCGCCAGCCGGAACCAACATCTCAGGCACTTTCTCGCCCTGCCTCCGATGCTGATCTACCTTCTCCTCCACCGCCTGCAACACATGTCTCGCTTCATCTCTCGTCTCTTCCGCAGCATTTCCCACCTTCTGCCTCACCGTCGCCATCTCCGCAGCCGCAGCCGCAGCACCCAGCCTCCCACCCTTCTGCTCCTCCTTACTCAAATCCGCAAACAACCAATTCCTCGCCCGTTTAAATACTCCCGGCCGATTCTGCTTCTCCGCCTCCGCCAGCCGCGCATTCCGCTCCCGATTGATCAACAGCATCTGATCCTCCGTCGCCGTCCCCTGACTCGCCGCTTGCGTCGCAATGGCCAATTCCCGTGCACTTTCAATCTGCTTCTGCGCGAGCCACTCTTTGCGTTTCCGCCGGTTGTGGAGAATCATGTCCGTCACGCCAGCGGTCGCGACGGCGCCCGACAGGATTGTCAAGCCGATCAGACTGAGGGCTGTGAAGCGATGGGCACGGTCTGCCCATACTCGGCCTATGCGGACGAACTTGTCGAAGGTGGTTTCCCGGCCCTGTTTGGCGAGGGCGGCGGCTGCTCGGAGGCGTTGGATTTTTTGTTGCGGAGTTTCGTTGCTAGGCGCTGTGCCGAAATCTATTCGGGAAGAGGTTGTTACGCCGGGGGCGGCGGATGTGAATGTGCTGGATGCATAGGGCCCGGTTGCTGTAAAGCGCGTTGCATCTGAGGGTGAGCGCGCCATGATGAAGGACTTCTTGGACAGCTCCGCTGTATGAAGAGGACTGGATCACGATGATTCAGTGGGCGGTGTGCTATCTGTGATGCATGGCAGTCGATATGTTGTGCTGGGCTATCTCCTAGGGAAAAGTTGAAGTCGAAAGTCGATGACGGATCGGAACAAGCGCCAATGACCTCCGAGACGGAGCTCCAGACCCATGCGCTCGCCACTACGTAATCTGCAGTTCTACGCTGCTGTATATGCATGCACAGTTTGTGACTATAAGTAGTACTACGACAACGACGAGCCTACCGCGACGACGACCTCGCTACGACCGCGATCTTGCCGCAACTATAACGATAACCTCGCTACGACTATAACCTTTCTATAATTATAATAACAACCTCGCTATAACTGCGACCTTACTACGACTACGACCTTACTACTACTATAACGATAACCTTACTATAACGATAATCTTACTATAATAAAAATCTTACTATAATAAAAAAAAGAATATATCTAATATTTACTTAAAGCTTAAGTAAATATTAGGGAGAGATAAGTATACGGACTACTAAGTAAAGTCGTCGGACTTTAAGAAAAAGTACTAGTATTTAAAGAGAATTTAATTATTAGAAAAAGCGTAGAACGCTATATAGTCTTCTAGATATAGGATATTATAAATAAATATGTAGAATATATATACTACGTATTATAGAGTATAATATATAGTACTTTAATGCCTACGTCGATAAAGGCTTCTTAATTGTGCGTTGCGAAAGGAATTCGTGGTGGCGAGCGCATAGATTCAGGCTTCCGTACTCCGACATCTGACTTCACGTCATGCAGAACGACCTTGACGATCTCCACACTCCTCCACATGCACACGTCCGATGATGAACGAAAGGCCTTAGAGTCGAGAAGCATTTCTGCTTGAAGTTCCGCGGTTATATGCATATCAACAAGTTCCAAGTCCACCTTGTTCATCAGCGTCGTCGAGTGCGATAGGAGTCGAGACGCGCAGCTTCGCCCCATCGAGACATGCTATTTCAAAAGTGCTAAAGGTCGCGGTTCGTGGATCATCTCGGGCGGGACGATCTATTTCATAACTTGAAATGATTAGCCTCAAGTGCTTGCCGCGATCCTCGCTCTGAGACCAGTGGCTGCTTGATCAATCAATGGCCGCGAAATATCCACTCTGGCGCCCTCGCAAATCACTTGCATTCGACATTCGCCCTACGCCATGAATCTAAGTCAATACGCGGCTCTGTTGCACATAATGCAAGCCTCGCGCAAAGCACGTCTCCACGGTCGGGCAGACAAATATATACATCGTGCGATCGGCGAGCATGTCCCATTTCCCCGCATTCACGCAATCCTATCGCCTGGCTGAAATGCATCGCGTAAGTTGCTGCAATCAATGCTGCGATCACGCAGGACCAGCGATAAATTGGTTTTATAGAACTGGCCTTGATCAACGACAGTGGCAATGGATGCATTCTTCGAGGAACTTCCCAACGGACCACAAATCCGCGACGCACTCCTGCAAGAACTCGGGAAAGAAGAGCTGGAGAAATGTTTTGCCGGCAGATCCGACTTCAAGACCACTCAAGAGTCATTCCGCACATTAGAAAGCATCGCCGAGAGCCTTCATGCAGAACATGCTCTCGCCATGATCCGCCCGGTCGGTCTACGGAACTACGATGAATCGACGGCAGCATAGCGAAAATTGCTCAACAATCATCCAATGTCTTGACCTAAACTTGCGGCTCGCTCGAATCTTGCCAGTGATCTCAACAGGAACGGTAAATGGATAGAATCCGAGCCAATACTCCACGCACTTATCTCTGTTCTGCATGACAAGCTTGGCAGGGATAGTCCGCAGATGTTGGGCTCTATTCATCAGCTGTTCAAGAGTCTTTGTCATCAACGCAGAGTTGATGAAGCGAAGGAAATACTGGGTCAGGCGAGAGTGTTGACTCGTGATACTTAGCATCAGACGCGCAAGAGTGAGTAACAACTGCGGAATCATGAGACTGCTGTGCATCTTGGTGTATCGTAGCTTTGAGAAGCTATGGCACCATCGCCGAGAATTTGGATAGTCGAACAGCGTAATAGCAGGTTCTCGGGGATAGGGTAGTAGGCCTTGGAGCCAACGTGCAGGTGCTCGTTTCGCGCGAGTCGTGCTGAGTATCAAGAGCGATGGACAGCTGTCATGCTAACCCGACTCATTCTGCTGAAGTGTTCTGCATGTGCTGCCTCATGCCGCTTGCGCTTGCCTCTTTTCCAAACACCAACTCCATAGCTCCGTAAGCTCCGACCTCCAACTTCCATGATCCCTAGCTCTCGTATCCACGGCCCGTGAAGACCGTTCCCCATATTCCATAGTTTCACAGTCAGGGAATCTTGGATTGGTAGAGGAGCTCTGACTCAAGTGCAGTACTTCTCGTGCTGTGTGGGAAGGGACATCATCTTGACGTCGTATGCCTTATTCAGCTTGTTACATGGACGTGGATAAAATTGTCGGGCTTGTCGCAAGATCTTGCCAGAGGAGGCAGTGCTCTACCGAGGAGCGGTGTGTAGTGACTGACTGGTTATATGTTTCAGCGAGCTGTCACTCGCTGGGTCCGGCAAGGGAAAGACTGAACCAGCGGGACGAGAAGCAATAATGTTGGAGACTCGTCGACGGAGCCGAGTTTGAGGGGAAATGTCGAGGTCCCTCGTCGTCAATACCCATCTGTTCGTGACACGAAGTCCCATATATTACCAATGCCAGAACAACATCATACCATAAGGCTGTCTCTGATGGGAAGAGGGATGAGAGTGAAAGGAGTATAACAGCCAGACCATGATGTAGCGCTCTGATGGCAGTGTAATTTGTTGCAACCAAGTTCTATTCTAAGTTCGACTCAGAAAACATACTGAAGATAGGATCAACCCAAATTCGCCTTTCGCCTGCGTAGCCATTCGCCTGCGTAGCCTACTGCAAACCAAAATCAGATTCGAAATGGATCTACAGACCATAGCCATAGCGATCCTTGAGATCTGGAAGCAAAGCCATTCTGTTCTCTTCCCGCATGCGTTGAGCTGTAATGCGTTCCGGGTAGTTCCGCATGAACATGTTCGTAAAGTGTGTGCCATAGTGGACAGACTTGTCATCTTCTGGCGAACCAGTGGCGAATTCGGGCAGACGACGACAGACAGCGTTGAAATTGGGCTCGTGGAAGTATGCGAACGCAAACCTCTCGCGAGTGTTCAGTCCGACCTTGTGTGGCGTGGATGGCAGGTAGGAGTTGGTCATGAATTGCATCATGTCTCCGGGGAACACGGTGAAGACGTTTTCTTGTGGAGCAACGTAGAGCCACTTGTTGTCGTTTTCGTGAGCTCCTGCACTTGACTTCTCCCAGTTTGCGTACTTCTCGGCGGCATTTGGTGGGCGAATGAAGAGACCGCCAACTTCATCTTGACTGGCGATGACTAGTAAGCCGTAGTCAGTGTGAGAGCCAATGCCACGGCCTGCTTTGCCTTTGCCGTTTGTTAGATGTGCAGCCGGAAACCTGAGACTTTCGCGTTAGCATCTGCTGACAATCATTGATCGGTCGTGCGCATCTTACCTGAGGACGCGCATGTGATGCCATCCATCATGCGTGAGTCTATTGAGGGCCCAAGGATCCTTCAGGTCAAGGCCGAGGGCGATGAGATGGAGGAGCTTCTCTCCAATGGTGGCCTTGAAGTCCATCAATTTACGAACGGCGTACGCGTAAGCATCATTGGGCCAGGGCGTGGGTCCATGGCATGGCCAGCGATTCGCAACACGAGGGTCACCGGGGTCAAGGTCTTTCGTGACGGTGAAGATCTCAGAGTAATCGGCGATGCCATCCGTAAGCTCCTCGCCTGAGGCAATATAACCAGCAAAGGACTGTGCATCAACACATCGAGATTTGGTCGCATGGTCTTGGAGGAAGTATTCTTTGCTTCGCTTTACAGCGTCGGAGAGCACACGAAGATCCCTTGGGAAAGCGACCTGAACAATCCCGTCTCGACGCCATGCATCCACCAGCTTGCGCCCAAGTAGCCGGTCAGCTCTACTACCTGTAATTGCCACGGGGAGATCGAATGTGTCCAGTTCTCGCACTTGGGCTGGATGCCCTGGTGGCATGGTTGCTTCAGCTCGTGCCTGATCAAAGACAGGACGGCCGGTGTGAGCTTTGGGCTCTTGTTGGAAGACGGAGGAGTCATTTTGGAGAGGAGTAGAGGTAACAGCCGTTGCCAGATGTCTCTGAAAAACAGATGGTGCCTTTGGAAGGGCAGCTCGAATGGTGAGTGTTTTCATCAACATTTTTGAGGCCGCTTTGGGTTGGAGCGGAGAATGGAGGACGGAGGTTGTGAGGTTCCCTACATCAAGCGATACACAGCAGCGTCTTTATACTGCTTCCTTCGTTGTCCACGGTCATGGTCGTTGCCAATATTTCGCCATGGAAGTCCCAAGAGCAGGATAGCCCTTAATCATGCGACGCGTTGGCAGACCCCGGATTCAGTAAGCTTACTCGAGTCCACACAATGACCCTGCTGGTTTCGGTCGAGATTTGATACCTAGTCGTAGAACCTCCGAATCCTTGCAGCTGCATCCACGCGTGAGTGCTTTTGATGCGCCGTGGAGACATCGCGCACAAGGAATTGATGGCGTGCTGAGGTGAGCTCAATGCTTTCTTTGGACGATCTCGATATGTGAAGGGTCTTGATTCATTTGCTTAGGGACAAGTATCCGGTTATGTCAGGATTTGAGCGCTTCGACCGATCCTCCACACGTCGACACAAGCCGAGACAGTGTCCGACATTGGCAATTCGACTTGAACAGGATGTAGCACTGCGAGACTGAGGCGAAACGGAATAAGACATTCTGCGCTGGGAAAGCCACAGGTCGAAGTAGCACAGCGCAATGGGTGCCGAGTGAAGAGCACTGAGCTGTGCAAAGTATCCAATGATCGGGAGCGGGAGGAGTCCAGCACAAGGCAGCTTGAAGCGATCTCTCATAGACCGACCGGTTGCAAGCTCAAGCTCTGCGTGCAGAAGAGCTTTTCGTCACGACTTCGTGCATATCTGACTCAGTCCTACGAGCCGTTGATTCTGCAGGTAGATGCAACTAACTGAACTGCACCGGAAGCACGGCAGACGCACGCTAGGGGTCGGGCAGGCCAGGATAAGCCAGTCTTGGGAGACCCTGGCTGATGTCAACAGTCTGTACCGACTGCTCTGCCTACAAGTGCCGTACTACATCATCGAGCAAAGAAGTGGTCGGTATTGCATCTGCTATCGTATGTGGGAAGCAATCTTAGCAGCATGCGGACAATCGAAGTGGGAGTCGTGGGCCTAGTCGAGCAGGTCTTTGCTAGCTATGTCGGGTCTGGACCGCTGAACGGGGTTCGAGACCGTTATTTGCAGAGGCCGGCGATGAAGCGCACTAAGGTCATGGGAGATGCCAGCGAAACAGAAACACAGGGACGTGGTCGTATAGCGCGGTCTTTACAACCACTCGCTTATGTCTTGGTTCGGAACGTGACCTGCTAGGTTTCTGGTATCGCGAGACAATACCGTGAGCCGACGAACAAAGCAGGCGCATGCTCCCCGCATCTCACTCTCGGCAGCGGGTAGTGCTCTCTTGGTCGGCAATATTGAAGATGCCGTATAAGTCTGATCGTCGATATTGGACGGAGCTGAGGCCAGCTAACCTTGCACCTTTGGGAAATCGCCAGGGTTTAGGATTCGACGGACCACTTGGTGTCGCAACCTCCCCCGTTGCGTCTCACATTGTCGCTGTCGCTATCTTGTTGTCGCATGGTGATTGCGTGTTCGTCGCCGCTCTTCAGGATCACTACCTCGTCGGGTCGGACTCGTGAGTTTGTCAGATCAGCCAAGGGCCAGCCTAGACGGGACGAGACTCAACAGACCGGTGGGAAGTCGTCACCCAGGGGTATGGTATGCCAGAGGCCACAAGTTCCGGCCAATGACTGCTCGTGTGTTCTGTCGGCCACCAGTCAAGCGCTTGCTCCATCCATGGGGCTGTGAGTAATGCAGATGGGAGTATGTCAGACGTTGTGGACGTCTCGTGGCAACGTGTCTGCTGCAGCCGAACGTGTGCAATAGCGTATGCTGCGGCGATTGCGCAAGTGCACGAGCATCTCCTGCTCGCATGCAGAATGCTTTGGCAGACTCTGCCTGACGTCGTGCTCTAGCCCTGGAGCATCCTTGAGTGCAGAGCAGATACTTCGCTTGTGAGCTCCAGATTTCGGGCAAGAATAGCAGGCCAGTTGTCCTAGGAGCGAGGACTTCCACCCGCCGCTTCACCCCATCCGCCCCGTTCCGCCCTGAAACCTCATCGTTCGGCTGGAATTGCGGTCAATTTTCGCCGCACTTTCATGGATGCTGGTTCCTGCAGCGTCGCCGAGTCCCGTGCGGAGCCGCGGACTGAATCGCACCGACACCTTAATTTAGTCATTCAGCCAACTTCATGTTTGATCTCGCCATGTCGGCTTATGACCGCGCAGCAAACTCGCCGTGCATTTCACGAACAGCGCGGGGCTCGGCCTCCAGACCTCGTCCAGTGCAATTTCATGCAGCTCTGAGTGCAGGCCGTCGTGCGTGGACAGCATGGCAGAACAGGGCGGCGCTGGTTCGGTGCCAGATCTGCAGAGCATTCTTGCCAATCTCGCTCAGTACTCTGCTCCAACACATGCTGCACCACTGCAAGCAGCTTCCGGTCCGGCCGCCAACGATGCTGAGCATGACTTGCAATCCCGCGGTCCGGCCGCCTCGCTGCCACCGCAGTCGCAGCAGGGCCCAGGAAGACCGCAGGACCCTCGCCTCCGGCGTCCCCAGACGCACTCAGCAGCACCCGCCCCTAAGCCAATGATTGACCCTGCCACAATCACTGTCTGGCCAGATGCTCTACGCTGCGTGACTAAGATGGCAGCGCAGAATCCGCGGTTCGCCGAGTGCGTGAAACGAGTAAGCTTCTGTGGGCATTTTCCATGTCGCAGGACCCATTGACACGTCGCAGATGATCAAAGATCAAAGACAGAACGAGATGCGCTGGTATAGTGAAAGGCAGAACCTTAAGAGTGTTCAAGCCAATCGCGCTGCCGAAGCTGCCAAAGCGGAGTCGATATTGAAGTCGCTGAACGCAGCAGCGTTTGAGACTTTGCCAGATCTCGAGACACCCGAGCAAAAGAAGGAGCGTGAGCTGCTGGAGTTTGACCGAAAGATATATGCTGCTCAGGAGAGCATGAATGCCGCCATGACAGCTGAACTGAAGAGCCTCGGTGTGCCGTTCTTTGGCACGAATGAGAGCTTGATTGTGCCTGACGACCAAGACTTGTCCGAGGTCAAGTTGCCCGATGACCATCCGAAATATAGTACCGTCGTAAGCCGAAGCCAGTTCCAGGTGTTGCAAGCCAAGATGACGCAGCATCTGGAGGACATGTACCGAGAGTAGACGAACCCTGCAGGCGGGGCACGCTGCTGTCATATGAGTCTATGCACAAATACTCTTGGTCCTCAGTTTGAATGAGGGATTGATGTACATGCTCGAGACAAACGCGAGCCGTCATCGTGCGGCAGGAAGGATATCAACATGTGAAGAGTCGAACATGCCCGCCGTGAGCGTGCCTCAGTTGCACGGTCTGATTTGGTCAGGTGACATCCAATTTTCGTCTTATGCACATGTAGATTGAATCGTTCTGAACAAGATCCTATGCACCTTCAAGACCTTTGTCACTTACACGACAATCAACAAGACGACACCTGCGGTCTGACAAGCGCTACGTTCGCAACTTTTGTTGTGTCAGTCACACGTAGGGCCAGCAGAGGGCGACAAACTCGGCCTACTCATCGGGTAAGTCGTCGCCCATGAAATTAGCAGCAGGCTGACCTCGCAAACTGCGGGGCTATTCTCGAATCAGTGCGATCGTGGATTGTGTGCAGAACAATACATATCTCCGGAGGCGAAGATGGACATACCGCCCTTGCTTGTCTCTGCAGTTTGATGTGCGCAACAGCACGACCAAGTTTTGCGTTGATTACGACTGTACACATAGTGCAGCTCTAAAGTGAATAATTGGATGTCAGGCGAGACTTTGCGAGATGTCTCTACCCTTCGCATTGGGTTGCTGGATTGGTGTCCCAGTCACTGATATTGCATGGTTTCTAGCCCGTCGACATTCGCGTGTAGGCTTGCCCTCAGTACTTCAAACATGGTGCCACCTTGGCACGGTATCGGCACACTTGCGATCATCTTGATCGTCATCGGCGGTATTGAATGCGTCCGCATTAGCGACGGCCGCCTTGCGGCTCGCGATGGCTCCAACATGAGTGTCGCTTCCGAGGAAATTAGCCTCTACAAGTCCAGCAGCTTCAGTCTGGCCGGCAAACCCGCGATGAGTTCACAGCTTATGACCAATAGAGAGACACCGCCCAGCTCGACTCCGTCCCAAGATCCTCTTAGCCCGTCTTCTGGTCATGACGTCCCGCTCGTCCTTGGAACCACTATTACACCACACTTGTTCACTTCTGGAATACAAAGACTTCCGTCACAGAATACTACGAATGTCTTGAGCGCTACCTGCTTGAAACGCACTGATTCAGTCTGCAATGATCAGAATGGAAGTCACAACTTTCTCAGGCCCGTGGTCACGGATGGACCGACGTGGACTCCGCAGACCTCACCGACGTCCAAAAAAGAAGGTCCAGTGATCGTGACGGTGGTGACAACTCTGACGCAGATATTGGATCCTAGACGTGCTATTATGGCCTGGGAGACGCGGAATGCCCTTTGCCATAGCGCTTCTATCAATGGCGCGCACTCGCCCTATTACGTGCCATGCATGGCCTACACAACCATAAATACCTTGTACAAAGACTTCGAGCATCGGCTACGTGCTCAGACTACAATTACACGCGACAATGGCGAGGATCCCGCGTCCGATGATAATGATGGTGTTTCCACGATAACCACAACCGCGTATATCAGTACCACGATCATTACTCTGCCATGGAGCCTTGCACCCTTCCTCCCGGCCTGGAGCAATTGCACAACCACCGAGAGCAGCGCTATCTCTGGGTTTCCCATATTGTCAAATTGATCAGAGACCAGCGTTGAAGGCTTCAGCCAAGCAGCAACCCACCTACCAGCAATGATTGCGGCGACCTCCTCGGCGTCAGGAGCTTCCTACGCAACTGAAGCTCAAATTGTGACGACCAATACTATCCAGGAGATTTGCAAGGTCCACGGCGAATGCTACTCGTCATTCAACACGCTCTTCGCCGCGCCCGTCGACACACTGCTCGTGACCGGAACAACAAGCCTCGCCGTCGTGCCGATCGCACAGAGTCTCAGCTCGACTGGTGGCTTCCCCGCAAGCTCGAGGTCAGACCCTGGCAATATTTCAATATCGGGGCATGCTACGACCGCACGTACGTCTGCAGGCCTGCCAACTGCTGACGTTCTGCCTGCTCAGACCTACACCAAAACTTCAGGGGGTAAGCACGAGGCTGAAGCTGCAGTCAGCATTATGTATGGTGTCCTGGTTTCCCTTGCCATCTTGGCTGTTATTTTGTAAATACACAGACAGCGATGAACAATTTGTAGCATAGAGTTGGCATGAGCAGAGAGCTTCTTATCGGCTAAGTTGCAAGCAGTAGCATAGAAAGCATCTGTCACGAAGCATTGATGCTTCACAATGTAGTCAGATGAGATGGCTAGCTCCACAAGTCTGACGATCCATTTTCACGCGTCCTGTTGTCCGCATGTCCCTCAAGCCGTCGGAGCTGCAGGCAGCCATGGAGTGCTACTTGAAGTACAGTACAGTACTCAGCGACTCTGCCATGCAAGTCCTCGTTAACGTCCTGACCGGGCGCCACTGTCACTAGCCGTGATGTTGCGCACGGTTGACCTCTTCTCGTGAAACGTACAGAGTGCGAACCACTGCCTCAACCCTCCGCTTGCCCGCCGGCTTGTCCCGAGGCGGTCGATATGACCGAGGGAGGGTGAAAGCATGTTGTGGAGTATCGTGAGAGACACGGGGCCTGGATCACGAGTTCCTCTGAGCCAAACAGCTGGGACCAGATGGTTCAAGATTGTTCGCCGTCTGTCCGCACGAGGCAACTTCTGCGCTATGCATCTGTGCTGGCAGCCTGCCGTTATGGGTCTGAAACGAAAGCACTTTCACTCAACCCGGCATGACACCATACCCCTCTCTCCATCTCGTCCACCATGGCTTCACAGCCGCCCAGGCTAGTAGACCCAACGTCGCAAGGATGAAGATCCACACGACCAGCTGATCCTTCACACTATCCCTCTGAAAGCATGTCGTAGACACATTCTCTTCTGTGGCGCCACTGCAGATCGGTAGGTTGTATGAGAGACAGAACTGCTTATTACAGTCTGCGCATGTTCGCCCATGGACCCTGTTCTCGGAGCCGTTTGTGGGGAGGATGTCGCGCTGCTCCAGTAGAAGAGGTTCGACTTCTGTCTCCCGGAGAAAATGTCGCGTCGGGTTGGTATTTGGATCAGTAGGCTTGTCTGATGAGGGTGGCGCGTCGAGGGGGATGATAGTGCTGTTCATAAAGCATGTGCATTTGCAGAAGGAAGTAGGAGCTGTTGCGGTCAGCAAGATTGGCAGTACACATTGATGGATTCAGTGACAACGTACTTCCAGCAAGAGATAAGGACAGGATGGATAGGAAAAGCAGTATATACTGCCACGCTGGTCTGGATCTGGTCATCATTGCAGCATATCTTTATTGTGCAGCCTGAGGGCAAGTGAGACGACGAGGTGTGTCGTTCACATGGCCGTTCACATGCTTGGCGGCGAGTGCCGTCGCGCTAAGCAGGGGTGCCGATCTGCATTTTCGGGCCATTTGAGCTTCCACGATTCTTTCGCTCATGCATCATTGCATTATGCGCTGGTGACACCATGGCCGAGGAAGCGCGCGTACGACTACATATCACGCCATTCAATCCGACCATAGTCGATCGCTTCGTCCCAGCTTCCATCAAATCAATCGCGACAAATCTTTCATTCCATACCGTGGAGACCTTCCCCGAGCGGGGCTTCGGTTACGTCGAGCTCCCTGTCAGCGAAGCATCGAAGCTGAAAAAGAAATTAAACGGAACCATGTTGAAGGGGACCAAGGTCAGGATAGAGGACGCGAAGCCAGAGAAGAAGCGCAAGATTATAGCAGACGAGGCGCAAGATGCGGATAATGGCAAAGCCTCGAAGAAGGCAAAGAAGGATAAGACGAAGCGCAAAATCGGAGAGCTCCTCATCGAAGGACATGAGCTTCCCGAAGGTCGGCATGTAAAGCGAGGTTGGACAGAGGACAAGGTGAAGAGTAAGAAGAGCGGTAAAAAGGACGAGAGCATCAAGGATAAGAAGATGAAATTCAAGACCGTTGTGCCGCCAAACAAATGCGATATTGAGAAGGAGAGCGGGAAGAAAAGCAGGACCAAGGAGAAGAAAGAGAAAGAGGCCAAAAGCTCTGGTCGAAAGGAGGTGGTGATTACTGAAGGCAAGAAGAGTAGCAGACCAGCTGCCGGTGGCAAAGCAAGGACTGGAGAGCTCACGTATGAGGATGGCAAAGGATGGGTGAATGAGGAAGGTGAGGTCGTTGAAGCGGAGACGGAGAAGCAGAAGTTGAAGCGGGAACGCAAAACTGCGAAAAAGGCTGCAAAGGCTGCGTCGCAAGCCGAAGCTGAACCTGAGCCACAACAAGACTCCGTCATCGATGATGGGCCCGAATTGGACTCTGAGCCGGACGACGAGGGCAGTATCGAGCTGGCGCACGCGGGTTTACCAACGCGAGAAGCCTCGTCCGGCGATGAAGATTCCATGTCAAGCCCCTCCGTCTCATCAATATCTGATTCAGCATCCGACTCAGAGGCAGAATCAGACAACGAAACTGAAACCAATCTCAACGCCCAACTCGCGCAAGCCCGCAACAACACGGCCTCCAACAAAAACCCTCAAACGCCCGAAGTCATTTCCCTGCCCGTCGGTCCTGTGCAAAAAAAGGAAATCCACCCTCTCGAAGCCCTCTTCAAACGCCCTGCCCCAACAGCCGAGTCGCCCAAACAAAAGCCCGCCCCCATCGATACCTCTTTTAGCTTCTTCGATGTCGAAGGCAGCACCCTGGATCACGACCCCGACGACGTAGGCGCAACAGGCGAACTCCGCATTCCCCAGACGCCGCGCACAAGAGAAGATCTCGCCTGGCGAGGTCAGAGATCTGCCGCCCCCACGCCCGACACGGCGGCGATAGGGAAGCGATTCGATTTCTTGTTTGCTGATGAAGAGGATGATGAGGAGGGGGAGGAGGAGGAAGCAGAAGACGGGCATGTCGATGCGGAAATGCTCGACGCCGACGCGACACAGCAGGCGAAAGCGAGTGCTGCTGCTGCGGTGCAGGGGGGCGAGGGAAAGGAGGAAAGTGAGTTTCGGAAGTGGTTCTATGAGAATCGAGGCGCGCTGAACCGGGGTTGGAAGAGGAGGCGGAAGGATGAGAGGAAGAGTTTGCGGCAGAGGGAGAATAGGAGGATCGGGAGGAGAGTGGCCTAGGACTTTTTCGTATGCGGGTAGAGAAGCATTCACGCGGCCATGGAGCGGGTAGTCGTGTGGATATGCGGATGGAGTGCTATGATGCGGTAGCACGTCTTCTGCGTCGTTTCGAAGTGGCGTGGCCCCGACGCTATCAGAGCGGTCCCGGGAGCTCGATGCTACACTAGAACCCATATGCAACGAACCCAGTATGAACTGCATTAATGCCTTCTGTATGAACTGTCTATTCAATACTGTACTACATGTATACGATTCTTCGTCCAAGCAACCACCATATAGTCAACCATCAAGCATGAAGTCGTCTTCGAGCAGACTCTTGCTTGCGACGAAGCTGAAACCGCCAAAGGGATCACTCTCTCCAGAAGCGAAGTGATCATGAGCGAACTCCTCAAATTTCCCATTACGAGACACGATCGGGCTGAGCGGGAGATCAGTGAACTCCGCTGCAAAATTCTCAGCGAGCTCGGGGTCAGTGATGACAGGCTGGATGGGCTGCAAGACGAAGTCAGTGCTAGTCGCGATGTTTCTTAGCTCGAGTGAACTCACTGGCTCCATTTCCCTCCTCTCGAGCTTCTTCCAATCAATCTTTTTGAAGAAGCGATGTGCCTTCAACTCCTTGATGCCCTTCATCGTGGTTCCACCAAGACGCTTATGTGGCTCCTTGCGCAGCAGACGGGTGAGAATGTCCTTGGCATCGGGACCAAGGTAGTAGGGCAGCTGCAATTTCTGCTTGAGAATGTTCTGCTGAATCTTGGCGTGGTTGTTACCTCCGAACGGTGGCTGGCCGGTGAGCAGATCGCATCCTATCGCACCCAGTCCCCACCAGTCGACGGAGAAGTCATATGGCCTGCCCTCGATGACTTCAGGTGCCATGTAGTCGATCGTGCCTAGGATGCTGTTTGCACGCTCGTCATCCTCGGCTGAGACCTTTGAGAGACCAAAGTCTGTGAGCAGCAAATGACCTTCGGCGTCGAGCAGGCAATTCTCGGGCTTCAGGTCACGATAGATGACACGGACGTTTTGATGCAGATGCTCGAGAGCGAGCACCATCTCTGCCATGTAGAAGGCGGCAACGTCTGCGGTAAACATGCCCTCCATTGCGAGGTGGGTGAACAGTTCGCCACCTTGAGCGTACTCCAAAATCAAGTACAGCTTCTCGTGATCTTGGAACGCGTAGTAAAGCTTGACCACGAAGGGGTGGCGATTGACCGATTCTAAAATTGTGCGCTCGGTACGCGTCTGCTCAATCAGACGTTTGTGGACAGTCAAGCTGGCCTTTTTGAACTGCTTTTGAGCATACAATTTGCCCGTGCACTGCTGCTTGACCAGATGAACCGTGCCGAAAGCGCCTTTTCCAAGACATCGAACAGTCTCAAAGTCTTCGGCGTGCATCTTGCGATGGATCGAGTTGGATCTGAGGCCGCCTTCCATCGCCTGGGATGCAAAGATGGGAGTCTGCGACCCAGCGAGGGGACTGATGAAGTCGTTGTCAAGAGGGACATCATATGTTTCCATCTCAGTCCTGTCGCCGTCACTACCAGCTGATGATACTGTCACGGTGGTCATGGAAGCATTCGACATGACGCGAGCCAGGCTTGGCCTCTTGCTGTCGAGATTGAGGGCATCGAGACGCTCGCGAAGACAACTGATACCACCCTGCGGAGTCGCAGGTCGCAAAGCTGGGCTCAGCGCACCGATGCGAGGCGTGGCAACCCTCGATATATCAGACTCCTCACCGTCGGTGGTGACTGGGGTCTCGAAACCTTTGATCACGTTCACAGCAGGTGCGGCAGGTGGCATGCCCCTCTTCTTCGCCTTCTGACGCTGCTTCTTGGCCTTCTTACGGATGGCCTCATGATCAAGTTTCGGAACCGGAAGTGATTGATCCAGCGTGAGCTCTCGTGCCATCATGCGCGGAGTACCTATTGGCATAGGTGGGGTGCGCTGGATGCCCAGATCCTCGTAGCTGGGCTCAATATCCATGGCCGGCATACTTGCACGTCTGTCACAGAGCGTCTGATCGCGCGGGTACAAGGTCTGTCTGGTGGATGCGATTTCTACGCGACTCGCATATGGTCGTCGGCGGTGAATTATGCCCTGTTTACGGCACTTTCAAGGTTGTGGTCGGGCTCTTCCGCGAGCCACTTTGTCCTTTTCGCCCAGCTTCAGGTAAGTCCCTACACTGGGCCTCGTACACCTAGCCAGTCCAGAGCAGCAAAGCTGGAATGGGTGCGCGAGAGGCCTGCAACGCCGCCTGGGAAGAGTGCGAGCGATGCGCCGAAGGAGACAGAAAACGTGGGAGCGGGTGGTGCGGAGTAGCCCATCGACGGTAGTGTGCGTGTGTTGGGTGGGTGGCAGGAGTCGTCAGGTCCTTCTGACGACGGAGAGTAATGTGTGAGAAGTGTGTCGCGGTGGATGTGGTTGGCAAAGAGGGTCAGGAGCGAGACACGATCATTTCCGACGGTTGTTCACCAGCCGTCGTCGCACCGCTCCGCACGTGCCAGCACAAATTTAGTTGGCTCAGCGCGCGCCGCAACCATCAGAACCGGCACGTTCCACCAACTCCACGCTTCTGACATGCATCAAATGGCCTGCATCCTCTGGGCTTAAATTTCACCGACCATCGGATGGAGATGTGCCGCACCTGTTCTGCAGGCCTTGTTGTTGTTGCTGCTTGCAGAGTCCACAGCGCCCGCACGCCGTCAACCGTCGCACCCGAGGCGGAAGCCCGGTGTCCGTCCCACGAGCCACGACCAACCAGACAATTCTGTGGCGATGACATCGGGCTGAACCACGTCCCAGGCCAGGTCGTGTCGATCATCAATCCAGCCGAGCAGCCCAGAGCATGGCATTGCACTGCAGAAGCGAGCACCATGCCGCGTTCGTGTGGCAGCTCGATCGACATAGCCGACATCTCAGACAGCCATCATACACGTCTGCCGTATCTACAATTCCGTTGCGATTGATGGCGCACTGTGACTGCTCTGCTGCGACACTGATGGGTTCTATGTGTGCCATTGCTTACAAGATTCACGGCATAGCTTGCGGCATATTGCGCCTGCATCATTGCTTTGGCACCATAGCCTTCCTCTGTAGTAACTCGCCCTTGCGGCGTAAGATTAGCCAGTGTGTAAGGTCAGCATCGGGCGACGACACGACCGCCCGACAACATCTTCGCTTTCAAAGGAATAATCGAGCCAGCCGCTCCCATAGCTCGTCCCTTTACTACTGGTGAGCAGAACTTGCTGCCACATTAAAGACCTCGAGAGCTCGTGAGCGAGGCGTACTTCACTTACGCGAATGCTCTAAGGCTGGATCAGTCACGCATACCGACCTCGAGACTGACACGAGAGAACCATGAGACCTGCCCATGCAGTCCCTCCATCTGCGAGATCAACGTGAGTGTTGTTGCAAGACATACAATTGAAGTGTACGTAGCGTGCCAGAGTAATGGGCGCGTTTGACGTGTGACGCGGGCCCACCCGCCTCGCGCCAAGCAATTCACGAATTCTGTGAAAGCGAAGTGGGATGTGGACAATTTCTCCCGCCGCGACACGGACAGTCAGCCTGCTCGACTCACACGACATCACCACTGTCCCACCAGGCAAGGGCCGCCCGAAATACCGATTTATTGACATCACCAGCATCGACGATGTCGCGCTTTTTCCACGGTCAGGACAGCTCCAGCGAAAGCAGCTCCGACGAGGAGGAGTTGTACAGCGAGGAGGAGGCAGAGGAGGAGAGCAGCGAGGGAGAAAGCTCGGAGGAGGAGGATGACGACGATGACTCCAGCAGCGATGATGAAGGAGGAAAGACAGGTGCAAACCGTTTCTTGCGCGAGGTGTCCTCCGAGGACGAGGAGAGTGACGAGGACAAGGTCACAATCGTCAAATCTGCAAAAGACAAGCGCTTTGATGAGTTGGAGGGCACGATTCGGTTGATTGAAAATGGAGAGAAAATCAGCGATTGGAATGCTATCAACGAGAATTACGATAAGATGAACCGACAACTGCCCACGCTCATTCGTGACTTGGACGGCAAGGCACCAAAGATGTACATCAAGACCATCGCGGAACTGGAGACTCTCGTCGCAGAGACCTTTGAGAAACAAAAGGTGACGCCGGGCAAGAAGATGAACCCTATCGCACAAAAGGGTCTCAACGCGCTGCGTCAAAAGATCAAGAAGAACAACCGTGATTACGCCACCGAGATCGACGCTTTCCGCAAGGATCCCGACGACTTCATGAAGGAGGACGTAGTCGAGGACACCAAGGCCTCCAAGCCGAAGAAAGCCAAGTCTTCCCTGATCAGCAATGCCGATTCGCTCGATGCTGGAGATGATGGGTTCACGATGGTCGGGGCAGGTGGCAAGGCCATGGTTTATACGCCAGAGAGCATTCTTAAGCACTTGCGCTCAATTGTCGAGTCTCGTGGTAGGAAGAACACAGATCGTCTGGAGCAGATCCGGGTCATGGAGAAGCTGTTGGATGTCTCCGTCAACGACTACCAACGCGTGCGCGTGCTGCTCACACTCATTGCCACGAGGTTCGATTTGACCTCCGGAACTGGTTCACAAATGGCTCAAGAGCAGTGGAAGTTGGCTTCGCAAGAAATTGGCCAGCTCCTGACTGTGCTTGAGAAGAACAACAATATCGTGGTCGTCGAGAATGCTGAAGAGTGGGAAGATGATGAGAAGCAGCCCACGATCACTGACGAGGAAATTTTCAAGACTCCA
The DNA here is from genome assembly GCA_026725115.1 of Cercospora janseana. NCBI lineage: Eukaryota > Fungi > Ascomycota > Dothideomycetes > Mycosphaerellales > Mycosphaerellaceae > Cercospora > Cercospora janseana. Next base: position 1,475,011 of record CM049104.1, read on the forward strand.
GGCAGCGTGACTTCATACGTTGAGCGCCTCGACGATGAGCTCACCCGTGTTCTGCAGAACGTCGATCCTCACACCTCTGAGTACGTGGAGCGCCTGCAAGATGAAGGCATTCTCTACTCCAACATTGTTCGCGCCTCCATTTACGCCGAGCGACTGCGGTCCATTCCAAAGCTTGAGGCATCACAGGAGAATGTCAACCGTGTCGTCATGCGCCGTCTGGAGCACCTCTACTTCAAGCCCGCCCAAGTCGTTTCCATACTCGAGGAGAACAGCTGGAAGGCAATCTCATCCAAACTCGACTCTACCATTACACCCCGGTCACAAAGCACAGACATTACCAACCTGGTCCAGACCCTCGCTGGCTACCTGTTCAAGCATGCAGAGGGCATCATCAAAGGACGCGCCATGCTGTGCCAAATCTATCACCTTGCTCTGCACGACCAATACTACCGTGCGCGCGACATGATGCTCATGTCTCATCTTCAAGAGACGATTGGCAGCTTCGACGTCAACACTCAGATCCTCTACAACCGAACGCTGACCCAAGTGGGCCTCTGCGCTTTCCGTGCTGGCCTTGTTTACGAGTGTCAGACTTGTCTCCAGGATATCTGCGGCAGCCAGAGGCAGAAAGAGCTTCTTGCCCAAGGTCTGCAAATGCAGAGATACTCCCAGATTACACCCGAGCAGGAGCGCCTCGAGCGCCAGAGACAATTGCCATTCCATATGCACATCAACCTCGAACTCCTGGAGTGCGTCTACCTCACCTGCTCTATGCTCCTGGAAATCCCCACCCTCGCTCAATCAGGCTCCTCACCTGACCTCAAGAAGCGCGTAATCTCGAAATCGTACCGCCGTATGCTTGAGTACCACGAGCGCCAGATCTTTACCGGACCCCCTGAAAATACACGCGACCACGTTATGCAGGCCTCGAAAGCCCTCGCGGCTGGTGAGTGGAAGAAGGCAGCCGAGTTCATCACAAGCATCAAGATCTGGGATCTGCTACCCCAAGCCGCCGAGATCAAGAAGATGCTCGAGGGACAAATTCAAGAAGAGGGTCTACGGACATATCTCTTCACCTACGCGCCATTTTACGACACCCTTTCCATCCAAAACCTCGCCGATATGTTTGACCTCGAGCCACGAAAGGTGGCAGCCATTGTCAGCAAGTTGATTCACCACGAGGACCTCGCCGCCGCTCTCGACCAAGTCAACAGCGCCATAATCTTCCGCAAGGGCGTTGAGCTCAGCAGACTGCAAAGCCTGTCGCTCACCCTCGCAGACAAGGCACAAAACCTTATCGAGTCCAACGAGCGGGTGTTGGAACAGCGGACACAGGGCACATCAAATGCTTTCGAGAGACAACCGCAACGTGGCGGACGTGGTGGCCGGGGAGGACGTGGCGGCGGTGGACGGGGTCGCGGCGGTCTGCCCCGAGGTGGAGGCGGTTCTGGATTTACTGGTGGCGCGCTTGGCAATGCGATCAGGGCTCAGTAGACTTGTGCGACAAGCGCATGTGGTTTTCATAGTGGCAGGTTCAGGCAACATCTTGATGAGCACGATTGTGAGAGCATGATAGATAAGGCTCAAAGCTCGTTCATGTATGCATGCATGGAGGTTGAAAGGATTAGCGTTACATTCCCGTCTTTCTTTCTTTCCTGTTTCCTGGTAGATGTCTGCTGCCCTGTTTCTGCTGCCGGTATCAACAGTGGCAAGCTCCCACGTCGCTGAAGACGTCATGTCATGTCAATTTGACCCTTGGAGTCTGACGATGCAGCCAGGCCCTCGTGTGCGCCCTCTGGACCTCCCTCGCTGCACACAGTCATCTGTCTGACCACTGTCGTCCAAACAAGACTGTGCCCTCCAACCAGATTGGCTGCACCAGCCAGCCACCGCTCATCTGATGTGACACTGGTAACCGCCAGCAGTGAGCTCCAGCTCTGCTTCGCCCCGCCATCGACGCACAATGTAGTTGAAACACAGGGCACGATACACCATGCGCCCACTTGGTGCCTAGAAGGGGAGCCTTGGACCGGTAAAAGCGCACAGCGATCACAAATAGCGGGCAGGCGCGGATCTGAGCCTTTTGTATTCGACGCTGTACCTCTTGCGCCTGATCTCAAGTTCTGAAGCGAGATTGGGCAGTGATGTCATCCGTGAAGTGAATGAGCATCGCAAAAGGCCAGTCAGGTATTCCCCGTATCGTCCCCGCCGTTGGCATGTGTCCTTCTGATAGTCTGGCGGGCCTCAACGATAGGGGTGGCAATGGAAACATCTACTGCCATGATATCTGTACAAACGCATCAGCTCATTCGCACTGCAAAGTAATCACTTGAAGTAGGGGGAGCGTACTCCAGAAGACGTCTGCATGTCGGACATGTCGCGGGTAGTGTTGTTGAATCTGTGGTAAACAACTGGTCCGAATAAAGCTGCCCATAAATGCTGTATCCGCCAGCCTGTCCAGTGGGAGGCTGTGCAGTGTACACAGGACGCCCAGGTGCTGAAGTCATGGCGTAATCTGGAGCGGTGCTGGCATGTGCTGTGTTTGAAGTCGCTGATGATTCACTGCAGCGTTCATGGCCCACTGAGCCCAGAGCGACTTGAGTCATGCGGAGAGCTGGAAAACAGCAGCCACAAACATAGTCATACCCATTCCAGATCTTGGAGGCTGCACAAAGGTCGCAATATGTCCGTTGCTGACAATATCTCGAGTGATTTATGCTGCTCGAGCCTGCGGCTGGTCGGGGTTGCTGCCTGGTAAAGCTAGCCCAGTCATTATCGTAGGAGGCCGGGGCGGATGGCTGACCTGTCGTACGTGGTTTAATGCGCTCTTCGCGATCAGCACCTCGATCGACTTCGTTTTCGCAGTATCCACTGGCTGGTTGGCCCGCAACATACGCGTTCACAACCATCCGTGCCGCTCGTCTGAATTTTGGTGCATTGTCGCGATCATCGGCCATATTGCTTGACCTGTCTCTGCACTTCGGTTCAAAACTCGGTTGTACAGCTTCCAGTGCTGATCATGCGAGTGCAACCAACAGACGCGTTGAATGGCCGCTATGAGACACTTAGGGTGGTGGCGCAGCAGTAATCGATGCAATTCCCGTGCGTGTCCAGAGCTGTGACGTTCATGTAGGGGTGCGAGCGAGTTAAAGTACGAGGCTCAGCTCTCTGGACTGGCATGACATCGCAAGATATCTTACCTTGCTGTTTCTTCTGCAGCAACATGAGAGGACGCCCATGCTGTACGTTCAAGCTGAGAGGGGTGTCGTGTGCCGTGGTTAATGGCTGAATCGCCACGCGAGGATCGGAAGCGTGCAGCTATCCCCGGCTGCTGGAACTAGTGGAGTAGAGGACAGCTTTGCAATACGCCAGCCTCATCTCACTCACAGCTGCATGCATGGAGGTGTCAGCGTAGAGAAGTCCCAATGTAGTCATGGTATATTTGCAAATGCTCGCCGCACGTTCTGCGCCGGCAACTGAGTTTCAAACGCCTTTCCTCTCAGCTTCACGTTGCACAGATGATCTGCCGTGCATCACGCCATCGCACCTATGGCGTCAAGTCTGGTATATCCTGCTTCCAGCTTCCTGTGTGACGATCATAGTTGACACATCTGCATAGTATCCAGCGTTAGATCAGCAATATGGCCAGTCTGAACAAGGAATCAGTCCTGAACGTCGTCGGGCGCAGGCTTGGAAGTTCTATGGTTATCCCGGGTTTGCAAAGTGGATGGCGTCCTCTGACGATTTCTTCGTTCTCCCGAAATATTCAAACCTTGCTGCTCGAACGCTCCTGTTCTTGGGGAATGAAATTCGCAAGCAAGAGGACCTACTCGAGGAATTGGACCAACATGCCATGAAAATGCCAAATGGTGGCTCTGGCTCCTTCAAGCTGGACGAGGGATCTCCAAGGGAGCATCTGCTGATGGAGCTTGGTCCATTGTTGCAGCAATATTGTGAGGTCTTCAACGCGTAAATGCACAAAGATTTCTGACCACTGGTAGATGATCTTGTCAACTCCTTTGGAGCCATCAGGTCTCGTGAGAAAGCGCGCGATTACCATGTCACGAACTTGACAAATTGGTTCAACAACCACCCCGGCGCCATCGCCGAAGAAGAACTGCACTTCATGCGACAGGACCGGCAGGAGGACTCGTTCCAGATAGCTTCGACTTCACGTCCGCCACTCGGATTGATCCTAGAACGTGTTGCAACGTTCAGGCGTCTGTTCGAAGTGAGAGCCAAGTCAAATCAGGTGGACGAACCACAGACACACTATCACGATGAGACCTGGGTGGAAAATGTGACAAGCTTCATCATCGTGATAACGGGACTTGCAATGTTGTTCGGTCCCGTCTGGGGTCTCTACTGCGTTGAAGGATACAAGACACGCCTCGGGGTCATAACCGCCTCCGTGGTGGTCTTCTCTGGGTGGCTATGGCTAGCGGCTGGTCCGAGGTCCTTTGAGATCCTGGCCGGAACGGCAGCGTACACTGCTGTGCTCATGGTGTATATGCAGATCCAGACTGTTTCGGGTTACAACACTGGGTGAACGCTGCTCACGCTCACGCACGCGAAACTGGATAGTCTCGTCTGACTGGCGCCGATCGGTCGGTTGTGTGCTCGGAAGGCTGCGAATGATGTGACCCGATTCCTGGGCGAGAAGCAAGTAAGGCCAGAAAGTTTTCTCTTGCAAGGATAGAGTCCTAGTGCGGTGGTAGAGGAGATCGTACAATCCGGCCAGTCCACAGATACAGCAAGGCCGCAAGCTTCCACATGGGTGGAGAAAATGCATTGCTCTGCGCCATTGTTTCTGCTGGCGGCCGGCTTCGACAATTTGCGCTCTGCCGTGGCATGGCTTAGCAAGGCAGCGCCTGTCGTAGGCAGCACGCACGGAGGAAGTCGAATGTCCGAGAGGACCAGAGGGGTATTGCCATTGATTTGATCACTATGCTACCCAGACCCTGCATATGCAAAGATCGCCTTCCCACTCATACTATGAGCGTACTAGATGAAGTGCAGGAGCCTCAGTATCTAGCACTTTGCTTTTGCTGCAAGCTCGATTATGTTCTCAGTCGTGCACTCCGTGTTCTGGGCGAGATGATGCTCTTCCCGCAATCCTACCGCCATCCTACGACTTCGCCTCCTGCACCGCTCCTCTGGCATTTAGTATCCGACCTTGATCAGGTAGTCTCCGAGCTGTTCGACAGTGTTGGCGGCGGCACCTGGCTGGACTGTCTCGGGGTAGTGTGTGACGAGGATGGCTTGTGTGGTCTTGACGAGAACGACACCCTCACGTCCCTGGGCCATGTCCGTCAGTCTGACTATGCGCACGCCAGCATACAACCGCGGCCTTTCCTGCAATGCTCCAGCTCCTGAGCCGCACTCACCTTCTTGCCGTATATACTCCTGTCATCAGCCTTGATCACCACGTAGCGGTCTCCTGCAATGTGCAAGCCCTCGCTCTGCACCTTCTTCACGCCATCGGTGCCTGGGTCCTTGTACGCCTGCACGGCGGCTTGCATCTCCTCCGGCTTGACTGTGAAACCAGCCGAGGTCGCCCACACGCTGTTGCCCTCGCTGTTGAAGATGGCGGCTTTGTCGACATTGCCGGTGCCAACGAGGCTGGAGAGTCAGTCGGTCAGTAAGAGTCGTGGACGCGGTGTCGGCGATTGGAGCAGGTGGTCCTCGTACCTAGTATCGACGTATGCTGCGGGCGAACATGTCAGCAGACGCATTCGAAGTGGCACATGAAAGCTTGCGGCATCAACCTGCAGCAGCGGAGGGGCGGAGCAACATACCTTGCCAGGACATGGTTGGGGTGGTGGAAAGTATGTGGAAGACTTTCTGAAGAGACCGACAACAGACGGATGGAGAGGGAGGCGGGCCAAGAGGCACGTTCGAGAGGCTGCGGGGCGATGTTTAATTGCTGCCTCAGCTTGACGCAATTCAGGGTCCTGTGGTGGGAGGAGGAGAGAAAAAGTGTCGAGTGTGTGGAGAGGTGCAGCAGCGAAGAATTGTGTAGCCAACAAGTTTCGGAGGGGCCCCAGCAAGCAGCAGCAGCAGCAGCCGCCGCCGCCAGAAATACCGCCTTTCCGCGGTTGACGTGCTTATCATCGCGGGGCGAATTCGGCCACCAACATCACGTGATGGCTGTTGGGAACGGCGCCAGCTCCGGCCTCCAACGTGCACGATGCAACGGCCGGGCATGATTGGCTTGCAACGGCACAATTGTTCTGTTCTGCCGTTTCACAATCATCATCCATGTACTCGAAGATACCTTCTCCCTGTACAAGAGCAACGGGCGAGAACGGCATCTGATCGAAATGCACCCAGCAAGGCGCATGACAGCGAGTCAGTCAAATGGTCTTGATGACGAGCCTGCTACTGGAGTCTTCCCAGTGTATTCGTACACGATACATCGCTATCTCATGCTGCTTCCTGAGGTACATCTCCCCGCTCTCCTTCTCCGATCATGCGCCACCAGACTGGCGAACTCTGTGGGTATTACCTCCTCCGTCCTGCATGAAATTGTTCCTGTCAGCTCGTCGCTTTGCTCAACACCTCAGCAGCACACAGCGCCATGTCACTCTTTTTGCCAAGCAGGGCGAGAGCGTCAACACACCACTGCAGCCGCCGTCTCGACTCCGAGGGCACTTTCACACCAATCTCCCCTTTACTCCCCTCCGCCTTGACCCTTCGTGCCAGGATGGCTCCCGCCAAGCCAAAAGCCCGGATGAGTACTACCGTCCAGGGCTCAGTGAGCAAGGCCGCTTCGTTCACAGCGTGATGGAAATCGGGCGATTGTGAGAAAGCCATGGGTTCGTTTGTATGTCTGGCATGGAACCCAAGCTCCGAGATCTCCACCACAGCATGCTGTCGAATCGTGGCGCTGAGGTTCATGGACTGTCGTAATTCCGCACTACAGGGCACTGTCATGCCGGCCTGCGTTAAAGTATCGATGAGGTCGGCAAATATCAGAACCGCCAAATTCCAGTGTGCAGCCAGTAATGTATACCAAGACTGTATTCGCACCGGAAGCGACTCGTGGTGCTTGATACAGTCGCTGATGAAGAGTCCATAGCTCGCAGACCAGTGGTTGTACACCTCGAGCACCGATTCCAGACCACGCTCGACTTCTTCTGGATCTGCTTCCTGGTAGAAGAGTGCTTGCGAGTGTCCAACGCGCCTATAGAGAAGCACTTTGACTGGCGCGGCGTCTGCGAGACATGCGGCTGCATCAATGTACGAGCATGGCCATCGGGTCGACTGCTTCCGAAGATCACCTATGTGGGACCGCTCGCGCATGAAGAAGCTGCCCCACAAGTTTGTGTCGTCCATGTCTTGCACTGGAAGAGGGTTCGCGGCACTTGGAAAGACACTGTGGGCTGACTGATGTTGCATCTGCGGATTATCGCGACTGATCCGCGTCTCTGCGTCCCCTATTGTGAAAGACCTCTTGCTCATGACCGCCGACAGAGAATCAAACATGACAGCCAGCCAATACAGTAGGTTGAATGTTTCCTGGTCGTCCGTCGAGAGCTGAGTAGGTGCTTTGCGAGAGGCATGTGCCATGTACTTGGCCTGCCGCAGATGCCTTCGGTGATCGTGCAGCTTGCGAAGTGCAGCATCCAGAGAGAGTGTCGGGCCGTCGATATCCAGGAGTTCGAAGAGCGAGGAAAGATCATCTTCAGTGTTCTCGGCGCCTGTGTTCAAATGGACCTTCTCCACTGGGCGCTGAGTGAGGGCGAAGATGATGCCAGCGAATATTACTTTGAATGACATGTTCTCGGAAGCTTCATTCAAAGCAGCCTTCGCCTTGTGCCAGAGCGACTTTTGTACGTTTCGGCTCCAGATCGCCTTCGAGCCCGAATGTTGCTCATTACCGCTATTAGCGCCAATCTCTTCGAACAATTGATCAGTTACGAGTTCCGCAGACGATTTCTGGGCTCTGTGCCGTTCAGGCCGGGCCCATTGTGCCGCAAACGCCATGACCACTGCGTTCAGGACCTTCGAGGCCTGCTTCTGATCGCCAGCCGATAGCATTCCAGCCCCAGCATATGTGTTGTCTAAGGCGGCAGTTCTGGCAAATATTCGATTCGCCCAAGATCGGCTCCATACGTTTTGATCTCGAAAGGACGAAATACTGTACGGACAATTTCTCTCGGTGAGCCAGCAGCTCAAGGCGCCCTCGAAAGAATCGTGATAGACTTTGAGCAAGCCGGTCTTGATCTGCACTCTGTTGAAGTCTTCCGAGAGGAAGTGAGACGCAAAGGGAGACTGTGGGCGAAGAAAGCCTTGAGCAAAATTCCAGGAGGGCGTTTCGGACACATAGCCGGTGCTCAGCGCGAGTTCACCGCTAGACCCGTCGTCTTCGACGGCATCGTTCCTCCGCCTTTTCTTGCCAGCGATCTTCGTATCACGCGTGGGCCCACCCGGTAGTGACCAATCCCTAGTAGATGTCACAGATTGCAAGTCATTCCTGTCATCGTCTGCAGGCCACGGCTCAGATGCAACACTGAATGAGTCGCGAGGTAACCCTCGGTGATGCATGCTGCCTTCTGACAGCATAACGGACGGCACAGGACTCATGGTCGGGTAGCTTCGCATACCTCCAACTTCCATGATTTGGGAGGTCGTCCCGTTGAATGGCCATGTGTTTGGCATGCCCACTGGGCGGTGCACCGGTAGTGATTTGGGGAAGGAATTTTTCGCATTACTGTACATGCTGCCGGTGGCGGAAGCTGACCATGATGGGTGTCGCGATGCAGTCGCAGAGCCCTGCTGCATACCATTCAGGTCGACGCTGAAGGAGGAGTCTGATGTGTGTGACGGCGGGCCCTTGCCGATCCAAGGGTTGGAGGGTGGAGCCTGGATGAAGACGCCGTCGTCTTCTTTGTCGTCCGGGGAGGTGCGGCTCTGCTCATCATGCTGGGTCTGGTGACGACGCTCCTCACGCGCTCTCAGCCACTCAATGGTGCACTCCTTCTTCCATTTCCTACAGTTTGAGCACGCCGAGAAAGTCGAAAGATCTTGTGAATCCGGCTGCACGTCACACCTGCGTTTTCCCGCACGGCACTGGTCGCAACTTCGATTCTGCCGACGCTTCGGCTTACCGGGACCGCCGAGGCCATCCATAGAGGTCATTACAGTTCAGCAAAGGTCGGATGTAGTGAGCAGCTCGACTATCAGTCCGCGGAAGGCCATTGACGGTGGTCGACGAGATTATGTGTCGATTGCGCCCGACATGCTTGAGCCTCGCGCGGTCGCGGACGGCACCAGCCTTGCGGCCAGGACCCATGTCGACTGGCATCCAAAGCGCGTATGTGAACAGAGGGACTACCCTGGGAGGACAGAAACGTATTCTACAGAAGCGGGGCAAAGCCGAAAAGATTCTAGAAGCATTTTGCGTTTCAGTGCCCTTCTGGTTGCCGGCCTCCCGACTGACATCACTGCGTTGCCCCTTTCCAGTAGAATATCAAGTCTCGTTCCAACTCTCGTCTTTGACTACATGCTTTCACTCTCACGTCCTCCCGGCCTCGCAATGTGAGACGCAATCATTACCCAATTACGGCCTGTGATTCGTGAACCGACCCATGCAGCAGTCGTGTCGTAGCGTGGTTTGACTTTTCACAAGCTGCGCCATGAGCTCGCATATGGAGATGTGAAGTATTCGCGGTTCCTCCAGGTCGTGCCGACCGCGCGGGGCGTGCAGGGAAGCACCACAGCCCTGCGGACTGCTCTACGGTCATCTTCTGGCCACTGCCTGCATGTAAGCGCAGCGAAGAGTGGCTCGCAACATCCTTTGGTGCGGGACAGTATGCGACAAGCTTGCAGTCAAGGTTTGCCCGCACGCTCCGGGGTTGGTGCACGCCCTGGTCCCCTCTGAGTCGGGCTCGAGATGAGTTGTAAGCACCGTCGTCATCGTTGAACTGTGAACTCAGAACGATGACCCAGAGGGCAATGCGGTGCTCATGTCAACCCGGCTACGAACTAGTGCTGTCAGGGCCCCGCTAATGCCTGCTGGACAGTGTAGGGCAGGGCCAGAACCGACACCAACGCTTCCAAGACTCCACCACCCACACCGCGTTGCGCCGCGCTAGCAGAGACCGACAACATCGTGGATCATGCACAGTACTCTCTGTGATCCCAAGTCGATGCTCGAACTTCATACTTGCAGTGTAGCGGCCTCGACTTCTTACCATGGCCCATTCAGCACGACTTTCCGAGCGCGAAGAAAAAGGTCCGGCTCAGCTAGTGCATAGTATCGAGCCTTGTGCTCAAGTTGTACACGTTTTGTAACGGCCGCACGAGCAGACCAGTACTTTCGGTACATTCCGGCGAGCAGAGGGTACTGGTGTGCGAACCCCGACAGTTACCACAGATTGCAGCGAATGACAATCCGTTTAACACAATCGAAGCGCTGGCCTCGCCCCGCTTGTCTACCTTGCTGATAGCCACACGGGAATGAGGCTGAGCGGTTTGAGCACCACTGCGTCTCCACATGCTCCAGGAGCTGTGCAGCCGATCTGGCGCAGGCGTGGAGGAAGCATCACAAGATGCAATCCCACAAATTGCTCATGCTCTATCTGATCGGAATTGGTCCTGACGAGCGCCGTCCGTACAGATAATGCGGTCTGCGGCCGTTCACATTGAGCCATTCGTCCACACGCCGCTTCCTGACTTCAGTACCCAGATCCGACTCCTACGCCTACTGCCTCATCACCTGACTGACAGAGTCCTTCAATATGAGCTCGGGGTGTGCGAGCTCGACAGGGCGCCGAAGCATCGCGCAGTCTCCTACACATGGGGGGAAGCTCTGTATGGGAAAATGGTACTTATCAACCAAGCAGCGATGCGTGTCCGATTATCGTGTCACTACGCGCTCTGTCAGGTAGCACGACACATGCCGGACTCGTGGATATGGATCGACTCGATTTGCATCAACCAAGCTGACATTGCAGAGAAGAATGCACAGGTCCAGATGATTGGGCGTATCTATTTGCAAGCTGGGGTGGTTGCAGCGAGCCTAGGGCCTCAGGTCAATGGTAGTGAGCGCATCTGCAACTACAGGGACGCTGTCGATTTGCCTCGAACGGCAAGGGACTGGCTGCATCAATATCGCTACGACAAGTTGCTCGACGCCGCGTGTGAGGCATTCGCGGAGCGCTCGACCTGGAAGCGACTGTGGATCGTGCAAGAGCCGTTCCTGGCGCAGTACGTATGGCTGCTGTGTGGGGGAGATGCCATCACGGCCTGGAAGGATACTCACGAGAGGCTGTTCCTTCGACGCGGGAAAGGGAAGGTGCGCGACGCTCTGGAGTTCGCTCACGACTCGCAATTCAAGAGGATCCTGGACAGGAAGAAGGAATGGAGCTATGTCACGAACCAAATGACGCTTCTCAAGTCGATCATCTATTTTGAGGGCTTCCAGTGTCAAGACCCGCAGGACAAAGTCTTTGCATTGCTCAACATCTCGCGCACTGGCCATGAACAGATGCACGTAGATTATAGCGTTCCGTTGGAACGCCTGGCATCGCGTGTCGCGCGGCATGCTCTCAAGTCCACACTATCGAGTGCAGATGCTCGAAAGTACGTGGCGGATGTGCGAAAAATGTTCAAAGTTCTCGGGGTACCAGATACAGCTGATCGCTACTTATCAAGGCTGGTGAACAGCAAGAGGTTCAGAAAAGCCATTCCGAATGGTTCTAAGCAGCTGCAGATTGAACGTCGGACGACCTCACAGCAGCACGTCCGCTCATGCAGCGTTCAATAGGTCGGAGCGAAGACGTGACAGCCTATCCAAGCGCAGGCGCAGCTGCCGGAGCAAACATGTGTTTCATATCATTCGAACGAACCTCGCTAATGTAGCATTCGGACGACCTTGATGAGATCGCCAGTGACGCCCATCGCAGTCACGTCGCCTCCTGCGCCAGCTCCTTGAATGATCAGCGGGTTGTTGCCATATCGCTTTGTGTAGAAGTTGATGATGTTGTCACTGCCTTTGAGCGCGGCGATAGGATGCGACGTATCGAACTTCTCGAGCCCAACCTTCACCTGTTTGGAGGGCACGTCGATACTGCCCACAAATCGAATGACCTTGCCTTCTTTCGTGGCCTCGGCTTTGAGCTGATCCATCTGAGCATCGAACTCTGGCAATCGTTGCAGGAACTCGTCGCCTGAGCTGGCAGACTCTAACTCCTTTGGGATGAGTGATTGCACGGGGAACGATGTAGGTGATTCGACGGGAAGACCGGCAATGCGTGCGAGAATGGTCAGCTTGCGAGCCACATCCAGCCCATTGAGATCGTCTCTCGGGTCTGGCTCCGTATATCCCAGCTCCTTGGCCTTCTTGACCTCAGCAGCAAACTTGCCGCCTCCTCCCCCAAGCGGCTGGAATGAGTTGAACAGAAATGACATGGTTCCCGAGAACACGCCCTACGATATCTCGTTAGCCATGAAGCTCCAAATTGATCGAGAATAGCCTCACCTCAATCTTCGTAACCTCGTCTCCCGTGTCTACCAATTCTCTCAGACTGCTCAACACAGGCAAACCAGCGCCCACGGTAGACTCATGGAAAACGTATCCGTTGCTCGGCGACCCCGTCCCATTTGCAGCACTCTTGAAGATGCTGTCCCACAGTTCGAAATTGTCACTGAACGCCTTCTTGTTGGGCGTCACTATACTGATCCCCCGCTGCAAGACCATTGGATATAGGCTGGCGAGGCCGACATCGCTGGTGTTGTCCACCAGCACAACCCGGCCCGGTGCTCGTGCTAACTGGCCAAAGGTCTCGTTAAAGGGCGGCGGGGGGGTCCCCTTGCTGTCTAGATCACTTGCAACCGTCTTTGTGTCCAGATGGGATAAGTCTTGTGAGAAGATCTGTTTCGCGCTGCGGCGGGCGAGGATGAGTCGGAGGTCGATCGGAGGGTTCTGCGTTGCCAGGCGTTGGCGGACGAAGTCTAGCTGGGAGAGAAAAGCTTTCCCGACCCCGCCCAGGCCGATGACTGCGACGTAGACTTGCTTGACCATGCTGGATAACTCGAAGATCAGCGCAAGCAACTGTGTTGCCAATGGCTTTCGAATTTCTGGCGACACCGCGGGGTGAACTTCGACTCCGCTTGCGGGCCATTCAATTCACTCCGTGCATAACGGGCCGAGCTCCTGCCGCGCGACGCTAGTGATCCATCAAGGTAACTCTAGCATGTGCACATGCTGTCTGAGGTAGTTGACTAACCTCAAGCTGTTCTCGCGACGTTCTTCACTCATCGCGATTATCATCCAGATTCGCCATGGAATCGCACAAGGACGGTCACCTCTACAATCAGGAGAAGCGCCGAAACCTGTCGAAAGGCAAGCCCATCTCTTCCTCTTCCACGCTCTCCTTCACTTCTCAACTTAGCTCCCTCATCAATACCAGCAGCACTCCTTCCAAGCCCTCGGCCGGTCGCTCAAAGCCCATGAAGGAAGACATCTTCGCGATACACAACAGGAATGCTGCGAAACGCGCCAAGCGAGATCTCGAGTCAGATGGCTCATCCGCATTTGAGCAAAAGCACACCACAGATGGAGAGGCTCTCGATAAGGGTGTGTGGGAACGAAGTAAGCGCAAGATGGAGGAGAAAGCGCGGCTGTACGCTGCGATGAAGAGAGGCGACGTTGAGGACGCTGACGAAAAGTACGCTGTGGACTTTGATGCAAAGTGGGCGGAGGGCCGAGCGAAAGACAAAGGCAGCGATTCTGACGACGACGGTGAAGATGAGGATCAACATGAAGAAGTGGAATACATTGATGAATTTGGTCGAACAAGAAAGGGCACCCAGATCGACGCTATGCGCGCAAAGCAGCAGCAGCAGCGCAAAGAAGAGGGCCCTGGTATACTGCCGGCTGCCCCGAGTCGTGTAATTCGCGGGGACACAATTCAACACGAGGCTTTTGACCTCGACGAGCCGAGGGCCGCACAGATGGCAGAGCTGGCAAAGAAGCGGGACAAGAGTCTGACCCCACCGCCTGAGGAGCACTTTGACGGTAATAAAGAAGTGAGGACGAAGGGTACCGGTTTTTTCCAATTCTCTAGCGATGCCGATGAACGAAAGCGGCAGATGGAAAGTCTCGAGAATGAACGCACGGAAACAGAGAGGCGGAGAAGAGAGAGGGACGATAAGATGGCAGAGCGGAGAGCGCAGATCGAAGCAAGACGACAACAGGTGCAGCAGAAGAATGCAAAGAGAAAGGCTGATGAGTTCCTCGAGGAGTTAAGTGGGCAGATGAATAATCTGAAAGATGAGGTGCAGCCTGCAGACGCACAATCGCCTCCGGAGCAAGATGTTGAGAACGCGAACACTGTTGGGGAAACACAGAAGAGATCGCCTGAAATGCTCGACTCCATCCGGAAGGCCATCAGTAATGAAGACATAAACCAGAACTGAACTGAATTAAACATCGCGCGGTTGACTTTGCGCATGAACTCCATTATCGCGGTCTTCCGACGTCTACCCGATCGCCCAACGCCGACGCCAGATGCGGCTATATTGAGCTCGCGAAGGTGACACGCACATGCATTGCCCGAAATACCACGCTCGGAGGCAAGCCAATGCTCTCGTGCCTTCAGGATATCGAGAGAGGTTGCGACGCACTGCCGTGGATGGAATACTGGAGGCTCCCCTGCTGCGATCCTGCCATGATGTCGCTTCCATAGCAGGTAAAGGTCTCCGCAAGCTGCAGGAGGAGGTCGAAGCAAGATCGCGCCAGGCTATTCCTGCCTTGCTCCGATGAGTTGACCGGACCATGGAGCCTCAAAGCACAATTGTTTCAGTCCGGTGAAATATTACCGTGCCGAATCATAGACGATATCTTGGCCAAGCGTCATCATGCATGCCATGGCCGACTAGTTCAAGCTAATGAAGAATGCGCTTCAGCGATGGGACGTCGACACTATGTTCCAAGACAGACAAGAAACATTAATGCTGGCTTGATGAGATACCACCTACAAATGGAGCCCCACATTAGCCCTTTGATTCCAAGAGAGGCTGTGCGGAAGCCCTTCAGGACGGAGCCATGTGGTAGGCATTGCGTCCGCTCTGACATTCGTTGACGCCTTCTCTCGGAAGCGGCAAGGAATTGCCTGAAGGTGTTTGACCATAAAAGAGCGGACTCTCTTGCTCGATTTTGTCTTATGTCCTGCACTGCTTCGCGTATCTGAAACCATGAAGCTACTATCGCCGCTTACAGCCATCTCCGGCTCCCTCTCGCTTGTCTCTGCCCAGTCCCTTGTCGAAGTTCTCTCCTCTCGACCGGAATTGAGCACACTTGCAGCTGCCCTGAAAACTCAGCCAGAGCTTGTCGCGACGCTGTCCCAAACCAGCAACATCACCGTGCTTGCGCCTGCGAACTACGCCCTAGCAGCCTTTCTCGAATCCGAAGCAGGGGCCAGATTCTCCTCGGATCCAGAATATGCACAAGCGCTGCTCTCTTACCATGTTCTGCAAGGCAGATATGAATCAAAGTACTTTGAACAAATCGAGCCTACTACACTTGGCGCGACATTTTTCCGCACGCTACTCCTGCCTGGTACATACTGCAATGTGACGGGCGGCCAGACTGTCGAAGGGACTCCTGGATCTTTCCGTGTGGAAGACCTGACCAATGCGACATTCTTCAGCGGATTCGTCCTTGACTCGAATTGGGCTGATCAGGATTTGCTTGTGAGATGACCCATAGCGCTCTGCCCGAGCCCTCGAAGCTGACATGTGGCAGGACATTGAATTTGACGGAGGCTTGATTCACGGGATCAATCCACCTTTGACTTTGCCTCCAAATGTCTCCACTGTCCTGGTTGCCGCGCAACGCGAATCACTGTTGGGCGCTATTGAGCGAGTAGGTCTGCTCGAGATGCTCGAGTCGCGATCTGATCTCACACTCTTTGCACCCACGAATCAAGCTTTCCAGAACATTGGCTCAGCTATTCCGGATCTCTCTGACGATGAGTTAAGAGAGATCCTGCTCTACCATGTTGCGGTCACAAACGAGACGCTGTATGGTGTCAGTATCACCGATGGTCTACGTCTGCCTACTCTGAATGGTGCTGAACTTGTAAGTCGATTCTCCTTCATGTCGTTGCCAGACTCGTCTTATCCGACGCTCAGCATGCTCAAGCGTGAAACGACGATTGACTTCTGAGCAGACTCTGACCATTCAAAACGGTTCTTCCTTCACCAACGAAGGGGTCACGACGGAAGATTTCATCGTCTTCGTCAACGGTGCCCGCATCGTCAACTTCAACTTACCCATCCAGAATGGAGTCGTCTTTGGCGTTGACAAGTAATTCGATCTACTCCCCATGATTGCCACTGACACAACTGACTCTAATCTCCTCAGCATCCTCAATCCGGCCAACACCACTGCCATCCCACCCCCCCAACGCCACGGTCGGCCAGCGCCAGTTCGCCGAAGCCAGCGCCGGGACTCTGTTCCCTTTTACCGAAGGCATCAGGACGACGGATAGTCCAATCTTCTCTGCGACAAACCGCGATAATTCTCAGCCGGCGCCCAACACTCCTACTGCTCTGGTCGAGACGCAGACATATACCACGACCCGGCCGGTCAATGCTACATTGCCGATGATGCCGTCCCGGACGAATGCCTCGACTGTTGCGCAGTATACTGGTGGCGTGGCAGCGAGGATGACGCAAGCGCCTGTGTGGGGTGCTGTTGCTGCAGGTCTGCTGTTCGCGGCGATGTGAAATGAGCGAGGCGCCCACGTCGAAGGATTACAGATGAGTCAATGGAAAGATAGATGGCGAAGGCGAACGTAGCGACTGACGTGTCGCTGATGTATTTTGTTTGGGAATCTTGCGCTCCATTTCATGCAAGCTACATAGGCACATACTCCTCTCGATCTCCATGTATGCCGCTTGCGAATGCAGATGCAACGCGGGCTATGTATGCAGTGAGCATGGTTCAAGCATGTCAAAATGCTCATCAAAGCTAGTCAAACAGGAAAGAATGATGACCAAACTCCGTCGGTTCTCCCCGGCTGACACAGTGACAAGACGCGCTGGTCGTGTCTGTTGTCGTCGAAAAGGTGATCCAGGCCAGGTGGCGTGCGGTGATGACGAACACCAGTCGTGGTCTGGGCAGATGGGCGTGTGATTCTGAGGTCGGAATTTGGGTTTGGTGGGAAAGAGTGCACGCGTGTTGGGTGTGTGGTTTTCCAGTGACGCCGGTGCTGGAAAGGGGTGCGGAGTCGTGGTCGTGTCGTGTCGTGATGTGAGTGAGAGAGCGGCAAGGCTGCGGGCTGGTCCAGCAGAGGCCTTGAGTGAGAGCTGTCGCGGATTGCGACGGTGCCGTTGACGAGGGTCAGTGGTAGGGACTCTGTTGGATTTATGCAGTGTGCTGGCTGCATCGAGTGACTACATTGATTGTTAGTGATGCTGTGCGGTTGTGGTGGTGAGACAAGATGGCTTACCGATGTGCGTCGACGTCGCAGTTAGACGACCTTGGGCAGGCGTCTCCATGGCACGCGACGACCCTGCTTGATCAACTTGTGGTAGTTGAATGGGCCAGCCTTGTTGTTCTGCACTGGCAGTCTCAGACCGATCCAAAAAGCAGCAAACGCAGTCGTCGTGGCGTAGAGGGCGGCGCCCTTGTACAAGAGGTTGCTGCGTGCGACCGAAGAGAACATGATTGCTTGCTGGGATGGTTGAAGACAAAGAAGCGTGCGTGGTCGCTGGGGCACAAGTGTCGTGGATTGAAGCTGAAGATGCGTGGGGTGTTAGAGTTGAGAGGAGAGTTCGTGAGTGGTGTACAAAGTGACCTGGCGGTTGCGGAAGAGCGAGGTACGGCCTGGCAGGTACCTGTTTATGTACTCGGGGAGCAGAGCAGCAGGTCACGAGATGCCACCGCTCTCTCGTGCTGCATCAGGCGCTCGCTGGATTACCCCGCGTTGGCACGATGCGTGGTCCCATGCCGGACTCAAAGCAAGACACCAGGTCCGCCAATGAGAGTGCCCGGACGGAGGCGGCAGACAGGGGAGCTGGCTTCCCGAGCTTCCCCATCCGTGCTCCCGTCGCGTTTTACCCCGGACTTTGTGTGGATGATAGACATGGAGGATCAAGCACCTCCAGAACGAGAAGAGCCCATGTCGTAATCATGCACCAGTTCAAGCTGATCGGCGTGGTGCAAACCAGCGTCGTTACCAACGTACAGAACAGCTTCAAGAAGAGGTTCTTCAGCATTCACGGCACCTCGCACTGCGGACCGAAAGCAGTAGGCGCCTCGTGCAGCTCGTTTCATATGAGGATGGAACGCGGGGCTGAGGCCGCGCCACTCGTGTACGATGGGTGCCTGGCATTGACAGGATCGCTGTCGGTGAGGTGTGCTCTCGCAGACGCTGTTG
Organism: Cercospora janseana; assembly: GCA_026725115.1. NCBI lineage: Eukaryota > Fungi > Ascomycota > Dothideomycetes > Mycosphaerellales > Mycosphaerellaceae > Cercospora > Cercospora janseana. Next base: position 1,493,406 of record CM049104.1, read on the forward strand.
CATCGGCGTTCGCTGCACGTCTCGGTCAACCAGGCGACACGACACGTGAGCATGCAACCATGGGCTGCTCTGAGACACCCGCAAGCGCTTTCACATGCTCGGCCGTGTCGCGAATCTCTCACGACCGCGCACGCGCGACTTGTGGACATGCTCGTGTACGCGGATGATGGCTCGCCAGCTCACCAAGAGCTGCCCTTCAAAGACACCCCATAGCATTGTGGATCAGTCAGTATGGGTCTGGAACTTCAGCATCGGATAACTCTTGGGGACACGCTGATGAATTGGGCAGCAGCCACACACTTGTGCATCTGGCGTCCGGCTACAGTCGCGCTCGGTCCCATGTTTTCGCCATTTCTGGTGCGTCTCGTTTCGACCACTCTCGCATGATCTTTCTTTGTATCTTTCCCGACTGTAATTTGGGCTGGTTTGGATTAGCAGAAGCACGACTCTGGTCCTGCAGAGAATGGCAACAGCACTCACAATCTCATCCACAAACTGTACACCGCCCACCAGCGCCTTGTGCTTGGCTACCCGCGGTTTGAACCAGTTCTGTATATCCTTCGGCGTGATCTTCGCCTTCTTCGCCTCTTCCGTCAAGACGACATACGCGCGCGGCCACTCTTCATCGTGTATCGTGATGCCCACCGCGGCCACATCCGCTACATGCTCACTGTCGAGGAGGATGCCTTCAAGCTCAGCAGGGGCCACTTGCAGAGCGTTCACCTTGATCAACTCTTTCTTGCGGTCCACGATCCAGACGTCTCCGGATTCGCTGATTACAGCCACGTCACCTGTCCTCAACCAGCCGTCGCTGGTCAAGGTCTCTTTCGTTGCAGCTTCGTTCCGCCAATATCCCAGCATGACATTGGGAGCCTGGATGAGCATCTCACCGCGTGTGTCGAAGCCGACCTCTTGATCATTCTCGTCCACCAGTTTCATTTTATTGTTGGGTATTAGCTTGCCGACATTGCCGTTGTCACTAGGTTCGGTTTGCATGACAGATCCACACGTAACTTCCGTCCTGGATGTCGCAACGAAGGTCAGTCAGCAATCGAAACGTCTTGCAGTTTCCAGGCAACGGACAATACTCACATCCCGTAACCTTGCTTGACCGTGCAACGGAACTTCCTGCTAATCTCGTTCTGCAGATCTTTCCCAAGCGGCGCCCCTCCACACAGAATACCTTCTATCGACTGCAAGTTGTACTTTGCCGTTTCGGGCCTCTTCGCCATCATGACCAGCACGGGCGGAGCGACCTGCAAGTGCGTGATCTTGTAGTCCTGAATCGCTCGGAGAAAGTCCTCGTACACGAATTGGCGCATGATGTAGATGGGAACGTGGAACTTGCACGCCATCATCACGGCATACATCTGGCCATAGGCATGGTACAAGGGCAAGAACCCCAGCCATCGCTCGTTCTGCACCCTGTCTCCGTGCTTGAAGTTCAGTTGGGGCCAGCGGATGCGTGCTGTCTGCTCGACATTGGCAATGATGGCGTGATGCGCAATCATGACCCCCTTCGGCAATCCGGTCGTCCCAGAGCTGAAGTTGATCGTTGCGACTGTGTTTACTGACTCTTCTGGTGTCATCTCGCTCCACCTGTAGCTCTGAGCCTCCTCTTCTGACCCTATCATGTGCCGCCAGTCTGTGACGCCATGGATCTCTTCCAGCTGCGTCTCTTCATCGGAGAACTGATAGATCTTCAGCTTCCTGCCGAGCTTCTTCGCGGCTTCCACATCATTCTTCACAAGCGAAGGATGCGCCAACACGACTTTCGCATCTGTGAGCTTCATCTGATGGACGATTTCATCGGTCGTGTATATGGGATTGATCGCGCTGAAACATCGACCGCCGCCGACAATGCCCAGGTATGCGGCGGGGACGAGCATGGTGTTGGGAGTATGTATCAGACATACTTCACTTCTTTGCAGTCCCAGCCTGTCGAGTCCAATCATCAATCGTTTGACCCATGATAGCATCTGTCGCGGGCTGAGATTCTTTTTGGGATTCGCCGCGTCGAACCATACTGGCTCGTCCGAGGGCTGTTGGTCCTGCGGGAAGAGGTAGCTGAGAGCATTGATCTGATCGCGAGCTATTAGCATATGTCAACTTTCGATCCTGGTCCAAACATGCCTTGGGAATGTCAAGATCTGGTATTTGAGATGTGTGGATCATTTTCAATGATGATGTCGCGTTCTATTATGGTCCTACGCCTTAACAGTTCCAGCGCCTGATGCGCTTGAGATGACGACTGCAGATACAGCACAAAAGCGTCAAGAAAATGATAGAGCTTCTACGTCCTCACCTAATATCGATTGGTGCGACAGTACCATGAGAGAACCATCAGCATACAACGAAGCTCCATGACGGCTCCCACAGAGTCCCATAGCCAGGACAACCTCGGGCCTAGCAGGTAGCAAGAGATAAGTTCTGCCGTGGCAGCTTCTTCATATTGGACGTGCAGGAGACACTGCACAGCTTGCTGGCACGGAAGTGTCGGTTTCGGACTGTTCAAAGTGGAGCACAGACACGGCATTTGCGGCAAAGCGCCGAGTCCCCTCTCTCAATGCTTACTGTACTCCATTTCCTAGGAGCTGTGCCTCAGGATGCAGCAAGTCGGACCTCCCTCGGATGTCCTTCTCACTGTGCTGGAGATTGTACTGCAGGCTGACTCGCCGCAGCAGACTTGCACGAACTACGCCTCTGCTACGTTGCAGCCGTGCTTCATAGCAATGGTCTGCTACTGAACACATCTTCTGCTAACCATGTCAGACATCAGCATCAACGGCTTCTTTTCTCTCGACGGCAAGGTAGCACTGGTGACCGGAGGTGTGCGATCTCGGCCCAGTCGTATGTGATCCGTGTTATGCATCTAACACTCGCTGCCACTAGGTTCTCGAGGATTGGGTCTCCACACCGCAACTGCCTTTCTTCTAGCTGGCGCCAAAACAGTCTTCATCAGTGCACGCAAACCTGGCGGCGAGCAGGGCATTGATCAAGCCGTTGACAAACTGAACAAGCTATGCACAAGTAAAAGCCTCCAGGGCCACGCCATTGGCATTCCCGCAAATGTTGCTCAGGAAGAGGATATCAAGCGTCTCGTCACCGAAGTCCAAAAGCACGAATCGAAGCTCGACATCCTCGTTGCCAATGCTGGCGCAACCTGGGGCGGACCTTTCGAACCGACTCCAGACTGGTCCAGTCAAAAAATCCTGGACCTCAACGTGCGCGGGGTGTTCAATCTTGCTCGTCTCTTCACGCCCATGCTCGTTGCGGCCGGCAAGGCAGAGGACCCTGCCCGCATCGTGATCATGTCCTCCGTGGCTGGCACGAACGTCGCCCACGTCGGAGACAACGGCACGATCATGTACTCGGCCTCGAAGGCTGCAGCTCATCATTTGGGTCGCAATCTGGCTGTGGAGTTGGGCCCCCGCAACATCACGGTCAATACGGTCGCGCCGGGCTTCTTCCCGTCGAAGCTCGCAAGTGGGCTGATTGAGATTCTGGGCGGCGAGGAAGAACTCTCGCGAAGCAATCCGAGACAGCGTCTGGGAGAGCCGAACGACATTGCGGGTGTCATGCTATTTTTGTGCTCGAAAGCAGCGAATTATGTCAATGGAGAGTACATTAGTGTCGATGGTGGCGCGAGGCTAACCCCAACTCGACTTTCGAAGATATGAGCGTCTTATGCGAAGCAACTCAATAGATGTATCTATGCCTCATGGATGAAGATCTTCATCTGTGTTATTAAGCTTTGCCTCCACTTGATCATACCATCATTACTCGTGCGTGCTGTAGGGAGTCCCGTGCTACCTCCCTCGTTGCGTGCTCAGCGACGATCAGCAGACGTGTGTGCCACGGCTACGCAGAATTCGGTCCTACTGATTCCACGATGTCGCAGAGTGTGTCCCTTTGCGCGCGACGTATCACAAATGCAGACAACATCCCTCTGAGGAGCAGGATCGAGCCTCGAGATGCTCTCGTGGCCGAGGTCGCCTTCCATTCATCCTGCATGATGTCTTCGAGGGCGACGATTGGGGCACCCGCCGCTGCGAAATCGCCGACGTTGGATGAATATAATATCCAAGGTTGCACACATGGCTTCACCAAGGTGCACCGAAGCAGGGCTCTGGATACGACCTCGATCTGTTCTCAATGACGAGGAGAGGGACAAGTGGCTCGACCGTATCGTATGCTCGTGCTTGCTCGAAGAAGTGGCTGTCGTTCTGTGCAGGAGGGAAGGTCAGACAGATATCGTGCGTGCGCAGACAAAAGTACCGCTTACCATGCTCTGGGCTGGAGAGCGGCCTTTGCGTTGGCGTTTGACCCATTTGAGGAAGCGTCTGCGGATTTCCAAGTGACGGAGGCCACGAGCATCATGCGTCGCGCTGTCCACTTCCACGACGGTGACAATGGGCAAGGTCGTGCTCTTGCTTTGTCTCTTGGCTGAGATCGACATTTTGGAAATTCTCGGACTGGTCACGACGATGCACCGGACCGATAAGAGCATAAGTGCTGCCTATCAAAAAGCAATCTGTGAAGATGTGTGTGAAGGATGTCCTCACAACCATCACATCGTGTACACTCATATATGAACTCTTCGACGTCCGTGGTCCGGCGCCATATATCGCGCGGGAGAACGTCGCTAGGCTGAGGATCCGGTAGTGCACAAGGTCTGCTGATTGTGCGCTGAACAATGGCGAGAGCAGTCCCTGAATCCGACGACAGAGAAGCGAAGAACCAAGTGGATAGAAGATCCGCCGAAAAGTGGACCAACGAGCATCCTAGCAAACATGTGATCGTGCCATATCGGTTGTTGTGGATCCGGTGGAGTATGGTATTGACGAGAGAAGATTAGATGTGTGGCAATGTGCTATCTACAATTTCGACTGGCTACCCAGCTTGGTCTTCGCTTCGAGCATTTGCTGATATGCCATTTCCGCGAACGGCTCTCTCTCCTCGCCGTATTCTTTCGCTTGTGCAGAACTCGCTTGACGAGTTGCGTAGCGCGCAGCGATTCCTTGGAAGATGATAGAGTCTCTGAACAGCGCGAATGCTGTTGCCCAAGCGAGATCCTGCTGCGGAATGTCGAAGCCTGTGTCCTGTCGATACCACTCCACGCACTGAGCATATTCTGGCAAGCCCGGCCAGTCTTTCCGTGTGCTCTTAGGGTGCGAAGGGTTAAGGAAGGCCTCATCTGCATGCTTTCTCGGCCAAGAAGGTGTAGCTGTTGAAATTGTCCAGCCTGACATCAAATTTGCGAGGTCTGCCAGAGGATGGCCGATGGTCACCATCTCCCAGTCCAGGATACCGATGACGCGCGGCTCTGTCTTGTGGAATACAAGGTTGTCAATCTTGAAGTCCCCGTGGAACAGCACACCCCGATCGAAGGGTTGATGTTGCTCTTGGCTGAAGAAGTTGATGAACTCATCGAAGTGTGGTAGTTGCCCTACCTCGTTCCCAGTGTCTTTGTCTTTGGCCTCTGCCTGCGACTTTGCCAGGCTCGTAAAGGTTCTGATCTGCCTCTTATAGAAGCCGTTTGGCTTGCCAAAGTCCCCTAGACCAATGTCTTTGGGATTGACGCGATGTAACTTGGCGAGAGTTCGCACAGCATCTCTCCACATCTCTCGCCGGTCCTGCTCGTTCACCCCTTCAATGGCCGCATTCTTGATGAAGCGCCCATCGAGGAAGCTCATTACATAGAACGGTGTTCCAATAATGCTATCATCTTCGCATAGGACATACGCCTTCGGTACCGGAACGTCTGTGTCCTGCAGAGCTGCTATGACTTTGTATTCACGGTCCACGCGATGCGCCGTCTTACTCAATAGCTTCCCCGGCGGCTTTTTCCGCAGAACGTATCGTTGGCTATCGGCGGCGGTGATCTGATAGGTAGGATTGGACTGGCCGAAGCCGAATTGTTTTAGATCCCAAGGTGATTTGATTTCTGGGACGTGCTGGTTGAGGTATTTTTCTAGAGCTGCTTCGTCAATCGGCTGCCGTACAGGGCCTGCCATGCTGCTACAATGGATACTACCGAATGAGGAGCACCGTCTGAGGCTGCGGGCTCTTCAAAATATGTACAGCTCGACGCGGCCTAGTCGAGAACCCACCTGGAGGGATACAATGGCTGGAGTGAGGAGCCATGGCTACTTCGACACGAGGCAATGGCCGAGGTCAAATACAAGGCTAATCGGAACGTCGGAGCTAGGCAATCAGGCCCATCGGAACACAGAAAACAAGCTGGACCTTTGCGAGACATCTCACAGGGGACAACATTGCGAGGAAGTCAGATCTTGACTGGGGCCTCACAGCCCTCTCTGCACCAACGACGGGGTTAATAACGCACGCGCACAACGAGGTTCGCAATGTTCCTCACATGCCTCCTTTGACAATGCCGGGACAGAGAGTGCCGGCCGGGAATTGGAGAGCGTAGTCATCACTTGGTGATCGAGGACATTTCGAGCAGATTCGGCGACAGCAGCTTTCGTCTTGGTACACGCAGCCATCTCCCTCCCCCCAAGTCGATGCCCCGTCGGAATGCGGACTTCGCGCATGCGTACGATGGCGGACTAGCGCTGGAGCCATGCTCGTTCACACTGCGATCCGACCGACCTGGCGAAGGTACGCAGCTTTGCTACAAGCACGTGATCGTGCAAACAACATCATCCATTACGGGAGCCCTCTCTAAGACATCGCTGCACACTAGTGAACCCCGTGACAATTCTAGGTATACTAGCATACCAAGGCAGATGATACGAGCTGACGGACTGCACTTCGCATCCACTCCCGGGCTTGCAGCTTTTCCATCCTCACTTCCTCTCTCTTCGCCTCGGCAAGACCACACATTCTCCTTCCGCCGCCTACAATGCAGATTCAGTTGCTATTTGTTTCGGTCCTTGTTCCGGAAGCTATGGCTTTCTGTTATCACGTGAGGCCTGTACCACCTGGCAATGGAGCACGCATACTTCATCTCGCAGTCAAGCTATTAAGTCGAGACCGCTGCTAATTTAAAGAAGCCATATACCTCTGGCATCGACAACACCTGCGACAGAGGCCGTTTCAACTTACAGTATTGCTCAGGCGTATGTGGACCGAAATTTTTCTCCAAGCGTGGGGCATGTGTTAGTAGTAGCAACCGTATAACCTGCTGGATGCTAAGATATATGTCTTTATATAGGATGGCTGCGATGGTAGCAATGCAAGTCGTGTGCTGTTCGCTGCTGTGACTCTTAGATATAATATAGCAGGGTTAACGTCCGCAGACCTTCGTCTATTAAGGGTTCGAACAATGTTGTGACGGTTGATACAACACGCGAGGCTGGTCACCATAACCACTCTACTCTAGCTCCGGGAAAGATGAGGGGCAGGGGGCGGCATTGGTCTCGAAGCTGCGCAGCTGCACAATTAATGGAAGGAAAGCGAAGCGACTTGCGACTAGCAGATGGGGCCCCCAACTTTATCTCATGCAATCTCCCGCTCCTAGCGCAGCATCTGAGGGGACTTCCATTCTTTGCGCGTATTTGCTGATTACAGAAGTTCTGTTGTATTACGTGCCATGATATGTCCCGGTTAAGAGAACATCGTGGAGCCCGATGAAGACTGGAGCGGACCAGATCCGCGGTTCGCATCCGGAGCACTTTGGTAATGGGGAGGCATTCAATGTTGCGTCCCATCCGGTGCCAACTTCGTGGTCCGAGAAATGGCCCATCCTTTGCGAATTTTTTGGGATTGAAAGGAACGCCGCCCATAGATAACGGTCTCTCAATGATGCAGTATCTCTCAGACCATTCGAGGGAATGGTCGGATCTGGAAGTCGCTCATGGTCTCACAAACACTCAAGCAAGCGACGCAAAATCGGCTGCCACGTTAGGCCAAGGCGTTTTAAGTCTGATAGATTTTGATAGACAAATGAGCTTGGAGAAAATGCAACAAGTATTGTCCGCAGCTGGGAGAACAGAGAAGTCTGATGCCCATGAAGTATGGTGGGGCGCGTTTCAACGCTTCAGAGATGCCAAAACAATTCCTTGATCCACGTCGAACCGAAATGCATCGCTGGACAGCCGCACAAGACATGCTCATACAGTTTCGTGAGCAATCCCAGTCCGCTTTTGTCGTCGAAGATATGCAACCAAATAACAGTCAGCGTGTTTGGCAAGTTGAATTCGCATCTCTCTAGCTTAGCCGGGTGAAGTCATTGAGCTCTTGACAGACGATTCAACCACAAATTTAATACCCGCAGATGTCTTCTTGAAGTACTCCTCTCTTGGCCCATCTAAGGTTGACGAAGGGTATGCAAAGAAGCAGTGAGGAAGGCCGGTGAATTCGTGGTACTCGTGGATAACGCTAGGAAACCTCATCAGCTCTAATCAACACGGCAAGATCCACGCTTACTGGTCGTCTAGGAGGAGATCTCGGAAGACTCGGGCGTCATCTCGCAAGGTATCGACTTCACAGCCTGAGAGGTATACACAAGGAAGCTTTTTCAATAATCTCGAGTATGCAGGAAATATGAATGGGTCGTTTCTCGGAGCTCCGTGCAGCTCTGATGGTGTCAGTCAGCTCAATTCCTCAAATGTGCCTCGCCTAGGTGCCCACCAAGAAGTGTCTCCATGGCAGTCCTCGTATACAAGGATCGGCCGTTGTGCTCAGTGTAACTTTTATACTTGCTCCGGATCTCGTTCGGCACGACCTCAGGATGGATGGTGAAGGGCTGCACAGCAACGATGCCTTGGAGGAGTTTGGTCTTCCTGTGCGAAATGAGATTCAGTGCCGTGGCGAGCGCCAATGTCGCTCCGGCTGAGACTCCCATGAGCAGAATCTTTCCGGGCATTGCACCATAATCTGTCGCATGTCCAATACACCACTCCGCTGCGTCTATACAATCCCCGAAGCTAGCTGGGTACGGGTCATACGGAGCCAGACGGTACTCCACGCTCACGAAAACAAGACCACTGTCTTTGGCATAACGACGCACCAACACATCATCTTCTTCGACAGTCCCAAGTACGAGCCCGCCACCATGGAAATAGCACACAATGGGCTGGTTGGGCTTATTGTTGGCCGGCTGATAAACTCGTAACCGCACGCCAGTTGGGCTCTCTTCATCCGTCACCGTGATCGTTTCATCTGGGGTTGGTAGTCCATATTTCTTCGTCACCTTGAATAAATTGTGCTTGTACTGCTCCAGTAAATCTGCATAAGTGGGGCCGAGCAAGAGAGGTCGAAAGCCCAATTCGTCTTCGAACTGTTGCATGCAATTAGCGTTCGTCTTTCGCACATCGATGACGATGTCGACACGACCTACCGCAAGCCATTCGGACCGAAAGACCGCATGGTCTCCCATCATTGCAAAAGTTCACAAGCTGAACAAAGTGACGGTGGAGGCGGCCATCGCAGGAACGCCCAAAATATAGAGCTCCAGCTACCTACCCTACCTGCACGGCCCAACGACGTACGTGCTGCAGCTGTCTGAATGCGAACTGCTCTCAGCAGAGGGGTCAGTGGCACACCACCTCTTGGTACAATGTATGTGAGTGTCGTACCGCATGATCAGCGGCTAGGTCAGGTGAAGTCGTGATCGTTTGTGTGAGAAGGAATGAGGAGTCACAAGCTCGACGAGGTACGTGCGATATTGACGGCTCCGCTTCTGCGGTCCATTGTTCTTCGAGCACAGCTTGGTACATATCTCGTTCACAGGTGAATGTCGTCTTCGGTGTTGTCTTGCAAATTATGAGGTGGATTCCCGCTTCTGCGATCTGCACGGACGAGCCGTTTACCATCTCGTGTTGCTGGTCTAAGAGCAACGGCAAGCTCAGTCCATGACAATGTTGCACAAATACGAAATGCGGTCAGCTCTCCGAGCGTACTTCGCAACTTGAAGGGCAAAAGCTACAAGAATGTCGTAAGATCACATTTCTCTATCACGCTCGTCACTCGAGGTCTCTAAGCGCATCGTCAATCCACCGACACCTCACATCTTCAATCATTACATCAATTATTCATTGCTGTCATAAAAATCGTAGTACTCATCATCTCTGTTGTGTCTGAAAGATACCCTCAAACTGCGCCTCTTGTATTCTTCTCCGATGTCGTCGATGCAGCAACAGAACAATGAGTCCCATAACCACGAGAAGGATCGGGATGCCCAGACCAAGGCCAAGCCCTAGCCCGAGTTCCGTCGCGTGCGAGAAACGGGACATGCCGACAGGGGAGAAGGTGAAGGCGGCGGACGAGGAGGTAGTATCAGCCGCTGATCCAACGCTACTTGTCGCTGCGGATGTGTTCATTCCGGACGCTGCCGAATCTGTGGCGGTAGAAGAGTCGGCCGCACTCGAAGATGACATTTCGGTTGTGCTTGCATCTGTGGCAGATGAAGTCATGTCTGAGGATGCTGCATCGGATGTGGTGCTTGCAGCTTGCTCCGAAGTGGTGCTGGCGGTCTGCTCAGCAGTCGAGCTGGAAGACTCTGTGGCAATTGCACCAGCCGCTGCACCAGCCGTCGTAGCCGCATCTGTTGTCGCCGGCGAGCTGGATTCCGCTGCGGATTGGGACGCGCTCGTGGCGCTCACTGATGTGCCTTCAGAGGAAGAAGCAGAATCTCCCGACCCAGCCCCGGCTGCTGCTCCAGCTGCCGCAATTGAGAAATTCGGGCTGTCTGCAGTGCACACATTGCAATCATTTGGCAATGTGCTCTTCTGCAATCTGAAGTGCACATTAGAAGCTGAATCTGGGGCTGTCCAGATGTATGAATTTGTGGTCGGGGGAAGGCTATCTGTGATGGCGTCAATGAAGGACACTCTTCTCCGCGAAGCTCTCAGTTTCATACCTCCAAGAACATCTACCGCGTAGGCTCCGTCCGAGTTCGGTCCTTTCCACAACTGCAATGTCGTTTCTGGCCATGGCGAAGTCCAGCTCACGTTGACCTGGGACCCAGGTGTGAATGAGGTCTCCAGCCCAGACGGAGTAATGAAGCCCAGCTGAGCTGCTGTGAGAATCACCAATGCTGCCATTGCGAAGTTCCCTTCCGCGCCGCACAAGTGTCGATCAAATTGTCAGTGCAGGCGACCTCGGTGCCCACAAAGTCCAGCGTTCTACCAGAGCTGTTGTTCAGCCACGTAGTTGAACATATAAAGCTGCAGAAGAGGATCAAGAAGCGCGAAAAGCTTGGAAAAGATGCAATCTGTGCTCGACCTACTATACAGCCACGCTCATCATTCACCTCAGTCCATCTTCTACTGCATCCGCGGTATCTGGCATGGTCGCACTTCTGGTCAATGCGTGTGAAAGCGGGCATGTGAGGACCTGTGCGAATCGCGAGCTCTGTGGCAGCTGCGCGGTCGAACTCTAACGTCGACGTAAAGCCGGCTTGTGGTTCTGGACAGCAGCCACAACAGACGAGCTCTGATAAATTTCGACCGAGGCATCCCATCCAGAGCAGCAGCCTCAAGCCACCGCATCAAATCGCTCCGGCATAAGGTTAACTTGAAAGTTGCTGCACCATGCCAGGATGGAGATATCCGTCACGCACTCTTCACATCGCCAGTTCTCCGCACTTGGGCGCTCGGCCTCGCCGTGTAAGCGGATGCCGCGTATGATGACTGGAGGAACGAGCCGAGCAACGAGCTGCGAGCACATGGCACCTCCGCTTGTTCGAGTGCACCACGCGAGCATCGCAGTAGGTCACTTGTAAACAGGGCCTTGGAGAGGGCAGTGATCGCCCGTGATCCTCGGCTCGCTTGATGCATACAATACTCCGGATATTTGGGCGTTGCCGTGTCGTCGTTCTGTGCAGTCAAGATCGTGTATACCAATCCGCGGCTGAAAAGATCCTCCTCAACATTGCTCCTGTGCATGTACAGAGATCGTCAAAGTCTGGTGGGAGATCCGATCAACTCGAGAAGTCTATGAAGACTCCATGGCGCATGAACTCAGGCAGCGGGACAGCTGATCGGAACTTCAAGGAGGCTGTAGCGGTGAGTGCCGTATATGAGGCACGGACACCGGCCTAGAGCTCGGAGCCGAATGTTGCAATAAAAGAAGAGTCCACGATCCTTCTGACTAGTCGACATTGGCAGAGCACGGAAATCAGGTCGCTCTTGATTTCCCCCGGCGCCGGGGGCACATTATTCCGCGCCACTTCAAAGCTCGGCCCAGCGACGACACGACACTGTCGACAGAACCGTTTTTGCCATGGCAGATGCCCTGCAGAACGCATTGTAGAAGAGCTTGACGCTCCAAAGGTAATGTGAACACGACTGATCTCATAGAAGCATCCCACAATCGCAGAACAATGTCATCTCCAAATATCTTCGACCATCCAGCTCTTGCGCGCATACCAGCCTGGGTGCAAGAGAAGCTCTCACCGAAAGCGGTAGACACCATAAAGCGAGTCTACGAATGGGTCGAGATTGAATGCATCCCCGCTGAGCCAATTTTCAAAGCTCAACTGAAGCAATATGGAAATTGGAAGACTCCTCCAATCATCACAGAGCTGCGGAAGCGTGCCAAAGATGCAGGATTATTCAATCTTTTCCTGCCAAAGAGCTTTGGAAAGTACTCTCCGGGGCTGACGAACTTGGAGTACTCTTGTGCAGCAGAGATCATGGGTCGCTGTTACTGGGCTGCTCAGACTCTAAATTGTCACGCTCCGGACACAGGCAATATGGAGCTGCTGGCAAAGTACTGCGACGAAGAGCAAAAGAAGAAATGGCTTGAGCCTCTGCTGAACGGAGAGACTTTCTCGGCGTACAGCATGACTGAGCCGGATGTAGCTTCTTCCGACGCCACACAGATCTCGTGCCGTATCGAGAAAGATCCGCAGGACTCGAAATGGCTGATTGTCAATGGCAGGAAGTTGTATGGCAACTGTAAATGGAACGAAGAGCTTGGCTTCTACATCCTGATGGGATGCAGCGACCCCAATAATCCTGATCCGTGGAAACGACACACCATGGTCATAGTTCCCAGAGATACACCCGGCTTCAGCATGATCCGCAACCTCACCATTATGGGCTACGACCATGCTCCTGAAGGTCATGGAGAATATTTCTACGAGAACGTGCGTGTGCCCGCGGAGAACATTATTCTTGGCGAAGGCCGGGCCTTTGAGATTGCGCAAGGCCGTCTTGGACCCGGGAGAATCCACCACTGCATGCGTCTGATCGGACAAACCGAGCGTGCGTATGAGCTTGCGCTCCTGCGGTGTACGGATCCGCAAAAGAAACCCCGAGGCCGCTTGCTCGGCAACTTCGACAGCAACATCGAGCGTGTGGCATCCATGCGTATGCAGCTCGACTCGATCCGGTTGATCGTCATGAACGCTGCTCATATCATGGATGTGAAGGGCAACAAAGCAGGTCGCTATGCGATTGCACAGTCGAAGATCATGGTCCCAGAGGTTGCGGCAAAGATCATCGACGAGTGTATGCAGTTATACGGCGGACAGGGCCTCACGCAGCACACTCCGCTGCCAGAGATGTGGACGTATGCCAGATTCGTGCGAGTCGCAGATGGACCCGATGCTGCTCATCGCCATCAGGTCGGACGAGATGAACTGAAGACTGCGCCGGAATTTAAGAAGCGTCATGATGGGTATGCGAAGAGATACAGAGAGCTTTGTGAGCACTGGCAGGTGGAGGAAGAAATTTTTGGTCACCCAAAGAGGGGTGATTCTACAATATGAGGAATTGCTCGATTCAGCGGATACGAAATACGAAAGTCATCTCTGCGCTCATGAATCACCTGTTTCAAGGTGTAGCTCTGTTGAGCAATATGCCGCCTTTGGCTAGCTCCAAAGTTGCCCTGAACTCCCGAGCTCACCTGTACAGTTGGCCATGCAGGGCATTTCGCGGCAAGAGATCCATTCTGGCTGGCACGAGAGCTCGGCAGCGTAGCCCGAAACCTGCGGCGCTGCTGGTGAGATCATCTCTTCTTATGCCACCTCGAAGCAACATCTACAAATCTCCCCTTCGGCGGGCATTGGTTTTTCTGCAGCATGAGCTCCCTTAACAGATCGTATGCAAACTCTGGATGGAACGAGTCGTACGCTCGTGCGGGGAACCAGTGCGCGCCGGCATTCTCAGCATAAATATCGATCATCATCTGTCGTATGGGACTGCCCACTTCGGTGCCCTCGTACAGTGCCGTGACCACCCGGCAGCTTGGGAAAGTTCGCCCCCCGTTAGCGTCTCGTTTGTCAATCGTTGCAGCGAGGCCTGTCACAACCTGGTCGCAAAACGCGTCGTCCTGGTTCGCGTGAGTCAGACTGTGTTTCTAAGTCCCATACACGATACACTCACTCGCACTTGTTCTCCGAAGACATAGAGCTTTGCCAGGAAAGTATGCTCGGCCTTGACTAGCGTCGAGGCGTTCCCCACCTCTGCGGCGTCGAGGACCGCTTCTGACAATTCCGTCTGCACTTCTCCATGATAGACAAAGTGGACATATGCGGCAACGACATCATCTTCACTTTTCGTAAGATTGATGGGGTTTGCATCTTGTCGGTCAATCTCAGCGCTCCAGAACGTTGATCGATCTTTAAGCACATGTGCATGAACCTTGAAATCATCTTTGATGCTCTGTAGAACGACGAGCTCTTGTGTAAAGCGTGTTCGTTGCTGGCGCTTGGTCTGTCGGATCTTTTGGTGTCTCTCGTACTCGTCCCATTGTGCCTTGATCACTGGATAACACGTGTTGTAGCCCTCGCGTAAAGCCGAATCCGACAATACCTCGTATGCAGCTGCGAGCTACGATTGATGTCAATTCGTTTCAGGAAGAAGATTGCGTCTTGTATTCATACTTGTTGAAAGGCTTTAGTGCACCGAGCGCTCTTCGACGGTGTCGCCTTATCAGGATGATGTTTCTTTGCCGCAGCATGATAGGCCTTCTTGATGTGTGCTGTAGTCGCGTTGTAGGCCACGCCAAGCACTTTGTAGTGGTCTTGATCAGCCGGTTCTTTCATGGTGGCCGATATCTCAACTGTCTACCGCACCATTTCCCATCTGTCCTGAGAAGAATGCCCCTCGAGATTGTTCCTTGGCACTGATGACCTGTTCTGGCATCGCAATCTTACGAACCCGGGGTAGTCTGCGATTGTTATTATCGTCTGGAAATAGAGTTGAGCAGGCAACGGGACACCCATGCGCGCTAGCACGTGATGAGATACCACCTCCAACGTCACTCAGAACGGCGCCTAAGATATTGAAAACATAACTGCAGCCGGATCAAGAACATGCTGGACAACTGTCACTCTGGCCGAAAGGGCAGGTCAAGGAAACAACAGTGATTCGTATCACTGACGTACACGTGGTCATTTCCTAAGCTCCATCTGTGGCGTCTGCTCTTTAGACGTCTTTTCAAGCACAGAATTGAAGGTGTCGGCGTCCTTCATCATCGCAAAAAAATACGCCGATGCCGTACATTGAGCGCAGTTTCAAGCCATGCTCTGCGCGAAGACGCACGTTCCACACGCTTCTCAACATCAGTTGTTTCCCGCACATGCCTTTATGCTCCAGTCGCATCGGCAGAAGTGTTCTTCGACTTGCACTCGTAATATTCCATGCACACCGATCGCACAGGCAGCCGCATTCTCTGGAAGAGCCTCGAGCTTCGATTACGTGCGGCAAGCAGCCTGAAACCTGTCAGTGTTATGCACGAGTCGCCTTGTGCTTTCAAGCGACCCGCACAGGTTCGCTTGAGGCGTCAATGGGGAGCTACTTTGGGCATCTAGATCGTGATTGAAGCTTGCGGTGGACCCGGCAGAAAATCAAACTGCAACTATCTGTGCAATCGGGCGAGGCGCGTCCACTGCTTTCCCTACACCATCGCCCCACAGTCCGTGAGGTCTGAGTCTCATGAACCCGACACAACTTTCCACAGCACCCTGTATGGTCGACGATTGACTGACGTGCTGAGCATTTGCATAACTCCTGCAGTTGGGCACGTCCCATCATGTAGCTTCTTTGTGACAATCAGCCGAGTCTCTTCCCTTCGAGCCTTCTCATTGAAACAAATGGCCGAAAAAATCGCTCGGGCAACTTTTGAATCTTGCCATCCTAGCTCCGCTGCAAGTCACCGGCGAGCCAGAATTGACCTCGTGCGTAATCAATTTCTCAATGCCTCCTTTCTGCGCTTCAGGCGCAGCTTGCGCAGACGGAGTGTCTCCAAGCGCTCCTGAGCTGCGCACTTCGATACGATTCGCTCTTCGACCCGCTCTTCCTGAAGAATTCCTCCCAACTCCCAGTCGAGCTCGTGCTCTGCAGACGAAATATCTCCAGAAACGCAATACCCGGTCGGAGGTACAGTGCGAGCCGGTGTTGCGCGACGATGTTGCTCCTCCTTTACTTCGAGCCACTCCTCATCATCCTCATCCTCATTCGCAGTGGATCTGCCGCTGTCCTGAACATTCTCAAACTCCATCAGGTGCCGATAGAAAGCTGTCGTGCCATCAGTATAGGTATTTTGACATCAGGAGCTGCGTATGGCTGACGCACCGTCGGCCTCCAGACACATCTCGCGCGTGTGGCAGGACCTAATGGCGGGGCGGGTTTCGCGAGCAGCTCCGTGTGACTGCTCGATATGCTTGAGCAGTTCCCCTCTCGATACAAAAGCTTGCCCACAGAGGGCATCAGGTCTGCCCACGGCTCGCACACGGAAGCGGCAGAATCGCTCTGCGATGTTGACCTGAGGATACCCATTTGCATCGAGTTGAAACTCGGGTGCATCCTCAGGAAGAGCCTTTGACACAAAGTACTTGCGATAAGCGTCCTATTCGTGTCAGCTTCGCCACTGCATCACTTGTGTGGCAGCGTATACCGAGAAAGCCCCCAGACCAACGTGAATATCTCGGTGTTCGAGGGAAAAATTGTGATTTGCCATTGCGAAAGCAGCATGGTTTAGGAGGCCAACGATAGTAAGAGGTCGTTCTCGTTTGTGTGAGTGTATGAGTGTATGAGTGTGTGTAGTCTTGTCAGTGGATGATTGCGAAATCGAAGAGTAGGTGTTTGTATTACGCCACACGCAAGCCCGCAAGTCAAAAAATCCCCTTCACTTGGCCTGCACGCGCCTTCAACGCTCTACTCACCCGCCGTCACTTGAGCGGAAGTGACATCGGACAAGACTATACGTCTGCATCCTCCGCCAAACTTCCCGCCAGTAAATGCTACCATCCCCTACGCAATCTTACGCTTCTTGGCCGCCGCTAATTTGCGCTCTGCCCGCGCCTCCTGTATCGCGAGCTGCATCAATCGAATCTCCTCTAGCTCGAATTACAATCCCGCTTCCTCGTCGTCTCCCTCGACTGCCGGATGGTCCACTCCATCGGTCTTGATCAGCGCTTCCTTCTCGACACTAGTCGCCATCGGTGCTGCAACCATTGTATCCTCCTTGTTGTTCGTGAGGTCTATGATGTGAATTTCGGCGTTTTCGAGTCGTGGCAACGGCAACGACAGACTCATCCATCGTCTGCATCCGGCGACCCTTGCTCTACTTTCTGCTGCAACTGTTAGACCTCGCCTGCTTCATGTGCTTGTCCATCCGGTTCTCTGTTGGAGATGGAGGCGCCATATTTGCCGGGATAGTCGTAGTCTCTCATCAAGTTTTTGAAGAACTCTATCAATAATGGCAGTCAGCCCTTGCGTCCCGATTACTCCATGGAAGGTCGCATATACCATCAGCATCGCGGCAAACCTGATTTTGAGCTGCTCTCTTCAGATTCATGAAGAAGAGGGTGCGGTGCTGCTTTTTGAAGTTGTGAACCTCGCTCTCGAGATGCTCGCAGAGTCTGCTTCTCTGTATGACTCTGGTGTTGCACAGGCTGGCATCCTCTTTGGGCATCCGACAAAACACTTCTCCCATGTAGACTTCTGGATATCCGCTCTCGTGGAATGTGAATTTCGGTGCATGAGCAGGTAACTCTTTAAGCTTGAGGTCAATGAAAGCAACGTAGGCAGGCTGGTGCAAAGTCAGTGAGCGCTATAACTTCCAAAACTCTGCGCTCACCGAGATTCTGGCCAGGCTTCTCACCGGCTGCTGGGGTTTCGATGACATGGTGCTGACTGCGCGATGGGCCCGAGCAATGTCGATGTCGTCGGAGTCGGTGGAGAATAGGTAAACAAGACCCCTGTCGCGTGAAATGCACGTGCGAACTTACGCCGTTCCCTTCGAGCTCATCCACGTTGGATTGAGACCACAAGGCTGAGACACCATCCCTCCCGGACTACTGATAGCGGCACCTTCATTCCCAACAGCTCGTCGCTTCGTGTGCATGGAATTCCACTGCTCCCTACACCCAGCACTTGCACAAAGACCGCCATCAAGCCAGACCCGCCGCCGAAATTCATCCCGAGGAGGAGGGCAACCAGTCACAGCCATTTCATGGATGCAGCTCTGCGCTCCCTGACAGCTGCCAGCCTGCTCTTTACCCGGAGCTCTTGCTGCTTGAGACGAATTTCCTCCAGTTCGAATTCGAGCTGCTGGTCATCATCATCCTCCTCGACCACGAGTTTGCCCTTTCTCGCCGCCCGCTTTGCCCTTCTCGTGCGGCGAACCAAGCGTTTCCAGAGGAGCCTCCGCTTTCCATTGCGGGTTGCAAGTCCGTCATCCTTACCGGGTTCGTCGTGGTCCTCATTGATCGACATAGAACACTACGGCGAACAAAGAGTCAGCAGGTGTACCACGAGTGAAGTGGGAGGGACGCTACCTATGCTTGGTGGCGTTGAAACCTTGGAAGCCTCACTCTTCTGCAGTCCGCATACATTCGAAACCCCGGGTCGACAGTGTCTGGGAAAGCGATGCGCCCCCTCGATATGGATGCAACAACTCGTCTTGGTAGGCGCCTTGTGATAGCAGAGATGTCCGTCTGGGCCTCGCACTCGGGTAAAGATCTCCGCCAGATGGATCTAGGGAAAACCGTTTGCCTCCAGAGTGTGCTCCGGGGCGTGGTCTGGTAGGCGTTGTGGATCAAGCTTGTGGAAGGCGACGAATGCGAGCGGAGACGTCATTAATCTCTCTCACTGGCCGCCATTGCGCGAGCACCTTTCGACACTGCCGTCAACTCTCTGTACATGTTGTTCGACATCTTCTTGCAGCTGTGCTGTTGTGAGTGGAAGATGTAGCCGTGGGAGCAAGGCAAGCTCATTTATCGACAAGGGGAGAACACGCATGCGACATTTGTCCAGCTTCTGCGCAAGGAGCGATAGGGATGGCGGAAGACCGCGCCCATGTCTACTGACGTGCTAGCACCGAGCCCACCGATGATCTTTGAACTTCGTCAGAACTGTGACATGGTTTCAGAATCTACGTGATGCAGCATCCTCACTTGCCCGGCCTAATCCAGCTTTGGTCAAGCGATTAGAGAAGAGGACAACGCATGTGTTTGCTTGGCCGCGCTCCGGAACAGTTCACTGCGGGACGCAGGCTACAGATCTTGAAATTCGTTCATTTCAGTGGTCTTCTACTGACCGGAACTTCCTCTCGCGGTTGATGCGCCGCGCCCTTTGAAAACCAATCCAGAACTCCCGCGCCATGCTATGAACGCTCACTATCGTTTTCATGCATCCCACTCATGCTCGAATCACAAAAATTCCTTGATCTCGACATTACCACGTGCAATCTTACTTCTTACTATCAACTCACGCCTTCGCTCCACGGAATGGCACCGCCAGACCACTACTCGACTGCCCGATCGTGTGGAACTTCTGCGGTTGAATGCCGAGCGCCAATGTATCGAAGCGGTCGATGCCCATCATAGCCTGTTCGACTTTCGTCAGCATTGCATACAAATAAAAGCAGACAAGAAATCAAACTTACCTCACTGTTGTACCCAGTGAACCAGAAGCCAATGATGACAACGAGATACGTAAAGATGAGGATGCTGCCCTTGAAATAATTGCTCTTGCCCTCTCCCACGATCCAGCCGAAGAGGAAGACGCTGAGCAAAACGCAAACCATATCCCACTGCGGGAAGATTAAGCTGAAGCTGTGCTCGGCCAGCTGGTCGCCGGGAACCCAATTATTGTATACGGCGGTGAACAGGACAAGACAGGGAATCTGCAGTAAAAACACTTGCAGAGCGTAGCTCGATCCGATCTCCATGGAAAGTGCGACATTGCCGTTCATGGCGAAGCTGATGGCGTTGAGGAACTCTGTCGTGTTTGGTACCAGGGAGAAGAGTGTGATACCGAGGAACTTCTCCGGGATGCTGACGGAGGTAAGGACAACGTCGACAGTATCAACCAAGATTTCGGCAATCACTGCGTAGGCCAATGTTGCCGACATGAGAATAATGGCAGATTTCGTTCGCGACCAGTTCGGAGCATCGTGCCCGCCGTGACCTCCAGCAGCTTCCTCGGGTAGTGGTGCCAGGCCGCCGGTAGATTCAACATTCGAGCCCATCTGCGGGCGTGAATCCTTGCTGTCTGAGCCGCTTTTGATGTGCGACTGGTGTCGTGAAGCAGCAGGCGTGGCAGCGGTGGTTGTCATATGGCTAGCTCGACGAGGATTGGCAGTGGCGTCCCTTGCTGCGATCGTCGCGGCAGTCGCTGCCATCTCGGCGACTTGCTGAACCAATGCACGATTGTCTTCAGGACTGAGGCCATGGGCGAATACGGTGCTAGCACTGCTGTCGTTGCCAGCTCTCTTCGGCGGCACTATATGTGGACCCTGTCCTTCACCTGTCGGGACGATGGTATCCTTGCTTTCGTTGCGCGGTAAGGTTGTTCCCGTGGGTATGCCCGCTTGCTTGAGGCTCTGAGTCAATATGCGCTTGTACATTTGGCTGGATCGAATATCTGCAGTGTTGATCGTGCTGTGTGTCTGCTTCTTGCCGTTCATAGAGTTCGCATCTACCTGCACCAGTCCAGCCGTATTTGGAACGTTCATGTGCCCTGGATGCGGTCCTGTGTGGAGTGCCTCTTGGTGCTTCTTCTTCTCCTCTTCGGGCTCGTTGTTCCAGATGACAGCTGCGTGGGTGCGTAGAGTGAACAACAGACCCACAACGTAGGAGAAGAACAAGCATACTGCACAAAACCAGACATACGGTCTGACGGCCGCGATGAAGAATCGGTCATTCAGCTCCGGCACCTGAGTGAAGTAGCATCTGCGACAATCTCGCTCCTCTTCAGGCCCATTTGGTGTATCGATGCACTGCCGGCAGTTCAGGACATGCGAGCCGTAGAACTGGTAGAACAGCGTTGGGCCAAATGATGCAATGACGGCGAACAAGAGCATTGTCGAGGTGACGCCGGCAGATTTGACGTTGAAGCGCTGAGTCTTGCGTTTGATCGCACCAAAGCACATGGAAAGCCCGGGCAAGAACAATATACCGGCGAAGATGGATCCAATGATACTGCCTTCCACCAGCTGCGACTTTCCCTCGTTCAGTGCCACGCAGTATAGGAATACCTCAACAATGGTGCTGAAAAATGCATTGATCGTTGCTCCTACGCCCATAGATGATTGAGCAGAGATAGATGCCACCGCTTGTCCAATAAAGTAGGCCAACGGGATGATCGATGCCAATGCAATTATGAAGACGAAGCCGGGCGATGTGAACCATGTATCAATATGCAATGTCTCGTTGAGGAGAAAATAATCGACAATTGCGAATGCGACCAGTCCGAGGAGGTTGATGAGGAAGATGTTCGTGCCATCGATGGTGTATTTCCAGTACTTGATGCCGACCGCTCGGTATGTGCAGAGGAGGATCACGCTATCTGAGCTGCCGCGGGGCTGCGAATCGAAGCGCTGATAATGGCTGTCGGTGTGGAAACTCATCGCAAGTGGATGCCGGCGGAGATGGTAGAACAGGAGCAGCGTGACCTTGCCCATAGGTATCGTGAAGACCAGGAACCAGCAGATGCCGCTCACGATGAACAAGAACGGCGCGATCAGGAAGTAAAAGAAGAGGAAAAAGATCACTCTACCGAGTGTCCATTCTCCACGACCGAATAGGCGCTTCTTGGTCCGACTGCGCGCACGTTTGGCCGTTGAGCTCGATCGAGCACGACCAAGTAGGCTGTCCGTTTCGTTGTCTTCCAGATCCGGTACCTCCTCTCGTCGTCTGCCAATCAACGATCGATTGATATCTGTAGGCCCGAAGAAGAGTCGCCCAGCTTCAATGTCGCCGGCCTGCCAGCGCTCGTATTCGGCGATGTCTCTTCCCTCGCCTTCGTCTTCGTGCAAATATGCCTCATCACGCTCCAACAGAATGTACTTCCCAAAAGGATAGAACAGATAATGTGCAAGGTTGATCAACACCCGTCCGTACTCGCGACAGCCCGGACTGCCCGATCGTGGCTGGAAGATGCTGAGTAGTAGACACACGACACCGCCAGCAGCCGTGATCACTGCCAGCCACCAGCCAAAGATGAGCGTCCAGAGGACATTGAAGACCCACAACCACCGACTGACATTGCCGCCAGGAGCACTGTGGATATCGCCTTCGGCATTTCTCTGCACTGACCGATTCTTCTTGTAAAGTGCGGGCTTCCATATCCTAATACCGAATGGATGCGTTTCGTTGATGGCTTGTTGTCTGTCCTTCAGGGTGAAGCTCTCTGCGTCGCTCAGATCCGCACTGTCATCATCGTCGACATCGGGCGGCTCTTCTGCCTCTTCCTCCTCCTCGTCCCCTTGAAGTGTTTCTTCTGAGCTGGGCTCGCCGGCATCAATGGGCGATTTGGGTTGCACTGCCTTCCGGACGGTATCTGTGGCTGTCGTCTGGGCAGCTTCCTCCTCTTGGTCATCACTCTCTACCCTGGGTAACGCAGGCTGGGTAATTCGTCGTCGTATGGTGCTCTCCCTTCGTCGTAGCTGTCGCTCGCGCTGTGCTGCCGCTTTCGAATGGCTCCTCTGCTCTCGCAAGTCTGCATCGACCTCGACCGCATCGTCATCGACAGAGAACAAGTCTCCCCTGTGCGGCGCTGCTGTGGACGGTTTCCGCGTCCCGACATTGGGCCGTTTGGGAGTCTGCTGTGATGCTTGTGCGGTGCGACCTGCGTTCTGGCTCACACTCGTGGATGAGCCCGGCATGGAACCTGATGCGTCTCGTCAGCTGCCCCATGCTTGCATTGTTCTGGGTCGAGAATTGCATACCATAGTCCTGGTGCCGGGCCCGTGAGCGCCGCGTGGTGCCTTGGGTGCCATCAGCGGACTGGGAGTGCAAGCTTGCCTGGCTAGCCTGCATGTCCGCGAGACTGGACTGCCGCTCGGCGCCATCCTGCTGACTGCGACTCATGTTCTCGGTGACGACCGAGCTGCGTCGCGTCGAAGGCGCGGTGGAGGTGAAGTCGGCGGCGTGGTCCTGAGCATCGACGGCGGTGGGTCGAGAATCTTGGGGAAAGCTCTCATGCCCAGACATGATGGGCGGTCGAATCAATAGACTAAGGCCCGAAACGGCGACGGAGAAGCTCCACCGCGGCAACCACCAGACGCGCCAACTGCAGCGATTATGACGAGTGCACCGGACAGGAGAAGGGAAGCGCAGCGGCAGCCGCGGTTTGCGCTGGACGGGGGCGCATCGACGTCGCCGCGCTCGCCGGCTCGAGATACGGAGATAAAGGTGCCGCCAGAGGAGCTTTGCGCGAAGCGAATCGAGGGGAGTTAGACCTAGAGTTTCAGCTGCTGCCGAGACGGGGATGCAGCGTGGACGGCGCAGCTGTGACAGGCAGTGGAGGGAAGAGAGGAGGAGACGATAGTTTTGCCAAGTTGCGTGGCCGTGGTGGGCATACGTATATCAGCAGCAGCAGTGGGAGGATGCGGATCCATGATAGGAACAGCGCGGCGTAGAGGGTGGTGCAGATGATCACCAGTCGTGATCGCCCACCCTCCTCGACCCTCTCCCCAACCCGCCAGCTGCTCTGGGCGGGATGGGCTGTCTGTCGCGCGGAGCCAGACGTACCCAGAATGGGTGGCAGTGACGGGGTCGGCAGAGAACAGGAGGGGAGCGAGTCTCCAAACAGGGACAGCGCTGTTACGCTGGCTTTCTGTGGAGCAGAGGGCCGTCGTGTGCGTCGGTCGGTGGTGATGCGTTCGGCGCATATGGAGCTAAAGACGGCCCGTGCATGCCTGAGGTGGCCTCGCATCTGCCTCAGACACCGAACGGCCTTCCCAAACACGTCCATCCACCTCCATCGACATTGGCTGCGTCCACCAACGGCACCGCGCTTGACAACAGCAGCCCATACGCACCGCTGACCTGCGAGACACGAGCCCATCCCCCAAACCCCGTGCGACCAGCGCCACGATGGCGCTCGATACCTTCTTCCACAACAAGATTGAGAGCATGAAGCTCGAAATCATCCAAGGCCAAGCAGTATTGCGACGTCTCGAGGCGCAGCGAAACGAATACAACAGCAGAGTGCGCTTACTGCGCGAGGAGCTCGGCCTGCTCCAACAGCCCGGGAGCTATGTCGGAGAAGTGGTCAAGGTGATGGGCACGAAGAAGGTGCTGGTGAAGGTGCATCCGGAGGGCAAATATGGTAAGGCAACGCGCTTTGGCCGCAACCTCATTGATGGATACTGATGGCCTGCAGTGGTGGACGTAGCGGACAACATCGACATCTCGAAACTCACGGCCGGCAAGCGTGTCACCCTGCTCTCCGACTCGTACAAACTATCATCGCTCCTCCCATCCTCCGTCGACCCACTCGTATCGCTCATGATGGTGGAGAAGGTGCCAGACAGTACATACGACATGATTGGTGGTTTGGATGAGCAAATCAAGCAGATCAAGGAAGTCATCGAGCTGGGTCTGAAGCATCCCGAATTGTTCGAGTCACTAGGAATCGCACAGCCAAAGGGTGTACTGCTGTACGGGCCACCCGGAACGGGAAAGACGTTGTTGGCGAGAGCCGTCGCCCATCACACCGACTGCAAGTTCATCCGTGTCTCTGGATCGGAGCTCGTGCAGAAATACATCGGAGAAGGGTCGCGCATGGTGAGAGAACTGTTCGTCATGGCTCGAGAACACGCACCTTCAATCATCTTCATGGACGAGATCGATTCCATCGGATCCTCTCGTGTCGAGGGCTCATCAGGTGGTGACTCCGAGGTGCAGCGGACAATGTTGGAGTTGCTCAACCAGTTGGATGGCTTCGAGCCCACCAAGAACATCAAGGTCATCATGGCCACGAATCGTCTCGATATCCTCGATCCAGCTCTTCTTCGTCCTGGGCGTATTGATCGAAAGATCGAGTTCCCTCCGCCGACCGCCGAAGCACGTGCTGACATTCTGCGCATTCACTCCCGAAGCATGAACTTGACGAGGGGCATAAACTTGATGAAGATTGCAGAGAAGATGAATGGATGCTCAGGGGCAGAGCTGAAGGGTGTCTGCACAGAGGCAGGCATGTACGCACTGAGAGAGCGAAGAGTGCACGTCACACAGGAAGACTTTGACCTTGCGACTGCCAAGGTGCTCAACAAGCACGATGACAAGGAGACGAGTTTGGCCAAGCTGTGGAAGTAGAGGAAGCAGGGGCGGAAGCAGTGTTGTGGCTAGCTTGTATCATATCGGGAAGCATTGCAAGGACTGGACATCAGTAAGTCCTCGCCCCATTATAGAGCATGTACCAATGATGGTGACAAGTTTCGTAATTTTTCACGCTTTCACGCTGAGGCTCCTGTGCATATGTTCATGTGAGCAGTCGTTCGTTTAACGACCGTTGGCTTCACTTTTCTCGCAGCAGCAGATCTTTCAGCGGCGTGATGTGACGAGAACGCTCAACTTTAGGTCATGCCCGCGCGTCGTCTACAGAAAGGATTTGCTTCCACATTGGTGACCGACGCCGAACTATCTTTACGCCGTCTGCGGGTACGACAGTGAGATAGCGAGTTTCTGGGACGAGCGGCAGTTGCGCACAACAGGCGGCCTCATCAGAATGGCCGAGCACAGCGAGCGCGCCCGCAAACGCAAGAGGTCTGATCTTGATTAAGTTCTGTCTCGCGCGTTATGCCCACTGATGATTGTGCAGGTACACGAGCAGGATCATCACCTTGACAGTCGGCGACGAGAAAGCAGCTGTCACCGCTCACGAAGAACAGCTCCGCCAAAGCTCGCCATTCTTCCGCGCAGTATTGGACAAAGAGTGGCTCGAGCAGGCGACCGGCGAAATCAACCTACCTGATGACAAGCCGCAAGTCATCGAAGCATATATCGACTGGTTGTACCGAGGGCACTTCGACATTGATCCGCCGCTCGATTCAGACGGGAATCAACACGCCGTCGGCACCTGCCTCGCTTTGGCATACGTCTTCGGAGAGAAGATGCAGGACGTCGCATTCTGCAACTACATCATCGCCTGCCTCCTCGACCATATCGACAAGAGCAACAAGTACCCAGGCGAGACTTGTGTCCGCATCATCTACGACGGTACGCCCATGGACTCGCCCTTTCGGCAATTGCTCTCTACACTCTGGGCCGAGCGCTCTACTACCGCCTGGCTCAAAACCGACGAGGCATATCCGGCGGAGTTTCTCATGGACTTGACACATGCATTCATCAAGCAGCGGGGCAAGTCTGCGAAGACTTCATGGGCGGCGCGAAAGGGGATGTGGATGAGGCAAGAATAGAATGACCGCGCAGGGACTGTATCGCAACTGGGTGAAGGAAATCTGGAGATCATGAGTAGGCGCATGTTCGACATTGGCTTGAGGAGATTCATGGTGTTGGCATGGCGCCATTCCAGGGAAGAAGTCATTGACAGTGGACCTGTGTACAGCTGGACGGATCACAATTCATGTCCAACATCAGTTCGCACGCATTGCACCACTTTGGCCTGCCCGTGTCGCCCTTCCTGCTCAGCCGGAGAGGGCCGCGAAGACAGTTTTCAGATTTTCGCCGTCCTCGCTGCGATTTCAATCTTCGGCAAGAAAGTCCTCTGCGACTGTACTCTGGCCGCCATGTGTCGGGCAGTGGAAGAGGCAATGTGCGAAGACAGGCTTCTCTTACCGAGCCTGTCGACTATCAGGACGAGTTACTCGGGCACGGTCACGATCCCGTCCGACAGTGGATTATAGAGCTCGAGCGTCTCTGCGGCACTATCGACCTTTGTCAGCAGCACCCTTCTCGATTGCCGGCAAATATGGTGATTGAATTGTTCAACGTCTCATGGCAGGGTGAAAGGGGCGTATGCTGCGGGAATAAATCAGTGTCAGCGAGAGTGGTTCAAGTAGGGAGACAGCTGAATTGACGCGGGGCTGTCAGCGGCAGCACGCACATAGCACGACGGATCGAAAGACTAATGCCGGATGAGATGGCGAGCAGGCTCTGGGCGGAGAGAGCGCTCGGTGTGCGGAGCGCTCTCAAGGCTCAGTATACGCATGACGGGATGCACGCCAGCAGCGAGCAAGGAGATATCGTTGCGCTCATGATCGTTAAAAAGAAAATACTGGTCGCGAGGCTCGAGCGTACGCTGCTGCCACGTTAAAGATCAACGCTGCAATCGTACCTGCAGTCTTGAGGCCAGCCTACTTGCTTTGTGGCCCCTGCCTTCATTCACCCCGCCAGCGCAAGCCGCATGCCACAAAGATTGCAGAATTCGCGAAGCAAACCGTCACCATGGCCGATGAATCAGAACACCTCTCTGTGAAGAGAAGTTTAATCATGCCGGCGGGGGCTATCAACGTACATTGACCCAGGGATAGACTCGTCGGCGGCTTCGTGACTCTGGTAGTCAGCACAGGAGACAGAGCTGAGACGTTTTCGGTCCACGAGCACCTGATCAAGGCGCGCTCGGCCTTCTTCCGCGCCGCATTCGACGAGAAATGGCGAGAGGGGAAGTCACGTACCATCAGCCTGCGCGAAGATGAGCCAGAAGTCATCAATATGTTCCTTGAATGGCTCTACGACGAATACGCGATCATGAGATTCGCAACGAAGGCTCCGAGCCCCGACAAACCAGAAGCGCAGTCCTTCTACCCAGTGATGGCGAAGCTGTACATGCTGGAAGAGAAGATCCAGCTCAATGATCTTTGAAGCAGCGCAATTACAGCGATACTCACCTTCAGCGAACGCAAGAATGAACCCCGAGGCGCTCGGGGCCTCGTGAAGGAAGTGGTTGAGACAATCTATGCTGGCACGCCGTCAGACTCCCCAGCTCGCAAGTTGCTCGTCTATCTACATTACGTCTTCGGAAATTCGGACTGGTTGGAAGAGGGCCATGTGCATCCAGAACCCATGCGCGATCTCGTTGAGGAGTTCCTGAGAATCGCCACCAGCCTGCCCTGAGGAGGGTGACTGCTGCGAAAGAGACACGTTTCAAGAAACGAATCAGTGCTTCGCATGCCAGGTATGCATTGTAGGACCAGGGGACGCTATGCTGTTAGCAAGCTACATCAGGTACGATATTAGGCATGGAACACATGCTGAGCAACACTGGTGCTGCCCCGGACGCTGGCCCAGGACAAAGTCAGAGGGCATTGCACGACTTTACGTGCAGTAGCTACACTCGGCTCTGAGACGCATGTCTGTCGCTACATCAACCTGTTCACAACAATGACATGCAACCATCAGCACAAGATCATTTCATGAATCGCTGTCTCCGTCATTGATCGTCCCAATCAACGCTCCGCTCCGCCCGCCCGAATCCCCAGACCAGCCCGTCCTTCGCCGACTCGCCGTCCGTCAATAGTCCAGCCCGATCGATAGCGTTCCTCTTCTATTGCCTCACAACGTCTACTAGAACCAAACTATGACGTCCAACTAAGGTTGTACTATTTCCGTTGCACCAGAGATTCGGTAGTTCATAGCCCCAAACGCCATCCGTCCCAAAGCAGATGCGCCTTTGATTACACATGACTCTTGCCGGACGTTGAACCTACCAACAAGCTGCATCCAAACACTGTATCTCAAGACGCTCACACACTCGTATAGATGAACAGGTGTTTGAGTCGGTGCTTGCATGCAGACATGCCGGAGATCCAGGAAGATGCGGTCCAACAGACTGCTTTTTTCATCCTCGGTAGCTTATTTGACTTTAAGCCCGCCATGTGAATGTCTCAAACCCTCTACAGAGTCTGATTGGTCTGGCCCGAATGGCCTTCCGAGCCACGCGTCGTTTGCCACGTGCCTTGTCTCTTCAGTTCCAAGCGACGCCATCCAGTCAATGGCATATTGTAGAGAACACGCAGTGTCTCGGTCGTGATTAGACTCGATGGAGTACCGAACGTGATATACAGCCGAGAAACTTGCCCAAAGACGTGCTGCTGCGAGCTGCAGAGCGCATGGCGCCGTATGTGCTGGCGTGCTGCGTGGTGAGCGATGGCGGTGCTCTGGGGCGAAGGTTGACGTCTTGCGAGATTGGGGCCGAGAAGAGGGTTCAAGTACCACTGTAGCGGTGGTAAGGCTGAGTGAAAAGTGCGACGTCCCTCCCACGTTGTCTCGTCACGTTCACATCTTCATCAGAGGTGACAAAGCGTCTCAATGGCGGGTACTAGCATGATCCTCGACAGCGACTTGCGTGTCTCCAAAGCAGAAAGGTCGGTGTCTACGACGGCCATGTCGCTGGAACATCACTGATGGAGCAATAGCTCGATTGACGATCGCATTGTGACCATCAAAGTTGGCCTCGCACCTACCAAGGACTTTGCTGTTCATGAAGCCATTCTGCGAGAACAATCGTCATTCTTCCGCACCGCATTGGACGGCCGGTGGCGTGAAGGACGATCACGCATCGTGGAGCTACCAGAAGACAGCATCGAAGTAGTTTCTGCTTGGATTGACTGGCTATACTTTCGCAGGATCGCCTCGAAGCCTGTCTCGCCCCCCGAGTTACCCATGGACGATGGAGAGTACGACCTTCTTGCTCGGATGTATGCGTTTGGAGAGAAAGTGCAATCGGACTTCTTCTGCGATGACTGTTTAACAGCCATGGTCTTGAAGACGGACGAGATTGCCCCAGATGGCACGCGCACGTTTCCAAGTCACGCCGCTATCATGACGTTATACAACACTACTCCATCCGGCTCTCCCGCGCGCAAATTTGTCGTCGACATGTACGTGGAGTACGGCATGGGCGCTTGGATCCCTCAAGAAGTCGAATGCAGTCATCCCGAATTTCTGGCAGACCTGGTTCATGCGTTCATGGCCACGAGAGCGCAGGAGTTGCCGCACAAGCAGACGAATTATCCTCGCCGTCGCAAGTGGCACAAGCAGGAGCGCAGCCGAGAATTCCTGAGACCCGCTCCGTCGAGGTTGCGTGATGCCTTCGCCGTCTCATGAATGTGCGGTGGTACAGGAAGGATAAGAGTGTCTACGTGGCACAGCTCTGGTGGACTCGGAGGATGTCGCATTCATGCAAGAGGGTCGACCCAGGAGTTTGGCACCAGAAACCTGGTAGGCTCGCGGGACAGAGCAGCATGCATCGGTCAACACGCTTCGAAAGGAATCTGCACAACGGGTCCTGCATGATCAGGCTCTCGCTCGGGCAGCAGGCCCGCAGGCGATGCTTCCGCTGCAATGTTCCTGGGAGTGTCAACGCACAAGGAAATTTGTGCGACCATGTCTCCCACGCATGGAATGTCGCGACCCGGGATCGAGACTCTGTTGGTGCCACTGTAGGACAAGGCTAACGCCACCAACGTGTTTTAGATTATGCATGGCTTCGTAGAACCTCGGGGAATATCCGGCGCGATGAAGACCGGCAGACCCACAAGCCTCAGGATTTTGCTGTTGGCGTTGTATGGTACATGGACAGCGGTGTGCACTCGGATGGTGAGGCTACGCTGTGCCGCATCACATGCACTGTATGCAATTGCTGCAAACGGTAATGTGCTATGGATGCATGCGATAGCTTCCATTCTGTTGTGCCAGGTGAGACTTTCACCACATGTCTCTCATTGCTTCCTCATCGTCGGCGAAATCGCCATGGCCTCCTTTGTTCGCATCATGCGCGCCAGTGTGGTCAGCGGTCGGCTCGCCGTCATGCTCTGCCATCAAAGCCTCAAGCTCATCATCGTCAGGGTCTTCCTCAAATGGTGCTCTCGTTCTCTTCTCGTGCGTGGAGTTAGCCACGACAGCGCGAGAGGCATCAGACTCGGCAAGTAGCGCATCAAGCTCGTCATCATCAGGCTCATCCTCAAACGGCCCACTCCTCTTCGAAGTGCCGCTTGTCTTTGTCGAAACATTGGTTGGTCTTCCCTCGGCCATGAGATCATCAAGTTCGTCAGCTCGAGGCGCATCGTCTTCGTTCTTGCTGTTTTGCGCAGAGTTGCCATCGTTCATCAATGTGTCGTCTTCCAACGGCATTGCAGAGTCGGTGCCAGACATGGTAGCATCGACCGGAGGTGTCAATTCTTTCCGATAGGGTTTGGTGTCGTCCAACCAGGCTCGTCTTGTGACCTGCATGCGTCTGCTATGCCCAACCTTCTCGACCATTTTCACAGCATCGCGAAACTTGGCCCGAGGGTAGAGGTCATCCAACCAAAGTTGGTAGGTATTGAGCAGATTCGAAATGTCACTAAATTCGTGCCCCTTACCACGGAATTTCAGTCTTGACCTCGCGATTTTCCGCAGTTTAGGTATGCCAGCATCTGACAATAGCCTGGGTAATTTCACTCAGCATGCGTTTCGGAATGCAAAAGGGAGTAACTCTACCTGTTCTCATCCAATTTCGGGATGGGCGTTCGCTTTTTCTTTACTTGAACCTCTTGATCTTCGTCACGCGTTTGCTCTGGATGCTGAGAATGGGCGTCTGTGTCATTTCTCGGCAAGTCCTGGAAGAATTGCTCTATGGCTTGATCATCATTGAAGAGACGGTCCAGCTCGTCCTGTTGAGCACTTTCTGCACGAGGATTGGGCGATACTGCTGATAACATGGTGATTTCTCCTGCGCTTCGTCAGATAATGTCGCTGCTGAGGCTGCGTCGCGACTTCGAGCAGAAGTGACGCGTTGCGCGTCGCGAGCTATGCGCGCTAAAGCTACGGCCCGCAACTCTATTCTGGGTATCCACCTCACTTTCTGGAGTGGCTAGTTGACCACTGCAAACGACCACCAAGGCATCAAAGAGTGTTCCCATCAACTCTGCGCCAGCGCAGGACCATCCCAGGCGACCAAATATAGCAGAGACACGATTGCGGCCGACATGAAACGCTAGGCTCGACCAGGCATCTTTGCGAAGCCGTGCCTTCTTGCGATATCTCTCGAGTGGCAGACCATTTTTCAAGATGGCATTGTCGTCAGCAGCTGAGTTGGAGCCCGTGGCCACGATTGGACACAAGCTCCGGTCGCTTCTCGAACGTGCGAGGCAAGAGAAGCCCGAAACCACTGTTGAGCCAGCACTGTCAGTCTCAACCTTCGGCAATGATGTCGCCAATCTCCACGACGGAATCAGTGCACATTACGACCAGGCCTACAGGTTCTCATCGTTCGAAACGGCTGCCAGGGAAATCTTCTACTCTTTGATCCATTCAAAGGACATCGGCGACCCAGCATTTGGAGATGTCTGGAACCTGCTCGACATTATCCTCATGTGTGGCGATCAGGGCAAGTGCACGCCAGAACTGGTATGCTGGCTGCTAGAGGAGTTGCTGGACAGTCAAACCACTGTTGGCTGTCGCACAGTGTTCGACTACCTGGATTCGCGGCGTGAGAGGCTTGCGCAGAAAGACTTCCACAAGAAGAATTTGGTGTTCTTGAGATCGTGCAACGAGCTACTGAGGCGCTTGAGTCGCGCTGAGGATGCCATCTTCTGTGGTCGAGTCTTCTTTTTCCTCTTCCAGACCTTTCCTCTCGGCGACAAAAGCTCCGTCAATCTCAGAGGCGAATTTCATGTGGAGAACATCACAAGGTTCGAAGTTGAAGATGGCGCACAGGACCACATGCAAGTGGATGTTGAGTCTGCAGAAGCGACGAACACATCAAAAGAGGGCACCCCTGCGCCGGCAGGGAAGCCTGGTGCCAAAGCCTCGAGTGGGAGGACCTCCAAGAAGCCCGCTGAGGAGATTCCGCTGAGCACAAACGAGCTGTATCCCATATTCTGGAGGCTGCAGCATGCATTTTCTGACCCGACGAGGTTATTCGCCCGAGCCAACTTCGAATCTTTCAAAAAAGGCTTGGCTAGCACTCTGACCAAATTCAAAAATACTCCCACTGTTGTGCAGACAAAAGCTGGTGAGCAGGATAAGCGAGGAACAAAACGGAAGCTAGATGGAGAACGCACGGAGGGGCCCAGCAACCACCTGCTGGACAACTACAACCCCAAGTATCTTACAAGTCGCGATCTTTTCGAACTCGAGCTCAGCGATCTGGCGTTTCAACGGCATATCCTCGTGCAGGCCATGATTCTGATCGATTTTCTACTATCACTCACCGAACGAGCCAAGAAGCGCTTGGCAAGCTTGACAGTCACCAACAAATCATTGCTCTATGCATTCACCCTGAGCGAGGAAGACACACAGTGGGCCACAGCTACGCGAATTGCGATTCGAGAGGGACTTGAATCACGGGATGACGGGCGGCAGTACTGTCGCATGGTGGAGACTGTGCTGAGCCGCGACAAGAATTGGGTGCGATGGAAAGTCGAGAGCTGCCCTTCCATCGTGCGCGGACCCGTCACTACGGAAGAAGAATTGCAGGCTCGCAAGGCTGCTGCAAAATTCACGCAGCCCCGTCGCATGCCAGAAAATCCACAAGGCCTCATGGATCTCACTTTCCTCGACGAAGGCACGAGTGGCGGGCTCGAGGCACTGAAAGATCCTTCGCGCTTCGCGACCCCGTCTCTCGAGCAGCTCGTCGATCA
Organism: Cercospora janseana; assembly: GCA_026725115.1. Taxonomy (NCBI): domain Eukaryota; kingdom Fungi; phylum Ascomycota; class Dothideomycetes; order Mycosphaerellales; family Mycosphaerellaceae; genus Cercospora; species Cercospora janseana. The sequence goes on from CM049104.1 coordinate 1,527,144, forward strand.
AATTAAGATGGGCAAACTCGATGCCGAGATGGCAATGACCGACGAGGAAAAGGCCAACTTTGATACTACGATCATGAATGCGAAGTGGAGAGCGCTACGTCTGGCCCGCGCAACCAATCTCGCCCTGCTCGATAAGGTGGAAAGCACCAAGGACTTGGAGGATATTTTGAGCGCATCGGACCCAGTCCCTGAGAATGAGACGGTCGAGGCCAGCGGTGAAGATACAGTTGCACCCGCAGATACCGCTCCAGCCGATGGCACAGCAATGACCACTGACATGGCGACGGAGCCTGTGCAGTCGCCTGGTATGCCGGTGGAGGATGAAGTTATGGATGGAGCAGAAGCTTCGTAGCTATTCCCAGCGCGCGGGTAAAGGTTCTCCTGTATGCTGCAGCATCAGCGCCTCGCGCCAACTGAGCGTCCCATAGCGCCCTTTTTGCTCTGAGCCTGAAATAGATTCAAATCTGGCTGAATATTGATGCGGTCGCCCAGCGGTTGTTGTCAACCCAGACTCTTTCGAGCTTGATGTCGAGTAGTTAATTGCGGGAGCCTGATTCACGGTGCGTCGCGTAGCGTAGAACGAGACCAGCCGTGCGCAGCTCCGTCGCCCTCCCGCCAGGTCCAGATCTTCCCCACAGACTGCAAAGCAGTGCAGCGCTGATGTACGATTATTGCCCGAGCTGTGGAAGCTGAATGCATGCCGCCCTGGGCGCTGCGCAGCAAATCTTTGCGTCCTGATGAGCGAGTCGCACACTTAGGATGGCCAATCCTTTCGGCACCGAAGCACGGCATTGGTATCTTCGCTCTGCTGTACTGGAGTCGGACGTTCGTGAATGGTCGACACTGGCGAGCACAGTCTGTGGTTGGTTGATCAGGACTCAATTTGAACTCGCAAGTCTCGGGCCACTGCCCAATTCTGGTTAATGGCACTTGTCGCTCAGCTTAAGTTCGGCGTTGCATCACGGCTCGGCGCTCGTTCGTCGCGGTCGCTGATGCGAGAATGTAGCAAGTGATGTACATGCTGCCTCTCCCAATTCAGCCGATGGATTGCGACCCGAAAGCTGGGCGAGAATGCATAAGTGAAGTTATTTGAAATGGTGCACTTGACAGGTTAAGCTTCTTTTTAGAAGTCTTTTAGACGAGGGCAAAGAGCCGTGAGGTCGGGAGTAACAGCCGGATGGGCTTGCCAGAAGTTAAAACAGATCCACATGGCTTCCGTCTGCCTTGTGCATCTCCGAGATGATGAATGTCCATCGCACTTATTGTTGATTATGATACCGCCGGAAGGGGAATGACGATATCGCTGCCCAACTTGCTGCTGTAGGATTTTGTTGCGTGCGTGGACGTGGGGCAGCATATTGCTCCGATCGCCGCCCGGACTCGATGCTGCTCTGATCGTGAAGCTTCGATAGAGGCTACAATGTGGCGTCACTATATCGAAACGCTCAGGATTTTACCCGTCCGCTGTCAGTTATTCGGGCGGATGAGTAATACTAGGCCAATAGAAATTGCGATGGCCGTGTACCATGGCGTTTGGCGCATGCTTGCATGTGTACTTTTGAGTTGCGCGTGGATGGGTGGTCAGTCGCGGTTGTCGTGTCGGCAATACTCTTGGCGTGCATCCAATGGCGACAACTGGAGTATCGAAATTTGACTACATGAACGCGATCGTCGCTGCGTACAGCACGTCTCTCGGTCTGGCCCAAATATTTGTCAGTGTCGCGATTCTGAAAGCGCGGCCACGTTCGGATCATTCGACACTGACTACCCAGGCTCAATGTCGCCAGCATCGTATCCTCCAGCCGGAGATTTCTCCTCGAGTCTGCAGGTGGACTGGTCTGGCAAGCTGGCGACAGCTTTGAGCCCCCCAGTAGAGCAGAGCCGAGCTGGATTGAGATGCCTTGACAGCCCTCTTTCAGGGACGCGACATCCGGTAGCTCCAAGATAGCGGCGGGGCGTTCCAGAGAACTTGGCGGCGCCACGGGTGGTCGGGAAGGAATGGTGCAGCCCTTCAACGGTTGTGAGGGCGTTGGCTGGTGCGAGTCGCTCTTAGCGGCGTCCTGTGGTTGTCATTAGAGTTATGTTGTGCAGAGTAGATCCGCACGACCTCGCTTGCGGCATGCGTTTCGGCATGATGGCGCGGCAGCCGATCGGGCAGAGGGACAGAGGCTTTCATTGCGAGGTCGTGGGTCTCTGCTCTGGGCACGAGAGGGTCAGGTGGCGCGCGAGAGAGGGCACGAGGATAGTCACGGATGCGCTCGACCACGGGAGGAGCATCGGCCAACGGAGACGTGTCGTCGGGTTGGAAGCGTGCGGCTTACCGCAATGCCGGCGACAGGCCCGTGGAATGCTTGTTGTGCGGCCTGTCGAGCACTATGCCCGACCAGCAATGGTCGCTCGCGTCTTCAGCCCAGCGGAGGGCATTCGCGGCTCCCAGAAGGATTCCAGCCAGGCCTGTGCGCCCGAGTAGGTTTGCTGCTCCCCGAGAGTCAGTTTTGCGCAATGAGCAACACACTGTCGCCCTCATTCATCGACCTCGCGTCCCGGCACACCAGCTGTTCGGCAGATGGGCTTCTGCTGCGCTGGCCGCCGCCAATCCACCGTCGACCAGCCCGCCGTCGCGCGGACCGCGGGCCAAGGGCCTTGTTTCAGCTGACAAGCGACGCGGTCCCTGCCGGGCATCAAACCAGCGCTCGCCGCTCCTCTCCCTCCTCAAATCTCCGCAATCGTGCTGGCTGCGCATCGGCGCCAGCAGCGACAGCAGTGTGAGCGCGGATGTGGGGTGGGCAAGCGAGAGCATGTCAAACGGTGGGCGTCTGAAGTCGCTCCTTCGACGTATCACCACTGCAGTGTGCCGTGCCCCGATGCGCATTGGGAAGATGTTGATGAGGAGGGGCGTGTTGATTGAGAGCAGGAGAAGGAGGGCTCGGCTCGCGCGAGACGGGTGTTGGGCACGGCGGCGAGCCTCATCATCCCCGTGGATGATGATCATGCAGACGCGCCTCGCAAAGCGTCTTTCATGAATCGCTCGCTCTGCGTGCCATTGCCTGGCCCATTGCGGTAATCGCAAGCTTGCTAGTCGCCGGAGCTGGTGGGCTCCTGAACAATCCAATCATTGGAACCTCTCAAACTCTCGCCCTCGCAGCCTGCCAACTGCGTGCCCGACGCAATCTATTATCCCGCCGGACAGCACCTGCCCAAGGCCGGCTCGGTCTGGCGTGGGTGGGCGCCCGATTTGGAGGAGGGTGGCATCGTCAGTGGGAGAGATCTGAGGAGAAGAGCTCCGAAACGCCGCTCGGTGGAGCATCGTGCGAGGCCTGCTGCTGTGGATCGCATGGCTCCCGCGCGAACGCCCTCGACCGGGATGGACATGCGGCATGATCATCCTGTCTGATCTACCCGCAAGGCATGTCGGCGACACTGATGATGATGCGCCGGAATGGGCGTCCTCGGAGAAGCGCTTCGCCTGCTAGTGCTGCCTCTCGTGCCATCGCCAGCGACGGCCCGCCCGTGGTGTGTGTGTGTGTGTGTGTGTGTGTGTGTGTGCGTGTGTGGTGTGTGTGTGGTGGGCATCTGGCTGCAAGCGAAGGATGGCCCAGGCAACGTCTCCAGGCCGGGGACGACACTCGAGCGCAGCTTCTGCAGGCGCAATGCCACAGATGCACAGAGGCGCTTCATGGCGACTAGTCCCCGCAGAGGTCCATGCCACAGCTCCTCCATCCCTACTAGCACAATCGGCCTGCAACGGCCCTCGAGCAGCCAACCACACGCGGTGAGCGTGCGTCGCGACAAGGTACGTCGACGTGGGTGCCCACCCGCGCCCCATCCGACTCCCTCTCTCTGCCTCTACTACTACTAGTCTGGCCGGAGGGGGCAGACCCGCTCCGCCAGCCTATGCTTCGAGATCGCTGCCACGCCCTGCTAACTAGGGCCTCTTCGGCAACATGGCGGGCGTCTGTTCATTTGTGGTGAGCGACGCTCCCTCGCCTGCCTGCCTGCCTGCCTATCCGTTCACTCGGTGCCTCCCGCGCATGCGCGAGGACTACTTGGCCTGCCACTGCCCAGCATCTGCTGCGGTGGGAGGTCCCATGCTTGCATACCCACTTCACCGTCTCTGGATATCACCAGCAGGCCATGTGCCACAAGCTCGCCGTCTCCGCCGACTCTGCCCTCCCCCTCCGCACGCAATCAATCGATCATTTATCTGCTTCAGCGGAATCCGACACTCGGGGCATTGGTCACCACCGCTGCTGAACTCGTGGGCACCATTGTGGAGGCACACCTGGTCGTCGCGAGCGCACTACCATCAGACAACTCCCCTGACCATCGCCTCGAGCCTCGAACACCTCGCCCCGGGCCCACTCTCGTCCAAGTTCCTCGCAGGCGCCTTTCTTGAAGTACCTGACAGGCCATCGTCAGCCACAATCCGTTGGCTCCTGCTACCGCTCCTTCAACGAGTCGATCTCCCCTCTTCATTCGCCTCGCCCCCAGCATCACCACGGACGCAGCGGGCCGCGCATCGCTTTGAGGACGACATCACATTTGTTCGATACCGTGCCTCTTGCACAGCGCATCCGCTCCTCTCGCTCAGACTTGCGTGGCCCACAGAGCCAACGCTCCTTCTCACTGTCTACGACGCGACTCATCCCCCTTCCCCGCGGAACAATAGCGGTCAATCTTGCAGTACTCGTCGATCGTTTCCCCGGTGTCTCTGACGCTCGAGCGTGGCAGCGACGGGTCACGATCGTCGTTGCCTTCAGCAGCATTGTAAGTGGACGCGCTTGAAGCATACTCGTCACCGCTCATAATCGACCAGGCTTTGCACAGGCTTCTCAAATGCTTCAAGCACGATTCCAGGTGCCCCTTTCGCCGCCAAACTCTCCGCGTATGTCGGACGCAGCACCCAAGAGCCACGACTACAGCAAGTTTCAACAGCTGCCAGCACCATTTTACGACCCACTTGGTGCGGTCCGTGACTTCGGTCGACCATATAATCACTGTTTGACCGAGTCCACCTCGCGACCTTATGATCCTGCGCCGTACGGTGGGAGCGCCCCTGGGCACGCGAGCTATCACTATTCTCAGCAGCATCCTTCGCACCGAGAGGATCTGACCAAAGCAGAGCATGCGGTTCAGGCAAAGACCGATGGGCACAACGCAACGACTCCGCGCGATCGCCTGACCCCTCGCTCTCCGACCTCTGTCTCGCGCGACCAGCACGACGACGAGGATGAGATCGAGGATTCTGGCGCAGAAGATCTCGATGGAGACGAAGACCCGGATAAGCCGCCTATGACTGCGGCAGAAATCCGTGCGCAGAAGCGCAAGATGAAGCGATTCAGGTTCGCGACCTTCGCCGTCGGCTCACTGGCCATCAACGCTAACAGTGCTCAGATTGTCGCACAGTCAAACGAGGTTCTTGATGAACGAGTTCACTCGGCAAGCACATCCAGATGCTGCTCATCGCGCACGACTGGCGCGAGAGATACCCGGGTTGAGCGCCAGGCAGGTCCAGGTCTGGTTCCAGAACCGGTAGAAAAGCATCCATTCAAGCACGCAGGGAGAAGCAACTGACAGCGCGAATAGCCGTGCCAAACTCAAGAGACTCACCAACGATGATCGGGAACGAATGTTGAGATCAAGAGCGCTGCCTGCAGACTTCGACACAACGCAAGCACTACATTCTCCCTTCGGTGCACAAGGTCCATCGGCAGGCGCATCAGCCTCCAGTATCGGTGCTTACGGCTACAGTGACAGTAGCGGCGTGCGCCCCTTGACTCTGGACACTCTGCGACGTGTTCCAGACTATGAACAGTACGGACAGCAATATGCGGCTCCAAGCGGCGTTAGTCCTGCACTGAGCGCATTCGGCTTCACCCCTCCCCCATCCGCCTCGGAACATTTGTCTCCTGCATCACTGGCAGGAAGTGCATCTCCTTATGTACTGCCCCATTCGACCTCATATGACGCCTCCAGACGGCTACCGACAGGCTTGCCAGCACTCAGTCATACCTCCTATCCAGTTCAACAGCCACAACTTCAAAGGCTGCCGTTTCAAGACAGGTTTGGGAGGTCACTTGGCGAGCCCACGTCTTCTCCACTGCGATCAACCGTGTCCTACGCGCATTTGACCAGTGCGAATGCTCAACCTCGCCACATACCCGAGCGAGCTGCATCATTCTCAGACCACAGCTACGCGCGCACACCGTCTCAGACTACGAGCGCCCCTAGTAGCGGCGCACTGGGGCCGCAAGGACTTGGCTTCAGTTGTGAGTTGCTTTTGGTCACGAGTACTGAACGCGATCGTTGCTGACATGTACCAGATTCACACAGCAGCCCTTTTCAGCCAGCTGAGCATCAATATCAATCGACTCTGCCTACTCCGTATACGTCAGCGGAACCGGAGCGCACAAGCAGACCGACTCCGATCTCTTACGCTCAGTACCCATCGTCGAGCTTTACCACTCCATCGTCACAATACCCGACCTACAGTGGTCAATACTCTCCCGAAAACTATCACAACAGCTACGCACAGCAGGGACAAGTCACCGAGCCAGTCTCGCAGCCACAACAGCAGCAGCAACCGCACGGCTATTCGGCGGCACCAAGCGCTGCACAGGCCTACATGCATGGACATTAGGTCGCGAGACAGCTCTCCATTGGCGGCTTGATGAGGAAAGACACGACATTGAGACATTGACGGCGTCATGACATGACAATTGGGAGATTCCAGCCTCCTTCGCATTGAAAAAGACCGGGGAGCATTCCATTCAGACGTAGCACAAACATGCTCATGCCATCTGGAATGAGACCACAGATGCTTCAAGCAGGTCGCGGGAGTAAAAGTCGGTGCTTTTTGCGGATACCCATTTCCCGATTTCCATTTACCTTTATGCAATCTCATCTTCACTTCTACAACCCAATGGCTTGGTACGTTGGGATGTTCTAGGGTAGTATAGCTTACGAAATTTTGTCTACCAGAGCCAGCGAAAAGAATCACAGTCTCAATTGCACAACACAGAACGGGTCAAATTTCATCCCCACCCACTCTCCCCCAAGTTCCGTTGACAGCAGTGAAGGCCACGACATGACACCCTCAACGATGCTGCAATCCGTCCCGGATCAGACCCTCCACCTCCCAGGTGCTCACGCAGCCACGGCTTCAGGGCCGAAGATCGCGCTCGCTTCACACACGGGCAACAGGTGTGCATAGTCACCGGCGCTCCCCATGACGACGCTAAACCTGCACGAATTACCATCTCCGCGCTGACATATGCAGAAAACATAGCATCTTCTCGACGAAAAGGCTTGATGCAGGCAGATGGGAAGCATCTGCCGATCCGAGGGGGAAAACCATTCGGGAACGCTGCTCTCTGTTCAAGCAGGATACGAAGATCGTGAGGAGGGCCTCGCCATCGCCGCGCATCCTCAGGACGCGGCAAAGCTCGTGAAACGAGCCGGTATGGACTAGTGCGGCGGAAGGCAGAAGCAGCAGCCGGGAGCACAACCGGCGATTGCGAGCATATGTACGGAGGGGCGGGGAGAATGTTGAAGCGGAAGGCACAGTCAGGCATAGCTACGACCGCTATCGTGTGGGCAATTGCAAAGATTCACACACACACACGACAGTCAGAGAGGGATCAGAAAGCAGACTTCCTGCACGGGAACGAGGAGCCCCACGAGCGCAGAGCAACGAGACTCTAGAAATGGCCTAGCAGCTCTTCCATTACGTTCAGCCAACTCCTCCCTTCCAACTTCTTGCCGTGCACTGCCCACCTTTCGGCGCTATAAGCGCAAATCACCCGGAGCGAACACGTCCAAATCGAAACCCACTGCCACTAACGAGTTAGTGTAGAGAGGGAAGAAATGGAAAGTCGGGAGGAAAAGCAGGCAGACGGCGACGATGACGACGGCTTCCAGATTGCCCTCGCGGCCGCAGCAGCGAAGTCGGGCCGTGGGAGGAGACGGAGCGAGTGTGCCGCCCCTCTTCCGCTCGCTCGCGCGCGTCTCCAGTACCCACGCGATGTGGTGCAGCGCGGTGGGCGAGTGGGGACTGGTGGGAGAGTTGGTTGGCGTCGGTTCCTCGAACTGTGCGCTGCTTTGGGAGCGTGCGTGCTGTGGGGATGAGAGGGAGGGGGTGCAGAGCTTCCCTGACCGCCTTCCGGTCGTGTGAGCGTTTCCCACGCTCGCTCGAGGGGTTCGTGTTGCTTGCGTTCTTATCTTGTTATTTTATTGTTCTTTGGTCCTTGTCCGGGGAGACAGCACGAGGGAGGGCAAGGATGCGTCATGATGGGTGACAAGGGGGTTGCATGGCTTGCGTTGTGGGTTGCGACTGTGCGTACAGTAATCAAGAGGGGGACGGACGGGCATCACAGGTACAGGCATGCTAGGCGCCCGTGGTTCGTCCGCGAGGAGAGCAGGGGACAGGCAGCGGGAAGAGGTTTCACTATTTTTGTTGCCTCCTGGTCGAGCTTGTTACCGCGCGCTTATTTTGACGACAGGTACGTGGGTAGTGATACGGGCGAGGGGTCGTTCAGTTGAGGACCTAGTGTGGCCTTTTTTTGGCGTTCGTTCTGAACAGCCTTCGGATACGAAGTCGTGGCCATGCGCGTGACATGGGGCCTGAGGAATGACCACATAGAGGTCTGATGATCTAGAAGCCCAGAGACAAGAAGTGAAGGCGGTGTCAGCAGCCATGTGATGACTGCCCTGGCCATGGTAGAAGAATCATTAAAGGCTAAAGTGCAGAGTTGTCGCTGCCACCGGATTGGTAATTCTCCGTCGCTTGAGCATGCTTCTTGACGACCTCGAATGCAGTAAATTCTCCGACCGACGTGCAAGTCGCGCGACTCCAAAGACCTCCCTCCTACGTAACTCTGCAGACTCGCCAGCAGCTGCAGTGCTGCAACGATTAGGGCTTTGTCGGAATAGTGGCCGAATAGGCAGATGATCCTCATCAGTGAAGCTCATCGCCCGCCGACATGCATAGCTCAAGCACAGACATCGTTTGTTTTAGAGCGGTGGTCAGTGCGCTGTTTGTCTGCTACCCTGACGATGAGCTTCAAATGACCGCGACGACAGCTCAAATGCAGGGGATCAGCGTCTTTCGAATCAAAGGATCGCCATGAAGTCGATGTGAAGTTGCGGGCGGAGCGCATATAAGCGATGGCAACAGTATGAAGCCCTAGGGACGAATTGCTGGTCCATCCAATGAACGCGTAGCACGTGCGTAACATGACAGATACTCCCCTTCATGATCTGAGTTCTTCCGCCGTCTCAACATGCTGCGTTCAAGCATCGCTTGTGAGCTCTGACCTCTCTGCTCGCGACCACTTACTCCAGCATTCAGGTCCTCGAGACGAGACATGGCAGTATCGCGAGACCATCATTGCTTGATGACCATGTAGTTCGTTAGCGAATGCGAGGTGGGTTCGCGGAGCAAGCCAGCTGTATGCGGATGGGTGTTGTGCAAGGAGGGACCGCAGGATGGTCCGATGCAATCAATGGACTGTCACATGTCGACCATGGCGTCGACACGAGTGAGATGGAGCCGCACAAGCCTGCCTGACATGCTCCTGGCATTTCAGATCTCAGGCACCACTCCAGAACGTACCGAGCAGCATGACAATGTGAAAGGACTCGATGCTGCACTTGAAGTTTTGAGGTGGTGGTTCAGAACGCGGACAGCCACAGTCCGATACGCTGTTCCTCCGCGTCTCGTGCAAAGTTCGCCAGCATGTGTGCGCAGGGGCGGCATCGTCCATGAACCGACTGCATCACGCGTGAAGACAGGCAGGACAATAGACTCCTTCTAGCGCATCTCGTGGAAGCATGGCCGACGGTCCGAAAGCCACAGGGCAAGCAGATCCCAGCAAGCCAGTTTCAGCATTCGAATGGGCACCATCCGCTTTCGACGGCGGCACATAATCTGCTCTGCTGAGTTCACCGGTGGCAGCCAGCAGTCCCCCGGGCCTGTTTCGCAGGGCCACACAGTACAGATTGCGTTACAACGGTGCTCCGAATGCCGGGAGCATCGCGCTGTCACACTTTTGGCCTGAGCCGGGTCCGCAGCGGTGAAGCACGCAAGAGTCATGGAGGTTACGACTGATCGCCTCTCTCCATATCATCTCTCCCGCAAGGCAACTCATCAGGCTGTGCGGGACCTGGAAGACCCGATCTCCTCCCTCCTGTGCTCGCCGGGTCATGACAGGAGGTGTGGCGGACAGTGGCGTCTGTACTCGGGCAGGGCCAATCGGCCAGCAGCAACATCGGCAGAGCGACATCACCCATCGTGCATGCCACTGCATGGTGCCGCATCCCCCACGCGCGTGCGAAGCCTGACTCATTGCTGCGTGCAGGTGTGTGGAGCGATGTCTGCGAGCATAATGACATGAACAGCGACGTTGCTGCCAGCGCAGAAGACGGAGGGGGATGCGGATGATGGAAGCGCAGGATGCTTGGCACGCTGTTTCGACGAGCACGAGGGCTGGGCGGATGAGTGCGCGCATCCGTTGTTGAGGCGCGGAAATGAGGATGATGCTGCTGCCGGAGCCACCAAGGAATGATGCCTCGCCCATTCGTGACTATGTACTTGCCCCTTTCCGCTGCGGACTCTCTGCTCGCAAGCAGGAGACGACACATGACATGACCATGTTGATGAGGCGCAGAAGGGGTGGGAGAGACGTAGCATCTGCGGGCCTTCATGCTGAGCGGGGGCCTTTTGTCATCCAGTGCACGCATTGTCCCAATGTGCAACAAGGCAAATGCACAAGGCGCACTTGGCGAATCGAGGCCGCTGTCTGCACGAACCGCAGCATTCTCTGCGTTCTGAGGCCGCCCGCCCGCGCACGCACGCACGTCGAGGCAAAAGAGCGGGTGTTGAGGGCGGGAGAGTGGAATCCCGCTGAAGAGAGTTCCGGTGTTGCCAAGCGGCAGAGGCCGACCCCTGTGCGTGCTGAAAGATTTTTTGGGCAAGGCCAGCAACTTCTCCCACACCTGTCTGTCCTCGACACCACACTACTGACCGCACCCGTCAGTCTCTTCTTGTGCGTATCTCCTCATCAGAGATACCGCCCACCGCGCAGTTCGGCATCACCGCGTCCGTCCTCGCCACCTCTCCCCTCCACCGCCGCCGCCGCCGCCGTCGTCGTCATCACGCGTGCACGCTCCGACTCGGCCATCCATCCGCTGCAGTTTGCTCTGTTCGCGCCATCCATCACCACATCACCACCTCCTTCTCCGCTCCGCCACGGGCATCTAATACTTGATACGCACGAGAGCCGGCCTTTCGCTTCGCTCTCTTACGCTCCGCCCGCCCGCGCCACCTGCACTTCCGCCCTTCGCGTCGTCTGCCGTACTCGAGCCGGCGCCCGCACGAGCGAAGACAAGACAGCACCAGCCATCTCATGACAAGCGCGACATCTGGGGACTCCACAGTTCCAGTCAGCGCCTCGCACACCGCCACCACGCCTTCCGCCACCGCCGCCCCCAGTACGACGTCCTCGCTGCCGCAAGCTGTGTCCTCACAGCCCGCAGTGAAGTCGTACGCCCACGCTACCAAGACGGCGACTCCACCCACTCTGGCTGGAGCCTCCGCGCCAGCGCAAAATGCTGCAAAGTCGAACGACGCTCCACTGAACGGTTCGATGGCGCAAGGAGGCTCTCAGCAACAACCCATCGCGAACGGCTCCGCGAGTAACACCGATCACAGCCGCAAGCCATCCGTCGTTATCAACGCTTCGGGCGCGTCGGGCAACTACCCCAACGGAGGCCCCGTGGGACAGAATGGCGGCCGCATGTCGATCAACTTTGGATCAATGAATGCGCAGGGCGGCGATCACGCTGCTGCCCCGGTGCACCCACACAGTGCTTCGCTGCAACAGCCGCGCCAGGACCCACGCGTCACTACGCCGACGCATTCACCATCGCCTATTCCCCAGCCTGCAGCAAGCGGTGGGCGCCCGCCCTCGAGCTTGCCCGCTCAGAATAACAGCGGCCTCGCGTTCGGCAGTCTTCCTGCGGATACCGAAACTGTAGGTCCTCAATCATGCACGTCATCTGATTGGCTCGCCCAAGCTGACTTTGAACTTTTCAAGATGCGCGGCCACAGCCACGTTCCACCTGCCAACCTTCCCGCACACGAGCGACGACCTTCTTCGCAGTCGATGCAGAGTGAACTCAGCAGCCAAGGCATGCGCCCTAGCTTTCCACCACAAGGCCGCGGCAGTGGTCGAGGCCAGCAATTCACTCCTGGTCAGCAGTACATGGGCTCTCCCGGCGCTCAGTACCGCAGCCTCCCTAATCAGCCTCGCAACTCATTCCCACAACAGTTCAACCCATCGCAACCACCTGGATCGCCATACGGTCGTCCCGCAGCACGCGCGAGTCCTGTTCCAATGAACGCGCAGCCACAGATGCAAGGGCAGCAGATGCACTACCAGCAACATGGCTATCCCATGCATCCCCAACAGGTAAACAAATTCCCCTTCTCTCTTTGCTTTCCTCCAACACAGCCATTTCACCGGCCGAGCGGCGTCACTATCACTTCTCTGCATCAAGGATCGCGGCAGCTTGCGTAACACCTTGCAAGAACATGACTACTGGCGATTCGAATGCGAGACTGACAATTGCACAGCAGCAGCCCATGTATGGCATGCCGCCGTACGACGCACAAGGTGGTCACTACAATCCATATTACTACCCTCCACAGTATTATGGCCAACCACCACAGAGCCCGCGCCCTGGCTACCCGAGTCCCTTCCAAGGCAATACCGCTGCCATGCAGCCGCCATTTCACCCATCTGGCGCACCCGGCATGGCCCGAACGCCTTCACAAGCATCCGAGCGCCCAGCCTCGAGCTTGAGCCACCCACAGACACCAGCGCAATCTGTGCCAGTGCCGTCCGGCACACCCGGTCCTGGCCCTGCCACACCAAGTCAGTCGAGTAGCTTCGTCCGCCCGGTGAAGAAGAGCAATGCGATCAAGATCACTGACGCAAACGGCAATGCGGTTGACTTTACCAAGCCGGCGACACCTGCACAGACACCTTCGCAAGGTCCTGTCATCGTCTCCACTCCCAACGCTCCAACGCCACCTCCTCGGGCAGCGAGCAATAATCATAATCGCGCAGAGAGCAAGAGCACGCATTCCTCAGAAAGTACCAAGAATGCTTTCGCCGAGCAGGTGAAACGGAAGATTGATGAGGACAAGCGCCTGGCTGCTGAAGCAGAGGCTGCCAAGTCGAAGGAAGCTTCCGACCAGGCCGCTGAGAATAAGAAGGCAGACGACGCCGCTGCGAATCAGGTCAAAGAGGCTGCCGCTGAGGCCGAGAGGGCGGCCGCAAAGGCTGCTGGTGAGAAGAAGGCAGAGGAAGATGCCGCCGCTGCGAAGAAGGTTCTCGAGAACGATCAAGTGGAGAAGGACCGCAAGCAGAAGGAGGAAGACGAGCGCATAGAGCGCGAGATAGCCGAAATGGAGGCCAAGTATGCAGCTGAAGAGAAGGAAGAGGAGGAGCGCGAACGCGCCTATCAAGAGAAGAAGGCCAAGGAGAAGGCTGAGCGCGAGGCCAAGGCAAAGGCAAACCTGGACGAGGAGCTGAAGCGTCAAGAACGCGAGGCTGAAGCTCGCGAGGAGGCTCGTGAGCGAGAGCGCGATTCTGCGACCGAGAAGGACGCCGATGACGAGGCCAAGTCAATGTTCGCACAGCTCAAGAAGACCACTCTCGGTCCTCAAGGCACCGCTGCGGCCACGGCAAGTGGGACAGAAACACCCACCTCTGAGAAGGAGAGCGAAGAGCCGGCGGAAGCTACGCCAGCCACTGCTGCACCGAGAGCCGGCGCTCAGAAGCCCAAGCCCGCTCACCTCAAGCTGGAGACGAACAAGCCCGTCGAACGCGCTGAGCCCACGCCTGGTATGCAGGCGCTCAAGACCTCCCGTTTCCTCGAGCTCAAGGAGGAGGCCAAGTACCCCGATGGCTTCAAATCGCCAAATCCTGCCCTCAATCCCAACGCTACGCGCAAGACTCATGCGTACGACAAGGCTTTCCTCTTGCAGTTCCAGAACATCTTCAAGGAGAAGCCGTCTGTTGATTGGGACCAGAAGGTCAAGGACACGCTTGGACCTAGCGACGACTCAGCTCGCACACCAGCCCGCACGCCGTCTAACATGGGCTCACGTCAAGGCTCCAGAGGTGGACAGCCATTCGGTGGACCTATGGGCGGTGCTATGGGCAGCTTTGCTGGCCCAATGGGCACAGGCAATGCTCGCGGTACTACCTCTGAGCAAAGATTCCAGGCTGCCCAAATGGGCGCTATGGGTGGCCGCCCCGGCATGCCAGGTGGACGTGTGCCCAGTCAGCTTGGTGTCGGCATGGGTCAAGCCAGCGGCATCAGCCGTACCAACAGCAGTCTGCAGATGGGTAACATGAATGCACGACAGGGCAGCGCCCGTGGCGGTGGCCGAGGCGGCAGTAGGAATGACCGCCAGCACAGCAAACGCCAGGAGCAGGCAGACGCCAGCAAGATGCCTCTGACAGCACACATGGAGATCAAGCCGATCGAGGTCACACAGAGCGGCTGGAAGCCGATGAGCCTGACAGGCGGACAGCAGAACGCCGGACCAGATCCATCGGGTCTGATGGCTCCTGACATGGTCCAGCGCAAGGTCAAGGCCGCTCTGAACAAGATGACTCCGGAGAAGTTCGACAAGATTTCCGACCAGATCCTCGAAATTGCTGCACAGTCTAAGCACGAAGTGGACGGTCGCACATTAAGGCAGGTCATTCAGCTCACCTTTGAGAAGGCTTGTGACGAGGCTCACTGGGCTGGCATGTACGCCAAGTTCTGTCATAAGATGCTGACTACCATGAGCACCGACATCCGCGACGAGACCATCAAGGACAAGAATGGCAACCCAGTGGTGGGTGGTGCTCTGTTCCGAAAGTACTTGCTCAACCGCTGTCAGGAGGAGTTCGAGCGTGGATGGCAGGCCAACCTTCCGGAGAAGCCCGAGGGCGAGTCCCAAGAAGCTGCTCTTCTCTCCGACGAGTACTACGTCGCAGCAGCAGCTAAGCGTCGCGGTCTTGGTCTGATCCAGTTCATCGGTCAATTGTACAAGCTGCGCATGCTTACGCTCCGCATCATGCACGAGTGTGTCATGCGTCTGCTCAACTTCGAGGGCGATCCAGACGAGGCTGCCATTGAGAACTTGACCACTCTGCTGCGATCTGTGGGCTCGACAATGGACGAGGAAGAGCAAGGCCAACAGCTCATGAAGACATACTTCGATCGCATCGATCAAGCGATCATGCAGAACAAAAACCTGCCGAGCAGGCCACGCTTCATGGTGCTCGACCTTATCGATCTGCGCAAAGCTGGCTGGAAGGACAAGGGTGCGGCCAAGGGTCCAAAGACGATTCAAGAAATTCACGAGGAGGCAGCCATCGCCCAGGCCAAGGCCGACGCCGACAAGGCCAAGGGACCCCGCGGCGGAGCGCCAGGTGGGCGTATGCCTGCCGGCCGCGGTGATGCCCGAAACTTCTCTGGAGGCATGCCACCGCCTCAGGACTACAACCGCACCAATGTCGCTATGGATGATCTGCGCAAGCTGCAGGCACGCGGCTCCAACCCGCGCTCCGGCAGCTCTCTTGGACCTGGCGGCAGTCTCGGACCGGCTGGTCTGGGCCCTCGTACTGGTAGCAGACGCGGCGCCGGAGGTCTAGGACCTGGATCGACTGGAACTTCCCGCACCAACACTCCTCCCGTTGGGGACAAGAAGGAGGAGCCAGCTACTGCACAAAATGCATTCAGGTAAGAGGCTGCCCATGTTCGCTTATTTGACTCACGCTGACATTTTCTACAGCGCACTTGCCGGCCTCGACGGCTCTGGAGATCAACCCGAGGAAGCGCAGTCCGAAGCAGCATCACCGCCAGCCGCTCGGAATCGATCAAAATCCCCCGCGGCGGCTGAGAAGGATGAGACGACTGTATGAGATACCCCCTTTGCGCTGCTTTGTTCCAAAAAGTACGACTGTATCCACTAAGCTTCGGACTGTGTTACCACCAATTACGACTACTAATCTGCATTTCCACGGGGTCGAGGGATAGACAAGAGGAATGGCTGCTGCTGCTACAAGTTTCCCGCATGCTCGCGCTCCTTCCACTTCTTGCGTGTTGTAGAAGTTCGTGCCGACGATGCACAGCAACAGGAGATGTTCTGCTCCAAGCGGAGTCATGTTGCGCGAATTGCATTTTGGGGTTTCCTGTCTTTGTGCTCGGAGCGATGGCGTTTCGGGCTCTAGACAACTGGTTGATCGCGATGTGTTTATGCTTGCTTCTTTCTCTTCTTCCGAGCTCTCCGTTGGGCTGCGGGCTTCTTTCCATTTCGGATCTTGGAGAGAGGGACATTCGGCTCGAAGAGGATGCAACGTCACAGCTGCTACTACTGCGAGGGATAACGAGGTGAGGTGATGTCTTGGATGACGGAGGGAGAGACATGAAGATTATCACCAGGGCGGACGGGCTTCGTGGGAATAAATTCTTTTCAACACTTCTACGGGGACGACTGCCGATGATCACGATGCTTCTTGATGTCTTTTTTCGAGTCCCTCTCTCCAGAGATTCGGACGATGCAGCGCCATTTCCCAGCGGCACTTTTGGGAGACGGATGACGGGATGCATGCAGTGGATGGAGTCGTGTCGAAGAAGTCATGGTTTGTTGGCGAACGGCTATGCAAGGGCGGATTGCGTGCACTCTGCTCTTGCACTGAGTGTACATACTTTTTGCTTTTCCACCAAATGGCGAAATATGTTGAAAAATTGACGTCCGCTTGCCATTTTCTTTTTCTCTCCCTTCTGATTATGTACAATGAGTACCACATCGCTTTACCCGCCCTGTTCCGGCCAGTGTCGTCTCCGTCACGTGCGTGCGTCTCCACTTTTCCGCGTCGACCAGACGCCAGCTCACGCCTTCGTATCCGACGTGTCGAGAGCTATCCCATGCTAGACCCTCTCTCGACAGTCCCGCGTTCTGCTTCTTTAAGTTACTCTTTTCTTCTTGCAACGTCATCTCCGCGATGAGTAGCAAGTGTCTGCCGTTTGTGCGGTCTGTGTGGGAGTCGTTTCGAGCGAACTCTGGGTTGGAGCAGAGGTCAGAGTCCTTCGATGCGAACGCTTGCGATCGTTCCATGCTTAGTCTGGTTTTGCTGATTCGGAACATTCAGGCTGCTCGATGGGGTATGTGCAAATTTCGGTTCAACGTCTCGGTACAATGGATGGCAAGCACTTGGTTGAGACATGAATTGCTTGCAATACACGGCAGAGAGCTGTTGCATTAATGCTCGCATCGCCTCGCAACAGAGTGGTTGGAAGACTCGCTGTCTTTGTCACACTTTGCTGATCGACCGAATGGTTCTTGCGGCATCTAGCTCCGTATCACGGCTGCGAGACCTGGAACGGTGAACTTCGAGTTGGATATTGAACAACATCATACGGTGCGTACGTTGACAGTTGTCGAAGGAGGGCCCCCATTGATCGATGTGTAGAATCGACTCAAGATCCTTCATGGCGGGACAATCGCCTCCATGGTCGATCTCGGCGGCTCCCTCGCTGTTGCGTCTCGAGGTCTGTTCGCAACGGGCGTCAGTACGGATTTGAACGTCACGTATCTCAACTCGGGAGGCAAAGTTGGCGATCTGATCCGGGCGGAGGTGAAGTGTGATAAATGTGAGTTTGATAGCTCAGTCTACATCGCTGGAGGCAATCTGAGGCGGAGCAAATTGTGCTGACTTGGCACTGCAGTCGGGAAGACTCTGGCTTACACGTCAATTGTATTTCGCAATGAGAGGGATGAGTTAGTGGCACGGGGGGAGTCATACGAAGTACGTCAGTCTGGCGTGGAAGGATCCGCAGAACATTGTGGAGGAGCTGAGTCCGAGGGGGGAGGGGGAGAGGTAGGAGTGGCGATAGCAGGAACGAAGGCCATTGTACGGTGTACAAATAATGTCGCAGACAGATAGTTGCATGCTTTTGATAGAGCGTAGGCCTTGTTTTTCCACAAATATTCTGTGGCTACGTATATAGCAGATTGCACTAAGGCATTAATTATGCTTGGGGTCACTTAAGCATCGATCAACTACCGCACTATAAAATCAATCTGCTTGTCTCCCGCCCTTCTCAAATTTTCGGGGCGAACGGATCAAAATGCCCGCCCTTTCAAATCAACAGCTCCTTTGGCTCCCTTGCTTTCTCGTAAGCTTCCAATTCTCAATCCGTGATTGCCTGTGCATCTCGGTCCATGACAATCATCAGGAATAGTCGCGGCGAGATTAGTTGAACGTGGCCTTGCGGCTCTGCGTGAATGGCCAGATACGAGATTCGCAATGTCATGTCGTTCACCCTGGTTGAAGTGGGATCGACGGGTTTCTCGAATTTGGAGAAGTACACATAGGCTTCCGGGGCGGCGAGAGAGGCGATATCATCGGATCCTGGACTTATCAACCGTTCGCCCCGAAAATTTGAGAAGGGCGGGAGACAAGTAGATTGATTTCATAGTGCGGTAGTTAATCGATGCTTGAGTGACCCCAAGCATAATTAATGCCTTAGTGCAATCTGCTATGTACGTAGCTACAGAATATTTGTGGAAAAACAAGGCCTACGCTCTATTAAAAGCATGCAACTATCTGTCTGCGACATTATTTGTACACCGTACAATGGCCTTCGTTCCGGCGACAGGCTCGCCTCTGTAGCGGGATTTGCAGTCCGGATGATGCATGTCAGCCGTGGGCTCTGACGTACTTGCTGCCTTGACCTCAAAGGAAAGTCCAGGCGCCAAGAGGAGTAAATCTGTTCGAGTATCGTTGACCTACCTTCCTCGAACGACGGAAATAAGTGGCCCAACGCGTCAGGCCGGATGTGGCTTCTTGCCTGGCCGCATCCGCTCACCACCGGCGCCAGAGCAATCACAGCCTTGACTCTGGGGCCACTTGCTCCGGTAATGATGGATTATGCTGCCGCATAAACTTAGCCCCACGGTGCAATCCTTGCCGAGCCAGATCCGAACGTTCGACCTGGAGATATGCAATGGCATCGGAATTGCCACTCTACTGTTCCCAAGGCACAATCTCGCGCTCTGAACAGCCGGGCTTGGTATTGGAGCTGCCATGGCCGCGATGGCCGTGGACGAGGATGGCCATTGAGAGGGCGAAGACAGTGGCTGAGGCGAATTTGGAAAGGTCCATTTCTTTGACACAGGACCAGCCGTGGATCATGATGAGACACGCCAGGAGGCTCTTGGATGTCGTCGAGGTCTATTGCCCAGGCGTGTAGAGCCATCCGCGGAGAGTCACTTGATCAAGAGTCTCGAATTCTATGTCTTCGCAAGGCATCACTGCAGTCTCCGTCCGCTGTAGCTGACGATTGGGGCAAGGTAATCTCAATGGAACTCGAGAGGTTGTTGGAACGAGCTGTGGGAAACAGATTTGGAAGGGAACGCCGTTCTCAATGTCAGCTAGAGCAGTGCCTGTAATAGCTTTCATGGTTGTATACGTCCCCAATGACTCGACAGCTCGAGTCGTGGGATTCGATTCCCGACTTTATACGGATTTCACTGCGACAGCGGTACTAGAGTATCCAGTATGTGCTGTACAACCGAGTCGCGTTGTTGCGGAATCCCGCTTGTCTCCTGAAAGGCCCATTTCTTTGATTTCCAGATAGATCTGCGCCTCACGTCCATGCTTACTGCACGTGACTTTTCATGGCTGACTTCACTTACTCAAGAAGATGACGCTGTCCGTTCGAGGTGCTATGTGCCTTCCTCAATCTCCTCTCGCAGTAGTGCTGAAGACTAATGTGTTGGTTGTTGGGGTCGTCGTCATCAGTCAAAAGGGCGCGGTAGTGTAGTGGTCAACACGTCAGTTCCCCAGCGTAGCTTGAGACGAGGATCGTCTGATTGAGACCTGAGCGGCCAGCAGGGTGGGAGACGTGGAGAGTGAGCGAGTGCAGCTGAAGGCACCGGTTCGAGTCCGGTCCGCGCCAATGCTTTTCTTTTTGATATGCCAAAGTCATCTCAGGTGTTGCATGTGTCGTCTTTTGCGCTCCTGACTTTTTGACGTTGGTGTTGGAAATTTAAAAACGTTTAATGACAGCTGAATGACCACCCGGTGAAACGAGTTCCTGGGACGGGGCGGTGTTCTGCTCCACTGTCGGAGTTGGTCTTTCGCCGACTAGGGTCGTGGCTCAAAGGAAACGAGTATGTATACCAGATGATGTCCGCAATTCTAATCTTGCAAGACAATCCTGGGAAGCGTTAGCCCCACTGCTGTGTGATCGTGAAGGTCCCTTCGATAAACCTCACTGATACAAGCATAATGCGGGCCGCCTTGGAGATTACCTCACGACAACCAGTTTGTCGATGGTTGAGAGCTTTTCGAGTCCACCTATTCATGACCGGCCTCTGCACACTGATAATTGTAGCGTTCCATTCCCGTTCATGTGGCCCAACCAGAATGAGAAGAGTATAACAGAAGCTACATCGCGGGTTCCTTGCATGTACCCATTTGTGAGTTCGCTCGTTGGGAGAGTGGAGATCGAGGTCAGTTGAGCGATCTAGCCTCGCATTATGCGGTATGCTGCTATCTTCAAGCACCACATGTGCATGTAGGGGAAAGAAGGTACAGTCGCTCCGTAGCCCGCCATTCCTGACTGTCCCTTGCCTCATGCAGACGTCATACGCATCTTGATTGGAGTACGACGTACCTCTAGGTTTTGCGTTGGATGGGCGTGACCTTACTCGCGGTAGCATAGATGCCACTCTCTGCCTCAAGACGGTCGCCCCGGCATGCATATGATTTTCGACTTTTGCGCGATAGCCGATTTTGCTCGACCGCAGGTTTTTGCACCCGCAGCCCTGTTCTCAAGGACAATCTTGCTTGAAGCTCGGCTCGCTTTGGCAATGTATCACCCATTCGGACTTGTCCTGGTTTCCAAGGATGTGTGGGCGATTTGGTCTCGCAATCGATGTGTCGCGCTGAGAAAGATTGCCCCGACACAACCATCGGCCACGACTACCAATGATTGGTCGTGTGTCTTATCAGGCATCTCGTGCCACGGAGAGTGGAGCTATGGAATGTCATCCAATTGAGAGCGGCATAACCAAAAATTTTGAGCAGAAAGTCATCAGGGAAGTCGAGCAGGTCATTTCTATGTGCTGACCGACGTAGAAGTTTACTTTCCCGCGCGCTGAAGATCTTCTCAGCCAATGTTTCCATGGTGCCTGGCATGTACCGAAACCAAGTTCGCAAGAGAATTACACCGGTCCGGCCCGGCGCTCTCCTCGTTTTTGATCTCGATATCTCTTCTGTCAATTGGAGTCCATCTGCCTCTACTCTTCTCTTCAATCATCGGCGGATGATGGGCCGGAACTGCTTTTGAGACTTCTCCAGTTCGCGTGCTCGTCAATCTCTGGCAAAATCGATCCATGAATCTGACTACGCCAGGCAATCAAAGTCAGTCTATGATCCACCCGTTTGCACAAGATCTGACGTTCTGCCTCATGATCTCTGGATGCGGAATGAGAATTGCTCAATATGGACTCCACAATCTCTAGCATCGAATCATTATAACTCCTTCTAACATCCATAGTTCGAATGTCGTACGTAGCATGATTTCAATCATAATCCACCAGATTTCGAGCCCTCATATCATCATTCTACCATCTCGATAATCACGACCTTGCTGTCATACTCTTTAGCAAAGTTCTGCGGTATGCCGGCATTCATTAGTGTGCTGCCCGAAAAGACACCCGCCTGACGGTCGCTCAGCTTATATTTGACCTCTGGCATCAAACCGGCGAGTTTCACCGCCGGGATGTTCAGCGTAGGCTTTAGTCGAATTTGGAACGTGAAAAGCACTGCCTTGCGCTGATCTTCGGACACAAAGAGCACGGCTGGATGGTTTTGGGTATCGCTCGGGCTGCGTAAACGCCACATGTCGCCTCCGATGACGATTGGACCAACGACATCTGCCAGTTTTATCAGCTCTGGGACTTCCGCTTTCTCGCTCTCCGATAGAGCACGAGGATCAAGCTCGAAGCCGAAAGACCCTCCCATCAAGGCAACATGAGCACGGAAAGCCAACGATGTAGTGCGGCCAGTGATGTGATTCGGCGCGGCCGACACGTGTGCTCCCATCGCTGATGCCGGATAGCACAAGGATGTTCCGAATTGGATCGAGAGGCGATCGAGAGGGTCTGTGTTGTCTGAAGTCCAGATCTGGGGAAAGTAATGGAGTATACCTGGATCAAAGCGACCTCCTCCGGATCCACAGCCTTCCCATAAGACGTGCGCGAATTTTGTGGTCAGAGTTTCTACGATTCGGTACTTGCCCAAAATGTAGGTGTGAATGTCCGAGGATGAAGATATCTCTGTCAGGCCACGATTGTGGTCCCATTTGATGTACCGAATGGGTGCGGACTCGAGAATTCGTGACACGGCATCAATGATATAGTCTTGCACTTCCGGAAGGCCGACATTCAAGACCAGCTGATGCCGAACCTCGACTGGGGCATAATTCTTGGCGTGTAATGCCCATTCGGGATGCTTTTCGAACAGCTCTGATTTTGGGTTGACCATCTCTGGCTCTATCCAGAGACCGAAATCCAAACCGAGCTCTGACTCCATCTTCTTCGCCAAAGGCGCCAGCGAGCCACTTGGAAAGCGCTCGGGATTGGGGTACCAGTCTCCTAGTCCAGCATGATCGTCCTTGCGCGGATATCTGGGGCCCCCGAACCATCCGTCATCAAGAGCAAAGAGCTTCGCCCCCAGTCTGGCGCTATGCTCGGCCATCTCATAAATGGTATCTTCATCAAAGTCAAAGTACACGCCTTCCCAGCTGTTGAAAAGAACGGGCCGTGGTTCGTTCGCGAATTTGCTGCGCATGAGATTGTGGCGGTATAGTCTGTGCAACTTGCGCGACATACCTCCGATCCCATCACTCGAGAAAACAGAAATACACTCAGGCGAGGTTAGATGATTTCCAGGGGTGAGTGTCCATGACAGTTGAGCTGAGTTCATCCCGATTGATGCCCGTACCGGACCGCGTGGACTCGTCGCCACTTCGGCCTCGAAAGACCCTGAATATACCAGTGAGAAGCCCCAGACATCTCCAGTGAATTCCGTGGCGTCCTTCGAGGCGATTGCCACGAATGGATTGTGAAAGTGAGAGGAGAATCCTGTGCTACTTCGGAATCTGGCATAGGAGAACTAGTCAGCGAAATCAACCCTAATGCACTGATGGACAGCCGCATAGACTTGATAGACCTGCTGCTGTGTTCCCATAGCGGAGCGATTGAGGAGCGGCAGCAGAATCTGTCAGGCTGCGCTTCCGCGTCTTGTTGCAATTGACGTACCCTTGGAAACCGGGTGAGACGGGTCGACGGAACACCGATGCTTCTCGAGCCCAATCACCGTGCAGGCCGATCATGTCATATTGCTCCATCGGGAAATCATGGCTGAAGCTCGCCAGCCTCTCTACTGTGATATCAGTCTTGCCCGAGTTGATGACTCTCACAGCACGGGTGATGGCGTCTCTTTGAGGGAAGATAGAGTAAAGCAGCTCCGCCGTGACTTCGCTGAAACTATCGTGCATGCGTACGACGAGTGTCTGCACACCATCTTGTTCAGAAGCAGCAGATGTTGACGGCAAGCCGACCAGTGGCGGCTTTCCGTCTACTACGGTATGGCTGTGGTATCGGAAGTCGGTGATGGTCTGGCCAGACGCATGCTTGATCTGTATCGCTGGCAGACCGGATCCGCCTCTGCCCAAATCGGGGAATTCTCGTCGCAGATGATCCTTGAGGGCCCATCCCGCACCTTGAAATGGGAACTCGCCTAGTGGCTCGACGGTCTCAGTGGCGGTGGCACCAAAGTGGTCGGAGATGAGGTCGCCACTCTCTTGATCGACGTGAAAGCGATACGAGACGTTTCTCCCGTTGAGCGCAAAGGAACGATCGTTAACAGTGATTGCTGATGGATGTGTCAGAGCCAGACCTAGGATAAGGGACCAATCCTCGCCGCTTACCTGCTTGCCTCTCGTGTCGAGTCGGCGCTTCGTAGCGGCTCATGTCGTCCATTCATTCCAGTTACTTGAGTGTTGTAAGAAACCAACGCAAGAGAGACCAAAGACGAACGCCCTATTATACCAGGGGTCTCGCAGAGGTAGATGATCAACCCGCTCTACGCCAGTTCAGTAAGTCAAGCTTGCGTGGCGCCTGCGCATCTGCTCGGTGAAAAGAGTCCTGCCGACACAGCAGACACTCAACATCGAAGCCCGATAAAATACAATCTTTGTCACAGATTGCTGCGACGCTGTGTGGAAAGCCGCCATTCGGCCGCCTATTCACAAGGTTATTGTTCAGTCTAGGGTGTTCCCTGCAGCAGCTGGTCGTGGTAGGGGACTGCACTAGCGCCACGTTTTATGCACGGTGGCCCGTGTTTCCTCAATCTGAGCGGAATTGCCCTACAGTTCTCCTTGCTTACTCCAATTCACCTTGGCTCATTGTCTTGATAGACTGACGATGTCTCGCTGTCACGCGCGTTGTCTGGCGATGCCCTGCGTGTCGAGCTGAAGATGCCTGCGAATGTCTGCCTGAGGCTCAATGCTTTTCCCCAACGGCGGACACAGCTGGGTATGCCGGAAGATACGAAGCTACATGGAGAGGCCCTCTGCGTGGCTGCCCAGTGACTGATACGAGAAGTGAGTTGCAGGATTCTGTTGGAGAGGAATAGCGGTGTATGGATCACACTGTCTCGAACCCCGCGTGGTAGGTACGCTGCCCATTCACTCTTGCCCCTCATCGGTTACCAAAATGCCGATGGGATCCCTAGGCCGACCGTGGCACAAGGTTACATGGCTTCGTATTCGGCGGGCGGCTGCTCCGAATCTTCTTTTCCGCCGTTTCGCAGATTGTTTCTTCTGCGCCCGGGTGATTCTATAGGTATTTGATCCCAAGCCCGCTGCTTCAAGGAGCGCAGTTTGGCCGGTGGCTTGCATCTTTGTCGTTGAGAAGCTGTGCACCATCACGAATGCTTGTCGATGGCATAGCAGACAGCACAGTGCCATTCGTGTACGCTCTGCTTACATGTGGTATGCAGAGCACTGTTGGTGATGCGTAGTCCAAAAGGTCCTCCCTCAGATCACACCACACCGTCCTTACCGCGTGCATTCATGGATGGAACTTTTTGGAATTGTACATTTCATAGAATCCTTGCTCGACTTTGCTCTACTCCGTCTCCTCAGCACAAGCCTTTAAGGCTCGTCTCATTGACACATATGTTTTGTAACATAGAGAAAAGCGTGATAGCCGCCCTTGGTCTGCTCCCTCTTCTGCGTCTACTTTGCGCCGACCTTCTCCTTCGCCTGCTCGTATTTCTCCTTTGCCAGATCCTTCAGACTTTTGCCTTGTCTCTCCTGCTCCAATTCCCACTCTGCATTTCTGTAGTACTTCGCCGTGTCGACACCGTGCTGGTTGTGATTGACAAAGTTGAACCACGGCATTACGTGGATGAATGTCCCCGCGTACCGACTTTGTCTCGCCGCAGCGCCTTGCATGTATTCTGTCAACGTCGTTTGCCCATACAGTGGCTCTCCCCTCTTGACTTTGTCTGTCATCTCGCGCATATCCATCTCGATTTCGCGGCGGTTCTCCGCGAAGCCGTAGAAGCGGTTGATGGACCGCGAGTAGAAGTAGAAGAAGCCCGCAACGGCTCCAATCGCGCCCTGGAGACGCATGATCTGTGCGAAGCCGCCCCGACCGACTTCTGAGGGTGAAATGCGCTCAAACCAGAGCATGAGCGCGGGCCCGGCAGCAGCCACGGCGGCACCGCCTGCGTAGTCGGAGGGACGAGCATACCCTACGACGCGTTTGAAGTGTGGATCGGAATCGATGAGCTGTAGCCGGGCAGTCAGTGATGCGGGCAGAGGTGGGATCTGGGCAATGGGGATCGAAGCGCACCGGATAGTCGCCATTGAGGCGCTTAGCGGGGACCTGCGGCCTGCCCGTCTCGCCCAGCTCGGGGCCCTCGTGGACAGAGATGATCTCGCCCTGTCGTTCGCCCATTGTGCGTGCGTGCTGCGGCGGGCGGTCTGTGGTATGCGGTGGTAGTAGAGCGCTCGTCGAAGCTGTGTCTGGTGAGGTCGCTGCGCAAGTCCGCGCATTGACCAATCAGCCGTGAGCGGAGCTTATTCCGTTAAGCCGGAGAAAGATTAATTACGCCTGCTCATCAATCGGTACTACAGAACGCGTCGGATTTACTTCCCTTCGCCGGTCAGTCGCAGTCAGAGGAGGAGCAGAAGAGATGGCGCGACCAGGAATCAGCGATCTGACCGGCGACCACGCGATTGCACAGATTGCCCGCGAGACCTGGCTGTCGTCTGCTGCAGCGCCCAAAGTGCAGCCGGCGACCATCAGCGAGCTCTGGAAGCTCGTTGAAGACGATCACTTCTCCTCCTTCTCCCTCCTCTTGCTGGAGCAACTGCAAGCTCTCGAGCGCTATCTATGGCCTGGATATACTGACAATGCTTCGGATCAACACACTCTTCTCATCGCCCTGCTCATCAACACCAAACGATCCGAGAATCTGCCCACATGGACCATCTTCTCCAACACCCCCGACGAGTTTGCGGATTTCTTCCGGCGACTATTGCATCTGAGCGTAGATGCAAGCCTCGCGACCATGTTGCGCGAGTGTCTGCTTGCCTTTATCGTCGGGGCGTATCAAAGTCTAGACCACGGGATCGTGCGCAAAGAATGCGCTCCGCTGGTATCCATTGGAATATGGCACAACCTGCATAGCGACGCTGTGAGGGAGAGATTAGTCGCCAAGAGCACACAATTACAAAAGGCATGGCGAGCATCAGGGAAAAAGTTCGACAATGCCGATGCAGCAGGCCAGGCAAGACTGCGCTTTGAGCGGAGCTGGCTGTATTTGCTCGTGCTCAGCTTTTTTGACAAGCTCTATGCTGCAACAAAGCAGAGCGAGGATATTGCCTATTGCGAGCGCTTCCTCGAATTGCTATGCGACTTGCAGAGTCAACTGCCGACGAGACGATACGTGAACACACTGTTGCAAGATCTCAATGTGTTATCTGCACTCACACTTTCGCCTTTGTATCAGCAAGAGTCAAGGATTCGAGACTTTTACGAGCTGCTTCTGCACTACACGCACTTCCCGATTGATGACCAGACCGGCCGACAATTGAGCCGACAGGAATATGAGGAGGCGCAGAACGCGAGAATATCGAAATTGCAAAAAGTTGGCATGAAATTACAGCCCGAGAAGCTGAAAATCTTGATCTTGACTAACTATGGTGCACTGGGCCAGCGTGAGGAGTTGGAAAGCCACCTAAGAGAGCTCACAGACGAGGACCTGCTTCGACTGTGCCAGGAGATGGGCCTGAGAGCAAGAGAATATCCAGGGTCGAGTCAGCTCGTGCAAGATCGGCAGTTCCTCGTCGAGACTCTGGTTGTGGTGATAGAACGGAAACCATACTACACGACACGCATGCGCACCCTGCAAATCTTTCCGACCGAAGATGCTCTCTATAAGCATGCTCGGGTACCGGCTGATGAGCATGTGGTCAGCAAGCCATTGGCAATTCCGAAGCTCAATCTGCAGTATCTGACCGTCGGCGATTTCCTGTGGAGGTCATTTACGCTGTACAGATATGAAGCATTTTACAGCTTGCGGAAGCATCTGGAAGAGACCGTGAAGCGACTGCAACCCCGTCGCGGCGGCGGTATTGTGCGTTTTGATGGTTTCTCACGCATGGCAATCCCAATCTCGAGGCCCGCTATTATCGAGACCGCACCTGCGCGTGTTGGAGATACTGTACCAGCCGAAGTCAAGGTAGAAGTCATCCTTGACGTAAGCAGGCTGCAGCCAGGCTTACGAAGGGAGTGGGAAAGCCTCAGACCTGATGATACTGTCTATCTCCTGGCAGTCCAGCCAGAAGATGGCGCCCACAAGCTCACAAATGGTGCTGCTGAGAAGCAAACTGTGGCTGAGAGGCTGGGTCTGAAGACTGTTCGATGTGCGGAAGTCATCAGCGTACTGGATGAAAACAGCAGAGTCCTGCGACTCAGTCAAGAGGGCCAGGGTCAGTCTGCTGGCGACGGGCATCGACCGCGCCAACGACGCTTGCTGCTCCGGCTGGACGCAGCTTCGTACAAATCAGACAGAGATCGGGAGGCTGCCGGCAAGCCTGATATCTACGAGGATTTCAACCTGATTGTGCGGAGACGCGCCAGAGAGAACAATTTCCGTCCTGTCCTGGAGAGTATCAAGCAGTTGGCAGCGTCTGACGCACCAGTCCCGTCATGGTTTGCGGAGGTCTTCCTAGGCATTGGCGACCCTGCATCTGCATCATATAAAAGACTTCCCCACAAGCTGCAAAGCGTGGATTATCGTGACACGTTCCTAGACTGGCAGCATCTGATCGCGTCTTTACCTGGCAAAACAGTCGAGCCCGATCCAAAGCTGGACGCTGTACCGAAGCCACCGTATGTGCTGCAAAACACAGCTTCCGCGCCTGCGCCTCCTCCAGCAAAAAGCAAGAAAAGAAGACGTGATCAGCCAGATGGACCAGATCCTGCTCCTGCTCCAGAGACCGTGCAGGTGTCAACATATCAACCTGCCAATACCGGCCCATATCCAGAGGATGCCCCCAAGCTCAATAATGTCCGGTTCACGCCGACTCAAGTTGAAGCCGTGACAGCTGGCACACAGCCCGGTCTGACACTTATCGTTGGTCCACCTGGCACTGGCAAGACAGATGTTGCTACACAAATCATCAGTAATATCTATCACAACTTTCCTCAGCAACGCACACTTCTTGTCGCGCATTCAAATCAAGCCCTCAATCAGCTGTTCCAGAAGATCGTTGCACTTGACATTGATGAGCGACACTTGCTGCGCCTCGGGCATGGAGAGGAGGAGCTGACGACGGAAGCCAATTTCAGCAGAGCTGGTCGCATCGAGTCCTTCATGGAAAGAGGCGCACGCTACTTGGCAGATGTGCAGAGACTCGCCGCAAGCATCGAGGCACCTGGTGCACATGGCAGCAGCTGTGAAATGGCAGAATATTTCGATCAAGTTTGGGTGCAGCCACAATGGAAGCGCTACTGGGAGAACATCAACCCTGCCGATGTCACGCCAGAGCAGATCGTCTCCACATTCCCGTTCCATGCGTTCTTCGCTGATGCTCCGCAACCTTTGTTCCTGCCCAATGCTTCGCGGGAACAATTGATTGACACGGCGAAGGGCTGCGAACGACACATCAATCGCATCTTCTCCGAGCTTTCTGATATCCGTCCATTTGAGATCCTTCGCGCTCAGCGTGACAAGAGCAATTATCTTCTGGTCAAGGAAGCACGTATCATTGCCATGACATCGACACATGCTGCCATCCGTCGACAGGAGATTGCTCAGCTTGGCTTCAAGTATGACAATGTCATTATGGAAGAAGCGGCTCAGATCACCGAGATCGAGAATTTCATTCCATTCGTACTTCAAAAGCCGCATTTAGAGGATGGCAAAACACCCGAGAATCCGCTCAAGCGAATCGTTCTTGTTGGCGATCACTTGCAGAATTCTCCAGTCATTCAGAATAATGCTCTGAAAAGCTATGCCAACCTCGAGCAATCGCTGTTTCAACGTCTGACTCGTCTTGGTGTGCCTCAAATCACACTTGATGCACAAGGACGTAGCCGGCCGTCGCTCGCGGATTTGTACAAATGGCGGTATCCTTCTCTTACCGATCTACCTTTCACCTCCACGTCCTCCGAATTCGTCAAAGCAAACGCAGGCTTCCGATACGAGTATCAATTCATTGATGTGCCCGACTACAAAGATGCAGGCGAGACCGAGCCTACTCCTCACTTTATCCAGAATCTGGGTGAAGCAGAGTACGCCGTTGCCATCTACCAGTATATGCGTCTGCTTGGTTACCCCGCCGAGAAGATCTCCATCCTGACTGCATACTCTGGACAGCGAGCACTTGTCAAGGATGTCCTCCGGCATCGATGCGAGAAGAATCGCCTCTTCGGTCTGCCCGGCTGGGTCGGGACTGTGGACAAATATCAAGGCGAGCAGAACGACTATGTCATTCTTTCTCTGACGCGAACTAAGACTCCAGGCTACCTTCGTGATCTGAGGAGATTGACTGTTGCGCTTTCCAGAGCCAGACTCGGGCTGTATATCCTCGGTCGAAGGGAGGTGTTTGAAAGTTCTTTGGAGTTGCGGGAGGCTTTTGCTGCCTTCTTTGAGAGGTCCAACAAGTTGAGTCTCGTCACGGGTGAGCTGTACGGTACAGACAGGACGCTGGAAGAGCTGGTCGCCCCAGAGCAGGTGGTGGAGATGGTCAGTGTGGAACATCTGGGGCAGTATGTCTTCGACATGACCAATGCAAAGGTCAAGGCTCTGAAAGAGGGCATGGCTGAGCTACCGCCTCCTGCTACCGAGAATCAGGCCGAAGATGATGACGATGACGAAGGCGATGATGGAGAGGACGGAGAGGCGGAGCTAAACGCTGATGGTGTTGATGATGTGCAAGTGTAGCATAGGATGCACTTACAGCATGATTATTGTAGGCCGCTTTCCCGGCAGCGGGGCGTGTGTCTCCAGACGCTTTGCAGGAGAGAAGGCCAAGGCCAACACGCCCAGCGTTTTCTGACCAGCCTTCCTTACAATGACGTACGGTAACAGCACTGTCGGTGCTATACATGGATTTTTCGTCTCAAGGTCCGCCGTGCCACTTTCACATGCAAGATTTCTGGAGCAATCCGGCATGATGTCAACATGTGGTAAGATTTCCAACCGAACGATTAAAGCATCAACTGACAACGTCCATCGCAAAGACCCATCCCAAGCTGAACGACCCGACTGACAGCAAAAACCATGACTCAGATCAAGGTCACATTAGCAGACGCGACGACGTTCCTGCCAGATCGTGGAAACGGACATTCAAGTGCAAGCTCTCACGAGAAGAGCAGTGGCACATCCAACAAGATCCTCGAAACCTCGATTCCCGACGTACCAGTCACATCCGAACGACGGCCATACTACGCCGGCGCAACCGATACCCTCCAGCATCCAGGCACAGCACGGGCCAACATTGCTCCTTCTCGTGAGTCTCCTCACGGCACAACATCTGACGACTGGGCAAGCAATCATCGTGATCAGACCGTCCTTCAACAACACTGCGCCTACTTCGACCCGGACAACGACGGCATCATCTGGCCCAAAGACACATACCGCGGAGTCCGCGCCTGGGGCTGGAACCCTCTGCTCGCCCTCCTCGTCGCCCTCATCATTCACCCCAACCTCAGCTACCCGACCAGTCCCTCCTGGCTTCCGGATCCATTCTTCCGCATCCACACCGCGCGCATTCACAAGGACAAACATGGCAGCGACAGCATGACTTACGACAATGAAGGGCGATTTCGCGCGCAGCAGTTTGAAGACATTTTCGCCAAGTATGACCGTGATAACAAAGGAGGGTTGACGGTGGGGGATTTACTGCAGATGCATAAAGGTCAGCGGTTTGCGATGGATTTTTGGGGCTGGAGTGCGACATATCTGGAGTGGACGGCGACGTATCTGTTGCTGTGGCCTGAGGATGGGGTGTTGCGGAAGGACGATGTCAGGAAGGTGTTTGATGGGTCCATCCTTTTGAAAAGGCCAAGGACTTCGAGAGGAGGAAGAGGAGCAGACTCCAGCTGAAGGCGTAGGGAATGATATTTGGCATGGAACACGAGGGACTGACCTAGCATGGCTGAGCGTGGACTTTGGGATATGTGATATCACGCCTGATATGCGATAGCGCGTGCTGTTCGCACCCAGTCGTCGTCGCTGTGTCGTTCTTCGTATCTAATTCATTTTGAGGTCAGTATACCCTCCTTCAAGAAGGGTCATTTATGCTGATAGAGTATGCCCGACTTTTGCCAATCACATTCTTTTGTCAGACGGCAACCCTGTCTTCCATGGACGATACAGTAGGCCAAGCTGTGCCGCATGATCCTGGTACCTGCGGAGAGCGCATGGTCATGGTAGAACTGGCCGAAGGCCAAGTGTATGGGCGATGCCCAGAATCACGTCCTGTGTCAATGCATGACATCGAGAAGAAATGACTTGATTCAGCCTACAAGTATAGCATCCGAGCAGGCGCTCATTTGGGCTAGTCTGAGACATTCGATCATGGGCACTTCTGAATCCCTCAAGCATACTGTCGAAAAGATCGACAGGTCCGATGTCGAAAGCATCATTGATGCGATAGCACGGAATGGTTGCTGCATCGTAAGAACTTCACAGACGCTGCCACGGTTGAGCTAGTCAATCAAGAAACGCGTTCGTGCCTCGACGCTGATGTGCCGTGGGAGGGAGCACTCTTCCCACCCGAGACCCGCCGCTGTGCAAACCTGGCAGGAGGAAGTAAGACTGTTCGTGAGAAATGGCTGGTCGACCCGTTGATACGTGCGTGCAACGCTAAATTCGTCGACAAGACCACCGACAATTACTACAGTGAGACCAAGCACACTTACACAAGTGAGGCGTAATGCACAATCGCAGTCTCCCTTGAGATTGGCCCGGGCCGCGAGGCGCAGAGACTGCATCGCGACGACAAGAATTATCATGCATATCATCCTGATCAGACGCGGACAATTTGGCACAGACATAAAGATGGCGTTCATGATCCCAGGCATCTTGACAACACGAGAAAATGGAGCCACACTGGCGATTCCAGGCAGTCATGTCTGGCCTTCAGAAAGAGTTCCCCTCCTCGACCCGGAAGCAGTCGCATATGCCGAAATGGAGGTGGGCGATTGTTGAATCATGCTCGGCAGCCTCTGTCACGCAGGAGGTGCCAATATCACCAAGGACGAGAAGAGAACGGCTCATGGGCTGTTTTTTGTGCGTGGGTACCTGCGGCAGGAAGAGAACATTTATCTTGCCAACGGCGCCGAAGAGGTGCAATCGTGGAGTCCAGAGGTCCAGAGAGCGCTGGGTTGCTCCATTTCGCACCCCAATATTGGCTTCGTGGAATTCATCCCTCCTGTCGATTATCTTGCGGGCGTTCGTCCCCGCGGTCGGGAATCAGGTTGATTTTGAGTCTACGCTGAAGAATGGCACCGATGATTCTTCGTGACAGGATGCTTGGATGCGCTTCTGCGGGAGCAGCTTTTGGACGCACGGAATAGTACGAGTAGGGAGATGGATAGCACTGCACACACAATATTCACTCTATGCACTAGCACCTCAACGCTTTCCTTCTTCTAATTTGGTACTGCTGGGATGAAATCCCTGCTGCCAGAAGTAGGCATTCTCTTACGTTTTAAGCATTAGCACGGGCACGCAGAACCTGCTGAATGTACACTCCACCAATGGCACAAGCGTTGCGACGAAATCCTAACAAAGACAATCACCAGAGCGACACAGAAGTCAATCCACGCCTCCAAGCAGGTTGGCTGTAGTAATCTTGCAGCAACCGCTATTCATCCATGCTCAGATGGTGACGTCCTGAGACAAGATCCGCCGTCTCAAGGTTTTGCAATCTGGTTTGCATGATGAGCTTGCGCTCCGGTGAAGGCAGGGATCACGAGGAGACCAATCGTATACTGGAAGAAGTTGGCGAGCGAGAATGGAGCCTGGAGGAATATCAGTAGCTTCCTGCTGTTCACTTGCATATGCGCGATTGACCGGGCGAGCAAGAAGAGGCTAAGAGACAGTAATGCTGAAAGGGTTGTACCGAAGGCGCAGTGGCGTTGTAGAACAGGGAGATGGCCCAGGCGAGACAGATGAGCAAGAGCCACAGAGGTGCAAGTGGCCAGGCAAGTCATCGCCAGGTGAATAATTGTTGATAGAGCGGATCATTCTGGACTTTGAGAGCTTGGTGAAAGCGGAGATTGGTCATTCCGATCATCGCCCAGTCGACGAAGAAGGATGCTGATGTGATGGCGATCAACCAATTCAGAACCACGAGACCATTGACTGTTGAATGGGTTAGGATATTATTGAGGATATCTCAAAAGTGGATTTATCATACCGCTTAAGCTCATATATGTGAGTAGCACAGCAATCGCTGACGTGAAGGCGAGCGCCAGTCTTGGTCGCCCCTTGTTATCGCATACGCCGAAAGCTCTAGAAATGAGACCTTGGATCGCCATCGTCCGAAGCATACGGGAAGGCAAGTAGATCGATTCGAGTGCAATTGCTACGATGCCGATGATTATGCAAGCATTGATGATATCCGGCACGCCCTTGATGCCCGCCTACCTCGCCGCGAGGACGAAGGGAGACGCAACTGAACCGGAGCCACCGAGGAGATTCGGATTATGCGGATCGATGAGAATGCCGACCAGGACAACCAGGACCATGTACATGAACCCCACGCGTATTGGGATTAGAGTTGCAGAACGTGCCATGGAAAAGCGAGGAGAGACAGCCTGGCCACCCATGACACCGATGAAGATCTGGTCGCCGACTGCCCAGAGGGCCAGCAAGGCACATTCTGCGGATCCCTAAGGCTTTTCAGTAAATTTGACCTCCAGCATCTTACAAATGTCATACCGAGAAACCATTGATGAAAGGCTCGTTCCGCCATGCAGCGCCTGTATGACGTTCTCCAGTGGGACCAGCTGCTGCGATCAGGACAAAGGACAAGATGAGGATGAAGATGAAGAGGATAATCTTGACCAGTGATCCAATGCATTGTGGGCATGCAAATGCCCTGTTCGGGAGCAGGAAGACGAAAAGGCAGAGGACGATAAAAATGGACACTTCTCATCGTTATGCAAGGCGTATGTGCCAAGTAGAGTCAAGTTACAAAGTGCAGCAACAGGAACATGTCCATGAGCCCAAAAATCCATCACAACTACGAAAAAGGTTGCTTCTGCCGCGAAGACTGAGTTCCAGCCTGTGCGTTCGTCAATACCGTAGATAGCAGGTGGTCTCAGGAAGAGCCTACCGAGCCATTCCGCGAACCCAGCACCGAAAGCAAGCGCAGGATCGACCCATCTGCCAGCACAATCAATATAGTTGCCCGAGGTCGGAGAGGCAATGGTCATTTCTCCCAGAGTCTGGAGATACGCCCACACTCCTGAGCAGACCAAGAGGTAGGGAAGGAACATTGAGGCCGGACCTCCCTTTGCGAGAGCTTTGCCGGTGGCGATGAAAAAGGCCAGAGCCGACACTGGATCCGAGTGAGATGATCTATTGTGCTTGAGCGACAAATCGCGTACGGCATCCAAGCAGCACTCACGTGGACTTGCCGCGGCGTGAACGAACGATGCAGTCCCCAAAGGCTTGAGCTTCGTCGCGAACCCCTCCCGACTCTGGCGCATCACCGAGCTCGAGAGCCTTTGCAATCTCTGCCCCCGTTTTGCTGTGGGAGCTTTGGGGAGTAGATCCCATTGTTTGCGAGATTTTACTTGATAGATCGAGAGATGATGGCAATGCGATGCGAGGCGGACGCGCTCACGCGAGAAGCCTGCACGAGCTCATGGCCGCCGCCGTAGATCTTTTATCATGTTCGGAATGTTGCCCGCTATCGAGAGTCAGGGCCCTGGGAAATCGAACTCTGCCGTTGGGCGGGGTTTGTGGATGTCTGCGCCGGATAGGCTGAGCGCAACGCTCAACCTACACGAGCATTTCATGCTCGCATGCTGGCAGACGCGAATTGCGAACGCAAGATACTTGGCCGGCGGACAAGACTCGACGAAGGGGGATTGAGCAGGAAGTCACTTTTCAGTCCACGTGTAGAGTTTGGCGTTTCTGCTCGAGAGGCCTGGTATGGTCAGGATATGACCTCCTTAAGGTAGATCCAGCTTGCACAATCACCCGAAGGCAGTAACAGCCCGATTCGCGCGAACATTTCAGGCAAAATTGGTGAGACGCTGGGATTATCAATCTCTACCGTCACGATCTATCGCGACATGGAACGCAAGGCGCTCGGTGGTGAAGTTGGAGCTGCAGTTGATTTAGCCTAGTCGGAGAAAGTCGTGGGCCTTCGAAGCCGATCCGTTCGAGGGCTTGCAGGGTTATGGTCGATTCTGCCCTTTGGCCTGTATACTTGCACTACGCCAACATACAGATCCTCTGCTCCGAGGTCATGCAGATGTCCCGACAATGCCTTGAATGAGCACGTCTCGCTCAATGTGATCTCCAATCAGTAAGAGGGGCCAATGGTTCCTGCCACAGCCGAGGCATCTTTCACAAGCTTCATCTCCTCTTCAATCTCAAGATATCTCTCGTCTCATTACCCTTTACTCAGATCCCGTAAGCCAACGAGAAAGGAGTAGCTCCATACGCAATTCAAATCCGTATCCCAAGCAAAGCCGCAGAAATGCCTCGAGAGCAAGAAGACCCCGAACCCAACGCCGTCCAAGTCACCCATCCACATCCCAACATCACACTCATAACGCTCAATCGCCCCCACCGCCGCAACGCAGTCGACACCCCCACAGCCCACAAGCTCCACAAAGCCTTCACAACCTTCGAGGCCGACGCCTCGCAAAAGCTCGGCATCCTCACCGGCGGCCCCGACGCCTTCTGCGCAGGTTTCGACCTGCACACCGTCAACGACACTGCCCCTCCCCCCCTCATCATCATCGCCCCCAACCACCACCAGCACCTCCTCCCCCAAAAACAAAGCATCCCAGCCTAACGAATTCCTCACCACCCCGGCCCCCATGGGCCCCTCCCGCCTCGCCCTCTCCAAACCCCTCCTGGCCGCGCTCTCGGGGCCCCGCCGTCGCCGGCGGCCTCGAGCTCTCCCTCCTCGCCGACCTCCGCCTCATCACGCCCAGCACCTACTTTGGCGTTTTCTGCCGCCGCTGGGGCGTCCCGCTGATCGACGGCGGGACCGTGCGCCTGCAACGCCTCATCGGGCTCTCGCGCGCCCTCGACCTCATTCTCACGGGCCGGCCGGTGGCCGCGCAGGAGGCGCTGCAGATGGGCTTGGCGAATCGCGTGGTGCCCGAGGGGAAAGATGTCGTGGCCGAGGCGGTGGAGTTGGGGAAGCGGATTGTCGAGTTTCCCGAGTTGTGTATGCGGTTGGATCGCAAGAGTGCGTATTTTGCGGCGTATGAGGCGGGGAGTTTGGAGGCGGCGTTGAGGTTTGAGTATGAGAATGGGGTGGAGGCGGTGATGAGGGAGGGGAGGAAGGGGGCGGAGAGGTTCAGCAAGGGAAGTGGGAGGCATGGGGTGTTTGGGGACGGTGCTGGGAGTTCAAAGTTATAGGGGAGAGGGACGAGAATGGCGAT
This sequence comes from Cercospora janseana, assembly GCA_026725115.1. Classification (NCBI taxonomy): domain Eukaryota; kingdom Fungi; phylum Ascomycota; class Dothideomycetes; order Mycosphaerellales; family Mycosphaerellaceae; genus Cercospora; species Cercospora janseana. The sequence goes on from CM049104.1 coordinate 1,564,453, forward strand.
GAGAAAATGGAAAAGTAGATAAGATGTTTTCCAACGTGAAGAAGCTGTAAAATTGTGCAATGTTGAAGTATAAGTCATGCCCCAAAAGCCGCGCTATGCAAGAATCCCATCGATACATTCACCCAGGATTGCGAACCGATGCAGTCACCCAAAACCCCTCTCGTGCCGGAATCTCTGTGTAGGTGATGCGACCATGCCCATATTGCCATTTTGCGGAAACGCCATGTGCGCTAGAGTGTGACAAGCATTGGTGACAGCTTTGAATACGAGAAGAAGCTCAAACATGCGGCCTTCAACGCCGGCCCTTGCCTTGGCCCTCCTCCTTTGCCAATTGTCGTTGGTCGACAATCCATTCCATAACACTCTCATAACAAAGCACATATTGTCGTAGACTTTGCACCATACTGATTCGTTGGTGTCGAAAGTCTTCAACAGTCTTCTCCACCAGGTCCAAGTCATTGCGTCCCAGCCATGAGTCGTCGAATTCGTTGCCATGGTCCACATATTGCGAGGAGAAGAAATCGCCGTCACTGCGACCAGCTTTGCGACTCTCTTTCTTGGAGGTTTGAGATGAATCGACATCCATTGTTGTGTTCTCACACGAGTTGCTGCTAATGCGTTGACGCTTCAGCATATCGATCACGCTGTCGACAGTACAGAAAGTACCCGTCCTGCCACAGCCCGCCGAACAATGCACCACAACGGGCCTCTCGCTGACCTCGGGCTGGCTGGCTCTTACTTTGTTCGTTGCACGGACTACGGCGTTGGTCTGCTCCACCAAGCCCAACAGATGCGCCGGATGTGCCGGCGCGCCAAAGTCCGGCCAGCTCGAATATTGTAGCTGTGTTATCTCACGCATCGGCTCGAAGGGAAAGCGATCATGACTGATTGTGAACTTTCGCACAATCACGTATGGCTGCTCTGCGCTGCCTGACATGTCCTCTTTTGGCTCGATAGTAGCGAGTGGGACACCAGGGTTCTGCGACTTGGTCGAGTGACGCTTCACCGTGGAAGGCCGCTTCTGGTGTGCCTTATGGATCCTAGACGGTTCGAGGGACGCCCGTTTCTCCGACAGGAAGTCAAGATGTATTGAGCCATATTGCTTTTGATCCCAGTAATTGTGTGCCTTTACTTGCGCACCCTCCTTCTCGGCCGTGAGCATCACCACAACGCGGACATCTTGTTGCCAGATGACGTTCCAGAAGTCGTTGAAGGTTGCAGGTATGGGCGCTTGCGTTGAAATGTATCGCTTCTGACTCCACGCAGCCTTGATATGACTTGCATTGAAGTAGTCACATCCGTGATTGGGCACTCCCTGCAGCCGTACACGTGAGTGCTCAAACGGCCAGATATTGTTGTACCGATTCTTGTTGCCCTTCTCCAGGCCTGCAATCTGCACAGAGTCGGATGTATCGGGCTTCACTGGCGTCCCGAACGATACCTGCCCCGAGAGCGCGTCTTCCATGCGCTTCTTCTCTCGACGTTCGATCTGTTCGAAGCGATTCGCCACTTTTTTGCCCTTGTCTTGCTTCTCTGCAGCCACTTGGATCCATTCGGGATATTCTTTCTCGGCCGAGCTGGTTTCTCTTGAGGGATGCTTGAGTTCTATCTGACCCACACCGCCAATCAAATCCATATTTTGACGGATGTTGCCGAAGAAAGGGTTTGCGGGCTTGTCAGTCGACGGCATGGGACAGCCGCCGACGACGGGCGCAACTTCTGGTCCATCGCTGTCCACTCCTTGCGCGCCGTCCGATGAGGGCAGGGCACCTGAGTCGACGTATTGGGAAAAGCGCTTGGCAAAGTCGGTGAAGCCCCCCTTGATGATGTACAAAGTGCCATCATATCCTTCGCCACGAAACTTCTTGATGGTATTCAGGCAAATGGTTGCATCCTTGATCACGGCAGAACTGCCATCATAGACGATGATGTAAGTGCTCTTGCGCCAGTTTTCGAATTTCGCCCGTTGATCATCGTCTTTGAACGTGTCGGCGAGCTTTTGCACATTGAAGGAGGGACGCTTGAGTAATGTTGTAGGAATACACAGATTCAGAGCCGAGCTGATGTGTGAAGTGGCATACTGTGTTTGCACGCGGAGATCCAGAATGAGGATGTCCTCATTTCTGGTATTGAGCAGATTCACGACATGCTGTGGTGTGGCAAAGACGGCAGCATCCGTGTCAGTCGAGGCGGGCAGCGTCTCCGCTCGTGCCTTTTGCGCATTATAGGATGCTGTCATATTGTCGAGCGGCAGCTGTAAGCGGAAGGCGTGACCATGGTCCGATCTGGGCGAGTCAAGCTTGCCATTGGACATGTCCGTCTGCAGATTGTCGAAGGTGGGGGGCGAATGCCGACGTTTGCTTTCCGTCTGCCGACCTGGACTGTGGACACGCTTGGGAGAGCGGGACAGCTCCATGGTCGAAGCATCGAAGACGGAGCGGTGTGCTGCGGAGTGGGACGGAATGTCCTTGGGCGCGCTGGTATGGGGAGGAGATTGTTGCGGTGCCGATGTGCGACTCGTCGTCCTGCCGTGGCTCGGGCGCGAGACCAAGGTCGGCTTCTGCCCCGGCATGTTCATTTTGAAGCTGCTGAGCCCCCCGAGATTGAAGGCCTTGTTGCCCTCTGACTGCTTCCTGAATGCTTCGTATTCGGGGCTCTGGTCTAGGGGCACCACGCTGGGCGAGAGGGCGGCGGTGGAGCGGACGGTGGACGAGGGTGGGCTCCAGTTGGTCTTCGCATGGTTGTCGCCCAGATATGAGTTGCCATCAGCTTGAAATCCAAAGTAGTTGGGGGAGGGCGTGCCTGGAGCATTTCGTCGCGGAGGACTGGTCACGCGTGGGGAGAGGAAGGGAGCCATATCGGGCTTGGCTGCAGGCGTGGTGGTGGAGCGTGACTGCTGCGTCCGCGAGGCCCGCTGGGGCTGGTACAGAGGTGATGTCGCCGTCTCGGTCATGGCGGGGGGATAGTGGATGGTGTCGGGGTGTCAGCTGGTGAAGCGCAAGGCGGCGGAAGTGTCGAGTCGCAGGATGTCGTCGTCGCTAGGTGGTGCTCGTGGTGGGTGCCGGGAGGTTCGTGCGCAGCAGGGAGCGACTAGCATTGAGAGACAGCATGATACGAGCGCGAGGGGATGGAGAGGGACATGGCCTGCGGCGGGGGAGGAGAAGCAGCAGGGAGGAGTCGGCGGCGGCGGTGATGGTGGCGGAAGCGTCGTCTCTTGGCCGCCGGACTCGCGAGCGTGTGGGTGCGGGTGTGTGGCGAGGGCGGCGGGCGTCAAAAAAGGCGAGCCAGCGAGTGACGTAAGAAGCAGGCAGGTGCAGGGTGCGTGTGGAATGCAGGCGCGGCCAGAGGTGCAGGAGGATGGATCGCACCAGCGGCAGAGGCAAGAGACTCCTCGGTCGCGACTCACTGTCTCTCCAAGCGCGATGAAGGCAGGAGTGGGTGAGCAGTCGGTGCAGGTGCAGAGGAATTCACGGACGGCACGGCCGTCGTGCGTGCGTGCGTGCGTGACTGTTGGCAGGAACGATCAAGACCCTGCAGAATTTAGCCCGATGACGCAAATCGCTTTTCGACTCAATGCTGCTGCGGGCCATCCACACCTGCACTCTCCTGCTCTCTCTTCGCCTCGTCTCTGATGCGTGGCGATGTGGATGGTCGTTGAACCCTGCACACCGGGCACTCGGCTCATCCTGAGACGAGGCGACGACGATATTGTACATAGAGCGCTCCCAGGAGCTGCCACGCGACAGGGCCATGGCCAGCCAGTGCACTGCTAGCCTCGCCCTCCCACCACCACCACTTCATCAAGCTTGGCTCTGCTCAGCGCTCTGCCATCATCACATGACAGACACGGCAGAGGTGGTGCGAGGCCATGGCCGGGGCGGCCGCAGAGCAGAAGGTGTCTCTGCTGCCTGCCTGCCTGTGCCTCTCCGCCTCACCCTCTGTCTGCAGTGCTGCGCGACGGTGCGGATGCGGAGTCACGGCCGCCACGCGCGAAAGTGTGCGTGTCATGGACCAGCTCGCCACTCCGCACCCCTACTCACTGACCACTGCCCCGGCCATTCATCAGCCCGGCCACAGCCCACCATTCGCAACACCGCCCGCAAGCCGGTGCCCACCTTACTCGCCCGCCCTAACGAGCACGAGATCGACATCTGCGCGTCACGAGCGCGCTCCGGCGGCGCGTCGCGACTGGTCACGGCCTCCAGGATCTGCATGTCTCCCGTCCCACGAGCGTGGCCCCTCGACGAGCGCGTCTTCACGGAAGCTGGAACGGGAGTCTGGGCGAGTGCTGTCCGCCAGATCCCCTGCTCCTACACAGATGCCTTGCGTGCATTCGAATGCCGGAGCAGCATCACCAGCGTGTGCGTGTCGTTGGAACGCTTACCTCCCCAATTGGCTGCACAAGTCATCATCTGTGCACCTGTGCAGAACAAGACTGCAAGCAACACCTCGCTCGAACTTTCTGTGCTCGGTCAGGGTAGGCGGACGACACTCCGCTCGCCCTGCGTCCCGTTATCAGCCTGCATTGCAAGCTACCACGTCTCGTCCGTTGCCTGCAGAAGGAAACGATCAGCCATGCCCGCACCAAACTCTCCCAATACTTCCCCCTTCGTGCCCCAACCGTCACCGGCGTTGCCCACTACTGAAACATTAACTCGCGCGCACTAGCGACCACCCCTCTTGCCCTCGTACTTTGCCCTGTGGACATGCCTCGGATCATGTACGGGCACGCCATCCTCTGCAGAAGACGGGATCTGCATAGGCACAACGTGCTCGTCGGGCATTCCATGCACGACACGGATGCTCTCTTGGAACGGGAATAAAATGTACGCGACATGGCGCCCTGCAGATGACCCTCATCTCTCGACAGTGCAGCAGTGGACGCCAGCTCGGGCGGTTTCTGCCACAGCCGCCGGGTGTGCGTCTTGATTTGCACAATTTTAGGCATGAATGAAGCGACCTGGGAGACTGCTCTGGGGGAAGTCCCCACCATGGGCGGAATGCGCGACGCTCTTGCGACTCCTCGGATGCTGTTCGCGTCATTTCTCCCCCACACGACCACGTTGCCAGGATATTGGCTCTCATCACGGTCTCCAACTCCATGACCCTGTTACGAGTGCTCAAGCGGTTGCATCTACTGACATGGCGCTGAAGATTGCTCAACTAAATTGGGGAATACTGGCCGCATCGCATATTACTGCAAGCCCACTCGCAAGATATAGGTAAGGCTCTGGCCAGCTCGCCCAGCTATCGGCATGGCTCCAACCAGGTGCTCGGGTACAGCTTCCAGCACTCAGTGTGCTCGAACCACGATGGACAAGCCGCTACCATGCAGTATACCCTCCATCGACAATTTCTGAAGCACCGGTCTTGAAGGACGAAGCATCGGAAAGCAAGTACAGCATCGCTGCATTGTACTCTTCAGGCGTCGACAATCTGCCCATCATGTTCTGACTCTCCCACTCAGCCTTCAGATGCGGCTCATCCGCGAAATTCTTCAGGACCATCTGCGTATATCGTTAGCATGCGACCGAATCACCGGCATCACACGACTACTCACCGGCGTCACGATATTCCCCGGGCAGAGGCTGTTCACTCGAATTGGTTTCCCGTCAATGATCTGCGACCATTCCGCAGCAAGACTCCTCCCCAATTGATCCACCGCAGCTTTCGAAGCGTTGTAGACACTGCATCGCAGCCCTCGATTCGCCACTCGTGCACTCATGGACGCAATCAGAACCATGCTCCCGGCGGTCTTGTACTTGATCATCTGTCGTGCACACGCTCGCGCCGAGTAGAAGACGCCTTTGAAGTTGATGTCCATGACCTACATGGTATGCAGAGGAATATCAGTATCTCCAAAATCTCGGCCGTCGTTCAGAATGCGAGTGGAGATATGCCACTCACGCGATCCACTTCCTCCGCCGGATAGTCCAACGCCGGCGTGACGAAATTCACCCCCGCTCCCGCGATCAAACCGTGGATCCCATCGTGCTTCTCCGCGATCTGCGCAAAGACTGTCTCCTGCTGCCTGTGACATCGTGTATCGAGGCAGATGTACGTGAGTGAGCCGGCTTGGGGAGATTCGGCGATGCGGGATTGTGTGTGAAGCCACTCGACCGAGGGCTCGGCCTGGTAGTCGAGGCAGTAGACTGACAAGAGATGGTGTCAATTGATGATGAGAGAGAGGCAGTGTCAGGAAGAGATGAGATTGCTGCTGACCATGTGCGCCGAGCTTAGCGAGGAATTCGGCATTGCAGAGCGTGAGGCCTCCGCCTCCACCTGTTGCTGCGATGACGCGGTTTGAGATCTGGGCACAAACGTCAGTTAAATTCGGGTTGTGAGTTGATATGGACGCTGACATCGAACTGTGCCGGCAGGCGATGTCGGCTTTCGGTTTTCTCTGGTGTATGCACCTTCGGCGTCGAGATGGACGTGGCGTTAACGGCATGGGACGTTGCGAAAAAGGCTCTTGTCCGTGTAGTCACTCGTGTTGCTGTCCGCGACGATATGTACGTCTGCGCGATGTCCGACGATATGGTCGAGCATCGCACCGGTCTAGTACAGCGACGCGCTAGCTGCGGCCAAGCTGTGCAGAGTGTGGAGTGCATACTTTGGAGCGTCCGGAGAAGTAGTATGTTTGACTGTCGAGGGCCTTGTTGTTTATCATCAGACACAAACTCCCAGAGCCACTGCACTCAACTGCTTCTGCTGATTGTTTGACTTACGTGGGCTGCGTTGTTTCGTTTCACCGCTCATACACCCAACGGATGACTGCACGCCCTGCTCCCTGCTGCAACCTTGAATGTCAACAAATATCCTCGGAGCTGCAGCCGATCTTAGCGTCCAGACCACAATCAGATATTCTCTCTTCGCATCAGCTTGGAAGCATCCGTGCTTGAATCTTTCCCGGCCTCGAGCACGTAAACGACAGAGCGGCCGTTTTCGCTTGGGCATGGCAGCTGGGATCCCGCCGCCGCCCCCGTGGCACCATGTGAGGAGTCGTGCTGGGCCAGGACAGGCCCAGACAACGACCCCGCCCGCGTAAGCCCAGCAGCCACACGTTGGCAATTGGCTTGTTCGTGAGACCTGCAGTAATAGGCTATGACCGCGAGCCTTCTCGTCATCATGGCAACTTCTGCCTTTCTTCTACTTCGTCGCTAGAACCACGATGGTCGTGGCTGACTGGTGAAAGTGGTTCGATGCGTGCGCAACCCGCGAGGGCGTGCGTTGAACAGGCAAAGCCAACCTTGAGTTTATTGGAGGGCTTCGTATCACCTTGTCGAGCCCAGCTGCCAGTGGGAGACATGGGATGGAATCTCGTGGGGTTTATGCTCGTCCAGTAAGTCCGAGGTCAACACCTCTGCGGGTTTCTTGCGTGCAAATTCGCTGCCTCAAAATATCGACAATACAACCTCAGGCTATGAATATCGGGGTTCCCTATCCCATGCGATTTTATCGTCTAGACCTGAACGGCATGCCTCTTCACCTTGTAGACGATGACCTCTCGCAACAACCGAAGGCCGATTGCCCCCGGATATGACTCGGAACGTCGACTCACATTGTGGAATCTTGACACATGCCAGCGGCTCGAAACGCCGCGAGCAAATCCCTGTCGATGGCTTGGGGCTGAAAAACAGCAGCAAAGCACTTTGCGCATTGTCTCTCCCCATCCACCGCTGTCTGACTGAAAGGTCATGAGAGACTCGATATCCGACGTGTCACAGAGCATGCGTAAACTCGCGATTCGCACTTGCAGGGATGCACACGCGGATTTCCGGGCAGCGCAAGCATGATCTCATAACAGATCCACGTTCAGCAATATAAGCGAAGACCAGTCGTTCCTCGGAGCGTGTCATCTCCTATCATACACGACCATCTATCATGACGGCCGCAGTTTCCGCCACGGCGGACTTGTCCACGGTCGAGCATGCCTTGCGAAACCCGAATGCAATCTTCTCGACTGGGAGCGCGACATCAGCAATTGGTCTTCTGCAGAATGCTGTCCTCCCGTCTTTTGGTCTGCATGGAGGATTGAGCGTCATTGCCTACGGTATCGCGCGCAGCACAAATCGTCTGGAGATCAAAGACTATCTCTGGCCGAGTGGCATGGTGCTGAATGCTTGGTGGACTGCAGTGGGCAGACATGCTCTTCTCGGACCTGGTGCCCCAGCGCTGGATGTCTTGAAAAGTCTGAGCTACTCACAAAAGCTCCTTCTCGGAGCGGTCACGGCATGGGGAACGCGGCTTTTCTACCGCATCGTCGCGCGCAGTATCGCGCGTGGCAAAGATGACGTCCGTTACGAGCAGGTGAAGCAGCAGCCTGGATTCTGGAATAAAGCCTCGCTGCTGTTTGCCCTGGAGGCAGTCTTTCAATGTGCCATCTCTTTGCCCTTCAGCCTGCCGTTCCGCGCGGATTCCCTCGTCGGCTTCACCGGTGCCACTGCAGCTTCGGCTCCAACCGTACGATGGACGGCAGCCGGCTTATTCACAGCAGGCCTCGCGCTTGAAACCCTCGCCGACTGGCAACTCGACTCTCACAAAGCCGCAGAGCTTCGGGCTCAGCGGGAACAAGGCAAGCCGCATAGCGATCTCTGCCGATCTGGAGTCTGGTCCCTTGTCCGCCATCCAAACTACCTCGGAGACGTCCTCGTCCACCTCTCCTTCCCACTCTGGACCTTCGGCTCCCAGCTCTTCTCTTGGCCGCAGCTCCTTGGATCTGCCGCGAACTACTTCTTCCTCCGCTGGATTGGTGGCGATAGAGAGAACGAGGCTTCGCAGTCGGAACGTTATGCTCAGGAGTCGAAGGCTAAGCAGGCACAATTTGAACTTTATCAATTGCAAAAACATTCTTTCTGGCCTTCGGTGTTCGAGCTGGGAAACCCGTGGGCATGGATTATTTCGGGAATTGGAGCGGCGGGTGCCGGAGCAGTCTATTTGTATGAGTCGAGAATTGTGAGTGCGTTGTTGGCGGCGAATCCTGTGGATATCTCGGCGGGAGAGGCGGTTGCTGGTTTTCAATGAGAATTGTGCAAAGCAACAGGTTACAGCTTGGTAACAGATCGCAAGCAACCGCTCCGAGAACAGGAGAATATCTGGCCGCTGAAGATACAATAGCATGAGAAAGCGAACTTCCCGCTTTGATCCCGTAGGTTATTCAAGGATGGCTTACATGAATGCCATCTCCCTCACGAGGCCGCCCTTAGTCCAACCACGAGCGAAATTACGCCCTGTCGTGAGCAAGACGCTGATCCACCAGACACGACCCACAACGCTATCGTACCACATGGTCTCTTTCTGCTTGTTCCGTCTGCGTCTTGCCTTGACCGAACGTCGAACAGCTTCTTCGGCCAGAATCGCCACGCCATTCAGTGCAAAGAAGGTTGCTTCGCCAGCTGCATCACTCCAACTTCCCCCGACTGTGCCTCGCACAGACAATGAGTGCACAAGTGCAGAGCTCAGAAAGCCTCCGAGGACCTTGCCAATATCAGCAGCCTGTTCCGATGTCTTTCCCGTCAGCTTCCTCTCCACCCACTCCCCAGGCCAGACCCCCCACACCAGGAACAATCGGGCGAACAGCCGATGCCAGCCATACGACCAGAAGCCGCGCGCGGATGTAATGTCCCAGACTCTGGTCGTATACAACGGCGGAAAGAACGCCAACGGCGAAGGCGCAAGCGGCGAGCAGACAATCGCAAACATCGAATGCCCGAATGAGAAAGCCGCCATCAAGAATGCTCCCAGCGCGGTCGTCAACAGGTACTGCTCGGGCAGCGACAATTCATCGAAGGGAGAAGCAGGTGCGTCAGCCCTCTCCATCAGTGGCGCTAATCGCCGGACATACATCGTCTTGATCACCATCCAGGCGACGACCAGCACGGGTCCCACATGGACGAGAATCGAGTGCACGCGATTCTGCACCGTCGGCAACCACGTCTTCGACGTATGCCGCACATCCGCCGTCGTCCACGTGAACCCCACGCCCCGCATCGAAAGTTCCAATTCCAGCGCCCACGCGGCGCGATCTGCAAAGCCATGCGGCCAGCCGTCTTCCGTGTGCGCCGTTTCGACGACCGGGATGGGTTTGGGGCCGTCGAGCAATCTCCGCATCATGGTCATGTACCCGTCATCTTTGCTCAGCAATTCGGTATACGACTGACTGGTCATGTTTTCCAGGAGGTCAGATTGCGAGATGGCGCGTTGAGGCTGGGGCCGCGTGACTTTGAGGAGTTCATCGTTGGCGTCTTTCAATGTAGTGGAATGTGCATCGTTTTGCTGATTCGATTCCTGTTCCGCAACTGAACTGTTGAAGGGCTTCTTCAACATCCCATTCTTCCCGCCATCCGCCCACGGTCTCGGCGCATCTTCTCCTCGCGGAGTCTCAGCACGAACATGATGCGAGTACCGCACTCGACGAGGTATATGTTCGAAGCCATAGTAGCTGATGAAGAACGCGTCTACGACTCGCAGTCCGCCATAGAAACCCACGAGTCCGAGCTGATATGTCAGACCAATGCTCTGCGGGACATGATATGCGAGTGGTAGGCGGAGGAAGAGATATGCTGCTGTGGCGGCGAGGAGATTTCGCAGCGCTCCCAGCTGGAATGTGGCGACGGATTGGGGTGGCGGGGGAGGCAAGAGAAGCAGAGCAATGTAGTAGAGGAGGACGGGACACAGCAGGGCTTCTAGTGTCAATGGCTTGGTTCCTGGTATAGGCTTGAGGCCCGGTCTTGGCTCGCCGGTGAAGGCTGATTCGAGGGCGTGCAGGAAGAAGCTGGGGAGTGGCAACCAGGACGACATGGTATGGAGTTTCCCAGGCTACTCTTGCTCTTTCGGAGCCAGTGATGATATGCCGCGTGTCTGCCCATGGCTTATTATGCTGGAAAAGGATGTTGATGGGAGCAGATGCCACAAAACTCTATTTGCCCGCCATGACGTGAAGACTCCCGAGTTTCGTTTGTTTCGAGAGACCGACCTGCGATCCCATAATAAGTTACCATAGAACAAGACATCTGCGAATGGTTACCCTGTATTTCCTCTCAGTCATTGGTCTTACACGAAACACGGCCCGGCATTTCAGCAGTTCTCAAGCCGTATCATAAAGATGGGTTGGGCTTTGTACACCCAACGAAGGGATCGTTTCCGCGTCAATCGTCATGTCGACCTAGTCTGTCGACCTTTAAGGCTGGGTATCTATGACTTTCGGCTGACAAAGACAACGAGATAAACCCTGTACAAGTTGCACGATCCTGTCGTTCTAGTGAAGTGTTACATCCCAGGCCAATGCCAAGACCGAGCTTCAGTCCTGCTTCCATTGACTTTTGCGATTCGCACAGGACGCACTATTCATAATATTGGACCACATTCTTTCAAAAGTTCGATGACGGCATCGAGATCAGGCGAGTCTTGTTGCCAATGACCAGAGCTGAAATCTTCATACGAAGCTATCAAGCTAGGTGCAGCTATTCTGCACGATCTGCATATCAGATCATTAGGTCTGCAGTGCTTCTAGATCCTCGGCTATTCCAAGATTGCCTAGACAGAGATCATCATCAACTGTTTCCGCTGCACTGATTCTACGAAGCACTTACTCCACATCTGGCACAATATCCGGGCGCCGGCAGGATCGCGCCGCAGCGACCCAGGCACTGGTACCCCGTACTGAACATGAAGTTGCTCATCGGACCGCTTTGATCGATTCGGGTGAGTGATGAGGTGGATGCTGAACGTGAGATTTGTGACAAGGTCATTTTGTGGACCAGATACACAGTATGCGATGCACTATGGAGGAGCTGCGAGCGGGCAGAAGTAGCAAAGGCTCATCAGCAGTGAATGCACCTCATGGCAATCTGGAAGGTGTGGTATGCTGCGAACTCGTATGAGGAAAGCCCAATCTTTCCAAGTACTCTATCATTCCACCAATACTACGAAATGTGCTGACGAGTGTTGCCGCTTGACTGCTGCTCAGCGTAGAATACGAAATGTGGCGGATTTGCTTCCGAATTTCCACGAAGTCGGCCATCTAGAACGACCAGATACCTGGAGCTGGCTTCGTGGTGTTTCCGGGGACCAAGCTGTGAATGAGAATATCAGCATCCATCGATAGTGTTCCAGATCTTATCAACGACCAAAGACGTCCAGGTTGACTCACCCATGCTCTCTGAACACTGCCTTCACTCTCTCAACGATCATCGCCGTAGGTGGAACCACAGTCCCGTTGGCTCTTGCTGTGGTTGGAGGATAAAGCCATGGCACGCTCTGAAGCGCCAGAGTGCTGCCGTACATCTCATTGATCTCTGATGCGGCAAATCCGCCTCCAATGAAGATAGCCCATGGGACTTGTGGCGAAGGGTTGTTCAGGTTGGAGCCGAGTCTGGAGACAGGGATGGTGGCTTCGCCAGCGAGGAGAGGGAGCAATTCGGACTTGCCATCGGAAGCAGAGTGGATGACGTGGACGACTGCGATGCACTTTGGTCAGTTGCCTGTTCCTCTCACTTGACGACCCCGCACATGTTGTACATACTGTTGTACTCGGGAGCCATGAGCTCGATGAACTGCTCGCTGATCTGAGGCTCTTTACCTCCGAGCGCTATAGGGATAGCATCTGCGGAATAATTGCCCTTGGCAGACGCGAGAGAGGCAAGACCACTGAGCAGCGCGAGAGCTGTGAAAAATCGACTGTACATTGGTGCCATTGTTCAAGATCTGTGAAGGATTCGGGATGAGGAGGACAGGTCGGTCCAGCTCGCAGGACCACTCTATATGTACTGATCATTTGTGCTCGCGAGGCTTCGATCTCGGATCACAAATGGTGAGCCACATTGTTGGCAAGTCCCACCACACCATGTCCGGAGCTTTGCGACTCATACGATGAAATCTTGGGGAGCCGATAACATATATAGCCTTGGCAGCAGAACCGACATTGTTCTTTGCGGCTGTAGCGTGCTCGAGACCCACATATTTCCCCACGATTGCTCAAGTTTGCTTTCTGGCCTTCCGAACGCAAGTCGGAGTCTGTTCCGGGATTCATGCCGTGAAACGCCATGGACGCAGGTACTGGCCAATTTCGAAGCTGGCGTTCCACATTGCTGCATTGACTATGCGGTGCTGAGCCCGACTAGTGCAATGGCGTCGCACAATCTCGAAGAATCAATGACGACGACTTGGGGATTCTCGCTCCTGCGCACACGTGTATGAGTGGAGATACCAAGCCGACCGACAGCTTCCTCCGTATGTACGCTTCGTTCGGCGTTGGTAATGGTGGGCAACGCGTCGATACCCGCGAATGAATTTCCATATCTGGCCCGCAGTTCCAAGATGATCGTGTCTATCTATCTATCGCTCCACACCATCACTGGAAGATATTCGGGTTCTCAAGAGCAATGATCCGTCGTCGGCAGAGTGAGACGCGCTTGTGCGGGGCACGCGACGTTCAAAACACGCGCTCTCCCTTTTACACCTCACATGCGGATTGTTACTGCTGACTCTACGTGCGCTCTGCACTGTTTCCGCTTTCGCGAGTGTACAGCGGCGATCTGGCAATATTTGTCCAAGTTGAAGCCTCAGACCGCAGGTCTGGACCGCCACCGCGGACCATGAGCCGACAATGTCGAGAATAGACCTCTCAAGAGCTTCGCGAAGACTGTGCCGGTATCATGGCTCACGATTGGCGATTGCTGCCATTCGTCGCGTCGTCGACGTTCGCAGTCGAACTGGCTGAAGAGGTTGATCTTGTCGATATCGCCCCGTAGCTACACCAGCCTTGTTACGGCCGTCAGTCCTTCCAGTCCGAAATGGGACGAAGCCAGGGGTTCAGAGCATTGATCAGTGCACTTGAGGTGAAATCCCTTGTGCAAGGAAGCCGCAGAGAATATAACATGCGATAGAGTCTACATGCCCCTTTGGATTCATCCATTGTTGCCGTGAACTTCCTCAATACCAGCTCATATATGCTGAGCAGTCCCAGAATGGCAGCACACGAAATTGCAGGGAGTGGCCTGGTAAGACCAACGAGCACCCAGGGCCAGGTCGTTGCGTGACTTTCATGCAGTAAACAGGGCCCAGACATCAGCCGGGGTTCTACGCAGAACAAACAAGTATCGACTACGGCCCCACCGCACGCGATCGCGAGGCTGAGGTTCAAGTCACTCGCGACACATTAACACAAACAGCGATCCGCAATTGACTTCTTGCCTACCATGAAGCTCTCAGCCCTCCTTTTCGTCAATCTCGTAGCAGCGGGCGCTCTCCGTACGTCCTCCAGCTCGGATTGGAGTACTCGCCACTGACCACCCTTCGTAGCACGGGATGCGTCTGGGACCGAGGAACAGCAGCTCGAAATCCGACAGGACGAAACATGTCCGAAGCATAACGGCAAAGGCTGTCATGCCGATGAGCCCGGCTGGGCAGCCCGCCACCGGTGCAAAAAGAGACGTACGCTGCACGACCAAAACGCGAGAGCTGTCTTCCAGATGCTAACAACTCTTGCAGTCGATAATGGCTGTGTGGTGGGCGCCGCGCCGGAAAATGGTGGTTGCTGTCCGCCTTGGACGTGCGAGTACGTAAACGACCAAACCAACAGGTGCTACTAGGACGGTCGTCCCTTTGAGGCGTTGAACATCTTGCAGCGGGGTCCAAAAGCTGTCAGATGGCTCTCGGACTTTTTGTTCACCGATTGGTAGTCATTCATGTTCTGTCCTAGCGGCTAGAGTACGAGCAATGGTAAAAGATGCGTGCGGCCATTCACAATGTCATTCGAGTGCTAGCACTCGGCTCCAGCTAGATGTGAACATATACTCTTCGCTTAGCGTCGATTGTAGCCAAAGGACGCGGCTGCAACTTGACACAGCGGCATGCCGTACAGATGCGAGAGTTAGGTAGGTCGTACTAGCATGTCCTTTTCGGGGCACGAGGTGCCGGAGAGGCATTATCAGAGACGCGGATTCGTAGTGTCCAATGGCGCCGGCGTATCGTGTATGGCGAGCTATATACCAATCTGTACTGTCCGTGCTGTGCTACAGGGAATTGTTTCCTTCATCTGCGCTCTGCGCGCGAGCTCACACTCGACAAGGCGTCAGGCGTCGCACGACATGGCCTCGATAACGGCACGGCATTCAATGCTGCACGACTCAAGTGGACGTACGTTGACGAGCAGAACAAAGTGATGTCAGTGATAGACGGGATCTTCAAGCCATAGCGTGTGCGGAACTATGAGCCTCGCTCGTTCTGTCTCTCGATTGTGGGTAACACTATCGACGAGTAGCTCTAAGGTGCTAGTAAATCAAGAGACAAATAGTGCCGCTATTGTCAAATGTTCCAAGCGAAGCCGGTGACACTCGTTTCAGTCCCTCACCCTACCTAGTCCTTGGGCTCATCATTGATAGCATCGATAATCAGTTGAAGAAATCCCTGGATTCTTGGGCTGGCACGAACTGCCCGCACAACACCCTCCGTTGCCTGGCCTCGTCTTGTTCGGATCGCAGCCTTGATATACTAACAAAATTAATACGGTGATCCAGGTGACCCAGGCTGACAGAAGAAACAGAAACAGAACTCACAGGCAACACAGTGATGTCCCCCGTGGCCATTTCTTCGCGCTACGCAGAGTGTCAATAAAATGTCCTCCGGAGCTCCAAATGGATCAGTTTTGACCATACCAGAAATGTCGGGCAAGGCCAACACAGCCGTAGCCGCCAATAGGACGAGGAAAGTCCTCAGCGTAATGCCCATGGCTAATCGTTGACTGCTGTGCTTAATAGGAAGTAGTCTTTAGGTACTGCTTGGAGACTGCAGAGGATTATAAGGCAGGGAGACATTGTCCCATATCTATGCCACCAGCGCGAGTTCAGTCCTGCGCGGCAGTCCGAGAGCCCAACAAGCTGCCTGCTAGTTGACAGGATCTTGTCGACATCCCCTGTCAGCCGACCGTATCATACCTCTTTATATATCTAAGTTTTGTACATAACCCTGGCACAAACTCACTTCCCCGCTGTTGCATCGCATCGAAGGCCGAGTAGACCGCATTGCCGGCAGCCTTTGGTAGAGTAATACTTTTCGTCTCTGGAGAGCAACGCCCTCCGTCTGCTATTACAGTGCCGTGAATGCAGGGGAACTCCGACGCAGGCGGAAACTTCATAGAGACCACTAAACACTGCTGATCTGCCTGAAACTCGTCCATCTGGGCAGCTCTGGCCTGTTTAGAAATTGCTTGGTCTCCCCTGCATCAGTCCGTTCCCTGGAAAACATTGTGCCCAACTTCCAAAACTGGTCAAAGCTCCACAAAAGCCAAAGACAGCCCAATGTGCCTTGCTGGCGAGTCGAACCAAGTGCGTCATTCGCTGCACAGGACCACGTGCATCGTTGTGCACACCGTCACCCTGATTTTCCACCGCTTCTGCATCTGCGACGTTTACTGTCAAACACTGTATTTAATTCAGCGTCCAAGCGTTCAAGCTTGCGAACCCATGGTACGCGGGAGGAGGACGTGGCTTTGCCGCACAACATCTGCTCCCCGGAATTTAGTCGGAGCATCGCGTACGGGCGGCGAGACGCCAGCGGAGACATCACAGCCGTGGTTGACAGCAAAAGATGCGCACAATATAAGGGAACAAAAGCTCCGCACGATGATGTTATCGCATCGTCAGTCTATTACGAGGATACACACAAACAGAGTTTCATCTGTTTAAAGGAGAGCACGTATCATGGGAAGAGCACGTAGAGCACGGACAACATGGAAATACGTCTGCACCCTATAGTCGGCACATTAGACTAGTCCCAACCATAAACGAGCAACATCAGTTAGGAGGTGGAAAGGAGGTTTTTACAGACGCCTTTCGACACGCGATGACACGAGACTAACACGGGCACGCTGCCGGATATTACGGCATCGCGATTCTCACGAATACCTCCAACTCTACGACGAAGCGATTCCTACGCCTCTTAGGGCACTGCAGGAGCGAAGACAAAGATCATCACGATCTAGTGCAGATGGCCGTGCGGAAGTCGTATTGCCGCACTCGTAAACAGGCACCGTACCGCTTTACGCACACGGCTCGATAAGCCTAAGGACCTGGTAGGCCTAGGCCTACGTGCCCCGGTCCGAAGAGTAGTACAGTATAATCTCATCTATAGCGATACCTCGGTGACACGTAAATCTATCGTTATAGTTGAGATATCGTTATAGGTGGTTTATCACGTGCTATGGACAAAGTACCCTGTAATCTGCCTCTGCTGAAGGCTATGTTGTCGCCTCTGTTGTAACACCTTCTCATAAGCATCTAGACTATGCAGCCAGATAGCATTACAGTCATCAGACTGTTCTTCATGAAGGCGTAGTTGCTGAAGTGCCTGCTATGCTTGCATAGCGTGAATGCGAGGTAGTTCTTCAACCCCTTCAGAATTAGATTCTTCGTCCTGAACAGGTTCATATTGCTTTGCAATTGCCTCTGCAATGTTGTCTATAGAATTAGCGACTGCCTCTTCTTCAGGGTTGATAAACTGCTGGATATCCATGCGTTCACGAATCCACTGTTGCTGTTGCAGTTTATCAACCTGTTCTGTGATGTTACTCAATACCTCAGTAGGTAGCTGTTCTGGAGGCTCATGATGGTTTATGAGTAAACCTAATGCATTCCAGCAATTCCTAATAGTCGATTCTAATACCTCATTCCATGCACGAATGCTAAACCGAATAGCCTTTAGTACATTTATAGTCTACATTAGATCCTGTTTATTATTAACCTAATAGAGCATATACTATAACCACAGGCGACGGTAGTAAGCCTTGAACGCAGCGATGATTCCTTGATCCAGTGGCTGCGTAGTACTTGTTGAATTTGCAGGTAGCTATAGGATCTCGGTATTGCGAAGGCCGTAACTAGGTGGTAGTGCCTATAGTTTATCCACTGCCTTAATATGTGCACTGAAGTTATCTATAATAAGTACTACCTTCCGGCCTTGCATTTGATTATCAAACCAGCGTAACCACTCAACCATAACTTCTGTAATCATCTAGCTATTGGCATTGGCACGGTAGGTACAGTCCAGCCTCTGTACCTGAACCCCTGCTGCAGCAAAATAGCGTGGCCTTTTGTACTTGCCAATAATCCAAGGCTGAAGCCTATAGCTTCCAGAAGCATTGACACAGAGGTGTAGCGTGATACGCAGTTTATCAGTCTTCCAGCCTAGTAGCGCTTTTGTTAAGAGTGACCGTGATGGAAGAGCCTTCGGATAGAGCCCTGTTTCATCGCAATTGTACTGACAATTAAGAGGGTATTGAGATAGCTTTGCTTGAAGCCTTGCTACCTCTGCCATTATCGCTGTGTTGTCCACTATCATTGATTCACCATGCCTTGTCCGCTGTCTGATATTATGCCTCCTTTTGAATCCAGCAAGCCAGTTACTACTCCATCCAGGCTCTTTCAATTGCTGGTACTAAGGCAGCCGATGCCAGAACCACCTCGCCTTCTCAAGAATTAGGTCACCTGTAATCGGAATCTTTTTCTGTGTCTGTTCAATCCATGACGCAAGGGCAGCTTCAAGAGCTGTATACAGCGGCTGGCGCTGTTTCTTCCGTGTTGGTTGAATCGCAGTAGTATCGTTAAGGCGCTGGTATCGCTTACTGAGGATCTCAGACACAGTATTCTGACGAATTGGCTTCTGATACACCTCCTCAAACCACTGACAGAGGTCCTTCTGTGTAAGGTGCGGGTGCTGATCAGCATGCTGGCGAATAGCATGCTTCTCAGCCTCTGAAAATGACTGCCTCTCAGGCATTTCTATAACGATATTCTAGTAAGGAAGGCCTGAGAAAGTATCGCTATACCAGTTATCGGAAAATAACGATAATTTGCAGGCAAAATGGCGGTGATTGAGAAATTAATCGCTATATATGAGATATCGTTACTCGGAGAATCGCTATAGATGAGATTATACTGTAGTTCGTAGATGCTTTAGACAGGTACATAGACCACACATAGAGGAGCTAGGTAAGATGGCTACAAACAGAAAAGTCGCACATGTCGGACGACATATATACAAGCACATAAGCAGGTACATAAATAGGACCAACTCGTTAGGCATGGGTACTAGCAGGCAGGGGCGAAGGAGCATCTAGTTGTACCTTTGGGTACAGCGAAGTAGGGCATCTTGACTTGTTCAGCATTGCGTCTGCTGTTTGCTGAACCTCTGCATTCGGGCATAGCTGGCTTCGAGGCGGCTGCAACCGTGTAGCAATCAATCAAATCAAATCAAATCAAAGATGAGCAGAATAAATCAAGACCAAGTGAGACGACGTGCAGGCAGGACCCAAAGGCAAAATCCGTCGTAATTACATATTGAAATTCCCCTCCTCACGAGCCAATGTGCCGCACGACGATGTAGGAGCGTCAACGATACTCAAGACTCTTCATTTCCACGAGTTTAGCCATCTCAATAGCAAGCTTCCTGCCCACGGCCATTAAGGCATGGGCTACCCGTTAGCAAGGCGTAGTTGTAGTACTGCGTGAACAGCTTGCGACCATCACAATTGTCGAGCTGGCCGCCGTAGCACTGTCATTTATGCGAACTTAGACAAGTTTATGGCCTTTAGTATCTGGGGGCACTTACGCAGCCGAGGAGCCCATTCGTGGACCCACAAGGGTTACTATCAGGATTGGACCTGACACAGCAGTAACCCGCGTTAGTTGTTGTCACAAGGGCTAAAGTCAAGCCGAGGAGTGTGGAGAGGTTCATGGCTTGGTGTCGACGTTGTTTTGATATCGATGTTGACTTGGTGTCGGTGACGGTTTTGGTGCCGATAGTAGTTCGATGCAAAAGGGACGACAGGCCAGACGCTCTCTTCGCCGTACTCGCAGTGGCTTTTAATATAGAACATCGGAAGGTGTCGGCACAAGGGCACCAAGGATTATTTTAGACATCCTGGCCGTGCCTCTTAAGACTAGTCCAGGGTGACGCTGCGCTGATTTAATTAGTTGTTCCGACCTTGTTTGTAGTTATGCTTGTAATAAATTCTGTATACTCCTTGTACGCAGACGATAATTAGAGCTACATACTGTCTAGATTGGTGCAGGCAGAAATTCTTGGCAAATTACACAGATTCCGCATCCAGTTCCATTCCACACTAGCAGTTTCATCCTGTAGAATCAAAAGAATGGAGGCGCGGGGAATCGAACCCCGGACCACCTCTACTTGCGTGGCCTGAGGCAACTTGCTAAAGAGGTATTATACCACTAAACCACGCCCCCAATTATAGATGCGAAACTTTGCATTTGTCAATATATATCACTAGAATTTGAGAGCCATCAGAAAACGAAGCATCTGCCTCCAATGACATCCTAGTTGATATAATTACTCCCAAGATGTCCACAGAGAAAAGATCTCTGAATCGAGAGGTTGAAATTGAGTAGTCGACAAGAGTGCCAGAGTCTCAGACAACCATAAAGCATCGTAGTCATTGAATAGAGAACGTTCCATAGTCGGGGCACCGATATGTTGGGGATATTGAAGGAAGAAAGCACAGGGAAGCCGATCATATACTCATGCCGGACATGATTATCATCCGCTCTAAACCTCCGATCTGATAATTTGCAGGGCGATCCTCACCAAGCGGTACTGGCCCCAGTGGGGAGGACCAATTCTGCTGACGTGCCATTCGCCTGGTCAGCCAAGCCAATCATCGTCTCTGGCCTGAATCTGAAATCAATTCAGATGCAATGTCATTGTTTGCCTCTCAGTCACTGCTTAGTAGCATGCCTGTCGCTCACGAAGCCGGATAGCAGTCAGGAGAACCAGCCGCAGACGAAGCACAGGACAGATGACATTACCAGGCTGCGATAGGGAATCAAGGGCCTCACCGGATATCTAGATGTCGTCTCGAGATCATGCTTCATTGTGTCATTGTTGTCATCGGCGACAGGCGAAGCGCGTGATGTCTGCAGTGCCGAAAGGGAACGAACACTCTTCTCGCTCCTCTTCGCCAACGATCTGCACATTGGGGAACTCCCGCTCTGCCGTAAGCCAAATCAAGCGCTCGACGATGAAGCTTGGTCCAGCGTCAGCCTCTAACTAAGTTAGGTTTGTCTGAAGCCTGCCCTTGCGGAATTTTTCCAAGGCTAGCGGATGCCAATGATCTCCACACCGCAGGCTGAGCAATACAACGGCTGCATCATCTGCACCCACATACCTCAAGATCCTGATCCACCTGTACGGGCCTGCATAGGATCCCCTTGCATATCTTAATATGCTCGCGCGGCACTGCATCTTTCGGCGCAGTATATGCCTGGCGTGGAGAACTGCCAGCGTGATGGCTTACAGAGTATGCCAATCGATGGGTTGAGCTCTCCTGCCTGGCTGCCAGCGCTCCGAATGTATAGTGTCTTCGTGTCGCCCTACGCTGCAAGCCATGGCCTACAAAGTTCTCAATATGTTCTCGGTCCAACTCCCAACGCTCGCGAGTACCACCGCTGTGGAGCTCGCACGAGGCGCCGGCTATCTCACTGCGCTCTATTTCTTCTACGCCATAGCATCTTCTTTCTATATTGCTTATCTTGGCCCCCTCTGCAAATTTCCAGGACCATGACTTCGTGCGTTGCGCCAAGTGCCCAACCCTGCATCCGTACTCCGTGGAACAAAGCATACAGATGTCGCGAAGCTGCACAGCCAGTATGGCACAATCGTGAGAATCGCCCCAACAGGCTTGCATTTGCTGGGGGAGCATAGACATGGAAAGACATATGTGGTTTCCGAAAACAAGGGCGACCGTACAACGACAAAGCGCTGGACCTCCACGATTACATGTCTAATGGTATTGCCAGCATGGCTACCGCCGGTGACGCCGATCACGCGCGTCAACGCAGGACCTTGTCCCATCCATTCGCCGACAAGACAATGACGGCTCTGGATCCAATGCTGAAAGAATGGGTTGGCAAGTTCAAAACAAAGCTTGAGGAGAACATGAAGGCTGGAGCAAAGGTCGACCTTGTCAAGTACTACGATTGTGAGTTGACGCATGTCAGCGTTGTGGCGTACACTGCGCAGTGTTTCCGTCCTGTGACTGGTTACCCTCCTCCAAAGGTACCACATTTGACAGGTACGTGTGTTTGGGACACCAGACCTGTTGTGGTAGAGCTTGAGAGTTAATGAGCTTCGAGAATGGGCGATCTCATATTCAATGAAGGCCTTGGTAAGAGGTTGGTTCAAATTTGATCCCGGTATATGTATCAGTACTAACCATATGCATCTCCAGACATGCTGGGCAACGGTACCGCAAATGCATCAACAAGTATCCGGGAGGCCGCTGAAATTTTTTTGTCCAGGTGAGTACAGTCCATGGTTGGAAGGCGTCTTCCGCGCCATGAAGGAATTCAGCGCGTTGCGAGCAGTGCAACATGCCAGCGAGATCACCCACTTCATTGTCCACAACACCATCATGAGGACTGACGCGGTCCGCGAGGCTCGTGCTGCCCATTTCAAGTCTTCGGCGGATAGAGTTAACCGACGGGAAAAATAGCCCGAAGAGGCAGGATTTTTGGCATAAAATCATCGATAAAGCAGATAGTCCAGGAGGATTGCCATTGGGAGAGCATCACAGCAATGTCTCGGTATTCATGCTGGTAGGAACCGAAACGACAGCCACGGCCCTCTCTGATATGACGTACTATCTGCTTCGCAATAGTGACTGTTTGGAAAAGCTCAAGAATGAGATTAGAGATGCTCATGCCAGCAACGATGCCGACAGTCTGGATTCGACTTTTCGCCGGCCCTATCTGCATGCCGTCCTACAAGAGGGTCTGCGCATGTATCCAGCTGTTCCAACTGCCCTCTCACGTGCCACCTCCCTCGCAGGAGGCACCTCTGATAGATACGAGGTTCCTGGCGGCACAATTATCTACGGTAAAGCATCGACCGCTTGTTCAAGTGTAGCCTCGCAGTGAGAATCCATTGGATCTGCTGTAAGCCCGCATGAGAGACCAAGTTGAAGATGCAAACTAAGGAGGCAGCTAGACAGAACCGTCGAGATTTTGGGTTCCATGAGAGAGATCCAATGAGCGTAAACAAGTCAAGGCCAAAAAAAAGCCGTGCCAGTGTTTTTGAGCATTTGAGCTCTATCTGAGAAGCATATATGCTGTGTAGTATCTAGATGGACTGCAACTCCTCCTTTTCGTTGCCCCTCGGTTCCTCATTTCGCGACACCTGAAGCCTCATCTTTGGCCCCATGGTCATGGTAAGCCACAGGCATTAGGCCATAAACAGCTGATACAATTCGATCAGCGCTGATGATATGCAGGACGATTCCGGTGCTGTGCGAATGCGATGCTGTGCTTCTCGCCCTCGCCGAAGCCTTCTGATGTATGGTGCACTGAACCGCCAGCTTACTGTACAGATCATGAATCAGGTAGCTGGTTCGCCTGCCGTCGTCGTGGCTGACGCGGACACACACTATTAGGGCATCTCGTCCAGTCCATGCGTCTGGAAGTGATCTTTGAGAAGGCTGGTGGTTTGATGAATATCCTCGATCGTGGTCGCCAGTATAAACACGTGATCAACAGCGATGGCGATCGACATTTCTGATTCATTTTGGTCGAAAAGGCAGATAGCGAAGACGCACGAGCTCGCAAAACAATGCAAGGCGGAAGTCTGTCTCATGGTCAGGTTCAGGGGGCATCTCCACACCTGCAGCTCATACAACACGCGATCCTGATCGCGATCTCAGGAGGACATCGTACGCGCAGGAAACCAGCTGCAACGATGGGCTGCTAGGACAATCTCTCAGGACCACGGATTCTCTCTTCCAGGGCACGCGCTCCGTTCTATTCAATCATAAATTCTGCAGTCGGCGATTGAAGCCGACAGCCAATGTAGGTACATTGCAGTGTTCTGGCGAAGGTCTTAGAAATTGTGGCACGCCGGTACACTTCCTGTGATAGAGAGAGTGATCAGCCTTTCAGTCGAAGATAGCCTCGATGATAGCAATGTAACTCTGCTCCGAACTCAGCAAAAAGTAAGGCAACGAACTGCATTGTATGCCCTGGTAGGCTTCAGGGGGACTTTCGACTGAGCCGTGTGGTCTGGCACCATGCACATTATTGCGAGCCTGAGAAGGGCAGCCGTGTCAGATTTCACGTGTCACGCGTGATGCGTAGTCCTGTGGAGCAGCACATCTTTGCTAAAAATGTAGCATACCATCATAGCGCGTCTTTTTGTGATTGATGCGTGAATGTGACAGCTGATCGTACATCACCACTTCCCTGTCTTGAGCCACGAACGCGGACGAAGTCTTTTTAGAACGCCGCCCAAGGGGCCAAGTTGACAGGACGCTCCCCCTGGTCAGATCAAATGACGTCTGTCTGGCGCACGCCATACACGTGAGCCGGATCGGTCGAGGACTGCAATGGTTTGGATTCTTAGCGACAAGAAACTATAGGTCCCGGCCCGACTTTCGTAAGTCACGGCGGTCACCACCGCTTCCCCTCATGCCTCATATGAAAGCCTCGACAAGCGGTGAAGTTGCAAAGTCTTGTCCCGACGTCGCTCGCTCAACCTTCAAGCCGATTGCGAACTCAACCGAGAGGAGAGTAGCCCCATCTCGGACGTCGCTCATATTGACTGGACGACAGACACCCTGACAGGTACAGAAAGGAGCCTCGGCACGATTTATGAGAGCATATTCTTGCATCACCATCTATTCCCAGTCAACAGGTATTACTGCGGCTTGGTAGCATGACTCTAGTAGCGAAAAAGCCAGCGTGATGCGGTTGCAAGGGGAATTCGAGCCGCGGATTGCTTCGAATAGCAGCGCGTACATGCGCTTGTCACTCAAGGTCGACCCAAACACGGTCTCATAGACGGGGAAAAACTTTTCAGCATCATGGAATACAGTAATATTCTCAGTCAATGGGGGAGACGGCCCAGAAGGTACGCCATGGCCATCTTTGATGGATCTGAGAAAGTCGAGGCGCGCCACTTCGATTGCTAACTTGCAACCAACTGTGCTCGAGCCACGCTGGGTAGCGCTATTGTAATTGAAAGCGGGTTGCTGTTCGCAAGGACCTTGATCGGAGTCGCCGGCCCACTCGAAAACAACTTGCTCTTTCCCGCTTGCATGTGGCTACTCAGTACGCCTGTATCTGTTTACTATCGGCATCTCTCACAAGTGTGACGGATCGCGATGAACTTAATCCAGGCAGGATACCAAGAGAAGCGTGCTTCTCTATTGCCATAGGTTGCATCGGTTGTGGAATACAATTTCTGTGTACTCATGCCTTGTCTTACGTGATTAAGCTACGTCGGCCTCGTAAAATATGAGATTGAGCACAATTTTGAGAAGCAGTCAAGCCCCAAATAGCCTCTATTGCTTCGCAGGTGCATCCTCCCTATACAACGATCAGCTTATGGGGTAGTTCACGCGTGGGTGAGGACTTACAAAGTGCGAACAAGGTAGCCGATGCGCGGGAAATGAATGCGCAGACCGCTGTCGGTCTCAATCACAACTTCGTCGACTGACGTCCCGAGAAGTTTGCCATATTGAGGGTGTGAGCCAGGCGTGGAGCTGAGGAGAGATTAGCTACGTTCTCATTCCGGGCCACAAAATGCTTACTCGAAGCTCTCGACCGCCACCGTCGTGCCTGCGACAATGCCGTATGTATTGTCATGCTCCACTGCATAGGCACCCTTTGCGGAGTAATCGGCGGTGGTAATGATCTTGTGCGCCTCCTCGGCGGACAGCGACTTGGCCTTCGCCTTGATGTCCTCGGCTTTTGGCAAGCTATCGAGTAGTTTGAAGAGCTTTGGATATGCGCTGGCATCCAGTCCAGGCTCTTTACTGAGGCCGAGATTGTTCAATGCCCAGCTAATGGGCCAGGTTACATGAATATCAGCGAGGCCGAGTTGACTGCCGTTGATAAAAGGACCGCTGCCGCTCAAGAACTGATTCTCGATCTGTGCCAAGCGAGCCTTGAACTGCGCCAGTCCACTGGGTCTGAGCGTCTTGAGGTCAGGGCGAGCCAGCGATGGAAAGATGGTCTGACGATCCTTGACGAACTCGGGCGTGAGAAGCTCCAGAGGAATCAACGATAGTACCTCCCCGAAAAGAGTGGTGCCAAAGACTTCATAGGCTTTGTCTGCTGGGTTCTGCTGGACTTTGCCGAGTTTCTCGATGACGATATCGATGATCTTTGCGGAATCCACGTAGACATCTTTGCCCACGGCGATGACTGGAATTCTGCGGTATGTTATACCCAATTTCTCGAGATCCGGTCGCGGGAGTACAATGGGCGTATCGACTATTGCGAGATCGACGCCGGCGGCGTGCAGGAGAAGTCTGGTCTTCTGGCCATATGGCGAGAAGTCTACGTCACTGTCAGCGTGTCATGTCTGATGCCCGATGAGATGCCCACCATAATCATATTGAATAACTGTTGCCATGTTGACGGTGCTTTGTTGCAACTTCACTCGTATCGACGTGGGATTGGAATTGCTTCAGTGATGAGGCACGGCCGCGAGTCCCGGTATTTGTCCCCGCCGTCTGCCATTCTGCCGAGCTCTAGACTTCACTAGCTCGCATGATGTGATTCCATTGCGGAGGTTGCGCCACACAGGCCAGTGAGCATGAGGTATAGGCGGAGTCTATTTGGAAGCGTTGCGGCGATCCAGCGTGTCTTTGGAACTGCCTTTGAGTGGTCATTGTGCCTCATGTTTCCGCAACCGCAATATTGGTGCTTTATGGCGATGAATTGTGGTGCCGAGTTGAGTGAGAGGGGCACTTCAGCCTCTTGAACCTTATTCTCCTGTAGCAGAAGTGTCGATCGGTTCTAGATTAATGTGTTAAGAGAATGATCATGAGCGCTGCGCATTCAGTCTTGACTTGCTCAAATTTGAGGGTTGCTTTTCCCATCCGAGGCTGGGCTGAGCTGGACGAGCTGACGTTGTGAGATGACGGGGGAGCAGCGCGGCTCTCAAGCCGAACTTCAGCCGGCGCATGTCACCAGCAATGAAAGTGAAGGAACCTTGCACCAATGGAATCTCAATTTTGAATTTACCACTTGACAACTCTCTTTACACATCTGGGACTCCCCAGAGGGACACCATCAGCAACATCTGCGTCCAAATTACATTACATATACTTTTGTCCTCCACAAATGCGAATTGATGTTTCGACATCACGCGATCGCGCCAGGCTTCGCTGACCTCAGCACCTCAGTGTCCGCCACAATACCGCCGGAGGAATGCCCTCAGCATGTCCATCTGTAGCAGATCAAGCTTGGTATGTTGGCTGCGACGAGGCATACTGCGCTGGCTTAGTCGCGTAGCCCTGTTTGCTCGAGCAGTGGCTCGAAGTCTCGCACTTGCTGGAGCTTTCGGTGCACACAGTGGTCGACCAAGTCTCCTTCTTCTCGACAGTGGTGTACGGGCATGGAGTACTCGTCGTCACCTTGTTCTCATACCAGGTGGAGTGACTGAAGACGTACGTCAGCGATGGCGTAGGAACTAACCGCGACTCACTTACACGTTGGTCACTGGCACTTTGCTGGTTTGTGGACATGTGCTGTGCTCCCATGTGGTGATGCAAGAAGTGCGGTTGAAGTTGACTGTGGAAGTATGGCACACTACCGTGGTCGAGTGGTCAGGAACTGTGACTGTCTTGGTGACAGGGACAGTCTTGGTGATGTAGTACTGAGTCGGAACTTCGACGTGTCAGCTTCGATCTCATGGCTCTATTCCTCACATGGACTCACCGTAGGACACGTCAGTGTGGACCTTGGGCACCTTGGTAGTATAGACGTGCGGCTTGTATTCCGTCTTCGTGATTGTCTTGGTCTCATGGTACGGGACAGTCTTTGTCTTGGTGTGATAAACTGCCTTGCACGTGCTAGTGGTGATGCAGTGTTCGTTCGAGGGACTGTAGCCTCCACCACCACCGTATCCACCTCCGTCGCCGCCGCCATCGCCTCCTCCACCTGGAAGAGCGGCAGCGATCCCCGCTGCGGCGAGGAAAGCTCCTAGAATCTGCATATTATCGGACCGAGTGGATTCCAACCAAAAAATTCTTCCCGAGAAAAGCACAGACGACGTTGTAGTGGACAAGTGAGTGTCAAGTTCGATGTGAAAAAGAACAGGACAGACATGTGTAGTAAGTCTCATATAAGGCCTCGTACTTACTGTTGAGCTCTGTCGCCTTCTGACCACGGCAAAAGGAGCCAAAGACCATGAGCGGAGGCATGCCAAAGATTCGCCTTCAGCTCCTTCTCCATATCCAACCAGGGCTGCTTCACAAGGCATATCAGCAGGCTTCGCCGATGTTGATAGGTCGACAGTGTTTCAAGCGTGCTGCATGGTGGCAACAGCACGTCGTAAAGCCGTGTTTGGCGCCGCGTTCTGACCAGATTGAGGGTGGAGGCACAGTTGCTTCGGAAGTGCCGGAGTGTCACAGCTTCTGGGAAACAAACATTGCAGCTCCTATGAATGGCCGCTCGCCTGGGGACGATCAGTGATGAGGCTCTTCAACGATCTTGCATTCCTATTGCGGCAAGAGGAGCACAATGCGAGCCATTGGAGCTGGTAGGGGCGGCTGCTGAAATCATTGAACTTTGCTCTTTGAGCAATGATCGCAAACCTCATGCACCAAATACACGGTTCGTGCTGCAATTACTGCATGATTGATGACAGACCGCATCGAGGCTTCTGGGTCTGCCAGTCTATTGCATGTACTGCAAATGGTCTTGGGCTGTCAGGTAGCGCTGGAACTGTGAGTGCGAGGATCACACTGCACGGGTGAAATGTGGGTGTTGCGGAGAAATAATCATCCGAGCCGATCAGACTATTAACAAGCGTGCACTTCCTCGTCCGCATTGGTAAGCCTTCATTGCTTTGGTGCCAGTGGTCAATGCTGGACGTAACGCACGATCAAAACCGCGTGTACGCGTGCAGCAGCAGAAGCTTTTCGGAGCTTTGACAACATATTTCAAGCCGTGGACGACCGTCTCGGAGACAAGATGCGAGAACACGGCATCAAACCAAGTTTATTGGGCACTTTTGGATCGAAATGGCAGAGCGCGAATACACATATCTCAGCGTCAGCGGCAGATACATTGCACTTGCGAAGCTGTTCGAAGCCTTGTTCTGGCGGACGTTGTATCGTGCAGGCGTAGCACAGCCCAGAGAATTCGCAAGCGAAGATGACCTGGAGTACATTTTGACCAATGGCTTCTACGAAAGCTGCGCGAGGCAGGCTTCAAGGTCTGGGCTCTTACTGCTGCCGATGTCGCGAGATGTGCCCAATGCTTTCAAGATGCTGGCATAGGTTTTCCGGTGGAAGATATATGGTCCTGCGATCAGTCCAGTATTGGCAAGCCCACTCGAGAGGCATATGAGCCGATTGTCGCGCATTTGAAATTCCAGTCTCCGCATAGGCCATGGATCGCAGCCGCGCATGCCTGGGATACTTCAGCAGCTCAAGTTGCAGGGCGTGTACAAATACGGAGTGACTGAGAAGATGTGAAGCTGATGTAGGTCTGCAGCTTTCGAGGTTCATATTGCACAGTCTTTGAACAAGACCCACTGGAGGATGTCTTCGGCAGCATGGTGGTCATGGCAGAGACACTCCCAGCCATGGCGGAGGGTATCATAGCCAGAACCGTGGAGTTAAAGTGAGCATTGTACTGCAGCCGACCAAGGCTTACGTGCGGGGTGCAAAAGCACAGGTCCAACACCCACTTCGAAGATCTGGCTCTGTCATACGCTTGACGTCAGCTGATCTTCCCTCGGAGCGCTCTCCAGGGAGGGCAGTCAACGTGCCTGTGATGTTGTGCAGAGGAGAAGGAGCCATGCGTAGTGAGTGGACTAACGTACTGCAATACTGACGCTCCAAGCCGCGGCAAGCGCAGTGCCAGTGTCATTTCCATGCATGAAATTGGTGAGAAAGCGGTAGCTTTGCTGCAACTTGGATAGCTATCATGGCTTGATAGACTTTTGGGCGCACAGCTCAACAAGGATTGATCGCCGTTGCGATACGGAATCTGCATCTCTGAACTCTGGTCACGTTGAACACCATGTGCACAGGCTGCGCAATGCCACCCTTCATGTACTGATGCATTGTGGTTGGCTGGTGAATGACCGCCTGGAGGACCAAGCTGTGCGTTCGTCGTGGGGCTGAAAAGTCGGGAGACTCGCAAAGGTCTGATGGTCTTGGCAAGCGATTGTCTTTCACAGAGCAGGCTGGAGTCTGACGAATCGAGCCGAGCAATAAGACTCACCTCATTCGGACGTCACGACTCGGGGAAGTGTTGATGATCCGACGAGGTGTTGCATGGAGTCCAAGTGCGAGACGATCCGACGCAGAAGCTTCTCCCACACCAGACGGTCCGGTGCGCCGCCCAGCTGTGTTGTGTGTACATGCTCGGCAACAGCCATCCGGATGGTCCGTATGTATGTACTGCTTCGCAAATCTAGAAGACAGGACAGCACTGCGTATCCTCGTCCAGTACACAGCCCTGGCCACCTGTGGCACCTCATCCACTGTCACTCCAAGCACGAGGCATCCGTCTCGCCGCTCGGCTCCTTCCGCACGCTGTGCTCCGCGTTGTGAAACACACGGTTGGGTCCGCCGGGCTCGCCATGTCGTTTGCGAATCCCTGCAACGAGACCGTCTGCGACCAATGCGGGTGTGTTGACCCCTTCGGGTTAGCAAGCGCATTGTCTTTGCCCAAGTGGGCATTTCATCGGGTGGCAGGGACGACACGCGTCTGCTTGACGCCATCGCATGCGGAGGCTGCAGGAGCGCTGCATCGACGAGCTCGAGCAAAGTGGGAGCTGAGGCGGAGCGGACCGGATGGCGTGCAGCACCTCTCCCCACAAACCGCTCACTTTCAGCTCGAGCACGGACATGCCCCGCGACCTGCGCTTGCCGCTTTGGGCCCCGACTCGCGTCTGACGGCACGCGTTGCGCGAGGCGGAGGCCACGGCCCGCCAGCACGGAAGTCGCGGGCCCTACGGGCCGCCTCCTCCCGCGCATCCGGGAACCGCGCTGGAACAATGTTTGCTGCCTCGCTCCGGCTTTCACTCCACTCTCGGAGAGGGGACAGTGTCGACCTTCGATGCAGCCGCCACTACCGAACACTCACGCCGCACAGCTCACTGGGCGCAAGTGCGTGAAGTCAATCGCTCAGCTTCCGCCAATCGACCTCTGCGCGAGCCTCCACGCAGACAACGCCCTGCAGGGACTTCGCCCACCGTTACTGGGTGGGCGACTTCGGTTGAGAACATCGATCATCGACAGCTTCGTGCTGATGCGGGAGGACGACCATGCAGGGCGTCATGGTATGCCCTCCGCGAACTCCAGCCTCCAGCCAAACATGGCCAGCTCGGTGCTGCCGGGCAGCCACGCTCGGATGGCAGCACTGAGACGGCGACCCTCACGGCGTTGGCGATATATCGAACCCTCTCCCCTTATTTGTCTCTCTTCTCGCTTCACACTGGCCCATGCCCATTACACACACCGCAGCAAAGGCTTGGTCAACGATCAAGCGCAAGTTTTGCTGTTGCTTCGTGTCTTCTGATCCCTCTGACCATCATCCACCCACGCGTACCGTCCAGGAGCGCTCAACACATTATCAGTGGCAACATCAAAAAGCTGTTCGAGAGGCACCATCATTGGTCAGGCCTCTACCAAATACCGCCACGACAAATCAGACCGCAACGATGCAACGATCAGCGAGCGGCGCCGCCCCCTCCACACCAACGCCACAGAAAACCCCTCTTGCTGCAAGTACTAATGGCGCCAATGGATATTTCTCGCCCCCTCCTCCCAGCTCACCATCGATCCGCTTCGGAGGGTCGACCAGAGGAAGCATGAGGATGGTCTCCGGTCTCTCTATGAGTCGCACTTCAATGGGAGGCCAGCAGAAGTCCTCCATGGTCAGAGACACGGCACACACGCTCAAGCGCAAGAGTGCATCGGAGTTGGGCGCCGGCATCAGCGAGACTGCTGACAATGTCTCCTTCATCCAGCTCGTCGAGTGGATCCGCTCGGAGAGACTGCAGACATTGCCACACAAGGGTTCCCGCTGGGATACCGTGCTCATTCGAGCCATCTACTTTGCAGAGCGCCTACATGGCTTCGAGACGCAATTGAAGGCGCACGCTTCGGACACGGAGCATGCGGCACATCTTGGTTATGGCCATATCAGGCTGCTTTTGGAGGTCGGTCTTGTCATCAGTCTCCTAGTCCCCAGCTGACCGTTCTCATAGCTGGGTCATTCCAATTCCGTCGCCTTGGACTCTGCCTTTGGCTTCATGTATCGATGCTCTACTGCGGTGTCGGCTCTCTTGGCACGATCTGAAGTCTTGAAGCTCTCTGCAGATGTCTACCATCAACTCTGCCTCATGTACACGGATCTTCTGACACTAGTTGTCGATGTTGCCGTGCGGTTCTACAAGACTGTGCACGGCAGCAACGGCGAGTCTGCCAGCCTTGACATGTACGAGGTGTTTGGAGAGACTATCACAAGCTTCCGTGAGCGCCGTGAGGCCGTCACAAAGGCAATCTGGCGAGATCAGCTCGGGACGACTGGAACGTTGGATGAAGCAGTCGATGTCGAAGTCCTGGCTCGCTGGCTTGCACCTCAAGACCGCGTTCTTGCTACATTGGCACAAGATCATACCCTCATTGCCAACGATCTGGCAGAGTTCACTGGCATATGGTTCCTTGATGATCTCTCGCGCTTTGTCAAGGGCCAACACACTACGCTGCTGGTCAATGGTCAGGCTGGCTCGGGCAAGACAACTCTCGCTGCAGCCTTGGCGGAGCGCCTCCAGCGTCCAGTCGCGAAGAAGTACTACACCACGGCCTTCTGCTCCGTCGGCGCAGTGCCTTCTCAAGCGACCAGTCTGAGCGTGGTCAAGGCCCTGCTGCATCAGCTCTACAACCTGCGCGTCGGCAACGTCCAACTTTATTCTGCAGTAGTAGCAGCATACGAACGAGCGCGCTACACGGCGGACCCAGTCAAGTACGAGGAGCTGCTCTGGGATGCCCTGGAAGAAGTTCTTCGCAGCCCGCTGCAGAATGCGCATGACCTAGTCCTGATCGTCGAAGGAATTGATGAGATTCTCGGTGGACCGACAGCGGGCCAAACCCTCCTCCAGCGTCTCGTGCATGCCGTCGAGCAAGCCAAGGGTGTCAAGCTTATCGCGATGGCACAGAACCTCAAGTTGCCAACCGGCACTCGTGGATCGAGCCGCGGCATCACCGAAACAGACACCAAGGGCGATATTCATGAAGTCATCATCAAGACCCTCGTCAAGTCTCAGCATTTCCGGGCGAAGACTGGCAGAGAGCAAGAGTCCTTGGCAGAACACATCATCAGTTTAGCCGACGGCAACTTCTTGTGGGCAGAGCTCACATCAGAGGTGCTACGCCTGGAGAAGACAGCCGAAACACTGGACAACACAGCGAGCAATCTCAACAAGACCAAGTACACAGTTGAGAGCCTGACAGAGGCTCTGATCAAAAGCTTGCAGCCGACCGACGATGCAAAGCTCTTGCTGACCTGGTTGGTTAATGCAGCGCGACCTTTGACCTGGGAGGAGATCGATTGCCTTTTCTCAATCAACCCGCAGACACAAAGTAAAGCAGACCGCAGTGTCAATGTTTCGAAGATTGTCTCATCGCTGGCGCCGTTACTTGACGTGCAAGAAGATATTATCAGACCACGACACGTCTCCGTGCAAAACGCGACACGCAACTTGCTGAAGTCGGGCAGATTGACGATTCCAGTCAAGGATCAACGGCTGGATCTCTTGCTCCGTGTGCTCACTTACGCCAAATTGTCTCTTACGGAGAAGGGCGAGCCCACTCTGGACGATACTGATCGTTCTTCTGTTGAGTTCAACTTCAGTCGGCACCCCTTCCTCGAGTATGTCGTCCGCTACTACCCATGGCATCTGCAGCAGGTCGGAATCATCACCACTGGCAGCACAGTCGAGCCAAAGATTCCTGCCGAGCTTCACAAGGCTTTCCCGGAGAGCACGATCCTGCCAGTTCTCGAATGGCTGTGCTGGGACGATCAGTTTCCGGGTGCCCAGGAAGTAGAAGTTCATGACGCTGTCCGCCGTGTCCGTATCAAAGTCTTTTCGGAGAATCACCCGGCTGTGATTCAGAGTTATATCAACACTGCATGCTATTGGGAAGCTTTGGAGAATTGGGAGAAGGCCGCAGAGCTCTACTATCCAGTGAGCTCAATTGGCCGCAAGATTCTCAGCGTTTCGCATCCGATCGTCGTGGAATGTGCTGTCAGGTATATTCGCATCACAGACTCATATTCGTCGACTACAAGGACGGAGATCATCACGCGGAGGGAGCAGACATTCATTCTGCTGATTCAGGCGTACGAACGCCAATTCGGGATGCACTCTGAGGTGGTGATCCGAACTCGCGAGCGCCTTGCTGAACTTTACATTGCCATCAGTGAAGAAGAGCATGCACGTGAGATTCTAACCATCATTCATGGCCACACTGGCGACAACAACGGCTCCACTGGCGCAGTCGCTCGCGGTGTCGACGAACGCTTTGTTGTCAAGTTTGGCAAGCACAAGCATGGCAAAGAGCTCAAGGAATATGAGGGAGGCATCTTCCTCGATGAGGACAAAGAAGATGATGCGTTGATCATCATCGACATCGGGCAAGCAGATGTCATCCTTCATGAGATTGAAGAATACATCACGCGCGGCGAGCTTGTCCGCGCTGAGCAGACCTATGTCGAGCTGTGGCAACGCCTGTCGGAGACGTGTCGCACTTCTCTTTCGGTAGAATGGCACGAGAGGAAGATACAAGTGGTCCAGTCTTACTCTCATTACCTGCACTCTCAGAAGCGCACCATGGAAGCCAAGAGTCTAACCACATCCATCTGGAGGGAGTACCAACATCATGAGCTGTCTTACTCGGAAAAGATCGTGAGCAGACTAACGCAGTCCGCTCATTTCCTGAAGTCAGTCGGCGAGTACTCCGCGGCACTTTCAATCTTCAAGCATGCTTCCTACTACTACAAGAACGTCAAGAGAGAGGAGTCGAAATCCTTCACTGAGATTGAAGAAGAGATGACCACAATCAGCACTCTGGCGCTGACCCAAGCGACCAAAGACTCTTCCAGCACTTCTTCTACATCCAGTCATGAGCAATATGAAATGTTCCACTTGCTCATCAGCAACAAGAGCAAGTCTGTGGAGACCACCACGCTCACTCTTGCAAAGACTTTGACCGCACGATACGTCGAAGAGAAGCAGTATACACAGGCTATTTCGGTCATACATGCCACGCTTGAGCGCACCTGGAGTTCTTTCATGTCGAAATCTGTCCATGAAGTGACGATTGCTTCATCCTTCCAGAAGGAATCGATCGAGCTTGTCGAAAGACTGGCCGAAGTCTACATCATGCAGCGCCAGTTTGAAAAAGCCGAGGACGTCTACGTTAGGTTGTTCCGTGCATCGCTGACCAACACCAAAGACACGACCTTGCTAGAGAAATGCAAGGGCTTGATTATTGGCTTCTATCAGAGGCGCGGACATCCTAGCAAGATCATCGCTGTGTACCAGGAGCTACTCGCCGTCTATCGCCGTACTCTAGGACCAAGCCACGATACGACCATTACGATCTTGTACGAGCTTGGCTCGCGCTGCAGATCGCACGCGCGGAGCCATCCTTACTGGCTCGAGTACTACCAGCAGATTGTTCTCTCCTTGAACAAAGACTCCACGGTCGTGCATGTCCGAGCTATGGATGCTGCTATCATCGTTGCCGAGTCGTACTGGGAGGAGCGCAGATATAGTGACGCCGTTGCTGCTTACAGCATCATCTGGAATACATTTGTGCAGAAGCACAAGGAGTTCAAGGTGTTCTCCGAGATCAAGTTCGTTTGCAGCCTTTACGAGCGATACTATCAGAGCCTAGAAGAGACAAAGGCCGATTTTCAGATGCTTCGTCAGGTCACGAGCCAGTACCGCGAGACGACCAAGACTGTCTTTGGCGCAACATCAACCATCGCTATCGAGGCGACTGTTGCACTGGCTCGCGTTACACAGCAGAGTGAGGCTCACATGGAAGAGTCCATTTCTCTATACGAGGAGGCATCTCGAAGCCTGTCAAAGTCGGATTCATCCTCGTCGTCCAGCCACTTCGAGCAGTCTGAGTTGCGTCAAAGCTTGACGACGTTGTACAAGAAGCGTATCTTCCACTCTTCGTCATCGTCAGCCAGCTCGGAGACTATTGCAAAGGCTGTTTCCGTCTACCAAGAGCAGTTCTCCGAGAGGAAGAGTAAGCTCTCCTATTCCCACCAGGAGACGTTGAGCAGTCTTCGTGAGCTCTCTCTGCTCTATGTCAAGGAGAAGAAGACCGAGCTCGCGGTCAAGGAGCTGAACACTGCCGTCATCACCATTGCTCAGAAAGAAACGTCATCCGACAGAATGTACGAGTCAGCGACTTCGCTCGTGCAGACGTATCAGGCTACAAGCTTGGTCCAGCAATGCACACAGATCGTCGAAGAGCTCCACTACCAACTGGTCGTGCGCGAGAAGCGATCGACTTCGTCCTTCAGCGTTGTCGAGGCCAGCCACGCCTCCCTATTCTTCCTGGCGGTCCTGGAGTATCACTTGCGCAAGGACCTGACAATCACATTGTCAGAGATCATGGCCAGCTTGACTGCCGAGGCTTTCATGTATGGCAACTTCAAGCAATTGGTCAAGAGCAAGGCTGCTCTCGACAAGTTGCTTCTTGCTGGTGCACCCCTTCGTCATCTGCTACGCTTCTCCAACCGCAGTGGCCTCATCAATTCCGTCGACAGCGAATGCGTCCAGATCTTTGTGCAACGAGAAGCTTCCAGTGTCCAGTTGCTCAGCAAAGACTCTCCTCGTCACTTCATTGTCGGCATCCTCGAGCACATCTCCAACCGCAAATGCACAGACTTTGTCCGTGCGGTCATCCTGGCATCGAACGCGACTTTGAAGAAGCTGGTCGATAACAATCAATTCGCCGACGCCCATGATA
Organism: Cercospora janseana; assembly: GCA_026725115.1. Classification (NCBI taxonomy): domain Eukaryota; kingdom Fungi; phylum Ascomycota; class Dothideomycetes; order Mycosphaerellales; family Mycosphaerellaceae; genus Cercospora; species Cercospora janseana. Next base: position 1,601,480 of record CM049104.1, read on the forward strand.
TTGCAAAGATGACTTTTATGTATGCCCAGCATCGCAAGGGCTACCGTGGTCCCAAGGGTATCGCTCGCGGCTTCGAACTCGCCGCATATCTTGATGGCCGTGGCGAGAACAGGTGCCCGGATTCAGAGCTCCGCAAGAAGCTGTTGCAGCTGTCCAATAAGATCGTCAAGGATATCATTGCCATTTGTCGCGAAGACAAGATCAACTTCTCGCAAGTTCCATTGAAGGAGCTGAACGAGTTGATCGCTTTGTTGGGTGAACAACAAGACTATGACACTCTAGAAGTAAGTTCATATTCACATACACTCTCCCCGGGTACTGATAAAATTGGTGCAGATGCTCCTGACAGAGCTGTGGACCACTCGCGAAGCACAAAAGAAGTGGGCTCCCGAAGTCCTTCTCCTCCTCGGTCGCCGCCTCATCTGCGCTCGATATCTTGCTGGTCGACAGATCAAAGCACTGCGTCTTGCCGAAGATATTGCCTACAACCTGCGCCGCGTCAACGGCGTGCGGAATGAAGCCACGCTCGAAGCGTATGGCTTGTTGGCTGAGCTGTACACCTCGATCGGTCAGAACTATCAGAAAGAGACGGGCGACAAGTCTGCACCAGGGCTGGCAGCAGATCACTTCAGGAAGGCAATCATTATACATGAGGACATCCTGCGCTGGTTACAGTCTGATGCCACCGGCGGAGACGTGGATGGCGACGACGACGACGATGACAGCGCTGCGCAGATTCTCGCCGACCATGGCATCCATCATACTGGTACTGGTGAACATCATCAAAGCCAGGCTGGCTCGGGCTTCAGTGCCTCGCAGCGTGGCCAACTTGTCAAGTGGCACATGCGCTTACTCAAGTTGGCATATCAGCGTCTGGGTTCCTGGCCGAAGGAGTACGATGTGTACGAGGAGCTGAATGCGCAGTTGTTCCGGACCTTTGGCGAGAACTTGAAGGGCGTGGAAGGGGTGGAGAAGTGGCAAGCGAAGGGTTATGGATCTGGAAAGGCGGAAAGCAACGAGGGCGCCTTCCAGGGTAATAGGGAGTGGGAGATCCTCTCTGTTTGATGAGGTTTCAGTTGCTGAAGTCCTTGATTTCGCGCCTTCTTTTTTGTGTAGGTGAAGGGTAGTAGGGACGAATTTCATAGCGTATCTCTTGTTGTTGACCGTTCAGTTATAATGATTGCAGAGCAATTATTCCTTGGCTCACCCACAAGCTCAGGCAGCTCAGGCATTCATTTCGACACGATCCAACCACCTTGACACATCATTCCAGCTTCATGAGGAAACACTGCTCTGCATAATTCGAATGCCCCAACTCTGCGATCAAGGAATCCTCGACACACAGCTCTCTGAGAGATCTGACTGACAGCTTCATCTGCTCATGTTCCCCCACCCCGCTCCAGCCATGCCCAGCAACGCACATCATTCGCCCAGCCGCGCATCATGGTGGATCACCCGTCGTCATAACCCGCTCCATCGATAACATTTCACCCGACGTGATATTGCAAATCCGTCGCCCAGACTCGACTTTTTCCAGTCACGTTTGTGCTTTGCTAACGCGGAAATCCTTGCAATATACATGTACACACATACACTAAAGCAGTGGGGAAAGCGCACAGACGTCAGTGGTCGCGCCCATTGTGTGGTTGCTCGGGCGATGTTTCGGCGCGAGCAAGTTGGCAAAATGCGGGTCAGAGTTGGCAGGCGGCAGGCAGAGCTCGTTTCCGTCTATTGGCGAGCGAATCGATGGGTGGATGCGAGGGTGGATCCATGGATTGGAAGGATGAGATGACGTTGGGGGTTTTGACGATAGGTGTATATAGATAGATAGATAAATTCAATTGCTGTTCTATCTCCTATAGAGGAGCACGCAGCGTACACTACTTGTTTATCTAGAGAGGAAAAGCTTAGGGCCGAGGCCCCTAGCTACAAAAACCCCTCACTTTCCTTTTGTCTCTGCAGGTTGGCAGCTCTGCACTCTAGGGCATGCATTTCTTTTGGACAAATACAGGTACTCTGGAAGTCCTTCCTCTTACTAGGTCCCTATTCCCCCTTCTCCTAGATCCTCTGGAGCTCCTCTTCCTTTGCTAGGGAGAATTGCTCTAGCACCCCTTCCTAGATCAGCCACCTAGCTGTTGCTAGCAGTCCTCTCTTAGTATTTGTAAGGTCCTTCCAGTTGCTTAAGCCTGCAGCAGCAAATAGTGCCTATCTGTTCTCCTGCCTTTCTGGGCACGAGATACAGAGATGCTTTGGGGTTTGGTAGCCTTGGTTGTATGTGCAGTCTGGGGAAATTCCTGGAACTCTCCTCTTAGCTAGGTAGGCCCTCAACCCTATGTGTTCAGTCCTAAGGAGTGTAGCCATTGTGCTCTCTGGCCTGGACTATCCTTTGTATAGGTGTCTGCCTGCATTGGCCTTGCCTGAGGTCTAGGCTGCTGCCTGGGCTCTGTTCCTCTGGTTTCTGTTTGCCTTAAGCCTATTCCATGTGGTTTCCCATTTTTGGTGCATCTACTAGTCTTTCTTAGGCGCCTCCTATAGGGCCTCTTGGCTTGTAACTATCTCCTGGATCCTTTCTTGTCTTGTGCTTTGGTCCGGTTGGGTGTTCCCTTGTCTTTGTCTCTTGGCTCTCTGTGCTTGCTTTGCAATGTCCCTACACCTGTCTTAGATGTATTGGTATGCTGCCTAGTCCTTGTTCCTCTTAGCTGCCTGCCTAGCCAGATCCTGTGCATACAGGTGGATTGGTGGGCAACAGTTATTAGATTCTTATATATCTAAGCAGGTGCGACGTGCCCCATTGTCTACTGGGCCCTGCCTTGGTTTTCAGCCTTATCTCATGCCCTTTGGCCTTATACCTCCGGCTTCTACTAATTAAGGTAGGCGAGGCCTCTCTTAGCTTAAGTAACTCGTTGTTTGCTCCTTAAGCACACACCACTAGCCTCCTGTCCTAACACGAACAGCTCTGTCTCTCTGTGTACCGACACGCGCATCCGTTCTCTCGAGCCACGTAGTAGTCTCTCCGACCGGGGTTTGATCCCGCCTACTTCTAGGTACACCGAGGGTCAGTTGCCCATTAAAGGGATGAGGTCCTCGGAGCCAGCAGTGGCTACTACGCACTACGCCCCGCGGTCACCTTACGGTTTCCGTTTCGCGTTGCCTATAAGGGTCTCCCCACGACAGGCCGACCGTGTCTTGCAGAGGCAGCCTTAATAGACCCCACGCCGGGCAGGCCATTAGCGTATCCCTCTACTAACCAAATCTGTGTCCACTTCGCTCGCGAGCTGGCCTGTGTTTCTCCTACGTGTACCTAGTACACGGCTGGCCTGTGTACATCGCTATGTCCCCCTCTACGAATCGCTGTGACATCTCCTTCTTCGATGGACTGTGACCCCTCCCCTTCCCTGTCCGCATTCTTTTTAAATAGTTTGAGGTACACGTATAGAGGAGGCCTTAACAGTTTCGTCGAAAGAGGGCTTAACATCGTCTTCGAGGGGTTGCGGCGTAGCGGGCGTATTAACAGGTTCCGTACCTATAGTATGCAGTAAGCCTTAACAAGTTCTCTCGAGTTCCGCTTCTATTGTCCCTCGACGCGTCTTTCTCGCTGATCCAACGCATACCCAGAGCCTTTCAGATCCAGAGGTGCCCTGTCGCGTCCCTAGGGCTTCCACATTCCTGCAGCGAGTAGAACGCCGCAGTTCGGGCTCTGCGCGCGACGGCAGAGTAGGAACGCGTCGGGTGGTTTTCGTATCCCAGTATCCTCTGTGTCCTTCTTCGCGAGGAGGCACGCCGTCCGACGAAGGGAGTGGGACGTGTGGCGTGGTGGGAGCGTCGCGTCGCGCGTCTGCCTCCCACCACCGCGGCGGAGCGCCCGGCGGCGCCGCCCCTTCGCTCGTCGCCTCTGTACTTGGCCGTCGCATCCTCGATGCTCCGTTTCCACCTGCGGCGACGTGGACGCGTACAGTAGGTCTTCGCAGGCGATAGGTGTATATACTGCTGTGGTCCTTTTTGCTGGGGAGGGGAGGCTCGAGAGTCTTTCTCTGTGCGGCTTTTTTTGGAAGCAACAGCGAAAGCACAAAGAAAAAACCTTTGACCGAGATCTCACGAATATAATAACTCTCAAGTCCCAAGACCCAAAAAAAGGAAAATAGGACCTTCTTCTACCAACATGTCTGGACTCCTCGACAAGGCCAAGGATGCCATGAAGGGCGGCAGCTCCAGCGGCAAGAACCAGGGCGGCGCGGGCGCCGGTGGACAGCAGTCGGGTATTGAAAAGGGCATCAGCAGCGCGAGTCACACTCGTAAGCGTCCCCCTGTCTATTCGTTTTTTTTTTGCGTCGCTGCGATGACTGACGTGCGGGAAACCTCCCCAAAAAATAGAAATCGACAACGCCACTGACAGAGCGGGCCTCGGCGACAAGTACGATGATAAGATTAACAAGTTTGCCGATGGACAAATCAACAAGAATGTGCCGGGTGGTGCGACCAAGTAAGTAGGCAGAAGAAGGGTTGGGCCGGATGTGAGGAGATGAGGGCGGGCATGTAGTGATTATTTGGATCCCATCCAAGATCCATCGCAATGTCAAAAGGTCTCTTGAGAATTGCTTGCATCCGACACCCTCATCACCTTCATCACTGCACACTCATCATACCTCCTCAATCAGTCATCCACCCTCCCCGCAAACCCCCTCCTTCCACGCGGCAACCCACAGAAACTCGACCCCATAATCCGGATCGTCCTCCTCCAACAACCCCTCCCCCGCCTCCAACACCTCGTACTCGACCCTCTCAAACCCAGCCTCGCGCACCATGGCCACATTCCCCGCGACGTCAAAACTACTCCAAAACATGCCCTGCCCCATCATCTCGCCGTGGATTTCCGCGGCGTCGACGGTCGCCGAATTAAACACCAGCATGCCGCCGGGCCGGAGCCAGGCGTGGAGGCGGCGGAGCAGGGCTTTCTGGTCGTCGCGCGGGAGGTGGAAGAGGGCGTAGAAGCAGGTCACGCCGTCAAAGGTCGCCGGGGGGAAGGAGAGCGCCGACATGTCGCCGGTTAGGAAGGTGGCGGTGGGGCAGCGTTCGTGCGCCATGCGGGTTTGTGTCGCGGAGATGTCATTGGCGGTGACGGTGGCGCCGGCGTCGAGGAGGTATTTGGTGATGGGAAGGCCGGGACCGCAGCCGAGTTCGAGGATGTTGGGATGGGGGGTGGATATGTCGTTCTGGCGCTGGTTGTGCTTGGGTGAGGCGGCGTTGTGAAGGACTTTTTCGGTGTAGCGTTGGCGCGGGGAGGATTGCGAGGTGGCCCAGTGGAGATACCATTCTGCGATGTGGTCGTAGGCTTGTTGGTTGATTTGGCGGGCGTCGTCGGTCATCTTTGGGGAGAGACGGACGGCTTTCTTGTTTGCTTTGAGAACTGAGATTGGTGTGTATTCAATGGTGCTGTAAGCGTCCATTTACTTCAATCCTCATTCAATACTCCCGCAGTTCCACCACAGCTGAGTCACTTCATGTGCCTCACAACCGAAGCTGTTCAGGATGATTGCATTGGGACGCCGGCGGTGTCTGCTTCGGGCCGGTACACCTTCGCATGTCCAGTGTGGAGATGAAGTTCGCCCGCTGACTACATGGACATCTGTCACGTCTCGCAGCCAGAACAGCGCATATGGATGTTTTGTCAAGGTGAACAAGCTTGCGTTGCCTCATCAATGGCACAGCGGAACCGCGGCTGGACGTCCAAGCGAGGTGGAACCCATTTCGGCAAGGCGTCCAACCGCTGCTGCACCTCGACGGGCCACAACAGCACTCATCCGCGGTGGACACTTCCTCAGTTGGCTCTGTAACTCTTGACTCGCTCGAGCAGAGGGCCAACACTGCTCAACTGGATGCGAGGGGTGAAATACCTGCTCTGCCGGCTCCGCAAGGTTCTCGGCCTCGACTCCGAGAATGACTCGTCGCTGGAGCCTGTCTCGCTGCCGGGCGAACTCTGCCCACTGCCCGCCACGGGCGCGTATGGAGGTGTTGGCACATCGAAATCGCTCAATTTCCCTCGCTGTGAGTCGCCGACGTGACCGTCTTCAGGTATGCTGTCCGGTATGTCAAATGGGGCGCATGAAATGGATGAAGGGGAAGTGACGCTTCGGCGGTTGCGACTGATCTTCGATAGACGGCGTGCTGCTGTAGGCACTGGTGTCTCCGGCAGTGCGGGAGTCAAGTTTCGTTGTCTTTGGTCTTCCAGTAATGCTTGTTGGAATTCAGCACTGCGGTAGTATCTCCTCTTGTTGGTCCCATTCTCGTGCGGCAGAGGCTGAACAGCATGTCGATCGAGTGAGCGTCGACGTTGGGACTCATTTCCGCGTGCAAGCGAGCTCAACGACGAATTGAAGAGGTTAGACATGGTCGTGATGGGAGCGGAATTCGGTGAGGGTACACGGCTACACTGAGGTTGCGGAGAGGAGTTTATATTTATTCTCCGAAACTGCAATGAGATGACATGTAGCAGGGAGACGGTTGCCGAATTCGGATCTACATGTACCTACAACACTGTAAAGTTTCCACGAGCATGGCAAGGTCACACATCCATGTAGAACGTTCGGCTTGGAGAGATTCACGGTTCCACTTCGGAAACCATGGTGAGACGTCAGCGATGCGGTTAGCATCGAATCCCGGTGTCCATTGCGCACCTCGCACATTTGCAAAGCCTCTTTCCATCCATCCGTGCCTCTGGGTGCTTCTTGCCTCCCCTGCCTCGTGCTTAGCTGTTTGCTAATGGAATCGCAAACGGGCCCAGTAGTCCGTGGTCCGGATGACATACGCAAGGCTACGCGTCTGGTAGCTGGGCGTAATCCGTGCGCGGGGCAGCGTTCTGTGGGTGTTCTTTTTGGGAATGCAGACGCCATTTGGAGACGGCGCTCGGATTCGCGGAGGTCGATCGTCTCGACTTTCCACGTACGCACTTGCATACAGCCAGTCATGCAACAGTGGCGTGGCTCGAGGACACACCGTTGCTCCGTGAAGACATTCTTGAAGGCCGGATACGGCGCTCGAAATAGCTAGTTTCCACCGCGTACTTCTTCTCATCGCCTATCTGGACTTTGTTTGCCATGTCAGTGCCACCAAGCGCATGTGCCAGTCGCCAGCAGTCGACTCAGCCATCGTTGTAGGCGTCCTTCGACCTGACAGCTCGCGAGCACGTCCTGAGCCTTCACTGCAGTGGATTTTCGTGCTCAGAGCATCTTGCGTCATGTGTGAGGCTGTGCAGAGGAATTCTCCCAGGCCCTCTGCTACACGGGATCGTGACGGAACAAACGGTGTAATGCGATATCTCGAGCTTGCACGTCGGCCGTTGTCTACACGAAGGGATGCCACGACCTTTTGCAACAGGAGACGTGTTGCATGAAATTGGGTGGACACCGGGGAATGCTGGGACGGAAATACGGGCAGTAGCACTGGCGCGGCCGTCTCTCGGCCGGCGCGGTGTCGATATCTCTTGGCCCTGGTCTGTTTCCATATCTTGACCGCTCCGTCTTCTGTTTGCATTTTTGGAAGTGCCTGGTGGCCAGCTGGCTCAGGAACAAACCCTTGATCCGAACGAGTGCACAGATGGACTGCACAAAGCAACAGACAGTGCTGTGCTCCTAAGGGATCACAGTACAAGTGCAGTACCAATATGCAGCACTTATTCTACCCGCCGCCTCGTTGCAGCAACCGGCCCGCCAAGCCCATGAGCCCAGTGTTCAGTCGTTTCGTCCAACTCCCATTCGAGATCTGGTTCGAAAGACCACACGAGAAGATGTCCGGTATGAGCTGAAGGCGCGCGGACGGAGAAGACCATGAAAGAGCCATTCATTTCGACATCATGCGACACATTCCCATGCAGATGAGGCGCAAGATGTGATGCAGAAGAGTCTGCGACAGCATTTGTGCTTTCCGGCCACGGCTTGCTTACCACTGCTGTGCCATCGTCTCTCGCGCACATGGAGTCGCTTTCTCCAGGAAACGAAAGCATCGTACGGGGTTCGCGGTCCCGATGACCGGGCAGCAGGAGTATGACATGCTGATTCATCGCGACGCATCCAAATTTCAGACTCATCTGAGCGCTTTCGCTTAGCGAGTAGTGCCTCAGGCACAGCCGGCCCGATCTGGCGTCGAAGAAGGGCAGCATTGTATTTGTCCAACCATGCGAAAGACAGTGGTGTGTAGCGTGGGTGCCAAAGTGCCACAGGTCGTGCGTTCCCACGGGTTTCGGACTGCGCAGCATGCTCGGACTACGGTACGTCTCCGAAGACGCGTCGATGTCAGTTCTCAGCACCAACTGGCTACTTGACACCTTGTGCAGGGGAGTGCTCGCGCGGGCCTGACCGATGTCGAATTGATACCTCTCGTGATATAGCCGACGCACACGACCCACGCCCACTCCCAGCGTGTCATCGCTCACGTGCTCGTAGAATAGGTCACACGTGCGACGATCTTCATTCACCATCACGGAAGACGGGGCTGCCGGGCAGAAGACTGCACCTTCCCAGTCGTCTGCCGTTCCATGATGCTGATGCGGTAATGCCGTATCGCCCGTTGCGAGCGTAGGCTGCGTGATGAGCTGTTGGACGAGTCTGGAGGTGGACAAGTCATACCACAGCAGCATCGTCGTTGCACTTGGTGAGTCAGTGCTTGCCAATGCCAGAAGATTGCCGTCGGCGTGAGCGGTCGTCAGCGCCGCCGACGGGAGGCGGATGCGCTTCAGAGATGAAGCGGAGGCGGCCAGCTGGAGCACATACAGCTTTGCCGTAAACGTGGTGCATGCCACCAGCTTGGCAGACAACACGATGCCCATGACTTTCTCCCGCCCCTCTGGTCTCAAACAGACGTCTGGCTGCGCGGCTCCCAGATGGCGCACCACGACGACATCGCCCTCGGCTGCATTGCTGTGGAGATAGGCCACGCGGCTCCCGCACAGCGCCCACGTCCGATGTGCCTGGGAGCAGTTGCGATGCTCGCCGTGTCGTTCGTGACTCGCGAAGTCTCTGGAGATGGTGGCGGTGGAGAAGGGCAGGCCCGTTCGCCAGGCGCGCATGTGCCTGAGCGTGTCCCGCACAGACGGGCATGCGGCACTGCCGGGCCGTGCACTATACGTCGGGTCGTGTCGATGCACTCGTGCGAGGAGCGTTCGTTGGAGGCCTTCCTGCGACAGCACCGCACGCCACGTCCTGCACACCCTCTGCAGTCGCCATGCAGAGAAGATGGGCAGGAGGTCGAGGATGTGGAGGAGGACGTCGTGGGGCAATTGCACCACGGGATCCGTCCTTTGCGCCAGGAGGGTGCGCAGCGTGAGCCGGTCGCCCGCGTCCAAGGCCTCGACGAGTTCCTGCAAGCTGCGCGCGGGCGATAAGCTGCACCGTTTCACCTATTGATGAACCAAACGCGCATGCAGTGGGCAGCGTACATTGCCCGCCGTTCCTCGGGGCCGGCGCATCGCAGGACTTCGCGCATGCTCGGCCTCATGCCGATCGCGCACTGCATGCAGAAGGTGCCGTGCAGGAGGAGGAGGAGGAGGAGGGAGAGGAGGGGAAAGAAAGGAAGAACCATGGGGCTCGAGGGATCCAGTCGATGCCTTCACCACGTCGACAGGGCGAGGCGGGCGTGCTCGCGTGTGCCACCCGGCCCCTCCACGTGGATGCCGGCCGTTTCCTGTCGCTGCACCCGTAGCTACATACATACATACATACATACATACATACACCGCCGGCCACGACAGGAGCGGGCGTGCAGCACACGAGCGCGGCGGTGCGTGAAGAAGATGAAGCGGCCGGCACAGACATCAGAATCGCACGCGCCACCGTGCCGGCAGTGCTGGCTGCAGTGCCCATGACTCGCCGCTCGCTCCGCCCGCGTGTTCGCGAAGGGTGGAGATGCAGAAAGCAGATTGCGCAGAGCAGCAGACCCGGCAGCCAGCCAGCCAGCCAGCCAGGGACCCAGGGGCAGCGGTGTTGGGCGAGATGCAGGTAGTTAGTTCAATGACCATCTTCCCGACGCGTCTGCTGCTGCCCGCTTCCGCCCGCCGTGTCGCTCGCTCCTCCCTCGTCCCATCTCCACGCGACACGCTTTTCCGTTGCTTCGTTCGCTCGCTCCCTGGCCCTATCTCTCCATCTCCCGTCCCTTCTGCTCCCTCCCATCCGGTCGGTCGCAACACCACCGCTGCCCGCAGCATCGCACGCCTCATCCTTCCATGCAGCATTGCCATCTTCCCGCCCACCGCCGCCGCCGCGTCCAGTCAGTCCGCCCGAGTCGAGGCAACCCCGCAAGCTCTCTCCCGGCAGGGTCTGCACGACCTTCACCACTGCACATGCACCTGCATCATTCGTGAACGCCACCGCTCTCGCCCGCCGGGACATCGCATGCAGACACCGCTCCCGCGCGAGTCTCGTCGTGTCTCCGTCAGCTGCTGCTCCTCGTCGTCGTCGTCGTTGTTGTCGTCGCGGGCATCATGAAGAGCGTCTGATCGTCTGGAAGCTCGGCGCGCGCGGATCAGAGGAGAAAGAGTGGTGCCCGAGAGCTGCAGGAGCTGGCGTCGGACAGTGACCGCAAGCTGAGTCAAACTGCTGTCCACGTGCGGGTGTAGAAGACGTGAACGACACGGGAGGGAGTCGCAGTAGAAAGAGCAAAGCTGGGTCGCGCCTGCCCGCCTTTCAATGGCCTCTGTCCAGCAGCCCTTGCGGAGAGACGCCTTTCAGAGCGAGCCCGCGAAACATCCACCACACGCCCCCAAGACCATTCCCATCCTCCCCTCGGCCACCCGCGCTACCCACGCCGACCCCATGGACATCACCCCGCCGGCCCATGCGCCCATGCCTCCTCCCAGCACCAGTCCGAACGGGGACAAACCGCGCGAGCAGCAGCAGCAGCAGAGTGAATCAGAGGATTCCAATGGCAATAGCTCGCAGCCAACGGGGGCAGCTGCGGCGGCGCAACAACCAAAGGTCGTACAGACGGCCTTCATCCATAAGCTTTACAAGTCCGTCCCCCACGTATCCCTGATGCTATCAAGTCGCTGACCACCCCTTGCAGTATGCTAGAGGATCAGAGTATCCAACATCTCATATCCTGGTCGAGCACGAACGAAAGCTTCGTCATGTCCCCCTCTTCGGAATTTTCCAAGGTCTTAGCGTAGGTCACCACAGTCGCACTGCATCATCGCAACGACATCTCATGATGGGGCAGGCAATACTTCAAACACACCAATATCTCTTCCTTTGTCCGCCAGCTCAACATGTATGGCTTCCATAAAGGTACACTCTCCTGCCACGTCAGACGCGTCGCCTCCGCTGACTTGCTCCAGTCAGCGATGTATTTCACACAGGCTCGCCCGACTCGCCGCTATGGGAGTTCAAACACGGCCAGGGCAACTTCAAACGTGGCGACCTCGTGGGTCTGCGCGAGATCAAACGACGGGCATCGCGGCATGCGCTGATCCACAGAGACTCCTTCTCCACTGCTCCCAAGATGCCCACGCCGCAACCTGGGGCCACACCGATGGAGCCGATGGCGGATCCCGTAGAGTCCAGACTCAACATGCTGGAGTGGAATTTCCAGGACATGCACGTGAGAATGGCTCGGTCGGAGGAAGCCTATGCCGCTATGAATGCCAAATACCAGACAGTGCTCGACGGCCTGGCCAAATGCCATCAGTGGAGCAACGACATCTCTACACATCTCCTGACTGTCGTTCCCGACCCTGATAATCCAGTTCACCGCGATGTCTACGCCATGCGCAACGACATCCGACAGCATCTCGATGCCCTCCGCGCCATTGATGAGCAACAGCACCAACAGCACGAGCCCTTGTTTGCACATCGCTCGTCATACTTTCAGCCGCACAACCACAACGCGCCGGTGGAGCCTGCTGTACCCATGTCTCCTCGACAGAGACCATTCGACGAATCCCGCAGAGGGTCTCTGCAAAGCTCATCTCTGCATCCGCCGCCGCGAAACCTGAGTGTGCGCGCGCCAGTGCCGCAGTACTTGCAGGCCTCGCCTCGCCGGTACGGCTCTATTGGCACTGGCCACAGTGGAGCATACTCTCCCACAACCTCGATTAGACCTCCATACGCCAACTCAATCCACCCGGCACCGCCTTCAGCTGCTGCTTCTGCTCAGCAACCACAGCAGCAGCATCCGCTAGCCACCATGACTTCGCCACCGACAAACTTCCCACGAAGACACACTTCAGCAGACATTCGTCTCCAAGGATGGGAAGGCGGACAGCCGCCGCCGCCGCTCGCTCTGCAGCCCAGTGGTAACTCTCCCTACCAATCCGGGCAATCGTCTGGTGCGTGGCCATCCTCCCCGCGGGGTCCAACGAACCCTGGCGACCAGCAGATTCGCGACACACTAGCGCAATACGAGCTCCCTCGCGTATCTCATCCGGGATCGAGACCGCAGTCGCCTGGAGCACCGGAGTCTGGTCCGCCAAGCTTCACCAATAGCTTCGCACCTCCGAGCTACGCCAACCCGAATGATGCGGGATGGCAACTTCCAGGAGCCCGCTTCCCATTCAAAGGTCTGACTGACGGAAGTAGGAGAAGCAGCATGGCATCGAATGTGCATTCATTACTTAACCCTGCAGATACTGCGGAACGAGAGGGCGAAGAGGAGGGCGCTCCCGATGATATACGCAAACGGAAACGGGTACTGTGAAATTGTGCGGGAAGCACGACTGGGGATGGAGTGTTCGCATTGCTGCCTTTCTAGCGTTTGGATACCCCGGGATATGAAAAGGCTCTGGCAATTGGTGGCGACGGGGACGTTATCCATGTGAGAATCTAGTTGACATATTCGATGTTACGGAAAAAGCAATGTATAATCTGTATCGTCGCTTTGATCTCTCCTACCTTGAAGATCGCTCTCATACCTCACTCGCCGCTGCCAATCCACCAGCGCGTGGCTTCGCAAAGTAGAAACTAGGTTCATGTGGATCCACTCCTCCAAGCCCCCCTCCTAGTTAGCGTATCACTGCTGCAGCTTGCCGCTTCGCCGCTCACACCCTTTCCTCTCACATTGACGACTGTCTCCAGTAGCCACTTTGCCGCACAGTCACCACCCATATAACTGTATAGCGACTCGACAATCAAAATGAGCAGCCCCATCAACCTCCATGAAGTCCACGACTTCCTCGTCGAAATCGCGCATCAGGCAGGCGAGATGATCACCGCCGCCACGCCGGCCGTGTCGGGCCACGGCACGAAGAAGAATAGTGCGGATTTGGTCACGGAGACGGATCGTGCGGTGGAGGAGATGGTTTCGGCGCGGTTGGGGCAGAGGTTTCCCGAGTTTGGGTGAGTTCTTTTTTGTCTTTCTGTCTTTCTCCCGAGTGTGCAGTGGAGATGGTAGTGATGTCTGCTGATTTGAGGCGTTTCTTTTGTATGGGATAGATTTATGGGTGAGGAGACGTATCACATGGGGGATCGGTTGGGCGAGGGGCCGACGTTTATCGTGAGTTTTTCCTCCAGGGCTCTCTATGTTGGGTTTGAGAAGCTCGATTGTGGATCGATCTGTATCGTATGAAATTCAGACGTGGTGATGTCGTATAGGTTGACCCCATCGATGGCACGACGAATTTCTTCCACGGACATCCTTATGTTGCCGTGTCTCTGGGTCTCGCGATCAACAAGAAGCCTGTCGTAGGAGTCATCTATAACCCTTTCACGCAGACCCTGTACACGGGCATCAAAGGCCAAGGGTCTTATATCACGAGCCCGCAGCACAAGTCTCCGACGAAACTTCCGCTGCGATCACCAGAGGCTTTCCAAGATCTCTCTCATTGTCTCGTCGCCGTCGAGTGGGGGAGTGACCGTGATGGAAACGACTACAAGACTAAAGTCGACACGTTCTCGAGACTCTGCGCGAGCAAGGAGGCTGGCGGGGCCATGGTGCATGGTATTCGGAGCTTGGGGTCGGCGGAGTTGAATCTCTGTGGCGTTGCGAGTGGGCAGTTGGATGTGTATTGGGAGACGGGATGCTGGGCGTGGGATGTCTGTGCCGGATGGGTCATTCTGGAGGAGGCCGGAGGGAGGATGGTGGGCGCGATGAAGGGCGACTGGGAGCCGAGTGTGGATCAGAGGAGGTACATGGCTGTGAGAGGGGGGGAGGGGCAGGAGAAGATTATTGAGGAATTCTGGGGGTGCGTTGTGGGGAAGATTGAGGTGGGGTGGGATGCTGTGTCATGAGCGGACGGCGATGGCGATGTAGGGAGCACATTGTGTCTTGTAACCTGCGGTTCATGGTCGGGAAAGGGCGTCTGGCTCAGTTGACTCGCAGGACGGTTGACATGCTAGCAATCGCTGGACGAAGGAAGTACAGAAAGATCATAGAATCATAGAGCCCAAATCAGGCCTTGGTTTAATCAGGGTCAGACCTGTACAGGTGGTCAAAGGGCCAAGTGCTGCAATTTTCGAGCTGCCTTTTGCCCCAACAAGTTCATTCAGGGCCTGTACTACATCTTGGCTACAGCTATAATTATGAAAATCGCGGCACAGCGCCAAAGATGGCAGCCATCCCAGTCGGCTCGCAGGGTAAGCATTTACGCACAAGCGCTCAACAACAACGAACTCTTTCATCCAGTCTTGAGCACAGGCCCCAGAGAAGCAGTCCTTATGAAGTTCTACCTGCTCGAAGGCATCCTCCGCCGCCTGCAGCCCTTCGCTCTGACTTCCTGCCGCTGCGTTGACCACCACTGGAAATCCACCATCGATGACCCTCCAAACATCCAAAGGATCCTCTTCAAAATTCTGGATCACCATCGCCACCGCCCGAACCTTTACACCCAACCCCTCCATCCCAGTTCAGCACCTACGTGCCGACCCTAAATGCCCCAAATGCCCAATACCTGTACCGTTCCCCCCTCAACTCCCATTGGAAACCACAACCTCACCCTCCACCACTTCCTCCGCCACGTGTACCACACCCACCCCGACTCCTGTTTCTACTACACCGACCACTTCACTTCCGCTTCTCCAAACACAAGCTCGCCGCCTTCCCGACCACAAGGCCTCCAGCGTGAGCAACTCATTCCCTCCCCTCCCGTTGACAACGCACCGTGCCATTTCACGTAACCACCGCCAACCCCAGGTCCTTGTGATAAGCAGAGGGAGTGGGAAATCTCACTGGAGGTGCTAAGGGCTGCGGGATCTGCAGCATTGGGTGCTCGGGACAGTGGATGAGCAGCAGAGGTGGGTGGCGAGGAAGAAGGGGCGGCGAGCAAAGCCGGGGGGAAGCTGTTGCAGCATGGAACTGGTGGATGTTCCGGATAGGCAGTGGGATATAGGTAGGTGAAAATTGATCGATGCTTTGAGGGGAGGGGGGGGGGGTGCGAGGAGGTGCAGGTGGGGGAGGAGGAGAGCGGAAGAGAGACGGGGCGGAGTTGGCGTGGGAGGCGAGGGTGCAGGCGTCGATCAAGATGTACTTTTAAGGACGTGTGGAGGTGAATGGAATGGGGCCGCAGGGCGCGAGTGAGTGAGTTTTGGCTCGGGGCTGGAGAGCTCCTTGGGGGCTAGATGGGTAAGTGCGTCGATAATACGCATGCTCTAGATATGGTTTCGCATGCGCCGCGTCAGTTGGGTGTTCTCATGCCACGGAGCGTTTCGAGCGCACGCATACTCTTGATGGTCATGTTTGTTTCGTTCTACACGTCGCGCTTAGTTGCCATAGCACAGTGGCTTCGTCGTCCACTCTAATTCGTAGCTGCTGTCGTCCATCATGCTCATTGATCACCTTGCAACCTTCCCAGCATTCAGCCTACATGCATGCCATCCCAACCCCTTGCTCCAGGCTCTACTCCTTCTCAGCCCATCCAACAACCTTTGTACAGATCCACGTGCTCGCATACATATTCACGCGATCGGTGCACGTCCCCGGTGGTATCCTCGCCGCAACCCTTTTGGGACTAAATCCATATTCTTCAAACACGCGCATATACCACGGGTTGAGACCTGCACTGCGAATCAAGACCCGACCCCCAAGCTTGAGAGCGCGGTTCACAGCTTTGCATTGTGCCGGGGCCTCGGGTCCACCGGGGGTGAACCAGTCCATGCTGTCCATGAGGACCGCAATCGTCAAGGCTCCGGGTTGCATACGCGCAAAGACCTCGGCGAGCTCGTCGGTGTGGATGCGAATGTTGTCGAGCGCGCCGGGTGAGGAAAGCTTCATGTGGGATTTGGGTGTGAGGTAAGTGGGATGACAGCGGCGAGTGTAATGGCCTGTGGAGTGTCAGCGTACTGATCAGGCCGTATTCGTGCCTGTTGAGCTTACCTAGGAGGCAAAGCAAGTAATAATGGTTGTCCTCGCTCAGCAAGGTCTCGTTGGCCACCGGATCCAGAGTCTGAACACCGTAGTTCCAGATGGCTTTCCCACTCTTCGTCGCACCAACAGCGCCGGGCTCGCCAGTACCGCTTCTCTCGCCGCTCTTGTCTGCCTTGACAGCATCACCGCGGTCGAGTTGGAGCTTGAAGTCCTCTTCGATCATGGCTCTTTGCTCGCCAGGAACACCTAGTGCCTTCCAGAGAAACCGTTCCGAACCAACGACGAAATATGCCAATAGCTGTGAAAGCAGGACTTTGCGCACGCGTCGGGTCCAGATCTCGCGCTGCTCTGCGAGCGTCGATGCCTCTGCCAATCTCTGCATATCCTTGCGAATGCCAAGCAGGCTTCCGAGCCACGAAACAAGCTTCAAAGCATGACGACTTCCGCCAGTGAAGTACAGCCCCTTCCCGCGTGTGTCGAAGGTCGCAGTACCGGCGTGAAGCCAAAAGTCGAAAGCCTGAGACGAAAGATGAGGCGAAAGATCTTCTAGAAGCAGTTTGTGGAAATTGTCATGCTTGCCCTCGCCGAACAACTTCCAGAAGTCTTGGTACTCAAGGCCACGAAACCCAGCGACCTTTAGCTCAAGCAAGTGATTTTGTGCAGGGTTGAGGTCGACGGCATGGATGCGCTTCGGACGTTCCAAAGCGTAACTGAGAATATTGTCTCCGGCGCTGGTAAGAGCAAGAATGACATCGTCAGACGTGATCTTGAGTAGACGAGAATCGACGCGGGCATCTTCCCACGTGAAGCTGTAAATGTACTCATCGTTGAACTGGCGGTGTTTCTGCAGTGTGTCGTCATAATACACTCGCGTCTTGTTGTCTTGGTAGTAGGCGGAAGGAAGCGGAAGACTGGCTGCAAGATTCACGACTGCGGTATCGAAGGCCTTGCTGCGGCGCTCAGTGCTGGAGCTGCGGCGGTTCTTGCGCGTTAGACTCTGAGCATGAATGTCGAGAGCTGCAATAAAAGGACTTTCAGTCACGGCAGCATCTACTGCTGCCATTTGCTGAAGTGGATTGATCGTGGTGCGAGCACATCCAACAAAGATGTAGTATGGAATGCGGAAGCCAAGCAGGTGGCACCTGCGGTTGGTGCTCAGGATAGTGCCGAATTTGTACTCGATGTAGTCTCGTCTGGCTGAGTCCAGGTTAACGCGGTCAAGTTCGAACCATGTCCTCCAGAACACTCGGCTGATCCACATGCAGTGGCGGTCGATACTGCCTCCAGTGTAGTTGCGGCCTGCGAATTCGAACTTGTTCTGAACGTAGAAGTCGACGACGCCAACAATGCCATTTGGTGCCAGGAGATTCGCAACGCTGTCGACCGCTGGATGGAACTCAGGAATCATGCTCAGGCTGTAAGACATGGTGAGGACATCAGCGCCGACGCTGTCTCGTGAATCGTTGTCATAGGCAGAGCGGCCGATGCTGAAATCACGCTTCTCGTCCTCGACGCCAGCTTCGTAGTCAGAAAGGCGGAAGACACGTGCATCTTCACAGACCACATATACATTCTTCCAGCCGAGCCTTTCGAATCGCTTGCGAGCAATCTCGCATAGGGAAGTGCTCAGGTCGACGAGATAGACGGCGTGGAAAAAGTTGGGGACATCCACGTGCTGAGCCATCTGCTCAATGTTCCATCCTGTACCACCTCCAATATCAACCCAGATGGGCTTCTTGCTCGTCTGGCTAGTACCATTCCGATGTTTGACCTGTGCAGCTACCAGCGCCAGCATATCTTCTCTTCCTTGCAACAATCGTGATCGAGTTGCATCGTAAATGTCGGCTTGCGACTTGTAGAAGCTCTCGAGAGCATCTTGCTGGTTGCCCGTACCGTCCCCGGTGTGCGGCTTGAAGAAGCAGGAGTACGCGAATTTGGCGAGGTATCGAGCGTTCGAGTAAGTCTTGTTGAAGGTGCTGAGCTCAGTGAAGAAGAGCACAATCCATGCCAGCACGAAGAGGATGCCGCATATCGATGCCACCGAAGGTTGATACTCAGGCCTCAGAAGACGATCGTTGAGAGATTGGAATAATGATGCCATAGCGAAGGTTGCACAGGCGAGTGTTGAGCTCGCGTGCCCTTTGGGTTTGCTAGGTAAAAGAGCACGAGATGAAGGGACGAGGAGACGGAAGGAAAAGTTGAGATGGCTCCCCCGGGAGTAATAGTAGGACTGCCGACTTAGCTGTATGCTGTCCCCTTTGACACCCATCCGCACCATCAGGGCAAGCTCTAGCAGCCTAAGCCAGCGTATACTTTTAACAAGCTTGCCGCTTCGCCTTCGAGATTGACCGTGGCCAACCCAACCAGAGAAGTGCCTGCGGATGCGCAATTCTGCCGACAGATCGCCATTGGGACATCCCACCTGCGAGCAAATGTCTGCCCCGCAGGGGTACGTGCATCGGCTTGTGATGAATGCTCAGGCTTGGTGGTCCAGGTGGGCGTGGCGTGGGAGGAGTCAAACGCAGGGAGCGTCTGCAGCCTATCAGCAGCGCACATGGAGAGCATGATGGGCCCGGCGGCGATATCTTGGATGGGCAGAAGCATAGCATGGAGACGTGCAGGGTGAGAACAGTCCGGGTGAGCTGGAGGGGGAGGGCGTGGGCAAAATCGAGGGTCTGACAGGTCCGTTCTTGCTCAGCTGTCTGCATTTCTGGCCAATCACATTTCCCGCTGCCCGACACATGTTCGGCTTCACTTGTTCTCGTTGTGCGAAGAGTACGAAACAATCGCGCCGCCCACCTCGTGCCTAGCCACTTTGTCGGAGTTGGGCTTGCATGACCTGTGCGGGTGTATTAGGAGCGACCCCGGTGCGACTCATCGTCTATCTTCCTGTTATCGATATGCATACAGTACTGCACGGTATACCAGAACGAGCGCAAGCGCAGAACAGCGTGTTGATGGGCATGAATTGGCGATACTCGCCAGCGTCGCTCTGCTGTGCGATGCAGCTCTGAAGCTGGAATCTATCATACATGTTCATACATAAATATACGCCCGAGTCTCGTCGTTGTGTCACCTTTGTGCCAGCAGCTCCAAGCTACGTGCACTTCCGAGGTCTTGCTGTTGCTTAACCCACCCAGCGATACTTGAAGCTGCACGAACGGCGTTGCTTAGATGCAACTGAAAGAAGCCCTGCAGCTGTGACGGCGTGAAAGTGTGTTCTGGGATTTCCTTGGCGAAATCTGACGCAAGCATCCTGATCTGCTCCATGGATACATGCGCATCAAGATTGTCCCTTTCTTCGGTGGTTTTGCATGCCCAGCTTAGCAGCTCTGGCGCAAACATCCTTACAAACATATCTTCCGCTGACTGCTGCGAGATATGCCCGAGATGAACTCGGAAATCCACGCGACCAGGTCGTGTCAGAGCAGGATCCAGCTCATCGATCCTGTTCGTTGTCATGATGACAATTCTTCCTTCCTGAGAGCCGACTCCGTCAAGTACGTTGAGCAGCCCAGAGAGCGTGACGTTGGAAGCATTACTGCAATCATCCTCACTGTCCGATAGTTGCCGATCACGACCAGTCCACACAGCATCAATATCTTCCAAGAGCACAATGCACCTAGGTGGTACTTCCGAGAACATCTGTTCCAGATCGCTATCCCCGGATATACTCGGAATTTTGACTTCATATAGATCAAGACCGAATTCGCCAGCTATCGCCGTGGAAAGAGACGACTTGCCAGAGCCAGGCGGGCCGTGGAAAAGGTAGCCTCGTCGGTAAGGCATGCTCCTGCTCTGATACAACTTTTCTGTCCGAGGATCTAGATACGTGCAGATGTCTGCGACGAGTGCTTGTTTGAGTGGGTCGTCGAAATGAACAGTGTCCAGTCGCCGTAAGGGCCGTCTGAGCCGGGGCTTCCACGACATGCCATAGCGATCTCTACTGTATATTATCACGTACAGTTTCGCCGTCTGATCTGCTGCTATGCGACAAGTTTCGATGAACTTCTTGATCGGTTCAGAAGAAAGTCCCAGACAGCTGATCGAGAGCTCCTCTCCTCCGAAGCCATCGTACGTCGGATCTCGTGCTGTGGATACGAAGCCATCTAGCGAGCGGTGAGCTGCAAAAAGCCGCCCTTCGTGTCCAAACCAGATATGATGCCATTGTGGTAAATACTGCACAGGCTGAGATTTCTTCAGCGCTGCACCAGGATCCGAGGTTCGGCCGACTTGTGTGCGAGCCGTGTGGAATCGCAGCCTCCTGGGCTCAATGACATGCTCATGAAGCCATGTGCTGATACTTCTGTTCACTGGATCATGTGCCGGAATGCTGACGCTTGCGATGAAGAAATGCTTGACCCATGTTGATGCTTCTAGCCACGCCAAATGAATGTATCGGGAAGCAGCCGGAATTATGCTGGCAATTGCGACCAGAGATCCCAGCTGCGCAAAGTCAAGTCCGAGGAGCCTTTCGATGGTAGAACGAATGTAGCCAATGCCTTCATTGGGCACCAAGAGAGAAGAAAGTGCGCCTGTGCTGGGCCCATGCAAAGTTCGTGACATCCTTGAACTCCTGCGCCATGAGCTCGAGAACTACATCAGAAAGATTATACCATAATACAAGAAGTAGAGAGGAAATGGTACATCGTGGCTGATAGCATGATGTTCTCCTGTCAAAACTTTTGGCTCGCGAGATGTCGGTTTTTGGCCGAGATCCGAAAAGACGCTAGGCTGAACTATCATCCGGCCTATTCATATGCATACCATAGAGGCATTTCTCTTCGCGCCTATGTACTCTGGAATATAGCATTTACTGCTGCTTGACATTCTTCCCATCGAACCCACTCTCAGCAAGCCTTGTATCACGTTCTTGCAACAGGAAAGCTGCAGCCGCCGCTGGTCCAGCAAGAATAGCCACCAAAACGCTCTGACCAACAGTTTCGATCACACTAGTGCCACCATTCTTACTAAGTGACACAGCCTCAAGCCACTGACAGGTTGCCCAGATGACAATTGCTGCAGCAGAGCATGTGTAGTCCCATTGCAAGAAGACTGCGACGCCAGTCTCAAGTGACATGGGGGCATCCGTCCAGAAGGGAGCTGGAATATACATTGTACCAATGTGGAGGCCTGGCAGCACTTCATCCCGCAGCCATCCTGCGAAAAGCTTTGGGGCAAGCAGCATGGCGAGGGATGTAACATGAAAGAAGCCAGAAGCCAGAATGCTGAACTGGTAAAGCTTGCGGCGGGTAGCTAGTAGTCGCTGCGGTGTTTCATTAGCAGAGGCAGTTGAACCACTTCCGAACAGCGGCTTAAACACTTGGTAGCTGATGAACAGAGTTATGGGATGGAATAGTCTCGCAACTGTCCAGAATTGCTTCGACGCCAGGCCTTCTCCATCGGGTTCAAGCTCGAGCATGAGCAATGTTGGCACTACGTGACCCACCAGAAGCGCATAACCAAGTGCTCTCAGATTACTCTTGGGCACTCCCCGCGATTTGGCTCTGGCTTCAGTCTTGGTGCTAGGCGCAGACGTTGCCAGCAAGTGCACAATACACCAGATTGGCGTGAAGAGACCGATTCCGAGAAGTTCTCCCATAATCTCGAGAAAATAAGTTGCAAAGATGAGGCCCGCGGATGCCGCTTTCGTTGTCCCATGTGCCTCGAGAAGCTGAATGATCCAGATGCTGGAGAGACTGCCCAGCAAATGATTGCCCTGCAAATGAGCCCGGACGTTGCGAGCATCCATGGTCATCCAAAAGAAGGACGTCATGAAGGCGAAGTAGTTATCGAGGCCATCTATCCCAGTTGACGGTATACGAATTGGAATGTCTGTATTTGGCAGGGTCCGATTCTTGTAGACTTTGATCGTGTCGAGAGACCACAGGCCCTTTTGCTCGAACTGCTTCTGCAGAGCGAGGTGCTGTTGTACCGTTGTAAGTCAGACTTACTGTCATCTTCCGATGCGTGCATCACAGGATGCCGAAGATGATATGTCCAATCGTATGCTGTGTGTACTGGTGGTGGGGGAGATGAAGCTGGGCAAAGTATGTTGATATCAAATCGCACTCACCGCGACAACCACAATACCTGCCAGCAGAATTGCTGAGCTGTAACGTAGAATCGCCATGATCTGCCCAATGGTCGATTCAATTGTACGTCCTTTCTATCTCTGGTGGTGCACATCAAAGTATTTGAATTGGTCACGCCATGGACGAGAGGCACGACGAAATGCCGAGATTAAGCTTCGTGCTTGATGTGGAACCGAGGTCCCCACCTGTGCAAGGTGGTGCTCCCTCGATTGGACCTGACCGTGGTGTCACTCATCGCTGATGCTTCTCCAGGCGTGCAATGCGTCCGTGTCGTCAATGCTGTCACAGCACACGAGGTTAAGGTGAACAACAGCAAGCTGCAAGTGGTTACGCTGCGCTCCGACCTCGGGGCGCAGCTGCAGTACCGTAGTTTGTCCTGAAAGGGCTTGGCGAAGAGGCAGCTGGTGAACAGCATCTTCATAAATCCAAAGGTCCATCAGTCTTGACCTACAAGAACGCGTCGACAGCTCAAGCAATGTATTTCGTCCCGAGTATACTAGAGAGACACCACGCAGCCGCGGTCAGGGAAGACACATTTCTCCAAGGGTTGTCCCTCGTTGGACGGGCATGATTCGTGGGCTGCTTTCAATGAAAGCATACATGTTTGCAACTCGCTAGCGAACCCAAGGCTCCCTTTATCACAGTACTCTCGAGAGATTCGTGAACCCGTATCTGCTCACAAACTACCAGTCAAACCAGAATGTGAGTCATCCCACGATATTGCAACAGACGCGATAGCCGTAGTGCTCAGTTGCCGTTGGACAATCGTCACGGATTGACTATCGCACGCACAGGGACTCACTTGTTGCATTTAACATGTGCTGAGTTTCTCACAATGTCGAATGGTGCAACGTCTCGAGATTTGGGCGACACCGCAGTTCGCAGGAACTTCTTTTGAACGGGCAATTGAGTGGTCATCAATCTCACGCTCGGACAAATTCCATCTCGAGCTGCACGCAGCGGCACAGACGGCTCCAACTCGCAGACTCCGCAGACGACCAAATTTTGCGAAGAACTCGCGCAGACCATTTCCGTACCATCGTGACACCACTCAACACTGCTGCACGTCATCGACTTCACGCGATCAACGAAGCATGATGGGCTGTCGATCTGGGTGGTATTGCGGTGGCCTTTTACGAGGTCCCGCTGCAACATATCTCATGCCGAGTGGTTGACGCCTGCACTGCAATGGAAAAGACTTTGTCTAAGCTGCGGCTGATGTATTGAAAGATTTCAAGTGTTCCGGAGACAGCATAATTCCGCTCCAAGATCAGCGTCAGGCGTTCAAAGAGCATTCTAGCGGCGCAAGATGCGTCTATTGAAGGAAGCACGACAAAGAGACTTCGTCCCCACAAAGACAATATTCACCAAGCTTCTCTGTTTAAAGTTGTGCAGCGCGGCATGCCGTGAGTCGAAAATAGGATCCTTCGCCGCTGGAACCGAGCAGCTGCACATGAACGTTGCACTTGTACGTCATTTTGGGGCAACTAAAGCTCCAGGCACACTCGAAAGGTGTGCCACGCAACTCAGGTGCGACTTTCAATAACCTCATGGCTCGTATTCGCGGTATGCCGGTGGTCGGACGGCGTAGATGTTACATCAGAAACGGAAGTTGCGGTATGGTCTTAAGTAGGGCGCCTGGGGCCGCTCATATATACGTGCGATGTCGAAAATAGTCTTCTAGCATCCACACACAACTCACCAAGCGATCAAGCACAAAAAACACCGGGCGCATAAATCTCATCGTTTACAATCATGAAGTCGATCATAGCATCCGCAGCGGGTCTGTTGTCACTCACTAGCACCGCCACCGCCCAGACAGTGCGATCGCAGGCCTTCACTCTCAGTCTGCAGAGCACCAACAAGACATTGAACGGCAAGACACTCGCGTCTTTTCATGAAGGCGCTGCGATCGAGGGTCTTGGTGTCGGTCCATTTCAGGCATCACAATATCACCTGAACACCACTGCTGGCCAGAGCGACTCCAAGCTTGGTCAGACTGGCGTTCTGACCTGGTTGCTCACAGGCGGGACTGGATCGATTACTGGTAAGTGAAAGAAGCAGTCATGCATCTGCCCATACCCACTGATTTGTGATCTGTGACAGAATCCGAGCCAATGAACTTTTTTTACCAGCCCTCGACCAATGTCGCACACGCACAATTCACCCCATCCTACCAAAACACAATGGTCGGATTCGACAAGAATGACAAGATGTTCATCCCCTCCTACTACAATGATCGTGTTACTCTTCCTCAAGAAGGCACGGCTTTCGCACTGTATCACTGGTACATTTGTGACTATGACTATGAGGGATATGGCTACCAAACCTTGAATTTTGTGGTGGGCTACGATAAGCCACAGAACCCGAGCTGCCAGAAGGTTGATGTCAAGAGGACCTTCGTGAAGTATTGAATGCCTTATCGATGAGGGGGCTGGAAGCAGAAGCAGTAGAAGAGTGTTTGTGAGGGCATCTCTGAGCATTAAATAAGTAGCAATCAACTAATAGAGCATGGTCCCAAATGCACGACTTGTATACCATATCACGCGTAACTTGCGCAAATCCAGGAGCTAGGAAGCTACAGGAGCTCCATCCTTACAGCAATGCGACTTGTGAAGTGTCGTACAGCTGCACCTAGCTCTCTGGTCCGATCCCTGTCAGAGCTTCCAACATTTCCCACCCTAATGACGCACAACTTGTGCAACCACATGGCAAGCGAATATATTGTGGCGTTTGCTTAGATGGAGTCTGACTCTGGCTGGAATACATAAAGTGCACTCAATCGGCAACGAAGCCACACGTTCTTGCTTCGATAACAAGAAATATTGGACTCAGTCAAAACGGCGTCATATCTCGGGAAAATGGCAGAGGATATGAAGAATGCGTTGAAGGGTCAGGGTGGTAAGTATTTGCTCCGATTCTGCTAACGTGGTCAGCGTGACCTTATGTACTAACGATCGCGATACAGGTGGTCTACAAGGAGCTTCAACCGCAGTCGGGAACATGATGACGGATGAGACTCAGTCGAGCGGACAGAAGAAGTCGCAGGCCGCAAGTGATTCTCTGAACGAGATGCAATCGGGTGCAGTCTTCTCTTTGCGCTATCCCAGGCAGACAAAGTTAGTCACGGACCGCCTGGCTAATTGATCGATACAGGGAACAAGCGCTCCGGGGAGACTGTCGGCGGCACCTCAGTTAGTGCCCAAGATCAGGTCGCCAATCAGCAGACTGGTTCCGCGGATCATTTGGGCATGAACTTCAAGAAGTGAGGACACTGGATGCTTCCCAGTGCGCACGACCATTATGATCATGTATCGCTTTTTTTTGGGTAACGTCACCGTACGATGCCGCGGCATTACCTATGTGTCCACTCAGCCTTCTTCTTCTCTGCAAATGCCTGCATGCCGATCTTCTGATCTTGACTGCCAAACAATCCATGGAAAAGCCTTCGCTCATATTCCACTCCTTCTCTGATGCCCAAGTCCTGGCTCTTGTTCACCACCTCCTTGCATGCCTTGACGGCAATCTTGCTGTAGCTCGCGATCGTCTCTGCAGTTGCCAGAGCGCCCTCGATACACTCCTCTGGCGTAGCGAAGACCCTCGCAGCAAGCCCCCATTCGTATGCCTCTTTTCCGCTGAAGGTTCTCCCCGTGAGAATCAGCTCCATCGCTCGCGACTTTCCGATGGCGCGTGTCAAGCGCTGTGAGCCTCCAGCGCCGGGAATGACGCCCAACTTGATTTCCGGCTGACCAAAGTTTGCCTTTTCTGAAGCGTAGAGGATGTCAGCCATCATGGCCAACTCGCAGCCTCCTCCCAATGCGTGTCCGTTGACGGCAGAGATGACGGGCTTCTTGATCGTGTTGGGCAATTCGGACCAAGATTCAATGAAATCGTCTCCATAGGCGTCAGCGAAGCTCTTAGTGGACATCTCTTTTATATCTGCGCCCGCGGCGAAGGCTTTGTGGGAGCCTGTTAGCACAATGGCGCCAATGGTGGAATCGTGGTCGAAGTCTTTGAAGGCAGCGTTCAGTTCGCGAATGAGGGGCGTAAAGAGGGCATTGAGGGCTTTGGGACGATGTAGCTCGACTGCCTACATGTCAGTGCTACAGTCGATGTAGGGCGTCGATCACTCGTTCATACCAAGTCCAACGCCTGGTCGAGGCGTAGACACTTTGATGTGCTCATATGTTTTCTCCGTCGCGCTGGAGTAGTTCCTGATTCGCGGTGGCAGCATAAAGCGGCCAAATTGCGTGGCACATGGCCTCAGCTTTGATGCCAGCATCCTGAAGGTCAAATTTGTGCCGTGATATTGTGGAAGAGACAAACTGAGCCAGCCAGTCAATGCGTGGTTGGGACTGTGAAGCTCTCACCTCGGATGCAGAGCTTAAGCCGACCGCGCCGCTGCCACTCAGCCGAAGTGCTTGGCACCGGCATCACTCAGACTCACCATGCACGGCCTGCTGCAGCAGCATATTGTCTCCGCAGTCGGCTCGCTGTAAAGTTCATCATCACCATGCCCTCGGTACGAAGCTTGACATCTATCTTTACGTCGTGAACAAGGGGCACGAGCAGCGGCCAAAGCATGTACAGTATGCGACGCGAACACCCAGTGTTCCCTGTCATTACTTGGTCCAACGAACCTCGATGGTCTTTTGATCGTACTTGCGATTGAAGTTTGGCAGACTTCCGGCTCAAATGTTGTCGCTGATCACGGTACGCTGCATCCAAGGGCTGTCAGCCACGAATGCTTTGTCCAGTCCAGTAAAGTTAGCACACATGCGGAGCACAGCGCGACTCGGATCACGAATTGAGCATGGATAGCTTGACCTGGTTAAGAAAGCTCAGATGGGCGAACGTTATCGCGAGGTCATTTGTGTCGTGAGCCACGACCCAACCTCATCTTTGGGATCTGGTCTTCAGAAATTTGACGCGTGGTCTCCCACGTCCCACACCACCAAGTTCTGCTCCTATCCAGAGACCCCGTCCTCGTGTGCCGTGAATCACTTCGTACCGATAGTGCAAGGTTCTATACCTACCGGCGCGGGACAACACCGTCCTGGCATGAGATGGCCGCTGATACGAGATTCCCGCACGCGAACCCAGGCTAGACAGGGCTCAGGTTGCTCCGGATGGCAAGCGGCCAAAATTTGCCATATTTCTTTCTTCAGTATCTCAATCCAGTCTAGATTGCTATCGTGTACGGTATATTTACAGGCTGGCTTCGCCGTATTCAGCAGTGCCAATATGACTAGTCTTTGCCGGCTTGAATGTCAGCATGTACAAAAGCCTCCGCCATCCAGCGGAGGGGCACCTCGCTATTCTTGCCGGCCGATTCAATATGCCACAAGCATTTATCACATCTCGCCTGCCAGAAGTCAATTGATATTGTGCACAAAGCGCAGCGCAGATGCGGGTCTTCATCTTGGGAATACTCGCTTCTCTTGTCTGTTTCGTGGACGCCCATCCTCGACCGGCACCATCCGATCCAGAACTTGCAAACGCACCTGTCTGTGGCACTGTACGACTGAGCGACATGGCATGTTGCTGTCAGACAAATGCCGGGCAATGTCGCTGCCCAGGTAGATGCTTCTACGCCTGTCGATGAGATCATGTCAGTGGAAGAGATGCAAGTGGGTCTGTCCAAGTCTCTTGCACAAGCTTCCTTCAGCTGACCGAAAGCGATAGACAAAACCAGTCGATCATGATAGAAGATGTATTTGATGATGGTGTTCGACCCTTCCAGTCCTCGAACGCAAGAGGAGACGCAATGGCGATACATTGAGAGCTATGCCAACTCCTGAGAGGGCTTTGAATGAGGATCAGGAGTTCGACTCCACGACATGAGTAACGAAATGAATGACGAGACCGGAGGCCTGGCGTGTTGATGGAATTTTGATGTATCTCTCCGGTCATAGCTGCATAGCATAAGCGCTGCGATCTCGAAGCAGAGGAGTGTTTGGGATTGAATATGACAACGACCGCACGAGTAATCTCATCTTTCTTTCCATGCATTGGATCCTTCACGCGTTGATCTCGGCAAAATGCCGACGCGCTTCAAATCCGCAGACTGCCGTCGCAGACGAGGTCAGTCGACTGGGCGCGAGCTTGTTGGAGGGGGGCAGCGACCTTCGGCATATTCGAATGCACATCCTGTGATATATCAATGTGCAAGGTGTCCAGTCTTCCGTGAAGTCGTCAGCCTTGTGAAAAAGGAGAATATGTGCGGCCAATCATCATGCTTTTGACTGCATACTTTGTGGATCTGCGCCACAACCCTCAACGAACGTGGCCGAAAGTGTCCAGGGATCGCCCGTTGCGACTCGGCGGCGTCCTTTCAACAAAACTCACACGTCGCTTTGATTCAATTCACTCCGCCAAAACTTCCGCCCACCTCCCGCGACAACCGCAGCCGCGCTCGCGAAATCATCATGGATGCGCCCGAGCCGGACACGCCTTTCGCGGCCGTCTCTGCCCAGACGACGCGGTTTCAGCAGGTAGGCCGCATCCCGAACAGACGAGAGGAGAAGGCGCATAGCCAGTAACATGATGGACAGATCTACCAGACATGGCTCGACAAGTCCACGCCTTACGTCACGTACAGATGGATCGGCACGGGCGTGCTCTTCCTCATGTTCGCTCTCAGGATTGTCATGGCTCAAGGATGGTACATTGGTATGCGCACGATGGTGGGATACAAGCGAAGGCGGAATTCCCCATGAGGACTGACCATACGTGTAGTCGCATACGCCCTCGGCATCTACCTCTTGAACCTCTTCCTCGCCTTCATCTCGCCGAAATTCGACCCCTCTCTTGAATCCGACACGGATATGGAGGACGGTGTGCCCGCGGGAGAATCTTCCCTCCCGACCAAGAACGACCAGGAATTCAAGCCCTTTGTACGCCGACTACCTGAGTTCAAGTTCTGGCATTCGGCGACAAGAGCAGTGGCATTGAGCTTCATGTGCAGTTGGAGTGAGATCTTCAACCTGCCCGTGTTCTGGCCGGTGCTGGTGATATACTGGTTGATCCTGGTGTTCTTGACGATGAGAAGGCAGATCCAGAGCATGATCAAGTACAGGTGAGTGGGGGCAATGCACACAACTAGGCCGTGAGGAGGTCTTGCAGGGCGACGAGCTAACCTGGACGATACAGATACGTACCATGGGATTTCGGAAAGACGAAGTACTCTGCCAAATGAGGTGGAGACGATGTGGATGGCGCTTGGAATGATAGAACATGTACGACCAGCATTGCATTGGGCCAGAAATGTAATTTAAGCGATGAGAAATGTTGAGATGTTGAAAATGGATACCTCTTCCATCTTTGTTCCCGGAAGCACATACCAAAAATGCAGGCTTGCAGCACCGCTTATGATGCAGATAGCTCTAGGCACCCATCTTACATTATCGGCTTCTGAGGCGTTGCTGCGGCGTAGAATTCTGTTTAGCGCGCGCTTGCAAATCTCCCCACTCGCACAGTGCCGATATGGGCAGAGCGACAGCAACTGCAATACTTTGCAAACCAGGCTCGCCTCCAGAAGAGAGACTATTCAGAGGTCGGCACCGAGACAAGATTATGCAATCCATTGAGCCACATTGATAGCCTCTCATCCAAGTAATCGCAACATCTTCGACTTACTTGTATCTTTCCTTCCCAAGGCTTCCATCGATCGTGCAAAATTAGCAGGTGCTCATCGCCTCTTCAATCAGCACTATGCGTTCGGCAGGCTCTCGTGAACCCTCCGTACAGCAATACAGAACGAAGTCGCGATCTTTCTTCACCATACTTCTCTCCCTCATTCGACAGCCTGACGACAACGCTGAGGAGCAGGACCATTTGATCGACCTTTTCCTCCCATTGCGCGACATGCCACTTCCAGATGCCGTCAAGGAAACACTTGATCCCAACGCTGTGGACGGCCACGACATGAATCGAAATCTGACGAATCTCAACCATATCTGGGCAGCTTTAGACTGCAATTCCGTGCTGGCAACATCGAGCCGACTGCCATTCGAGCACCATGGCGCACAGAACCGGGAGAGCACTTTCCTACTACGCACTGGTCACGACTGAGCGCTATCATGGCCAGGCTTCATGCTGCAGCGCCTGAAATTTCGAGACTAGATCATGAGGTTTGTTGGCCATGATCGAATCACTTGAGTTCATGGAACAACAGTCGTCTGCTGCATCTGAGCGGTCTCACGAGTACATGTCTCCGAGATGCAGAGCGAGAGACCACGATGTAGTCTTGCGCAGGCAGAGAGGCGGATCGCGCACTTGCAACGACACTCAGCACGCAGGAGTCATCTCTGGTGCAGTGGAGCAGGAACACAGCCCAGAAGTGTGTCTGCGACAGAAGCGAGAAGCGCGCTCGCCTCCTTCCGCGGCAAAAGAGATGGCTACGTTCTTCGAGCCTGCTCCGTCACCGCTTGCGACTTCCGACACGTGTTGAACGGAGATGATTCCGGACAGTCGGCTCAGTTGCTGAAGGCATGGAGTGCCCGGTTCTTGTGAAGCCATTTGTCTGCATGATCATATTGAGTAAAGAAACGAGCGAAGCGCAATCGCCCGACAGTCATGCCCATTTTTGCCTCGAAGATTCTGCGAGCCGGCTTCTGGTTGTCAGACGTCAATGTCAAGCTCAGATGCATATGTGGTAGTCGTGACTGCGCGACGAAAGCGCTAGGGACAGGCACAAGGTCGCTTTGTCAAGGCTGTGAATACGGATGTGACGTGTGGAATTTGCGCACGCGAGCACTAGAATTGCTTCTTGCAAACAGTGACCGCCGCGGACGTAAGGCGTGGAAGAGACAGTGCGAGCGAGGGGGTAGGGTGCAGCTGACAGCACGTCGATTGCGTCTGATATTCCCCAAGCCACAAGCCGGAATGCGATCAGCCAACCACGATCCCTGCACAGCCGCGTGCAGTCCCGGTCTGGCATGCATCATTTCCCAGTGAGACATCATTGTCCTCAGCAGCGTTGTTACATGTAGCCTGAGGATGCTGCTCGAAGATCTGCCAGCGGCAAAGCATTGTGGAAGCTTGCGGGCCGGGATGCATTCAGGAAGAACGTGTGTCGAAGATTCTGGCGCAGGAGTGACGTGCATTGTCATGTTGGCAGTGTGGAGTGCGAGGTTGCACCCACGGGAGACACGCCACTCGGCGCTCACGTGTTCTCGTGTATCCCGGCCGCAGCTCTGGGAGTGAGGCGCGGTCTTAGCAGCATAGCACGTGAGTAGAGCAGTGATTGCTGTGGTGGAAGACTGAGGTTTGGGGGAGATCCCGCGCTTGATATGATGGTGCAATATGAGTGAGGAGGGAAGGGGAGAGGGAGTTGGCATGGCAGCGGGCAGAGTGAGCTACGGGAGCAGCAATGACGGCAGACGCGTGAGCACGCACGACCCCAGAAGTGAGGCCCAGCCACATCCTGGAGCGTGGTGGACTCGGCAGCCACCGACTGCACTTCGATGCTTCTGCTCGCACCCTCTTCTCCTCTCCCACCCCCCCTTGCCTTTCACCACCCCATCGCATCGCATTCGTGATCGCCCCGCGACCCCATTTCTACTCTGCTTCCCCCCGCGCCGTCGTCACTGCTCCCTCCCCACCTTTTGCGCCAAGAACCGCGTGCCAACAGCTCGCTCCGACGACATGGCTGACAAGGAGATCAAGGAGGGCGACAGCGGTAAGCATTCCCCCCTCACCACCTTCGCCGACTGTCTCTCGAGCTCTCCAATGCGCCATCAACGATCGCGACGCTGCGCTGCGTGCAGGAGACCTCGCGTCGCATCAGAGCCCCGGGTCATTGAGACTGCTTAGTCAGCCGCGCGCAACAGCGCGACCTGACATATGCGCCCATGCTGCGCATCGCCCAAGACACCAGAACTGACTTGTCCTCTGCGCGCAGTCTCGTGGCAATGGTCGGGCAGCCGTCCTGGCGGCACGGTCGCCGAGGTCAAGGAGGACGGCAAGGCGGAAATCACCACCAAAAACAACAACGTCGTCTCCAAGAACGCCGAGCCAGACAACCCGGCTGTCGTCATTGAGCGCTCGGGCAACAACGTAGTCAAGAAAGCTTCAGAGGTCGATGTTGAGAAGCCAGGCGACAAGCACAAGGAAGACAAGGGCGAGGAGAAGACCGTCACTGAGGAGGACACCAAGAAGTCCGACGACAAGGAAGACGAAGACAAGAATGACGACAAGGACGACGACAAGAAGGAGAATGGCGAGAAGCAACACGGCAAAGCCGATGAGAAGAAGGAGAACGGCGACGCCGAGACGGGCGACAAGCGCAAGGCCGAGGACTCCGCCGAAGACAAGAAAGAAGAAGAGTCCGGCGACGCCAAGAAGCAGAAGAAAGACGACGGCGAGAAGAAGGCGAATGGCGAGCAAGCACCAGCGCCCAAGAAGAAAGGCCGCCCAGCTAAGAACGGCAACTCTGCTCCCAAGAAGGAGGCCAAGCCCAAGAAGCGTGCTGCCACTGAGTCTGGCGAGCCTCGTCGATCCGGACGCAACGCCAGCAAGTAAACATCTTCTCGCATTCACTTTCGAATATCATGCGACTTTGCATCTGGGATGCTGATGCGCAAATCAATTTACCACGAAAATGACATCCGACAGCATGCGATCTGAAAACATAAAAACCAAAACTTGTGGCAAGGAATCAATCTCAAAAGGGGCAAAGATACGCACACGCACACATATAAGGTCTGGAATTTGAGGAGAGAAGCCAGACG
This sequence comes from Cercospora janseana, assembly GCA_026725115.1. NCBI lineage: Eukaryota > Fungi > Ascomycota > Dothideomycetes > Mycosphaerellales > Mycosphaerellaceae > Cercospora > Cercospora janseana. Next base: position 1,634,586 of record CM049104.1, read on the forward strand.
CGTGACGAATTGGTGTGAAAGTTTTTCTCTAGGAAGTACAGCGCGTGATGGTGGGAAAGGGGGCAAAAATGAGCTTGGGCATGCGACTTTCTTTGGGGCTGATGGTGACGGGAGACGAGAGCTCTGAGTTTCTCCAGTCAGCAAGTGTGTAGGGTTCAAGCGCGCTGGAAAAGTCGCGAGTCCATTGCTGTTATAGTGTTGTTGTTACTAGTTACCCCTTGAGCTTCCGTTTTGAGTCGTGCTCGTTGGCTGTGCGCCGGCGACTGCGTGATGGAAATCAGAAGATGTGATGAAAATGCTCTCCTCCTTTTCGCATTGTGGATCTGCGTATTGCCCGCTATGGATCTTGCAACAAGGGCAAGAGAATGATGCTGCTTGAGGCAGTGATATGCGCGTGCCGCCTCCAAAAGACGAGTCTCAGTCCCCATCGTGCGTGGTTCCCAGAGACTGCAGGAGAACAGAGTGAAGACGCGTCGTGCACCGTTCCAAGAATGGCACCGAGTGCTCTCCTGTTCGCCTCTCAGGCTAGGACGGCACAGTCTTTAGCGTTGCTCGCCCTCGGCGCTTGCCTCTTCTGCCTTGGCATCTCCTTGCTCCTCGGCGGCACTCTGCTGTGTGCCTGAGCGAGCTTGCTGCGGCTTCTCCGCCTGCGCTTGCTCCTTGCCCGCCTCGTCGTTGACTGCAACCTGCTGCTGAGCTGACGGAACACCCGGCTGCGCATCCGATTCCAGCTGAGCCTGCCGCCGCTCCGCACGAGCTTGCTCCCGCATTTGAGCAATCGCAAACCTATCCAAGCTGTCGTACGCCTGGGCGCCCCGAGCCAACGCTTCGTCGTGCGCGATCTCGCCTTCGAAGGAGAGCTGTCTGCGGACTTTTAACATCTCGAAAGCGCGGTTCTGCACTTGTCGACGATGTTCATCGGGGAGATCGCGGGAGAGTGCAAAGACGCGTTGCATCATCTCGTCTGTCTCTTGTCTGCTGGGACGGGTGGCCACTGGAGAAAACCGCGTGTTAGCGACCATGCTCAAAGCACCATGCAATGGGCAGGATCTGGACTTACTCGAGTCGAATTCGTCCTCTTCGTTGGAGCGCTGACGTCTGTAGAAGCGGCGTCTGGAGTTGTTTGTACTGGAGCGCGTCGAGGGCCGCAGCACGCCGTACATATTGCAGGTGTCGTGCCGTTGCGAGCGCCAGACCAAATTCTGGAGAGTACTGATAAGTTCACTGCGCTTGCGCAGGTGAACGTGTCGGCCGGTTGGCAAGTCGCGCAATCACCAACCGCGTCCCACAAAATGACGTTATTCACTGAGTTGGGGGGTGAAATGGGTTGCTGCGGAAAATTGCGTTACTCTTGACTAAGAGGCGATCAGGCTGCGACGCGAGACAGATGGCTTTGCACCAGTTAAGGGGCGGCCTCGAATTGGCGCTTGAATTGGCGCTCGGAATGGCTATCCAAGGATCCCTCCTCCGAGGACCCAGAGACAGACAATGGTCCATTCATGAAGTGTCGTCAGCAATGGCGCTGTGCCAACGAATGGCGGAGTCATGATGGAAGGCTCTTTCTAAGCTTCATCATATCTGGTAGACAATCATTTCTTGGCGGGCATCTTCGTGAAGAAGCTACTCATCTTCTTCATACCGCTCGTGTCGGCCTTTGCCAGCTTCTTTACTCCCTGGCTGACGTTCTTCTTCTTCTTATCCTCCTCTTCCTGCTTGCGCCTCTTTTCTGCTGCCTTCTCGCCTGCTTCCTCGTCGACTTCATGTGCACGCTTGCGCGATATGTTGTCACTCAGAGAACGCAGTGCTTGTGCGTCCTTCTTGAGTTGCGCAATGTGCGCCATATGCTTCTCCAAGGGCGAGAAATCCACGCCTACCACTTTGGCATCCTCGAGCAGGGGTGCAATCCGCGTCTTGATCTTCGGCAGAACGTACGATGTCTGGATGAAATCAAGAGCAACACGAAGACGAAGCAAGTCTCTGACTCCTTGCACAGTCTCGTCTTCCGACACAACGGAAGTGGCAGCTGTGCCTGCTGTCTTGATTGATGTCGTTGAACCGGTGGAGCCCTGTGAATCCATTGCGGAAGAAGTCTGGCCTTCAGGGCCACCCGCGGATTCTTGGCTGACCAGACTGATACCACTTTCCTCACGCTTGATGCTCAGTTCAGGCACATCCAACACCTGCTTGACAAATCGCTCCTCCATGCTTGCTGGCAGACCGCAAGAACACATACGACGAGCTTTGCCGATGAGTGCTCTCGTTAACTTCGGTAGGGACAGAGCGTACATTTTCTCGTCTCCCATATCCATGCAGTCGCAGACAGATTCGATCCGGGATTCAAAGATATGTTCAAGCCTGTTCGCATTGCTTGTGCGAAGTAAAGCTCTTACCTGCGGCGAAGATTCGCTCAGCTTCGCGGTGAAATCTGACGGTGCCAGAAACTCTTGCCCACCAGAGTCCTCGCCCAGGAGCGCTGGCATAAGCAGGAAGAGAGGGTCTATAGGCGTCGCAACAAACATGTCTGGCTGCTGTAGCACATAGCCGTCGCTTTCTGTCGGTTCGTCGCTGGATTGCGCACTTCGATCTGGAGCCAACAGCCAACTTCGCTTCTGCGACTTTGGGGCAGCAATTCTGGTGAATTCGTAGAAACCTTTGTTGGGACAGACGAAGTATCTGTTGGGCGATAATGTAGCGGGATTCGATATTGTCACGATGCGTGCTTCTGGTGATGCATCTTTGGGAAGAATGAAGATTTGCGGTGGGTTGTCAATCGATGCATCGAGTTTCTTCGATGTCGACTTCGTGGATCCTCCTTCTTCCTTTCGCTTGCCTGCTGCGGACTTTGACGCTCGGGTCCTGGCCATTGGACTATGCTTGATATATCTGCTTCGCTCCGATGGGAAACTGTGTTGGTAAACTGCACAATGTTCTGGCGCTGTCGTGAAGATGGGAATCCAGGGTGCGAGGGGAACGCGTTCTCGACGCGTCCCTTCCGCGCCGTCTCCGCCAAATTGCTTGGTGGTGCAACGGATCCCGGTCATGTGAAACGACCAACCACATCCTTTCGGTAACGACACAACAACACAATAGCGCGATGCGATATTGATAGGACATATTCGCTCTACATGACGCCCCAACATGGTCGTCGTTCGGGAGTCGCCGCGCGCCCAGGTCTCGCCCTCCAAGAACAACACCCAATGGCCGCCCAGGTCCCCGTTCCAAGCACTCCTGTCTTCACCGAGCGGTAGGAAGAAATGGCAAGATTACAAGGATCGCAACGATCATGACAGGTCACCGAGTCCCAGCCCTGCCAGGAACAATGTGCGCAGCAGCAAGATGTTGCAAGACTTGGCCAGCGAGGTCAGCGAGGATGAGGACGACGAGGATGAAGATGAAGAGACATTGCAACTGAAGCTGGCCGAGATCCAGGCCAAGCTGAGGTTGAAGAAGCTGCAGAGATCCGGCTCAAGAAGGAGTAAAGACGAGGGACAAAGTGGAGACAGCAGTACCATGCCGGCACCTCGCTCAGCCTCACCTAGGAAGCTGTACGAGTCGGCTCTCCCGCAGCAGGCGGTACAAGTCCCTCTTTCTCCTTCGACAGATCGCTGGACAGGACCTGAGGTATCGCCTGCCCGGGCCAGGCTCGGTCTTACTGCCAACCCGAGGGCGGCAGATGTCTCTCTAAAGCGGCCTCGGGACTCTAACCAGCTGAAGCGTTCCACCTCCTCACATTCCATGAAAACTCCAAGGGAGGACCCTCCGAAAGTCTCGAGTTTCAGTCAACGACTCGCACAGGTCAGGCAGCAGGGCGAAGAGAAACAAGCGAAACAAGACAGGCTCAAGGAGATACGAAGCAAAGGGTTCAATCATGTTCGAACAGAGTCAAACGTGAGCTCGAAGTCAGCTGCGAGCTCGAGGTCGCAGCCATCTGCATTAAATCGCTCGGGACGTATGCTCGAGGAAACACGACCCAAGTCGCCAGAGTATGCATCGGGACGGCATGCAAGGACGGAGTCTACAGTATCGAGAGCATCATCGTCACATCAAGCGCGAGAGGGAGCAACAGTTAAAGCGCAGACTAGTAAAATCTGGCAGGGCAGTACGGGTGGAGCAGAAAATGGCACTGGCCACGATGAGCCAGAAGACCCAACCATACCGGACGTGCAAGATACCGGTGGGAGCACAGGCTATGATCCATTCTCGAAAATTCACCTCAAAAAGCGAAATGTCAGTCACGATGTCGTCGCGCGCGAGATGGCAGAATGTGAGGTGTATTCCTTACCACGCCTCTTGCGAGAAGTCAAAGCACCAGACTACGATCCGCCCGATTGTGAGTCGAATTATGTTGTCTTTGCTGTGCTGGCATCCAAGTCGAGTCCATTTGATCACGCTCAAACGCATCGAACGAACGAGCAGCATGGCGACGGGAAGCTTGAAGCTCCGAAGAACAAATTCATGGTACTGCACCTTTGCGATCTAAAGTGGGAGATTGATTGCTTCCTATTCGGCACTGCTTTCAACCAATTCTGGAAGCTTACACCAGGCACATTGCTCGCGATTATGAACCCGGCGATTATGCCGCCGAAGGGCAATCAGCATAGTGGAAAATTCTCCTTGAAACTGGGCAGTTCTGAGGATTGCGTGATGGAGATTGGCGTGGCTCGCGATCTTGGCTACTGCAGCGCTATCAAAAAGAACGGCGACCCTTGCGGTGAATGGATTGATGCTCGCAAGGCGGAGGCATGTGAGTTCCATCTCAACCTCCAAATCGAGAAGGCCCGGAAAGGTAGGATGGAGGTCAATACTATGTTCAACGATGGCACGAAGCAGGAGCCGACTAAACGACGGCGAATAGGCGAGGGTCGACCAGGAGAACGGTCGAAGAAGGATCCGCAAGGGGTCAAGCATCATCGAGAGTACGGGACGCTCTACACAGTCAATGGCACGAAAAGTGCTGCAAGCCTACTAGACGATGACGATAAACGAATTTACGACGACATGATTGGCGAAGAAGCTTCAAGAAAACGTATTGCAGCTGCACAAAAGGATCGGGACATTGCAAAGCAACTTGGTGAAATGGGACGAGGGACTGGTGCGGAGATGATGCGAAATTCGAAACATGTGCGGACTACGTCGACAACCACGAGAGTTTTGTCTTCTGCTGAGGAAGCACGGGAGGCACTTTTCAGTAAGAAGTCTGCAGCCGAGCTCGGCCTGCTGGCACGAAAGTCGGGTGATGTGAGCTTGGAGCCGGCAAAGGACAGGAAGAAGCACTTTGGCCTAGGTACTGCGGGAATGTCAAGTCGGAGTACTGCAAGTAGGTCCTCGAACCCAATGGGTTGGGGCGGCGCGAAGAAAGCTGGCCTGTTACAGCCCAAGGAGAATCGACTCGGCAGTCCGGAACGAGGACAGACTCGGCTGGACGAAGCGCAGCGACCGAGTCTGCTCCGACTGAGGAGCGAAAATGGTAGTGTGCGAAGCTCTGGCAGCCAGAGCCCGACGAAGAAAAAAGCGAGGTTCATGCTTGATAAGGGGATCCGCGAGCCCGGGAGGGACTCTTTGCCCGGGCAAGCGCAAGCTGCCGGTGCGGTTAGCGATGATGATGATTTGGATATTGTGTAGGATATCGTGTTCAACCGACACGAAAACAGCTTCTTGTGTGGGAACGCGTTCATCGCGTTCCATGTATGATAGTACTCGGCTTGATATAGCTACGAGGGCCATGAATAGCTTCGAGCATCTTTTGCTTGCATCTGCAGGGCAGTCCACTCCAATGCCTCGAAAAGTATCTACTTCATGAAACCTACATTTCCACATAGCTGGCTTTACTTCTTCCTATTCGCCGACAAATCAACCGGGTACTCGGTCGTCTCAATCGCATCGGGATACTGCAACTGATTCTGCTTCCGAATCTCATCCATCGTCTGCATGATGACGAGACTCTCGGCCAAACTCTCATACCGCCCCTCTTTGCGCCCGTCACGCAACGCATACGCGCACTCGTCGGCCTCCCAGAACATGCCGTGGCCCTCGCCTGCTGGATTCCATGAGCTCTTGTCGCCGAAGCCGTTCGCGACGCCTTGCGCACCTGGTTGCTTCCAGTCTTGCTCTTCGACTGTGCCGTCGTGCAGGATCAGTCGGGTCTTGGTGGGGCGGTAGGCCGGGTGGAAGACTTGGATTTCGCCCTTGTCGCCTTGCACGCGGATGGATGGGCCGGCGGTGCCGTTGCCGTCCGGGTCGGAAGAGACGGGCATGCCGGTGGTTGCGATGCCGTGGGCTTCGCTCGTCCCGTCTGCACGCGGGAACGTGAGGAGGATGGACGTGAGCTCGTCGGCGCCGGTTTTGTATTTCCGCATGGCGGAGACGATGGAAGAGGGGGGTTGGGGTTCTTTTTGCGTGTGGTAGAGGGTTTGGAAGACCCAGGTGAGAGCGTAGATTCCCAGGTCGAGGAGCGCTCCGCCGGCGAGTTCGAGGTTCACCATGCGGTGGGAGTCGTCGAAGCTCGTGGCGGGAGGGGCCCCGATGCTGAGGTCGGCGAAGGTGCGGTACACGGTGCCGAGTTTACCTGAGGTGATGGTGTCCCGGACGTAGATTGATAAGGGAAAGTATCGTGTCCAGACCTAACATGAGCGATCAGCTTGTTGATCAGATGAGCGTTGTTCGACAATGAAGACTTGCAGCTTCCATCAAGAACAAGTTCTTCTCCTTTGCAATCTGAATCAAAACCTCCAATTGCTTCGCATTCGTCGTGAATGCCTTTTCGCACAACACATTCTTGCCTGCCTCCAACGCCAATCGCACGTTCTGATAATGATGACTGTGTGGTGTAGCGACGTAGACGATATCCACGTTCGAGTCGCTCACCAACTCTTGGTAGGAGCCATACGCCTTCGCCATCTCTGGAGCGCGGACTTCTTTCAGAAAAGCTTGGGCACGCTCTGCGGATGATGTGGAAGCAGCAGCGACCACGACATGCTCAACGTCCTTGACACCTCTGGTCTCTGGGTTGACCCAGAGGTCTCGCGAGAAGGTCTCTGCGATGCCGCCTGTTGCGAGGATGCCCCATTTGAGTTGGAACTTGGACATGCTTGGTGATTCGGTCAGCGGAGCCGATGACTTGACAATGGATTTGGAGTAGTAGTGAATCCTGAGAGATCTTCAGTTGAAGTGGAGTGATTAAGAAAAAGATGAGAGCTTGTGTCTAAATGATCGGAACTTCTGTTCGAAGCTTTCTTTAGCCAAGAGCATGCAAGGCACAATAGCTTCAATGCCACTTGCGGAGCCGCTGGATGCTCATTCATCGTCATCGTTGCAGCTACTCGTTGCGACAGCGGGTGTCGAGGTGGTCCCAAGCAGTAACTAGCGAGAGCGGGGGGAGCTTTGCGTAAAGTGGGGTGGATTTTCGAGCCAGTCGCCGACACGGGTCAATAACTCGAGACCTGCAAACTAGCGAGCGCAAGAATGCTTGCTGTTGAACAAAGCGAGCATTGACTTGGAGCTGAAACGTGCAGTCTTGAACGTGCCTCTCTGCAATGATCCGTATACCTTGTCGCGATGAAGCGAAAACATGAGACGATGAAATTGCAGCTTGAAAGAATGCCCTGAAACCTGCAAGTTTGACATTATTACTGGCGCTGATGAGCTCGCTGTCTAGTAGTAGAGTTGTATTTGACCCGCAAAGAAAGTCTCCTGTTCCAAGTCTGGTTCACAGTCATCCTGGTATCTTCCATTCAATCCTTCCCCGAAAAGCTGTAATGGTGGTAAACTCCCTTATGCGCCTGTCGCTATGATGAACTGAATTCGTAAAGAAAAGGTTCGTTGTAAAAAGGGCACTCATGTTCGCTAGGCAATAAAGTGGTTCATGTGACCGGGAACACGCAGACGGCACTTTTCACAATCGGGTCTGAATCCCATGGTGAAGCCTCCTCGCTTGCTCATGCCAGTCATGGCAGGCGGATTGCGTCCAGTGGGATTGCCGCTGCTCAGAGCGCCACTACGCTGCCGCTGCTTTCGGACAATGAGATTACCGGCGCCGCAGTCCATGGGCTCCGAGTCAATGGCAGAGTCCAAGTCTGTGTCGCCTTCAGGTCGGGTGAGATGGGGTCTAGCAGGGTCGATCGAGATGCGAGGCACGCCTTCAATCCCATCCATGTCAATGTCACTAACACTGAGCATGCTGAGTCGTGATTGCGCTGCTTCGGCGGCTGAAGGGGGCGTCGGCACCTCGTCCTCGTCAATGGGCGAAGGCACCTCGAGCAGATCCGATGCGCTTGCCGAGTATTCTTGCGGATGGCGGCGACGGACATGCTGTTTGAAGCCCGTTCTAATGCGCTCCGGACTGGCGCCCGGTCGCATGGGCACCATCGGAGTGGGCACGCGATTCATCTGGAGTCGCTGACCCAGATAGCCGGAAATGGGTCCGGTGGGTCGAGGCAGAAATTCTGCATCCGCCGATTGCGAGCAGGTGCCATCGTCCAGGTCCATGTCGTCGTGCATGTCGACATTGCGAGGACTGGGAGGCTCGGATCTCAGACTGGAGGTGTCGGCATCGCTGTCGTCCTCGGCTGAGATGCGGCCCCTGGTGGGTGTGTTGAGGACCGAGTCGTTAAACCACTTTCCACTATCGGCCGAGGCCTGCGTGGTCGCTCGAGCTCGCTGTCGGTCTGGTCAGCACGCATGCCATGGCGTTTGTGCCGTCCACATACCTTTCCAAAGGGCACATCCTCGACGCGGAAGCGGTCGCTTGCGCTGTCTGCACGCGAGCGCTTCTTGGCGGAGGAGAACATGGTGGCAGGGGACTCGGCCGAGGTGAGGATCCGACGGACGGCGGGGGCTTAAGCGGGCGTCATGCTGGAGGGGAGAAGAGATGCAGCGGGGTGGAGGCGAGGAAGGGAGGGGGCAGACGGAGCAAGTGAATGCGTCGCCCGCAAGCTTCTGTCGGCGGTGCAGGAGGGATGAAGAGACGCGACAGGCAGCGGAGGCGTGGGTGGTGGACATGTCCCGCCCCGCCGCGTTGTCGTCGCTCGGGGAAGATGCAGACGATCGTGCTTGGCGGCCCGACCCTGACTGCAGCATCACTCGTATAAGTGTCCCATATGCCTCGTGCCCCTCCCATTTCCCCCTCCATACGCCATGTCGTCCGTCTCTGGTCTGCAACCCGCTCATCTTCCGTGCCTGTCCTGTCTGTTCGTGCGCAGCCTCCCAGCACCTCCTCCATCGACGCACCGCTGCAGACTACAGGACTCGAGCACGCGCCGACCAAGCCTACGGAGCTTGTACCAAGGACCACGCACCCTCCAACGTCGCAACGAACCAAGGCCCCACGAGGCCGCACACACACAACAATCACCCCCCTCACCTTTCCCAGCTCCACCATCAAAAGGCCCTTGCCCCCCAAAGCCGATCCCCATCTTCACTATTCGTGCATCCATCCCCCGTGCCTTGACACACGTACCTGCATACTGCAGGAGAAAACGCTGATATCTCCCTGCGAGCCTAACCAACTAATTCGTCCAACACATACTCCCAAAGACTTCCCGCGTTCCCGGGCTTCGTCCGTGGCCTCCCAGAACCAACCACGCACGTGCACGCCCGCCCCTCTCGTCAGCGACAGCGTCGTGATCACCATTGACATGACAACGACATCCGATGCCGCCCGTCACCGTCCCCTCCGCCCCTGACAACAACCACAGCACGAAACCTATCTTTGGCATCGAACAGCCCTGCCTTGGGCGTTTCACATTTCTCTTGCCTCCCCCTCCCACACCTCCACGTTTCAGATTCGTGTGTGCACAGGTACGATAGCCCTCGGAGGTTGGACCCCTGAAGTGGGCATGAATGTCAGCCAGATCTGGCGCGCGCGGGTGTACACATGTAGGAGCAGCCACGCTCAGCCACACGGGCCTTCTCGGGCGGCCGCCGGTCGGGAACAGAGGGAGCGAGGCCACAGACAACCTTGTCATCGTTGACCAATATTTGCAGCAGACGCTGGTGAACGGTGGTCTTCAACGGGCGAGACACCCACGGGTGCGGGAAAGACTCCGAGCATTCTCGGCGACAGTTGATTCCGGCCACCGTTCCGACCGTCGTCCCAGGGACAGACGGACTGTCCGAGACGCTACAAATCTCACAGCCATGGATGTTCCCGCTTCTCATGCAGACCACCATCACGACTCATGATACCCCTTTCTGCCTCTGTCCCTTCGGGAAATGCTATCTACTACTGTAACTCCCGCGACTTGAGCCCGTGGCTGCAATGTGGTGGTATCTCTTCGCAAAGCAAGCCGCCCATTGCACCTTCCCCTTCCCTCCATGCAAACGGAATGATACCTCAATCCAGTCCAGCACTCGCTCGAAGCTGCCCGAAACTAGGCATCTGATGCAAATTCGGTCCCGGCGCATTCAAATGATGCTGTAGAGCGTCTCGTACGGCTTCACTTCGCTCAGCGAAGGAAGCGGTTGATTGTCATTGCGGAAAAGGCTCTTTTAACCGCTCTTCCAGCAGTTTCATCAGAATGGGCGGCACGGCCTCGTCGGTGACGCGGATGGTAAGGCGGTACATCTAGATCATCGTGTCAGCATGCACGTCTCCATGCAGAAGTAGTCAAGACAGTCTCACCTTGTTTTCGTGATTCGGCTCCAGCCTCATCAAGCACCCATACTTGCCACCAGAGGTGTGCAGCACTGTCGCGCCGACGAAATTCTTGGGATTGGGGTCCACTCCATCCAGGATGCCCCATTTCATACCCGACAGCAGCCTTCGCGTGGAATCCGTCGAGATGTCGTATGCTTTGAAAATCTTCTGACTCTCTCGCGGAGCACCGCCAATCTGTTTCCACCTCTTGAAGAAGTCTTCGGAAGATAATACTGCAGTGTCCATGTATTTGTGCAGCGTCACCGGCAGCTTGAGAGTCAGCGCTTGCAAAGCTCCAGCCATGTATGATATTCGGATCGTTGGTGCTTCTGTGAATATGCCATTGGCCGTGAAAATGACCATTTGGCTCGTCTGCTCTCCTGAGTGCACCTTGGTATCGGGCAAGCTCTTCGTCTCAACTTTGAGCTGGTCTGGAGAAGGATTGTCGACGGTGGTAGTAAAAGATTGGATCGGCGCGGGAGATTTGTTCGTGAAGTAGAGAATAATGCAGCCCACCTCGCCACGATACTCTGTTCTGCAGCCAATCTGTATCTGCACGTCTTCGTAAAGAAGTCCTTCTGAGCGCACAAGGAGTCGATTGTACCCCTCCTCCCAGTTCGGTGACAAATGTGCTGCAGAGGCAAGGTTAGTGCTTCCACTGCTCAAATCAAGGCCAGCCAATTCATCGATGGGTGTCTTCACTGTGCCATTCTTGTGTGTACCGTTCGTGCCATTCATGGCGCCATTGGTTGCAGCTGCCACTGGACTGAAGTTACGCTTCAGCGTAGCACTTCGATCCAGGCCAGGTGCCGCATCTTTACCTGTGATTGCCCAGGTCCGTTTGTCACCCGCTGCACTGGATTTCTTGTCCAGTCTCGAAAGCAGCGCCGATGCTCGCTCCGGGAAAGCAGGCATCTCATCACATATCGTCCGCAGGAGCTCATCTGTCGGCATGGTCGATATCGCCAGGTACTCGCATGCTCGCTGCTGCAGTTCTGAATCAAGGGAGTGGCTATAAGTCCGGAAAGCCGAGAGTAGCTGCGGTCGAATCTCCGGGAACAAGTTGACGAATTTGAAGAAAGCTGACAGAATCATCGCTCGTGTCACAGGTGAGCAGCCGGGAAATTTGGCCTGCAGCGCAAAGAACTGCTCGATGGGACTGCACGTTGGCGTGTCTGCAATCAGATGCCCAAACTCGCCTAGAATATACGATCCGATCTTCACCAGTGTCTCGTGGCAGTGATCGGCTCTGCAGTACTGCAGGATATTCTGAGCAGCATACACCTGCAATTCGTCGTTGTTCGTTACGATTTGAATGATTCTTTGCCAGACTTCGTCGCTGACATGGTCGCCCGCCATAGCGATCAGTCGCATCGAAATGTCGACATACCATTTGACGTCCGTAGCATATTTTTCTGTCAGGATAGCGATTTTCAGCACCATCTCTTCTCGGATTGCGTAGTCTGCAGACTGCAAGTATTTGAGCAGCTCGTGCACAATCTTTTGCGAATTCGTCGCATCGCACATGCTGTACAGCAAATCGAGGCCTTGCCTTCGCACGGTAATATCGCGATCTCGCAGAGACGCAATGATAATGTCTTGATGTTTCTTGATCGGATCGAGGTTCTCCGCTCGTACAGACAAATGTGTCATGGCCTCCAGTCCCAGATACCTCACATTGGTCTCCCTGCTGCCAATGAACTTGCCCAGCTTTGTGGATATCTGCACCATCAAGTCGCGCTCCGTGTCGAGGTGAATAATGAGGTTGATAGCCTCAAACAACACCGCGTTCTGCGCGTTGTTCTGTTGCACGTTCTTCGGACTCTCCATCGCATTGTCCAGAATGACCTGCAGCGAATCGCGCATGAGCTGTCGTACATGCGAGTCTTCTGAAGGCGGGAAATACTGCATCAGGCGCAACAGCTTGACTTGCAGCCACGGACAAGGCACCTTGTAGTAGACATAGTCTGCCGCAAAATCCTGTTCCACCACCAGCTTCCGCAGTCGCTGTGCAGCTTTCACGTAGCTTCCTTTGAAGCTGTCGGGGTCGTCCTGTGCCAGCGTCATGACCAAGCTCGTCACACTCAATGCTACTCCCAAGTCCTGGTCATCCATGATGGCGATTATCCGCTCTGCCCATTCCGGCTGCACGATTGTGGGAACCTTCCGATACAGCCTCAGCAGTGTCAAAGCCGCCTTCTTCTTCACGAAAGGCTTGCTGGCCGGGGAAATCAGCAAGCGATGTACCTCTCCCGAGAGAGCCTCTCCCATCTCTTTCCCTCCCACATTTGCAATCGCATGCAGAGCCAGGCAATTGTTAAGCTCATTTTGATCCGCCAGATCCTTCCGTATACTGTTCACAACCAAATGCAACAGCTCATGCCCCTCATACAAAAACAACGTCACAGCCAAATACCCAATCTGCTTCTCCGAATATTTCGTTGCCGAGATGAGATTGACCGCCTCCAAGTGGCCAAAGTCGACATTCCAGCCCAAGATGTAAATGTACAGCAGTTTGCACACATACTTCTTCTTGTCGTAGCCTGAGAGGTTTCCGCCCTTGAACTTTTGTCGGATGTTCGCCAGCTCTTTGTTGATCCGCTTCTCTTCAAGTTCGCGTGCGCGGGCGTTACGTAGGTCGGCGATGAAGGACACGAGGCCGCGCATGGTGTTGTCCTTGCTCGAGGGACCCATGCCCCTGTTGAAGAGGGCGGATGCGGCGGCGGCCATGGTGACGGCGCCGGGCGGGCTTCACGCCCTATGTAGTGGTGGCCAGGGCTGTGGTGAGAAGCTGCGAGAGTGTCGAGAGCTGGCGCGTGTCTGTTGACGCAGGTGTATCAACCCTCTCGCTGATGTGCTTGGAGTCGACAGTCGAGGGAAGGGCAGGTGTCGATCACAGGTGCTTAGGACTAGCGCGGTCAGCAAGCGTGCAGCTTTATTAGACGCAGCGTCCGAGACATTTGCCAAGCGGAAGGATGAAGATGCGTGCGGCGTCGGTGCTGGGAGGAGTCTTCGTCATGCCGGTTTCGTGGAGCCTCTCCAGTGGGATGCAGGCTCCTATGCGGCTACTAAGGCGGAAGGCGGCCGCTTCGAAACAGGGGTCATGGTAGAGAGCGCGGACATGCACAGAATGGAGCAGCATGATTGGGAACGTCACTCGTCATTATCTTGTGCTTCGCTGATCGCTATGCTCGTCCTTTGGCATTGCCATGAGTGTAGATGCAAAATAGCCTACCTACCACAACGCCTCGCTAAATTAACAATTGTCACAACAGTCTTATGGCCTGAACGACCCCCTGCCTTTCCTCCGGTCCACATCGAGAATCCTCCTGCTCTTGTGAAGCTGTGCAGACTTCCATCGCGTGTAGAGGATGAGAAAATCCTTGAACACCACAAAAAGACATCCACCAACAAGACTGCGCGCCCACTTCCTCTGCAAGAACCCAGCCGCCCAAGGCAGTCTGCCCCTACTGGCTAAGTCACGGCGGGCCAGTAAAAGGACTGGTGGCTCGGTGACCCACGTGTGAGGCAAGACGAGTTTTAGCGCTTCACCTGCGAGGCCAGCAATCGTAGGAAAAAAGAGCGCTCCGAGAAATGTCTCTGCAATTCCCGTGAGCGACAATGACAGGCGCCGCTCGCCCATTCCGGCTGGTAGATCTGGAGCGTTTGCAGGGGCTGCTGCTGGATCCTGTCGCCTCCTTGGTGCTCGTAGGCGACCGTCATCAATTTGCGGCGCAGGTGCAGCTTCGTTGTCGGCTTGCGGAAAGTCCCCTTCAAGAGGCAAATTCCTTTGTGGCTCTGCGTTGTCTGCGACAATATTCTGAGGCTGTGCTGCTGCCTCGTCATTCCCTTGCCCATCGAGGTTGTGTTGAGCCGCAGGACCTTCGGCCCTTTGCCGTGCTGCATGGTTTCTGTCTGCCGCCTCCTGCACAAGTCGCTCGTCTTCACCCGCCCAGTCATTCTCCCAGAAGTTTTGCTCTATCCGCACCTCAAACACGTTTCCTTCTTCCTCCTCCAATTCTGCCGGATTCTGCCCGTTGTCTGCTGCGGCGTCCTGTTCATTCTGCTGACTGACACGAGGCTTGACCGCTTCAATCCATGCTTGTTCCTTTTCTGCCCAAACTCTCCGGTAATATGCGTTATACAACGAGCGAACATAAGGTAACACTGCGAATGCAAAGCTTGCCGAAGGCGGCCACGATGCGAAATCCAACGCCTCGCTGGGCGAGTGTGCTTGAGATGCGAAGAAGACAATAGGTAGAACCGGCAGCACACTGTCGGCTAGTGAAGTCCTTGAGAGCACGAGAACAGGAGTGATGAGTGGAAGGCCCACGATCAGTCGCCAATGTCTTAGTCGGTCCAGAAACAGCTCCGACATGATTCTCCAGACCTTCTCCGGCTCGCTCGCATACACCTCGATGGGAGGCTGCACGGCCATGCGCCACAGAGGCTCCAGTAGTCTATTCCCATCATCGGCTCCGAATATAGCGTAGATGGTGTGGACTCCGACGTATTGACTGATGTGGACCATGGCGGAGGTCAGTGCGAGTCCGCTGACGGGGATGACAGCTCGATCAAGCATGTCTTCAAGGCCTCTGACAGCCTCCACAATATAATCTCTGGGTCGCGAGAGCATGATCTCCGCCTTGCACTGTGGACATTCGATTCTGCCAGAGCGATTCCTGTGGAGCGTGTTCTTCGGTGCCTCCATATCTGCTATCCAATCTAGCAAGCAGTCCTCGTGAGCAACGAGTGCGCATGGACATGGATCGCGCCACGGCGACGTCTCTGGCGTATCCTCGTCCTGCGAACCCATGCAGATCCAGCATTTCTTATCATCATCTTCAGCGTGAGTCGGAGGTGGTTCTGCTGGTCGAGGCTCCTCTTCCTGCAGCTCTACCGGTTCTTCCTCTGGCTTGTTCACAAATATCGTTTGCGAGTCCTCGGACGCTGAGCGCAATTGTGACTGTGACTCGCGAGGCTGGGATGTCGGTGCTTGCGACTGCCCAGGCGGCGGCGATGCTCTTCGCGGACGTGATGACTGTCGAGCTGGTATTGAGGCCATGGTGGGAGGCTCGATGACTTGCCCAGACCTGGAGTTGTCCGCTCTCACGCTTTAATTGAGCTGGTCCAGTCGCAAATGTCTTGTCAAGGAGTGTGAATGGAATATGTGGGATGATGGCAGCCTCAGGCGTCGGCGTTTGGCAGCTCGTCACATTCACTTCGCGGCCTGTGCTTGCGCGCGCTGCCGACCAGCCGCGTGCAGCAGTGACGACATCGCGCCCGACTCGCGTGCAACTCACTTCTCTCATCTGAACTGGCGAAGTATGTATCTTCTGCGACAGACAATTTCTCTGCCCACTGGAATATGAGGCCACACGCTCACTGAAACTTTGTTCACTTTCGCATGTCGAATGCTGTGCAGACTGCTCTTTAATAATATCATATGCGCTCCGAGTGATGCCGGCGACCACAGGATTCGCCTCCTATGAGTAACTTCTCTGCCTCTCTTCTTGTCACCCGTCTCCGCCTCGCGCTTGAAAGGGCCCGCATTCGCTATGTCTTCACCAAGTAGGCCGCCTCAATTTGCACAGCCAGAGGACGAGCCACAAGCTTCTGTGCCCGCGATGTTCGCCCACTCGCCTGCCGAGCCTGTAAGTCGAGATGAGGATGGATCGCAGGCTGATGCGTTGGAGCTGGAAGGAGATGAGGCGGCCCGCCTTGCTGCCCTCGGAGCAGGTGTGCGCGACCAGGAGGACCTCGAGCGCGACATCGGTCAACAGGCAGACCAAGCACTTGCGGAACAGACGCTTGAACGAGAGCAGAAACGGCTCGACAAGACGCAGAATGAGAGGAGCCGCATGCAGACGGCGCTGAAGATCGCAGAGAGAAACCTGGCGAAGCCTGCAGGCTCGGCGACAAAGAATAAATACAGAGCAGAGATCGATCGTTACAAGGTTCTGATTGCCAATCTGGATAAGGACCTCGAGCAGATTCGGAAGCGCATCGAGGAGCAAGCTCGAGGTGACGAGAGGCCGGAGTCTTCTCTCGAGGATGGCAATAACAAGCGTCTGCCGGGCGAGAGTCACCGAGAGTTCTTGATCAGGACAGGCAAGATCACTCCCTTCTCGAAGTTGGGGCAACGAACACTTCGAACATCGTCAAGCCTGGGAGAGGTGTTACTCGATGCAGAGGAAGAGGACGAGGCCGAGGAAGAGCAAGACGAGACCGAAATCGACCCTCGATTGGGCCCGAAATCACATCGGAATCTCCTTGCGCCTGGCTTCGAACAGGACGACACGAGCCCCGCTGCGAGTATTGTCGGAGACACGGAAGACGACGAGGCTTTGGCGAGAAGATTACAGGACGAGGAAGATGCTAGAGAGCGTCCTGCAAAGAGGCGACGGCTGCAGTCTATACGACAAGCGAAAGCGACGTTGCGCGAGCCAGACTCGACAGCAGACGACTCCGATGCGTATGAGCCAGACAAGACTGCCGCAGCACAGTCCGAGAACGACGAAGGACCTGAGGACGAGGATGCTGAAGTTGATCAATCTCTCACTACGCCAGGAAACCAACGGAAGAGAAAGGCCAAGCAGCCGGAGAGAGGAAAAGCCGCTGGCGAGCAAGAAGACTTTGCAGGTGTCGATGATGGCGATGAAGGGGTATATCAGGCGCGGTTACGGAGCTGGACCCAGCGGAGAAGTGCTGCGAGGCGCCGGCATCGCGCAAAGCCTGCGGACGACAACCACGTCGGTGACACCAACATGGAAGATGGCGAGACATCAACGACGCCGGCTGAAGTGGAAGATGGAGAAGAATGGGAGCTGCCGCACCCAACACGACCAGATGCAGCGTTTGACGGAGGCTTTCGCATACCTGGCGACATATATCCTTCCCTCTTTGACTACCAGAAGACCGGAGTGCAATGGCTATGGGAGCTCTATTCGCAACAAGTTGGTGGCATCGTAGGAGACGAAATGGGATTGGGTAAGACGATTCAAGTCATTTCTTTCCTGGCGGGTCTACATTACTCTGGCAAGATCACGAAGCCAATCATTGTTCTATGCCCAGCCACATTGCTGAAGCAGTGGGTCGACGAATTTCATCGATGGTGGCCTCCCTTGCGTGTTTCCATCCTGCACTCCTCCGGTAGCGGCATGCTCGATGTCAAGCGCGAGTCGCGATTTGAGGACGATATGGATGATGGAGGCCCAAGGAGGTCAAAGGGCAAAGCCAATAAAGTCGTCAGAAGAGTTATCGACCGCGTTGTCAAAGACGGACACGTGCTTGTCACGACGTACGCTGGATTGGTCAACTATGCAGATCAATTGCTGCCGATCAACTGGGAGTACTGCGTCCTAGACGAGGGTCACAAAATTCGAAATCCGAACGCAGAGATTACCATATTCTGCAAGGAGATCATGACCCACAACCGCATCATCTTATCTGGCACGCCCATGCAAAACAACCTCGAGGAGCTATGGACGCTGTTTGATTTTGTGTATCCGATGCGATTGGGCACACTGGTGAATTTCAAGAACCAATTCGCAATACCCATAAAGCAGGGCGGATATGCGAATGCGTCGAACTTGCAAGTCGAGACGGCGATGAAATGTGCAGAGACCCTGAAAGACGCGATCTCCCCGTACCTGCTGCAAAGGTTCAAGGCCGATGTAGCCTCCGATTTGCCTAAGAAGATTGAGCGGGTCCTCTTCTGCAAATTGACCAAGCTGCAACGCGAAGCATATCAATGGTTCCTTGACTCGGAGGACATGAAATCGATCATGAACGGTAAGCGTCAAGCACTGTACGGTGTCGACATTCTTCGCAAGATCTGTAATCATCCTGATCTCGTGGAGCACAAGACACTGTCGAAGAAGATTGGCTACGATTACGGCAATGGCAGCAAGTCTGGCAAGATGCAGGTCGTCAAAGAACTGCTCAAGATCTGGAAGGACAAGGGGCACAAGACATTGCTGTTCGCACAGCATCGTATCATGCTGGACATTCTCGAGCGCTTCATCTCCAATCTCCCCGGCATCAACTACAGGCGTATGGATGGCACCACGGACATCAAGCATCGGCAGGACCTCGTCAACGAGTTCAATCACGACCCGGATTTGCACGTCTTTCTTCTGACCACAAAGGTAGGTGGCCTCGGCGTGAACTTGACAGGCGCGAACAGAGTGATCATTTACGATCCGGACTGGAACCCATCGACGGATGTGCAAGCCCGCGAGCGAGCGTGGCGTCTGGGACAGAAGCGGGAAGTGGAGATCTATCGCCTCATGACTGCGGGCACCATCGAGGAGAAGATCTATCACCGGCAGCTATTCAAGCTGTTCCTTACGAACAAGATCTTGCGAGATCCCAAACAACGCCAGAACTTCCAGCTCAAAGATCTACACGATTTGTTCACTTTGGGAGAGTCAATCGACGGACAGACAGAGACGGGCACAATTTTCAAGGGCACTGAGGTCAACCTGAAGCGGAACGACAGCTTGCCAACTCCGCCAGATGAGGCGGACAGCCCAAAGGAGACTGAGCGAGTCGCAATCAACGACTTCGCTGGCATCTCGCGACAAGAAGACTTCCGCGGCGATCATGACGAGGACGAGCAAAAGAAGAAAGCCGAAGGAGAACCATCGTCTGACCGCGTCCTCTCCGGCATCTTCGCCCGAGCAGGCGTCCAAGGCGCCCAAGACCACGAAGCCATCGTCAATGGCCGCAAGACCGTCCGCGCTGACCCCGAGATGATCCGTCGGGAAGCTAAGAAAGTCGCCGACGAAGCCGCACGAGAACTGAAACGCGCCGCAGAAGTCGCACGAACTTTGCCGGCCGGTGTCCCGACCTGGACCGGCCAAGTCGGCACAGCCGGCCGTCCTCCCTCTCCTCCCCGACGCGGTGGTAGCATGCGCGGTGGCCGAGGTGGAGGTCGAGGCGGCATGTCCTCAGCTCGCGGCGGCCCCTCTTCCCTCTCCGTCCTCGCCAACCTGCAAAATCGCCAATCTAACGCCTCCAACACCACCATGGCCACTTCCTCCCCCGCCTCAGCCAGCACTTCCCGCAGCGGGACTCCTGCTGCTGCCCGTGGCGCACGTTCCGGACGGGGACCGCAAGGCACGGATTTTATGAAGCTCATCCGCGATTACATCGTCTCGCACGGAGGCGCCGTCTACTCGCAAATGCTCGTCGATCACTTTAATCGATATTGCGATTCTCCCCAGCGCACGGCGGAGTTTAGTGAGATGTTGAAGAAGATTGCCACCATGCAGAAGGGTGGCAGGATGAGGGCCAAGTGGGTTTTGAAGGACGAGTATAAGCCTGCTGCGGGGAGATAGGACTTTTTGGGCAGCGGAAGAGTAGCATTTGTAGCCATCACAGACGCTTGGCGTATTCTGCATAATGTGCAATGTGCCGATCTCTGCAGTGTTCAATGCGTGCTCTCGTTCGCTTTTTGTATACCAAACACCCGCAACGTGCTCGATCCTATCGGAGAGCGGGTATCTTGCAACTCCAATCACCCAAAACGCCTATGTGAACTATTTCATCGTGCTCAAGAATCTGCCCTCTTGGCAAACATCTGCTCTCCAGGGCGGGCCTAGTATCCTCCGCTCCAACTCCTCAGAACTTCCTGCTGTTATCGGAAGCACTGCCGAAGAGAGGCCCGCTATACGTCAACTCCTCCTCTCGTGATGTGCCATTCAACGCAACTCCACTTCCATAATCCTCGTCATCCGCCTCATTTTCCAAATGGAGATCAACGTCGTCGAATTCGCCGTGAAAGACACTTTCCTTGGTCGACACATAATCCTGCTGTTGTGTAGGCTCTCGGGTCCTGCGATGTCCACGCGCTGGCTCGTACACAATCTGCAGCTCAGCTCCCGTCTCGGGGTCGTAGATGGGCTTGTTGCGGTGTGACGTCTGGGCCTTGCTGATGGTGTGATCGGAGATGATGGGCATGTCGTCAAGATTGCTCGGCATGCGTACGTCGCGAGGGTCGTTGATGCCTTGCACTGGGGCATATCGGCGCGTCAGATGGGAAAGGTCAGAGCTGGACTTGCGGGAAGTGCCTTTGGAGCGGCCGTCTCGATACGCAGCTTGGATGTCCTTGAGCAAGGGGTACTTGCGCTGGACGGCCCGCACGGCGTCTGCTGCTGTTTTGCTGTTCAACAGAAAGCCCACGTCGTGCGCGGCTTCTTTGGCGATGAATTTGAGGGCTGCTTTGGTGTAGACGAAGCTCACGCCTGCTGCCTCTCCTGCATTTTCGATGGCCTTCTCCGAGAGCTTGTGGCCGAGATACGTGGCTTGCGAGGTCGTGCTCTCGACCATGTAGGGCTCTTGCGGCTGTCAAGTGTCAGTAGATGGAGGGTGAAGCGGCACGATGCGGCATCTTTTGCTTACCAATGTCAAGTTGCACTTCACCCGGTCAATATTGACCCAATCCCAGTCACCGGCCTCGTTCCCCGAGTTCATTTCGCCCTTTGCTGTCAAGTGATAACCTTGTGCCTCCTTGTAGGAGCCCTTGTTGAAGCGGGCGGAGTTCACCACCTTGACCGCCGCGCCTGACACGGCTTGTGCACCGGCCCAAGTCGACTGCGCTCCTGTCCACAGTGCTTCCCCAAGTGCCATTCTTGCGGCCGAACCTGCAGAAACCTGGTCAGCGGCGGGGGCTTCTCCTTGCTTCGTGCGGCAACTACGAATGTCGCCGGCGGTGGCGAGGCGCCGGCGCTTTAGCAATGGTGAAGGTTGCAAGGTCAGGCAGAAATGTTATGGGTCAGCGAAAAGCTTCGCCAAGCAGACTTCCCGCTGGCGGCACAGGCCTCAAGGCAGCGAGGTTCGAACATGTTGCGCCGTTCACAGCCGCTGAGGCCCGTGTGGCTCGATTGATGCATGCTCGCCTGCAGCAAACGGTCGGTACATCGGTATTTGGAGGGTGACGCTGAGGCCCATGTGTATTCTTTACTCGTTCGTTGGCGAGGACAAATCGAGCAAATGATAACAGTCGTCGGATCGGGCATGCGGTTGTCCGAAGGCGATGTTGCAGTTCAGCGTAGTAGAGCACATTGCATCTGTAATGCTCAGTCCTGCCTTATTTTGGGATAAGCTGAGCTATATGCGGCAGGGACTAATAGTGCAGCCAACTCTACTCACAGACAGGCACTTTCAAACGAAGTAATGGCTGAGAGCAAGTCGGCCTGGATGGACGGTGAAGCTTCTAATCCGAAGAATCTGGGTTGCTCGTCTGATCGGCTGCCTGGTGTCGAAAGAGACGGCTGCAGGCCACGTGCGCTACTGATATTGTGGAAGACGGACTCGCTGACACTGCCCGCGAAAATGCATTTGAGAGTGATTGATGCGTGGACCGCCCTGGCGGGTCCGCGGCTCTCGCCGGTGCTCTTGCTCTCCACTACTGTAGCTTCCTACCAAGAGACGGACACTTCCTTTGCAATCCTATTCATTCGGCTCGGCTTGTCGTGAAGCCGTGCCTAGCTGGAGGATGTCGTCGAAAAAAATAATGCTCGATCTGAATGCTGCATGACCAATAAGCCACTACGTGCGCTTGACGATGTGATGCCGAAACGAAGCCGGCGAGCCGCCAATTCGCCCTGAGCCAGTTCTCAATGTGACAGCCTCGATACGTGCGTTGTGGAAAATCTTTGAATCAATTGATGGCGTCTAGCAGATTGCGTTCAGTTCTCGTCTCTAATCTTGTCGCAGTACAGATTCTGTGCTGCATGGAAAGCGCTCTCTTGCGTGCGTGAAATTAAGAGTCGGGCTTCGGGTCGCTGATGCCCGAAGTCTCCGGTTGTCGACTCGGATATTCGTTGGCCAGACCGTAAGGAGACGATTGCGGTCGCGCATCCTGTGCCACAGCAGCTTCATGAAGAGCCGCCATACCATCATGTCGCTGTTCATCCGCAGCAGCCACGGCCGCTGGCGGAACTGCTCGCCGCTCGGTGTCATGCCGTTCCTGCTGCTCCGCCGCGTACGATGACTCTGCGCGGGAATACTGCTGAGGTGCGCTGGTCGAGAGATTGGCATGCGTTGGAGCCGGAGGGAACTCGGCCTGATTTTCTAGCAATTTCGATTGCAAGCTCAAAATGTATTCGCGAAGCTGGTAGTTTTCGTTCTGCAAAGCCTTGTAGTTGTGCTCCATGCTCTGGTAGTCCTTGACTTGTTCCTCGAGCTTCTTGATGTAACCTTCTTTTCGTTGTCGAAATGCACGCTGCGAGACAAAATTAGCATTAGCCGTTGAACTGCGTCAATACACGACTCGATTCAACAAAAGAGCCGGAGCGAGCAGACTGGCTGTGCGTAATTCCTGGACATCGCCCTGCACTGAAATGCTCCTTGTACTCACCTGTGCTGCTCGATTCTGTGCCGCTCGCTTGCTTGTGGACAGTTCGCGCTTCCCCTTCCCCGAGCCATCACCCATTTGGTGATCACCGCTCATTGAATATTGCATCTGCCCGCCAGCGACGTTCGGGTCGATCTGGTGATGCTCGTGGGGACTACCACTATGATCCGAGGGCGGATAGGGACCGCTCGGTCCTTGAGACGCTGTCGCGCTGGGGGGATATGGAGGGGGCGCATTGGCATTGGCAGCCTCGGCGAGAAGTTGCTCGCGTAAGCCTGAGGAGCAGGTCAGCATACCATGGCCTGAAGTATGCAGCTGGCTCGGAGCGTCGACGCACTCAACTCACTGTTCATCTCCTATAACATGAACGAAGTCAGCATTCCACTCACGTCGCGAGAGCTCGACCAAAGTAGCGATGTATGAACGTTCGACCGGGAGGATCGCTCGACGCTTACCTGAGCACGCTGCATGGTCTCGCCCGATCACCAACCTCGCACGGCTTCTGCAATTGCTCGCCTGCTCGTGTTCCCTCCGACCAGTGCCCGGCCTCGTCCACTCTGTGCGATTTACGCTATGTCACTGCGCATGTGCTGCCGACCGAGCCGCCCAAGAGGAAGCTGCTGCTCGCTGAGCCAGGTGTGTGAAGCTGACCGATCCGTCTGTGGTCTGTGGGCGTCCATGGTGTTAGCCGTGTCTGGTGGACCGCTGCGTGCCATCGCGGTCGAGTGGGAAGCCTCGTGGACACCGCATGCAATCGAGGGGTGCGCCGGGGTGGGCATCAACTCACTGTATTCAAGGCGTCGTAGTGAGAGCTTGCGATCCGCCAGGTCAGTTAGTCAGAAAGTAGTCATCAGCGAACGGCGGCGCAGCAGCACGTTTTGTGTTTCTCACAGGCGACGGAGCTAAGAAGATCCGAACACGCGTCGACTTTTAGCTTCGGCCTCCGGCTATTGGTGATCCCTTCCCAGCCTCTTCTCCATCTCCTGTTCACTTCTCAGGCCGGACACATTCATGGAAGCACCTGCAGCGAAGCATCTTAACCGTCGCATCTCGGATTGCTGCAACGCAGCATGTTCATCATCGCGTCTCAGCTTGCGGCCAACAAGTCCGCTCCGCTTGCGAGAGGTGCCATGTTGACAACTAATACGCGCAAACAAGCCAGTCCAGTGATATCCGCTGTTCGGAACACATGGCATGGATGCATCTTGCACACGATGGACACGGCTGGCAGACACGCGTGGCGGAGCTGTGCTAAAGAGCATATTTTGTTGATCATCTCAAGCTTTCTACGTCAAGGATACTTCCCCCACTTGAATGGCTCTTCTCCCTTCTCCTTCGCATCCAGCGCATCCTCCAAGTCGCCCAAAAACGACCACTGGATTTTCTGCTTGACTGCCTTCTCGAACCACCCGTTCAAAGGCTTAGGATAGAAGTCAATTTCCGCGGGATCCACAATTGCATCGTCATGCGCCATCAACATGAGCACGTTATCATGCGCATCGAATTCTCCCAGCCCATCGATCGTCCAGTCTGCGACTTTCTTGTCATTGGCAAAGCTAGCCGTCACGTAATAGAATGGTTTATCTGGTCTCTGATGTGGATGTATATCGACCAGTAAGTGACCCGGACATACTGGTTGCCTGCCTTTCAGAGGAGATGGTTTGATCTCTTTTGGCAGTGGCAAGTATTCAGTAGGTCGAAACTCGCCACCATGATGTGCTGCATCGCCACCCATGAACACGAACGAGTCGGGATTCGAGGAAGTCCGAGCGAGCCCGCAGATGTGTCCAACACTGTGACCTGGGGTGTCAAGGAGATAGAACGAGCCGTCTCCAAAATAGTCATAGGCATTGAAACGTCCGATCTTGAACTCTTTGCTTGGGGCCGAGAATGCAATCTCGCGGACTTCACGCCCATCAAAATCGCTGTCGAGCAGGGTTGACTTTTCGTTCTTCGGATAGCCTGGCAAGTGTGCCTCTTTGAAACCGGGCCCAACTACCAGCTCGGTGATTCGAGGAAACGTTGAGGCATCACCGACGTGATCCCAATGGTGATGGCTCCAGATAATAGACTCGATCGCACCTCTATCGACGTCCACATCGTGTTCCTTCAGGATGGAGGCAGTGTCCTTCTCAACATGGATGTACCATTTGAGATCCACAAATTTCTTGTACGACGGCAACTTCTCCCAGTCTTTGCGAATCCCGAGATCGAATAGAATAGGCTTGCGGGAGGGGTGCTCGATCAGGAATGAAAATGAAGGGCCGCAAAGCTCGGGCTGGCCAACGTAGTCAGGTTGCAAGTACGTCGACTTTCCAAGCCGGAATCGGGATGTGCTATCCAGCTGTCAGATATGGTTTTCATACTAGGCGAATGTGTGTCATGCCTGTCAATGCACGAAACCTTTACTGTGTTTGATGATTGTGGTATGCCGAGCTCTGGAGGTGGCTTTGCAGCGACAAGCGGATCGCCGGCCATGGGGACATATGATTAGTGATACCTTCCTTCTACATCAATCGCCACGAGTTGTGGTCTCTCAGTGTGCCAGCAGTGAGAACAGGAGTTACACGGAATTGCGAACTACATATGTACCAGTCAGTGGTGACAGTAACTAGTGACGGCAAAGCTGCAGTCGGACTGACGCAACAGCCGACGTCACCTACCGTTGCGATTTGTGAACACACAGACTTCGGCTCGAGCACATATATGTCTCATCGACCTCGTAGCATTTAATTGCAGAGAAAGCATGAGCTGCACAATTGCCAAAGGGTAGCCTTTTCAAGGCAGGTGCAAGCTGGCCACGGACGAAGCAGCATCTCTCCCGTCAACAAGCGCCGGTGAGCAGTGCTGCACACGCAATCTCATACATAGGTTCAAATTGTGCCGTGCGTCTCTGGGAAAATTCGAAGATTGATTGGAAAGTCTCTTACTTTGGAACAGAATTGAGGAACTAACAAGCTTGCGCTACTCTCCAACACAGCCTCTGCGCGGAATCGATATCGCAGTGACAAGAGCCTGACCGGACGGCCTTCCGGTCAAGGTAAGCTGTCTACGGAGTCCTAGGCGCCTTGCAAGCTTGTCCGGGCGCCTTCTAGTCCTCCGGCTGGTACTATGTGGATTTCAAAGACAGAAGTGACCTTTTCACCGATTCGCTCGTAGTACGCCATATGGCCACCGTCAACCTGGGTGTCATCATATACAGAAGCGATCCAATAGACTGCACATGTTTACGACACACAGCACTGTGGTTCGAGTTTGCGAACGGCCTTCCACCTCAGGTGATCCCGATCACTGGAGCTACAGCAGAATACAATTTCGAGTGCAGACGAGAGAAGTCGCCACCGGAGTCGGACACTTTCGTGGGACAGGTTCAGCTTGGCAACTTGGGAACTCAAGTCTCTCCGGCTCAGCTTTTTGCGACCCTGAGCAGTGTGAGGGTCAAAAGAGCGATCCAGAGTTCCACTGTCAAAGTTGAGACGCAGCAGCGCTGGAATAGCTTGAAGAGTCAAGATTGATAACACACGAAATGCGAGAGGCGGGTATGGATGGCATGATTGATGCAATCCCCGGAGCTCATGATACTGAGGCGCACATTTGATGCTGCAGAATCGTGTAGTGGCGACAAAAATGCAGACATACCGCGGACCACTGACCGCAACGCACAGTATCGAGCAGTGGCACGCGATCAAGCCTCCTCTGCCCCTTGCAGTTTCTGGACAGCCGCACAAAGGCTAACAGAACGAGGTCTTGGGTGTCAGGATGGAGTCACTTTCGGGGCTTTGTTCATTGGATGCTGCAGGCGGTCATTGATCCGAGAGCTGCATTTCTGTCACCCGGAAGATCTAATGTCGTTTGCGGCGCGCAATGATGGCAGAGCGTGCCATGTGCTATGCGCCAATGTTGGTAGCGAACGGGCAGGCATCCGCTATCTTGTGCTGCCATCGAGTGGCCACTGGGCGGCTCAGAAATCGAAGCATTCGATCTAGCGAGATGTGGCCCGCATGGTCCGTTGTCACCATAATCGAGCATCGCCTGGATCAACCCCTGATCTGAGCATTTAGGAAAGAAACGCACAAGTCAAGTACTGCTTAACCATACCGTGATTCCACGATGCCACTGACTTGGCTGCAAAATCTATCTGGTACTCGCATAGCTGAAGGGTGGCAAGAGACTAGAATGGAGAAGACGCCCAGTACCCCAGCTCTGCGACCACAGCCTGTGTAACTTTTCTGTGCAACTTTTCTACCACAGATCCAAGTCCCCTTGAGATCCCCTCCGGAGTCTCGAGTTAAATGACAACACAAAATCCAGGGGGCGGGCAATCGAACTAAATCGCGGTCATCGCTGCTTATGGAGTTATTGCGATTGAGTTCGCGTGCATCGAAAGCAGTCCGGCTAGCTTGTCTGCTAGCCTTCGCGTGACCTGTATACCAGTCACCTCATAAATCCGCTGGAGACATTGTTGTATCCACTGTACAACACCGACTGGCACCTCATGCGAAGTTGCAACCACTTCGAGGGGCAACGTCAGCCAGTACGCAGTCCCCAGCAGGGGCTGGTCTTCCGCGCCGTACACATTATGCAGTGACGTCCTTGGACGATAAAAGGCTGGAACAGTGGCGCAGACATCGGTGATTAGCTCCTCAGCCTTTAAATAGCGCACCACGGCCGGGACTCGCTGCGGTTGCAACCTCAGCAACAGATTCCGGATTATAAATCGGCCAACACGGTATTTGTTCCATACGTGCCTAATGATCGGGGTTGGGTATATGTCGCTTCGTGAAGCCCACCACAAGTGTGAAGAGTGCGTCGCAGATTGCTTAGAAAATTGCCATGAGTCGGGCAAAGTTGCTGCCCATAGACGAAGAGTGCTGTCCAGGTCAGAAATTTCACGGGTGACCATGGCCTTGTTGGCTAGACCTTGCGCCATGGCTTGCAGAGTGCAAAGACGCAGCAATAACGTGTCGAGACTATCGGACGGTGCGTATGATGCCGACAGAAAGCGTCGAATGAGTGGCCTTGAGTCGCTGAAGACTGCAGGTACTGGACTCTTGGTCAACAAGCAGTTGACTATCATCTGACTGCGACTCTGAAGCAGTGAGCGAGCACCAAGCTCGGTCTCCATCGCATGACGTCGACGTTCTGCCAGAATTGATCCCACTCCGCTCAAATGAGTGGCCCAAGCATCGCGAGATCGACAATCGTGACATGCAAGAATCTCGAAGAAGCCCAAGAACTGTGCGGCGACCAGTGTGGCGTCTTTATTGGCTCCGAAACCTTCGAGTGGTCGGCGGGTGAGTGCAAGCACTGCTTGGCAATACGTACGCTGAGCTTCGCGGAAGTGATGAGGTGACCGATGTAGTCTCGCCAGAGCCATATGACCGGCACATTGTACGGAGAGATTCGCTGTTCGGTCCTTAAGAATGTCATGAAAGATATCAGGAACCCAGAGCAGATTCTGACGTGCTTCAGGTGGGCCCATGCATGTAAAGTTGTTTGTGCAGAACGCCACAACACCCTCTTGTTCTGCAAATTTTGGAGATCGTGGTAGCGACAGTACGGAAGAGGCAGAATTCTCGCTTTCATCGATATCCTGGACACCATATGGAGCATTGGTTGGACATGAGCGGTGTCGAGGCCGAGCATGAGCGGCTACTCTCATGATGACGGCGGATGTCTGGTCGCGGAATATGATATCGTACGAATGCCGATAGCCGCCGCAATGCCGGCCACTCTTCTCGCATATGGAGCAGACGGGTAGCGCGCCGTCGCACTATGAAATCGTTAACGATCCCTTCGATGCCTAGAAGCTCAGCAAGCGCACTCACTCTGATCTTTCGAGCTATGCATGTCCTGCAGCCTTTGCTTGGTCCACCTGAGTTGACCATCGCTGCTCCAGGTTACTTCTATTGTCGTCTTTGGAGACTGTCGACAAAGATCTGAAGAGGATATTGATGTGAGATCACGACGGGAGCTGTACCGTCAACTTGTAGCGCATATCCCGGTGACCATAGCGTTGCATCTCCCACAGGTATGATGTAGATCGCCGCGCCGCAATCACATATCGAGGCATGTCGAATGTCGAACAGTCCCGTAATCGTTTCAGCGCAGCTCCCGTAGCCCTGGACGATCTGCGCCATGGTGCGATCCTTCGCAAGGCTAGCCCTTAGGGGTCTAGCTTTGAGGACTGATCATTGCGCTAAGCCCAGCAGTACGCCGCTTATACCACTAAAACATCCGACGCAGCGTAAATCATTGTTCGTACGGTGGTTGATCTTTCAGCTGAAGCTGAGCCCGTGGCGGATCAATAGCAATCCTTCGGTTGTGAACGTCGAAGGCCACCAGAAACAGAAATGACGTGGTTGCATCACCCTCTACACACCTGTACATATATATGCAACCATTAGCGAATAAAGTAGGCCTCACGCAAAAGTCAACCTGAGCTTTCTTCCGATTCAAGAAGCCAACATGCGACTTGCTCTAACGATGCTCATCTTCAGCCTTGCCGTGGCTCATGGCAGAGTGATGCTCTCATCCCCCAACACGAATCTTCCCGTGCACGACATCGCTCGCGTCGATGGCCGCTCAAGATTCGAAAACCTCGCGATCCGTCATAATGGCCAGATACTCGCAACGGCGACCCAGCCGAATGCGAGCGTGTCCCAATTCGACCCTCTCGGGATCTTGCCTCCAGCTCTCGTGTACACCATTCCAAACATCGGAAGCGCAGTCGGTATAGCCGAACGCGAGCGTGACATCTTCTACGTGGCGTCGGGGGACTTTGATATCAAAAATCCGCGCAATGTAACCCCGGCCTCTTATGCTATTACCAGAATCGATATGCGAGGTGTAGCCGTCACACCAGGAGGAACCTTGACGAAGACACCAGTCGGAGAACGTGTCGCCAGTCTTCGCGATGCCTCCTTGCCAAATGGAATCGCTTTTGTGCGCCCAGAGTCAGATTACCTCCTTGTTGCGGACTCCTTTCGTGGGCTCATCTGGAATGTGAATGTCTGTACGGGAGAAATTGGCGTCACGCTGAACGACAGCACGACGAAAGGCTCAGCGCCTTCGGGTCGCATGTTCACCGGAGTCAACGGCATCAAAGTTCACAATGGATCCATCTACTACACCAACACCGGCAGAGCAAGCTTATATTCTGTGCCAGTCGACGAGAAGAGTCATATCTCTCCGGCCGATATTCCGAAGCTCATCGCGTCGAATCTGAGCGGTGATGACCTCGCGATCGGCCATGACGGGACAGCTTATGTTGCTGGTACGCTGGATATCATTACTAAAGTCAGCCCATCCGGCGAGCAAGAGATCTTGACTGGATCGTTCAACAGCACTTCCAGCTCGATTGTAGGTCCTACTGCAGTCAGATTTGGCAGGCTAGAGTCTGACCGCCATAGCTTGTACATTACGACCAATGGCGGAATCACATCGAATCCTCCAGACAATTCTGTCGGCATCTCTAGGATCGACTTGAAGGGATTACTACCATGTCATGGTTGTAGCTAGCTGAAAAGGAGACTCGCAGGCCCGGCCTCGCGGTCAGGCTGATCAGATTCGTCGCTGAGTGGAAGGGAAATTTTTACCGGATACGGGTATCTTCGCAATTCCACATCGCAGTGACCTAGAATCTTTCCATGCGGAAGGGCAGAGTACCTCCTGGAGTGACGGAGGGAAGTCCTCCCGCCAAGCAAAATTTCCGCCAAGCCCCGGCGCGACTTTTCAGGGCTGCCGGCACCGGGCCTGAACCCGGTGTGCCACCGCTATAGCCGCGTAAAAACCTGCGACGCGCCAACTTCACTTCTCCATCCTCGTCGCCTCCGTCTTACGCCACAGAGCAGAGAAAGCTATACGCAGCTTCCCTCCGTGGAATTATAGTCAACACCGCCTCGACAACAGCAGCACAAGATGCCGTTGTAACTGTTCGCTTCCTCTGAGAGCCCACGGTACCCGTCACTCAGGCGAAGAGTAAAGATCAAACGATGGCAAATAAGCCGGAGCGTCTTCTGTTTTCCTCGTGGAGCATGCTTGACTTAGACCCATCTGACATTTGTAGACACTTCTCACAAAGGTCTTCTATGGTTGGAGGCCCGAGACTGCAGCTGGAGTATTTGCACGGCTGTTGACTTGCAGGACTGAATCGCACCGGAGAGACTTCAATGCATTGAGCATCCTCCCCATTAGGCCAAATTTCTTTGAGCCAGGGTATGTTTGCATTATTTGCGCAGAGGACCTGCCATGGTCGGAGAGACTAGTCGCGCACCAGCGTGATTTCCATGCGATCACTCAAGACTGAAGTCAGGGCATCTCCATGTTGGTTGGCACGTACAAGAGGCTGCGATTAGAGATCCGGGACATGTTCACGAAGCTGCGAGATTCGCGCAAAGTCAGCTTGCTGTCCACAGGGCAAACTCCGCTCACTTGTGTGAACTATGAGAACAGAGTCATGAGTAGAAAACTTCAGCAAAACATCTCCAACAATTCATTGATTCATGCACACTACTCTTTGCCTACACTCTATCGGCTCAGCCGCCCCAAAACGCAGCGAGGCACACGCTCAACACGCCATCCACTCCTCTCCCACATTCTCCAAATCATGCCCCTCCACCGCCACCCCCTCTATCCACGCGATCAGGCTCCTCAGCCGATCGACCACCGTCCCCAAATTAGCGTCCCATGGCAGGGACACGTGATGTGTACCTTTGTACACCATCTCCTTCCCGCCATCATCCCAATGCCTGCCCCCTACGCAAAGGACGATAACAACGTCCATTTGCTCCATATAATGGAGTCTCATTGTCCTCCAAGTCCCAGTGCTGTGCTTGGCACGTCTTTCAAGGATGCTCTTGAAGTCTTGGGCGAGCGAGGTCTGTCCTCCATTCAATTCGTACTCGTACTTGAAGTGAAGGCGAAACTGGTGTGATGTCATGCCCCACGAGACCTGTACGAGCGGCGAGAGGCAGTCGCGGAGCTTGAGAGGGGCGTGTGAGATGATGGGGTTGATGGAATTGTTCCAAGTCTGCACGAACCAGGGCTTGGTAGCACCGGGTCGCTCGGTGATGAAGAGCAGACGGGAGAAGTAGTGAGAGTTCAGTACGACACCTCGCATGACGCTGTTGATGAGCTGAAGCTTGAGGATGACAGTCATAGTAGCCACGTGCTGATAGCCGTGGGAATCGGCTGCTTCGTACTGTCTGAAGATTTTCTCGACGAGCTCGGGGATGCGGAAGACTATTGCTGCTGCCGATGCGGTTTCTGGTGGACGAGCAGTCTCGATCTTGCTGATAGTGGGTAATTCTGGAATGTACGGGACTGCTACTCCATTGAGTCGTCTTGGTACCGTTGGGAGTCGCGTCCCAACTGCTTTGCTATCCCTAGTCAGTGCTGTTGTTTTCTGATGATCCACGGTGTACGGCCTCATGCGGTCGCTGGTATATGGATGTCTGCGCTTCATGGCGGCGGTATTGGCAAGCGGCGATTGTATGATTCCGGTGGGTATTTGCAATGATGTGCTTGCAATCCACGCGGCTGTCCACTCTGCTCAATGTCCGCGGGCTCTATCCTCGCAAAGGAATGTCTCCAGATCCGCCTACGTCCTCCAGTCCAAGATGTAGGCGCGGGAAATGCGTATTCTGTGGTTCATCTTGCTTTGTGGTAGTCAAGTTGTGTTGGTGTCGAATGTCGCTGTTGACGAGTGTAGTAGGCAGCAAAAGCGAACTTTTGAAGCTCGTCATACCTGCTGTCACTGCACCAGCAGCCGTTGTCGGAGCGGAAGTGAAGCGAATGCTGTATGCCCACGCTCGACCCTCTCATTGGCCCACGCTACTGGTGTTTGTGTACCAGGGACAGCAGCGCGCGGTAGCTCGCACGTGATCTACAGCAAACGAGCAGTGCTGCGACGAGCCCGCTACTCGACGAGGAAGGTCGAAATGATGTGGCGAATGGAATTCAGTAGCGCAATGGCATTTTTACTCATACAGTACCCTCATACAGTACCATGTCTTCTGGTCGATTCAGTACCAGCTATTCCGCTGCGGAATTATGACCAGAATTGCGTTGGGTTTTCGCATCCGCTGAAGATCAAGATTTGTTGATCGAGACGTTGAGCGTGTAGAGCGGCGAGAACGGGGGCCTTCTAGCCGGCTTCAGAACACAGAGCGCAGCTCGACAAGCCGTTCATGGCCTGTAGGTCTGGCCGCGTCCTCCGTATCCTCCGAAACGGCCATCGTGACGATAGCCACCGCCTCCGCCGTATCTACCACCTCCTCCGCCGAAGCCGTAGCGCCCATCTTGGTAAGCAGGTTCGGCGCGTCGAGGTCCTCGGCCATAGTAGTCATCTTGGTAGCCTCTGTCATGTCGCGGTCCCGTGGGGTACTCTTCCCTCGGCCCTCCCCGCTCCGCAGGTCCACGACGCTCCTCACGACGACGGTCTTCAGCCTCTCGTGCTTGTGCATTCTCGTCAACCTCCATGGCCTCCTCGACTCCGGGCTCAACATCGACCACGAAGGGCAATTTCAGGCCCCCACCAGATTTGAGGTACACATTTAGTGTGCGCCCGTCCGCCTGATTGCAAGTCAGCAACTGTTGTTTGGGGCCAAATATCCTTACTTGCCTTCTTGCCATTGAATGTGTTAATGACTGCTTCTGCCCCACTCTTGTCCTCAAATGTCATCTCGGCGACAACGGTCGGGGTCTCCGAGATCAGTTTGCACTCGACAACGGTCCCGCCAACATCGGTCATGACGCTTTCAATATCAGCTGCAGTCGTTCCAGGGGCGAAGTTCTGGGCGATGACCACGTGCTGGCTGGTCGCCGCACCTCTGAAACTGATGTTCGTGTCCCCGTCTATCAAGGCCGCGGGCGCCTCAAACCCCGCGTAGCCATTGCTCTTAGCACTGCTGGCTGGGTCTGAGATAGCCTGGGGAGTTCGCTGCTGGTGCGCGTTCGATCGTGCGCGGCTGTCTTCGTTCAGTGCAGGGCGAGTCGGTGGATGCTGAGCGCGGTTTGCTCGTGGTGCGGGCGCGGAATTCGTGCGAGGAAGTGAAGCAGTTCGGGGCTGTCTGTGTCAACGATGATCCCGTCGGCATCCGACCAGACTGCCAAAGATGTGACGTACCTTTGTAACGCCGACTCTGCTCGCAAGACTCGCGCCTGGCGTTGGCTTCGATCTTGGTCCCTGCGGAGTTTGAGACCTGTTCCTCTTTCCAAAAATCTCCTGTGCCAGCTGCTCGGCCTTGCGTTTCTTGCGGCCTGATGCGCAGTTAGCAGAAGGCCACGCGGATCGACTGGGCGACAGTGCTCACTTTCTTGAAGCAGCTGGTCAAAGGATACCGACTGCGCGTTCGCCATTTTGACGGGCCGTACTGGACGACCTGATTGAGGGATAACGGAGGAAGGGCTACTGTGGGAGAACAATGTAAGTTTCTGTGTGGGTCACGAAGCGGCGAGGCGTTTGGCGAATGGTGGAAGCTGGTTGAAGGTTGATGTTGGGTCGCGAACTGAATTGAAAGCCAAGGTCCGTGCGCACGCTAGAGCACCACTTCCAGCGCAAAGGCACATTATCCACTGCTTTCGTCTCCACACATATTGTTGCAGGTCCCGAACAGACACGAAGCTGTCACAGCTTTGTGCTCTTCGAGGGGAGCGTAATCTACTCGGCCGGTCATGACACGCTCTCGGCCACACTGCTGCGACTTCCACGCATAAAGAGGGGCATCGTGACGGCAGCCTGTGGTCTCAAGAAGCACGGGAGGAGACCGAATCTGCCACACGTATAGCGCAGGGCTTCGATCATATATTGTTTGGATGAGTGTGCTGGTTTCTTGCGCTCAGCCAATGACAAGCAATTTTCGCACGGCACCGCCACCAGAATTGCCAGTCCGTCTTCACTGCCATCCCGTCTTCACTGCCATCTAGGATTGAAGACTCTGCGACATTGCATGGCGATGACACCGTTTGAGCACGCAAGCGACTCTTTCCATGTCACTAGCCTCCAAGTCGTCCTCTGCTTGTTGTCTCAGGCGCGACTCACTCCAGGACCTCCATGTATTCTGCCATATCGTGTGTGAAAAAGAGCAGACATTGCGATATGAGTGGCAGGCGCAGTGTCTCTGAGCCAGTGACACCTCTGTTGGTAGCAATCGCCCGTGAATGCTTCCCAGTGACCGCCCGGATGGTGCATTGCAACGCGAGGCAGGTTCTCCTAAGTTGAGCGCGATGCAGCGCCTGCCTCTACCACTTGGAGGTGCCACGCTCGTTGCTTGCCTGCCTCCCACGACCTCCACAACACCTCGCTTTTGATGTCAAGTTGTCTTGCCCCAAGATTCACATCGTGCAGCTCGAGTTTGGCCGCCAACATGCCTCAACTAGGCGGCACGGGCACACCGCAGCCGATGCGGGCAGAAAGCCCAAAACCCTCGGCAGCACGAGAAGCTTTGCAGAGCAATCTTGACAGCACCCTGACGCTGAATAGAAAGAAGTCGTGGTTCGGTAGTGCTCGCGAAGCCTTTCACCGTGGTGCCAGGGGAGTGGTCGGACACTGGAGAGCCGGTGATCGCAAGGGCGGCGGGCATGGGGACGACCAAGAGTCAGTCAAGCGGTGACGTGAAGCTCGCGAGCTAACGCGCAGCCAGAAACATCGAACCAGACGAACCTCCTATTGGTGAAGAGAGCACTTCCGAGAGCACTTCGACCGAGTCTCACGGTTCGGTCACACCATTGCGTCCCACACGTGCCGACCGCCAGAAGGCGTTCACTCCGAAAAGTGCCATGACCAGTCTTCGTCAGCATATTCACGCGAGTGGAAAAGACAGGGGCAAGCGTGGCGCATTGTCTGATATCACAGGCAACGGAAACAATGCCTCGCGCAGTCCAGAAGCCGCATCAGCAGGTAAAGAAATGACAACCACTAGGCCTGACGGCGGACCCAGAAGCCCTACAAAGCAGCATGGCCGAAGATCGAGCATCGCACGCAGCATGATTGGCAGCTTGCGTGGATTGAGCCGGAGAGGAACCACGTCAGACCCAACTTCACCGACGGGCGATTGTGACTCGCCTACCAAGAGGGCAGCAATGATGCCACTACCTTCATCTCCGGTTCAGATCCCACCACCAACGCTCAGATTGAACCTCGGCAGCTCTACAGACCTGTCCACAGGTCTGCTCAACAGTGGCACCACGCTGGACAGTCAGTCGGAACTACTGTCGATGACGAAGCCGATGCCACAAGGTTCGATGAGGTTGCCCACATACTACACCCGTCTCCCAGGCGAAGTTCCGACCGATGCTATCCTCGTAGCGAGGGGAACGAGAAAACCAACGGCTTTGACAGCCAACGAGCTTTTGAGATTGCCTACGGATGACTTTGGCCTCAGCAGCCCCAGTGTGCCTACAACGCCGGTATCGGGGATCAATGCTCAACTGGATCTGGATGGGATCAATGAAATCTTCGAGGAGCCACCATTGTTTGAACGAAGCGTCGAGGCGCGCGACACGCCAGAGAAGCGAGACAACAAGACGTTGAGAAAGATGATCTCTTTAGATGCCTTAGCGGAACAGCACATCAAAGAGTCGCCAAGACGTGGTATACGGCTTACACCATCGCCAGTGAGCAGGGAGAGAAACTTCTCAGCGACCACAGCGCAGACGTGCCCCACAGGAATGCCCCCTCTGACTCGACAATTCGTCACAGTGGCGGATGCTTCACCAGGACAGCATGACACAACGTCCAATGAGTGGAAGGGCGAGGATCCGTTCGCACCTGATGCCGCCAATAGGGGATCAGAAGGACACGCATCGACCATGGACGAGAACCTGAGATGTCAAAGCTACACTCCTTCCACAGCAACACCTGAAGAAGACGGGAGCAGTCGTCAGAATGTGTCAGAAGAGCAGTCCATGAAGCACAACGAGGCTGTATCAAGCACGTCGTCAGGCCTGCCAATTGCTGATACCATAAGGCCCGACAACGAGACCGAAGTAGTGACTAATCAGTCGACGCCAGGTACAGGCCCAGTCAATCTCCCACACAGCAACAGTCCAGTATCGGATCTGAGAATTGACGTAGACGCGACCAGAAGCCCAATGTTTCAAGCATCGAGTCGTCTGAGTGCAGTTCAATACGACCAGTTTCACGCCGAGCATTTCCTCGGCTTAGAAGAGTGCACACGAGGGGATCCTCCGCCCAGTATGGTTGACCCTGATGAAAAGAATGCGATCGGACATGAAGATGATTCGGAGAACGAGCAACCCATTGCTGCACCGCTGTATCAAAGAATCGCCATGGCACAGACTTCAAGCCCGGCCAGAGCCTGTGTGGGTTTTGGCAACTCAACGGACCTAGGCCAAGTCTTTTGGAAGTTCTCTATGCAAGAGTGGATGCACGACGGAGCAGGTGCTCGTCCAGCCTCAAGACCACTGTCGTCATGTCAAGACTTGGCTGCACTCAGCATCGATCCTACGTCGAGACCAGGAGCAACGCCACCACTGCGTGCTTTGGCCGCAGGCCCGATCCATTTGCCGGGTATGGGAGATCGTCTGACTTTCGACCTGCAGAGATCGAATCGCAATATGCGGTACAATGCGTTGACAGAGATGAGCAACGAAAGCCTCGTTGAAGACCGCAACAACTCAATGAAGCCAACAAGTGCTCTGCCACCAGCAACCCGCACTTCTCCAGTTAGACCTGCTGAAGAGGCCGACATAAATTCCGAGACTGGTCACTCATCTCCGGCTTTTGAGAATGTTTTTCCTCCATCGCTGAACTCGTCGCCTCTGGCGAAACGACACGGGCACATTGTGGACTATGATGCAAGCTCAGACAGCTTGGAGTCTGGATTGCAAGAAGCCATCACAGACCATTATGTTTTCCAGAACGCATTGGCAGGCGTAGACTTGACCGAAACAATGGGTTCCAGTCCAGTCGCGCTAGACACAGTCGATGCGAAGTCCGAGAAGCTCGATCCAGGATTGTCGTCCCCGGAGGCTGTCGCAGAGGCAAAGTCGTCTGCGATGCGCGCGACGAACGACACATCTTGCCCATCCTCTCCGCTCTCGAGCGCGCCATCTTTTGTTGCGACCGAGCGCGAACAAGGGCGCTGTGCCCAAGGCCACGCTGAGGAAGATTATACCGACGAAAACGGCTCTGGCGATGCAGGACCGCGTCAGTCGGACGACGACTCCTTAGATGACTACCTTCACTTGTACAAGAGCTACGAGGCATGTCATGGTAGATTTCCAGGAGAGCCTCCTTCGGACATCGCGCCGTTCCCATCCGGTTCACCAAGTCCTGTAGCAGATGATCATGACATGCAGTCTGGTAGTTCGGTATCGGCGCAAGAGCTGAATGAGTACCAGAGGACGCCTATTTCCAAAATGATCTCCGAAGCATCCCAGAACGCTGGCGTAGAAATGGGGAATGGAGTCATGCCAGAGCGGTACTGATTGAAGGGTACATCGCAAAGGGCGTTTCCGATCGGCAGGTCTGTGTGCAAGCAAGGCATCATTCGTGCGTTGCGCACAATATCCATCTGTAAGCTGACATTCTTGAGACGAGAAGTCCCTAGCACCGCATGACAGCATTGTTCCAGAGGTGTAGATGATTATGTAGCATCGAAGCAGAGCGCGTAATGTCCAGAACTTTTCCTGATCGTCATCGTGGGCGATCTGGGATCGCTGCTCTCAATGCGCATTCTGCCTTCTTCCACGCTAGTAGGATGAGAGGAGGCTTGCGCGAGAATCGTCTTTTAGCGCCCTGGAGGCAGGTTGCGGACGAGTTCTTCTGGGGGGAAGTACCATGGAGGCTGAGCTGAACACGCCCTGCCGTGAATTGCCGAGGCTTGGCAGTCTAGTTAGCTTTCTCTCCCCCCAGCTCATGCATGCTAATCTTCGGAGCTCTTTACACCTGAAGATGTGATGCTACGCCCACAGCGTCTTGAACAGAGCGCTCTCAGCCTCTGCAGACGACTTTACAGGCCCCATGTGAACACTTTCGAGCACGCGGGCATCGCTCGCCAATTCCACAGTACCCCAGTATGTCGAGGTGCCATTGGGATCAAGGCCAACATTGTTCGGAAAGGCGAGCTCGGACATTCGGACGATGCTGTGGCCTCTTCGAAGATGCTGCAGGGTTATAAGTCGCGGTTTGATGCTACTGTTGCGGAGCTCTTGAGGGCCGCGGGCGAAATGGACCACGACTCGGTTGTACATGGGAGCATGGATGAGTTTGGCATGGGGTCGCATTCGCAGTGTGCTTTCGAAGGGCCTGTACAAAGTCTTTACAGCCGTGGTGGCGTATCTCTGTCTCCCGGTGGTAGCAGTGGTGGAAGCGCTGTGGCCGTTGCAAAAGGAGCATGCAAGGTTGCATTGGGCACAGATACTGGAGGTTCGGTCAGACTGCCAGCTGCGTACACTGGGATACTCGGATTCAAGCCTTCATATGGCCGGATATCGAGATGGGGAGTCATTCAGTATGCCAACTCCCTCGACACTGTGGGTATCCTTGGTCGACGAGTGGCCGAGCTACAGAGGACATTCTCGATTCTCGACCAGCACGACCCGAAGGATCAGACTTCGCTTTCAGCTTCGCTCCGCGAACGTATCCGATCACGACCTAGACGCGACCTCGCCCGTCTCCGCATCGGCGTGCCCATTGAATATAATATCGAAGAACTCAGTACCATTGTCAGACAAACCTACATCAAAACCCTGCACACCCTCCGCAAAGCAGGCCACTCCCTCCACGCGATTTCCCTCCCCAGCACGCGCTCAGCTCTCTCTGCCTACTACGTCCTCGCCCCCGCCGAAGCCTCCTCCAACCTCGCCAAATACGACGGCATCCGCTACGGCCACCGCACATCGACTTCCGATGCGAGTCCCCACGCTGCACCCCCTCTCCCGCTCTACGCTCAAACCCGCGGTGAAGGCTTCGGCGAAGAAGTCAAGAGACGCATTCTCCTAGGAGCCTACACGCTCAGCTCCGAAGCGATGGATAATTACTTCATCCAAGCGCAAAAGGTCAGGAGGTTGGTGCAGCGCGACTTTGACCGCGTGTTTGCACGGGCAAACCCTCTGCTCGATGCAGTGGAGACGGACACGGTGGATGCAGAGCATGGAGGGTCAACAGTGGATCTTCTCCTGACGCCCACGGCTCCGACTCTGCCTCCGACGACTGCAGAGCTGAAGCTGCAGTACCCGTTGGAGAGCTATGTGAATGATGTCTTTACCGTGCCAGCTTCGCTGGCGGGTCTGCCGGCGATTAGTATCCCAATTGGTGTGTCTGAGGCGGACAGGGCGCAGCTGGAGGAGACGGAGATTAAATCCGCCGGAATGCAGCTTGTGGGGCAATTTGGCGATGATGAGTTGGTGCTTGCGGCTGCGAAGCAGCTTTATGTTGACCCGCTGTAGCACTAGAGATTCTGAGGAGGTTTGAAGTGGATGTTGGAGTAATGGTTCATGCACTGGCACAGCCAGGACATCTCCTGTCGCTTGGTCTCTAATTCCTATGAAAGCCTCGTGTGGGCAGTTGTTCCAATTTGTCTGTCGCCATAACACCGTGCTCCATTGTCCTGCAATCTATGATTCGCCATTTGCCTTCACCGTGTCGAGCTTTTCCTGTTCCTTCATGTTATTGCAGTAGCAGACCTTGCTGCTTTCTTGCTGCGTGCTTTTTCGCTTTGTTCTTGTTTCACGACATCTTCACGCATTCCTCCCCACGGAGCTCGCACTCTCCCCGACTCGCACTTCGTCATCCGTCACGCCCACGGCTCGTCTGCTCGAAGCCGTCGTACTCTGCGACTCGCTCCGTTCCCGTGGTCCCGCGACGCCTCCGATCCCACCATCCCAGGCTCCCACACCTGCTGATAGAGGCGGGGATGTGAAGGAAGGCACGCGGCGGAACTCGCGAGACGGTCTCTCGGCTGGTGCGTCGTTCTGTCGGGGGTGGCTGTCACGGGTGCCGTTGCTGGTGTCGATGCGAGGAGCTTCGGACTGCGAGGAGTCGCGTCGTCGGGCGCGGAGGGCTCGTTCGAGAGCTCTGACGCGTTGGCGGAGAGCTTCGTTCTCGGCTTTGACGATCTCCATCTCGGTCCGATAGGCTGTGGCATCAGCAACGTGCTGCAGGGCTGTGTTGACGCTGGCGTGATGTGAACTCTGAGCTGGAGAGGGAAGTAGTTGGGGCACCACAGGCGCAGGGGTCCCGGTTTGCGCATGCGTCGAGGAGAGTGTGTTCTGCGAGGGGTCTCGCGAGAGCGCAGGGCGGTGGGGCAGGCTGCGTGACGCGTCCATCGAACGTCGAGCCGGTGTGGAAGTACCCGAGGCACTCATGGATGGGTTTCGACTCAACGTGGCGCGGTCTCCTGCTGCTGCAGCTGCTCGATCGGCTTGTGCCTGCGATAGACTTCCCACCGGCACCGTCCCAACCGCGAGCGCCTGGGTCGAGTAGCCGGTCATGCCACTCGCAGTCGTCGAGGGCGTGGGAATGCTGCGCGTACTGACGGACGAGGAGGAGCGATGGCGGCGAGAGGGCGTTGGGTGCGTGGCGCCCGTCATCTGGTGAGTGGGATTCGGGTCGGAGATGTCGATGGGGAGGAGCGAGGCACTGCCCGACACGGCAGAGGCAGACGAGGTGTTGCTGGCCACCGAGGCCGATTGGGCCCGCAGCGCCGTGAGTTCTCTGGTCAAGCGATTCACCTGTTCCCTCGGTTAGCCCGCTGTAGCAGTGGGAGTACCCTGTCTGCGTGCTTACCACAGCCTCTTGCTCCTTCTCACACTCGAGGTAGAGCTCGGCGGCCGTCAAGGGACGCGGATGGCGCATGGGCAGGCCATCGTTCATCGGCATGACGGGACTGCGGTTGGGGAGGTGGGTGTGTGCCGTCGCCGACGCGGGTTGCTGTGGCGGACCCATGATCTGGCTGGCGCGACGCGATGCGCTGTTGCTGCTCGACGCGGCGGGAGGGAGGGGCTGCAGTGGGCGATCCGGTCGCGGCGAAGCAGGAAGACTGGCGATATCAGGTGCCATGGGAGAAATGGTGGCTCGTGAGCGGGAAGATCAACTTCCTCAGCTCAACACTATCCGCCTGTGATGTGCTCGTGACCGATGGCCAACCACGCGCCTCCACCGCGCCGTGCGACGCTGCTTTTATATCGTGCAGAGGGGCGGGCAGTGTTTGTGTACGGGTGGCATTGCGCAGCGCCTTGGAACAGCGACGCGACTGCGCCTGGGCAACACACCAGAAAACGACGCCGTGTCCTCCCAGCGGTCGAAGAGCTCCAGCGGACGCTCAGATCGTTGTACCGTCGCCCACCAGGAACCCTGTCCCGCGCGCTGCTGAGAACGTGATGTTGAGAGGGCTTGGCGGTCGTCCAGCCTCGCAACCCGCACAACCAGGATTCCTAGCGCCCTCTCCGCTCCAAAAGACCGTTCGGCGCAGCAACAGAACTTCCATGGATCCCGCATCTCATTCCCTGTCTGCGTGGGTATCATGCTTTGCATTCCTCCACTGTCCGCCATGTTGCTCAGTGCAGTCCATCTGGGCCATTCCACGGCGCATCTGTCCTACCAGTAGCTACCAGATCGATGGTCTTTGCAGGCAACAGGCGCTGCATGGTCTGTGATTATTTTAGCACCTCCGATCTTCGGTGTCGAGCAGATGCTTCCAGATCGCGGGTGAGTCTAGTTAAAAGGGCTCAGCAGGGACAAACAGAGCCTTTGCTTCACATCCGTAAGCTACAGAACTTTATAACCCGCACTCCTAACCTACATACATGCTTGACCCCTATTCAGATGATGCCATATAGGTCTGATGCATTGCCACGAGCTGCCACAACTTGTTTTCACCCGTCCTATCGTGCACGTCCCAGCCTATTCTCCAGCATGCGGAAGACTGTGGCAGAAAGAATCTTCGCACCTGCCCTCCGACCACTAGGATACTGTGAACCAACAAAACGGTACGACACACTGTCAGCACCATTCGATTTGGAAGATCTTCGGCGTGTATCTTCCGATGATCAGTGTGACTGGCGGAGGTAAAATTGCGACTATCACTGCAAATACAGTGCACAGATAAATCATGTTGGCGACGGCGGTTGAATCCGTCAGGAGCTCCATCGCACAAGTTGCTCGCATTGTCGAGCTTTTGGGGCGTAGGTTGCTACATGTAGATATCGAGCCTCTCTTCGTTCAGCAATGTATCACCTGAAAGTTCAAGTCGACCATAGGGCGCTCTATCTGTTGAGATGCAAGACCTTGGTTGCCTGCTCCCCTGCACGTCGAGTCGAGGCAATGACACCGCGCCTCATTCAGCCATCGCAAGGGCTAATGTGGACTGTCATCTGTCCGGTTGCAAGACATTGCGCGAGCTGATGGCAATCCCAGCTCTCCCACTGGCCATGCTCTTGATCTCTAGCAATACATAGTGGCTGTGCAAAAGTTCCATTCTGGATGCAGTGGGGACAATACACGTCGTGAGACGACATCATCCATAGCAGGTAAGACGTATATCGCTTCCGAAGCACTCCATCGTCTAGTGAAATCGATCGCTGGACTTCTCGTAGCTGCGAGTCGACACGACGGAGTGCATGAATTCCGCCTTAGAGAGAAGTGATCACATGCGTGGTAAACGTCAAAGCACGAGATGGCAGAGATTGAGAGATCGGCCGGAAAATTGGCTAGGTCGCAACAGTGGCTAAAACAACTACAGCCTGCTGTATAGAATTACTGATCACCACCGCATGCTGTGTACGAACTGCAAGCATGCGCATGTCAGAGCGTAGGCATCTTACGATACATCTGCAAGGACGGTTCGTCTTCTCGCAAGATCACGTGATCGCCTTGACTTACCCTATCGTCCGGCTTATCTAAAAATGCTGTGGCGCATTCCCGCTTACGGGCGTCAACCTCGGTTTCCGTCCGTTCAACCGAAACAATTTGTCTTATCCGCTCCAGAGAACGCAACGCCTGTGATGACAGCATGAATATGAGTCGCAAGTGCCCCGCGCATGATGTGTCTTACGTGTCTGCGAAGGATCACAGATAGCATATTTGGGGACTCTGCTTAGCATTGTTCTTCATCCTATCGTATGAGCCAGCGGAAGTGCTTAAGTCACGCGACTCAGCCATTGCCGATTCTGGAAATCTTGCACCACTGGTCTTGGCTGACTACCAGCTTTCCCTCGACTGTCCACTTGCATTTTGACAGCGAAGGACACGCGCTCTCATCGTCAAGATGGCGGCCGAGATTGGCAGACCTGCGCTCTCAAAGCGCCGGCGCCTGTCAAGCTCGGCCGATATGCAACAAGCCATTGCTCAACCTGGCAGTATCAAGATCAACGTCACCGGAGCTTCGATCATAGACCATGAAGAGGATGACTCCTCTCCCGAAAGGTCGCCCACGGGCAGTCAAGCGGATCACTCAGAAGTGGACGGCGAGCATTCATATCAACATCACAAGCGTGACATCCGGCTTCCCAACCATACCGCTGTCGTTTCCCACGTGGCTGCAGACATTGGTGGTAGTTTGGCCAAGGTCGTCTATTTCACGCGTGAGAACGAGCACAAGTCGA
The DNA here is from genome assembly GCA_026725115.1 of Cercospora janseana. Taxonomy (NCBI): domain Eukaryota; kingdom Fungi; phylum Ascomycota; class Dothideomycetes; order Mycosphaerellales; family Mycosphaerellaceae; genus Cercospora; species Cercospora janseana. The sequence continues at coordinate 1,679,153 of CM049104.1, forward strand.
CCTTGGGTGGCAGGCTATCATTCCTCTCATTCGAGACAGATAAGATCGATGACTGTATCGACTATCTACGCACACTGCAGGTCAAGCATCAGCGGGCAAATGGACTCGACAACGCGACCAAGTTGAGCATCATGGCTACGGGCGGTGGAGCTTATAAATTCTACGACAAGATTCGCTCAACATTGGGCGTCGAAGTCGAGAGGGAAGACGAGATGGAGTGTCTGATCAAGGGATTGGACTTTTTCATTACTCAAATTCCGAATGAGGTCTTTACATTCGACGACAGTATTGAGGACGGGCCCATGCAATTTCAGGAACCAAAGGAAGATGTCTACCCGTATCTACTTGTGAACATTGGCAGTGGTGTAAGCATGATCAAAGTCTCCGGGCCTTCCGAATATCAGCGAATAGGTGGTACGTCTCTCGGAGGGGGTACACTTTGGGGACTCCTATCTCTTTTGACTGGCGCCAGAAATTTCGATGATATGCTGGATATGGCCGACAAAGGTGACAACTCGGCAGTGGATCTGCTTGTCAGAGATATCTATGGTGAAGGCATGGGTTACGAAAAAATCGGACTCAGCGAGCGAACAATTGCCAGCAGTTTCGGCAAGGTCTTGAAGAGGAAACGCGAGGCGGAGAGGCTGGCAGAAGATGGAAATGGCTGCAGCAACGAGAAATTGACGCGGCCGAAGCTGAGCAGAACGGCAAATGGAGCTTCCGAAGACAGTGTCGGGCCCGGTCTGGTTGGTGATGGCAGGATGTTCAAGCCGGAAGACATCTCTCGAAGTCTGCTCTACGCCATCAGGTATGCATCGTCCGCACGCACGCTGCATAAAGTTAGGCTGACATATCGCAGTAACAACATCGGCCAAATTGCATTTCTGCAATCGGAGCGCCACGATCTGAAGCGCATCTACTTTGGGGGCTCCTTCATCAGAGGCCATCAACAAACGATACACACTCTGTCCTTTGCCATCAAGTTCTGGAGTAAAGGCACCAAGCAAGCTTTCTTTCTTCGACATGAGGGCTATCTCGGTGCTGTGGGAGCTTTCGTCAAGAGGAAGCCGGCGAACTGGGGTCGGGGGAAGAGTGTTGAGCCGAATGGAGTGTGAGCAACTCTCGATCTGTGTGACTCGACCAATGTCACCAACGAACCGCTCGGTGTCTGAACAGCGACAGCTCCGTATTGGCCACTTGCGCCAGGTGCGCGAAACCACAAATCGCTTGCTCTGGAAATGTCGATGCGCGCTGTTCAAAGCTAAGCTGGCGTGCCTATCCAGATCTGATTGACACTACGGCGCTATACACACTCAAGTCATTTCTGAGCATGCTTGTTGGGCTTTTGAGGCGCATGCCGATGGTGAATGGGGATGCACATCCTTTCCGGCGTCAAGGTTAAAGGAGATGTACGACACACAGCATGGTGGCAGTCGTTCAAGTGTTGGAGGCCCTTCACAGACCTCGCATAGTAAGAACCGTTCTGGAGCGGTATAAGCTGCCATAATGCCCACCGGATCGCGTTCAGGGCTGCGAGCCGTCTGCACAAGCTGCGCAAAGAGCTCAGAAACTGGCAGGGCTACGAGAGGACTACGATAGCGGCAGCTCGTTTGAGCACACCTCGTTTAGTTCCTTTAGAGGCTTGGTAGATCGGCAAATACGCGTTTGACATACGGCGCCGTGGTCACCGACTGGCCCCTCCTGGCAGATTGACATATCGACGTTGACCCATCTTCTTACCACTTTCCCAAACAGCTTCATGTCATTTCTGATGTCGTGACCCGGCATTTGACGCGCAACGCTCGCTCGTGGCAACGAAATCAATCATCGATCTCTGACACTTTCTCTTCCCATCGTCCTTGATCTGCGACATGGATCGCATCAGCACCAGCCCGCGCGGCCGCGCACGGGCTGCGTGCTGCTGAGACTGGAGCCAAGTACTGGGGACGGAGAACTAGACCAAGCTCTGCTCCAGATTGAGTAGCAGCGGGGCGAAGACTTCGCATACAGTGCTTCACTGGAAGTCAGATAACGCTATACTTCTGTACCATGCGTGCACCATCCATCCCGAACGGTCGGCCGTCCGTGCAGACATGGCTAGACTGCCGAGACGTTCTTCGCTCTCCATGCCGGCCGCACGGCGGTGTTGTGGCGAGACGGCGCGCACTTCCTCGCAGCAACTACTGTACTGCTCTGCCACGTGCTGTATGTATGATCTACAGTAGCGTGGTCTTACGAGCCATGACCCCGGAGGAAACAGACTCTTTGTTGCTACATTATTTCACCATCGCGAGCCGGCATGTTGGGTTTCGCGGGCATGTTTACCACGAGTTGGCCGAGTGCTGCGATCTTATCGATCGTTGTGGCATTGCTTGACACCGTGAGCCCCGTTTCATATCGCCTCTACTTTAGTCCGGTTGCGCATTCACCTGGACCGGAGTTGGCGGCTACTTCGTTCTGGTATGAGTTCTGCTATGATGTGATCAAGCAGGGCAGGTATACGTGGAAGATAAGGGTTTGCATGAGCAGTATGGTAAGAGCATCGAAGGCGACGCTGAATTGACTCCACGTACATTGGTGAATAGGACCCATCGTTCGCATCAATCCTTCCGAGGTACATGTCAATAATTCAGACTTCTACAGTGAGGTATATACTGGTCCTTCAAGACGACGAGACAAATGGGCCTGGTCGGCGGCCATGTTCGGCACATCGACTAGTCATTCCAGCACACCATCTCACGACTTGCATCGAAGACGACGAGCTCCCTTGAATCCCTTCTTTTCCAAATCTTCCGTACTCAAGCTCGAGCCGGTGCTGCGAGATGTCGTTCAGCACTTGTGGGATCGCCTGGAAGGTTTCAAGCAAACGACGGAACCAGTGAATCTCCGGCATGCTTTTGCTGCTGCGACGATGAATGTAATTACCGACTATACGTTCGGCTCCAGCTGCGATTGTCTCGATGATCCTGAGTTTGCCCTTATGTGGCAAGAGGCGGTGGACTCTGTATCTGAGCAGAGCGTAAGCTGAGCTGCTATAAGACCCTTCCCAAAGCTAACGAGATTGCAGCATCTCAACAAGCAGTTCCCATGGCTATTGCCACTCATGCGAACAACGCGTCCGTGGCTTGTGGACAAGATTAATCCACACGTCATGCATCTAATCAAGCTGCAAATGGATCTCGCGACGCAAGTTTCGACACATATGAACGGTCAGCCGGTTAGGAGAAATCCGCAGAACATGCCACGATCTTCAACGAGCGACTCAGAGAAAGCTCTCTACCTGTCGAAGAGCGCACAATCGAGCATCTCATCGGCGAAGCCCAGACCTTCGTAGCCGCCGGCCAAGTAACAACGACACACTATCTCAACACAACAGCATACCACATCCCTGCCCGCCTCGATGTCCTTTCCCGCCGCAAATCCTTGCTGAGGTTCGCCATGCTTGACGGCACTCTCCCGCCTCTCGAATAGCTGGAGCAACTCCCCTACCTCAGCGCGGTCGTCCTCGAAGGCTACCTCATTTCCTACGGTCCTACCCACCGCTTACAAAGAATTGCTCCTAACGAAATCCTCGTATAAGAATCCTATAATCTTCCCGCTGGAACGCCCATGAGCATGACTTCCGTCTTCATCCACGAAAACGAACACCTCTTTCCCGAACCCAAAGTTCCCAAGCCTGAGCGTTGGCTCGAGCTCGGGGAAAAGGAGAAGTCATCAAGTTACCTGGTTTCAATTTTAGCAAAGGGACTCAAGGATATCTCGGACAGCATCTCGCTGCAGCGGAAATTCATCTCACGCTCGCGGCAATCTTCAGCAGATTCGATTTTGAGCTTTACATGACGACGCGCGAGGACATCGATGTCGACCATGACTGTTTCAATTCTCAGCCCAAGAGAGGGTCTGTCGGTTTGCGGGTGATTGTACGCTAGATCTAACTTCTACAAAGAAGATAACCAAAGAGAAGAATTGGGGAATCTAGGACTCAGAAGGGCTTCCGCCCGTAGACAATCGACCCACTCGTATACGAATGGATCTTCCGATCCTTGAATCCCTCTCGCACCTGCGCGAGGAAGACCTGCGTCTCCTCATACGACCACCCCAACACCTTGGTCATCGACCACATCGTCCACCCCTCGATCCCCTGGAAAGCTTCGAGTAAATGCCACCGCCCAATCTCTTTCATCTTCTTATCCGCCGGCCAGGGTCCGATGGGCATTTTGAACCGTTGCTCGACAGTATTCACGAAACCCGCTCGATCGATCAGATCTTTCTGCATTTCCCAGATGCGGAACGTGCGGCCGGTCTTCTCGCCCACTTCGAGATACTTCTTGGTCGCGTCGTGGAAAATGTGGCCCGGAGGAATGGAATTGTCGTCTGTGCGCCAGCAGACGCTGTATTCGACCTGTTCGAACCAGCCGCCGGGTTTGAGGTGGCGGTAGACTTGTTCGTACAGTTTGGGCCAGTCGGAGACGGCGCCGTAGAGGCCGCGGATGTGGATGAAGTCGAATTGGTTTTCGCGGAAGGTCCAGGGTTCTGTGCAGTCTTCCATTTGGAATTCGAGATTGGGTGGCACCCAGTGGGGTTGGGTGGGGGAGATGTCGGTGGCGATGACTTGGGATCCGGGGTTCTCGTCTGCGAAGTCTATGGCCCAGATTCCGGTTCCGGCACCAATTTCCAGGACTTGTGCTGGGTTGCGGTCGATAGGCGCGAGATGCAGCTTGCCGTCTAGCAGGAGCAGGAAGATATGGTGAGCAATGTCGAGCTGGTCGTTTTGGTCTTCGTCGTTGGGACCCCAGTACTCTTCTTTCATGGCATTGTATCGACGGCCATGTTCGTATCTGTATGCTGCTATTGAAGAGTTCAAGGATGTTGTCTCGCTTGCTCTGAGAACCCGGTCTGGTGAGTGCGCGTTGTCGATCGATACAATTCCGAGACATACATTTCTCCAGCATATGCGGAGTCGGTCTCGCTGTAGTGCTCATTCTGCAATCCAGTGAGCAAGCTACCAAGGATGGACTGCGACGATCAGGATTCTGATAGAACACACCTGTGTCGCCTGCTGTGGCGAACCTCCTACGTTATCCATCACTCCGTTCCATTCCAGGGCTACCTAGCACAAGGCAGCGACAGCGACAAGATCAAGTTTCAACGGTAACTTTGCAGCCTTCTTCTATAAGCTTCGCACATTGACACATTACTGTGTTGGTGCTATGTCGCGTAAAATCGCTCCGGCAGTGCCTTGCCTTGCATGAGGATGCAGCCGTAGAACTACTATACATGCTCCCTGGCTAGCCACCTCTCCGAGCTGGACTTGCGTTAGCGATCTGTTGCGTCCTCGCCGACTGGCTTGAGAGTCACATCCTTCGAGACGCCCGCCGATCGACTCATGCCTGCGGCACGGACAGTGGGGTGCCAATCACTCCTGAGCTGCAGATTTTCAGCAGACGAGATTCCGCGTGATGTCCGCAGCTTGCCGCGTGCAGCAGGCGTTTGTGCTGGGTGTGGAGGCTGGCGCCAATCGATGTCGCTGACGCCCTTGCAACACGTGGTGATCCTTGATCTCCTTTCCGACCGTTTCTTCTCATCCTGGTCTGCCGAAGTGTCGACGGCACGCCGCCGGTCCGCGGAATGGTCGCCGAGCTGCGCACCACCTCGGTTGTCTTACCGGGCAAGGATAAGTGCTCGTGCCGAACATTAACGTATGACATGCAGTCCATGTCGTCAGCACGGCCGCGCATGATTGAGGTACAGTACGCAATGCACTTTATGGAGCTCCCTGTCGTACTGTAGCGTGGGTCCAGCCTCAGGATTTCTTGTCTTGAGCGGAGTTAGCGCCCTTCTTACGATAAGTCACCCAGCTAGTCCCTACGCGATATGAGCTTGCGAACAATCATAGGATTGCATCGGCAATCTGTGCACCTTACGGACAGGCTGGAGAAGTCGAGAGATATAGGCGATGATCTTCACAAACGAGACAATCGAGGATGTAGGCACTAGATTGAAGTGTCCATGTCATGTGGTTGGTGTCGTCCATAAGCTTGCTAAAGTTCACCGGGACTCGGGACTCACGCACTCCGCTTATTAACTTTTCCCACTCAGCGATGAACTTCATGCCGTACATCACCCTGGCTGGTCAGGGACTCCACACACATCGCCTGATTTGGAAAGGACGACATTGTCGTTGTATATGCGGAAAAGATCATGTGCTCTGCACAACCCGAAGATTCTCAGCTTACACAGCCAGCAAAACCATAGTTGCGTTAGCTCAAATAGAAGCCTAATTTTTTCTCCAGCACAATCACTGAGGCCTCGAGTCCCTTGATGCCATGCGTGGTGACAATATTACCGCCCAACCCAATCGCCCAATTCGCTTCACCCCACAAGCTCTTCTGCACAGCTGTCACGCTTGCGTCCTTTGGAAGGGTGATCATCACATCATTCCCAACTTTACCATAGTTCAGGTTGAATGATCACTAGCAAGACTGCCTCGTTCCGAACCCAGGCAGCAGCGTCAATGCGATTCCCACCTTGCACTTGCAAATTGCTGAACCGAGGTGCCTCGAGCACAAATTCGACAGTCTCTCGACTGGCCAAGACTCCAGCGAGCTTGTCCGTGACGTTCAAGATCTGAGGTGTTGTTGGAAAGTCCCAAAGCACATTGCTACGAGGAGGGTAAGCTGGTAAGTCTCGACGACAAAGCTCTTCCTCGAACTCACCCTGTAGAGCCATGGTTCATGCCGAGAGTATTCATGACAACCTCCTCTGCGGCGGTGGGATACCGCGTCCAAAATGTCTGTGGGCAATCTCAATACCAGAGGAGCTCATACGCCTTGACTGTGAGATTCACCTCATTCCCGAAAGCCTGCGGAACTTTCCAGTGCTTCTTCTGCCATCCGATCAATTCATCATACCTCGCAAAATTCTCCAGCCGATCAGAGATCTCTTCAAAAGCCCCTTTACAGTCATCGCACCCACAGCATCCATACGTCGCGTTGCATGGGGTGTCGTAGACGGTAGAATACGAGGTATTCGTGCTGATGGGATACACATCTGACAAGATGATGTCCGCGCCGGAAGCATATTCTTCGTAGTGGAAATCGTAGCAGTTCAGGACAAGCGAGACAGGATGATAGAGGTCGAGAGAGCGGATCTGCTCGTAGCCTACGCGGATTTTGCTCGGAAGGACGGATTTTCCTTCGGGTTCGTCGGCGATGTACCACAGCAGGAGGGAAGGGTGGGATCTCAGTCTCGTGACCTGTTCAGTCATGTTCGCGAGGCCTTTTTCGAGGAAGAACAAATTGTAATGTAGGTAAAGATTGAGTTCGGCGGCTTTGTCGAGGAAGGGTGGGAATTCCTCCCAAGGGAAGGTATTGCCGCCGAGATCGCCGGTGGGCACGATATGGATGGTGTTGTAACAAAGATCGCGAAAGCTTTCGAGGGTTGAAGGGCTTGTGTTGAAGTAGCGATCCCACTGCACGTAGTATGCTTATGGTAAGATGGAATGCCACGAAGATTCCGAGGATTTACACACGCTAAGGCCGCCGTATAGATTGTCGATGCGAACTGCTGTGCCGTTGTCTGCTCTCAGAGGCAGTTTGATCAGCTCTGTGAAGGTGCGAAAGATCTGGTTGGTGTCCGACGTTGGCTTGATGGTCACGTTGTAAGCATCATTCCTGGTAAGAACCGTGCTGGTGTCCACTGCGATCTGGTGCATTCGACCTAATTGTATGCTCAGTCCATGTGGAGGCGTGAGCGATTCGTCTCCCACAGCTATATCAATGATAAAGCTCTTGGTTGACTTCTCTTGACGGTGCTTCGGGTCCGAAGGTTTGGAGGAATCCCTACGAGATGGCAGACTGAAGCATTGATGAGGACAATGGCTTCGTTCTCATATTCGAGGTACAAGCTCATGCGCGGAGCAGCCTTCAAGTTCAGAAGAGGATAAATAGAGAGTACAGGCTACTTGAACTGTCCGCCAGAATTGAAAGATCCATTACTGCATGCACATCAGCTCATCGCCATTCCGGCACTGAAGCGTTGAAGAATATACGTCGATCGATAGCTTTCCCACACCACATGTCAACGTTGGGAGGATTCTTGAATTGTGCTGAAGCAGGAACGCAGCTCACGAGTATGCTCAGACAGACAGAGAATAGATCCATGTTGTATGACAGTCGTTGAGCAAGGGAAAGGAGGCAAAATTGCCAGGCGTCGTGCACAAGCCGGGCTAATCGCAGACAAGCTATGATCTCGGCTGTTATTCTCCTCGACGCTGATAGCCCAGATGTTTGTTGTAGCAATGTCAATGTAACGTCAATCCGCAACCTCGCCTCTGAGTGTGAAGATCCTGCCTAGCGCGATAGTGGTGCAAATGCTATTGGCCATTTAGCCGGAACGGGCAAGACGCATTGTGGAGAAGCGGAGGAGATCCCCTTGGTATATCGTGTCGTGGATGCTTCATGGTCGTGGTCAGCACTACTGCTTTGAGAATGTGTTGTGGTAGATGCTGAGGCCCTCATAGACAAGGGGGCGAACAATCGACAGTCGAATATTTTCCGAGTGGCATATTACGAAAGCACCTCGAGTAGGGACTTTTGACGAAAGATGCCGGATACGCTGCTACTTCCAGTGTCACTGCATAAGTCTTGCGTGTGGGCGTCAATGCGAAAAGTCCTGGTGAAGTCAAGCAAATTGTTCTTGTTTGGAGACATCTCTGCTCCTGTAGTCAGCGACTCCAGTTAGGAAGGCCTATGCTTTGCTTGGTTGCTATCTTGATGGCAGTAGTTCGACCAAGCGAGACGGCTAATCAATGTACCCATTTAGTGCATGTGTCGGCAGAGAGTGTGAAAAGTTACGCCGAGACAGTAATGGACGTGGGTGAGAAGATTGAGGCCACAATTGCTTCATCCTTGGATTGGCATCGAACCGTATGGTGATCGACTGAAAGGTTGAGCGCCGAGGTGAGGCCGGCTCAAAACGAGTCGACGTTTCTCGTTATGCGTGTATGCTAGGGAATGCTTGTTTGTACGTAGCAGAGCTAGCCGACAGCAAAGTGTCTTCTTATCAAGCAACGCTCGATGCCTCGGCCCGCGTACATTCTTTTGCCCACAATACTTCTACAACGCCTGCCCAAAACTTTGCAACTGCATCTTGCATCTTGCATTATCGCACAAAATGGAGTCGAGATGCACAGGCAAGCGAAAGAGTGTAGAGGACGGCGGCGTGTCAGGCGAGAGATCCTTGTCGGGGCAGCAAGCTATGGGACTTGGTCGTCGAAGACTCGCCTGCTATCAGAACAAAGCTCTTCTTGCGGCCCCAAGAGCCGACCAACGAGATCTGGACGATTGAGATCGTTCGCGATCAAGCGACATTTCTGGACGCAGTGAAGGACTCTGCAGTGGAGCTCGTCACGCTGGTATCTTCGCTGTGCTCTCGCGACGAGGTGCGGAAGGAGGCCTGGTTGCAATGTCATAAGCTGGATAATGACTTTTCCGTGACACTCCCCACTGCGCGGCTGCATCCTATCCTGCACCACATGCCAAATTCGTGGAGCGAGTTAAGCTGTCGTTCTCATGGATTCTTTCTGCTCTATCTGTAATCGCGACTCACTCACATTGGGCTTCCCAGCTACGATCTCAAAATCCTGCACAGCAAAGTCGCTGGGTACTTCATTTTCGACATCAGTGAGGCCGTGGCGGCTCCATCTTCCCATTCGCCTTGCAGGCTCTTTGTCTCAAACTGTCCTTCGATCCGACATAACTCGGACAATGCTTCCAGGCCCGACCAGCTCAATGAGCTAGAATTTGGTTGTCAGCCGGAACGACCGTACAACTCATGCTTCAACTCACCTTCTCATGCCAACTCAGCAGTACGCTCATCGCTTGTGCACCACCTTCTTGCGCTTGACCGAAACTTCTCCCACTTATTTGACTGAAGCCCGTGGCCTGAGGTGTGATACTCTGTGCTCCTTTTCCTCCACTCGGTGCATCTTTGGCCATGCCCTTGTATAGGTACTTCATCAAAGTGTCAAGGACCTCCGACCCGCCCTCCGACTGGAAGATCCGTTGGCAGATGGGCGTAATCTCGGCTTGCCTAATGGATTGCAGAACCTCTGTCACAGTGGCGAGATGGATTGCCTAACCTCACATCAGTGTCTTCCTTCTCTTTCCATATGTCTGCCTAGTCCCTCCACCGTGCCTACCTTTCCACTCTCGTCTGCTCCGTATGGCACATTTTCCAGCGCCCCCCGCAGCGCCCCTTCAGAGTCTCCACCTCTCAATAGCTGTCGTATTTGTCCTGCAAGTGTCTGCACATCTGCTGTTGAGACTGGAGCTACCGCTGGCGTAAGAGTCGTGAGATCGAAGTTGGATGAGGATTCTGGGTCGAGTGCATCGATGTCAATTGTGCGCCAGTTGATGTCGATGTTACTTCGGGCTCCGGCGATGGACATGGTGGCGGTATAGTGCTTCGAGTGATTTTGCAGTGCCGAGTTGTATGTTTCAGCACCAACGCAGCTTCACTTCCATCACGTCGTACCTGCCTGACGTCGCACCAGCAGTGGGGTGCAGAAGTCTTGGCATTGGCTTGCAGGGATCAGAGGTCGAGCGCGACGCGGGTCGCGATCTGAGTGAACTGGGGCATGAATGCAAGCAACTCCTGCTGTTCAGCTTCCACTCTCGCCCCGGACATCACTTCGGAATATGGCGCACGCGGGATCATGACTTATACCTTGACAACCACTCGCGCGCAGTCCATGCAGCAGCGACTCGCGACGACGCGACAAACAACCACCACGACAACAACGCTGGACGCGATGGATAAAGTTCGCGTGCAGGACGGGGATGATAGGAGTACCGATTCGATCGACCTCAGCGCATTGAATGACAACGAGACCGACGACTTTGGCCGGCGGATATTGGCACATCAGAGGGACAAACTTGCAATACAGACCGAACTCGCCCGTCCACTGTTTCCGCGAGCACGACCGCGCCCGTTGCGCCCAAAAACATTGGACCCGTTGGTCACTGTGGGCGGGAGCTTGAACGACCTGACGCGACCCGCCCACCAGAGAAATGCGAGTGAAGGCGACTTCAGAGGCACACCTGGACTGAACCCACCACAGGAATGGGGAAGACGGGCGAAGAGACGGGAGTGGCAGCGGAGATCCGTCTCGGACGAGCAGAGGGTCGTTAGACAGGACAAGGACTCAATTTTTCCCATACATACGCTATACACTGGCGATGATTTCGTGCTAAGTCCGGGCGGAAGTAATGTTAGACACAGTGTCGAGGACACGCCTCCATCGATGACACGCAAAAGATTAATGTCAAGCCCGAGCTCCATGCGACACATGAACACGACCTTGCAGGACGTGCACACAGCCGGCGAGGACCCGGAGGTCAATGACGACAGCCTGCTCGTCTCGACACCAGCGGCTGTGAATCGGCGAGATCGCAAGATTGATGCTATGATGAAGGATGAAATTAAAGCAGTGGAGAAGCAAGAGCTTGCAAAAAGTAAAGTATCGGAGCTTCTAGAAAGACCAGGCAGTGCACCATCTTCCGACCTTGCTAGTAGGGTGGCGAGGAGGAGAGAGCGACGACTCAGCGACAAGGAAAATGCGGTGGAAGTGGCGAACGAAGACGATCCGGCAGCCACTGCTGTTCAAGACAGAAAGACCCAACGTTCGCATTCGCGAACCGACTCGATAGCGCTGCTGAGAAAGCTGGCTCGTACTTCCAGTATGTCGCCCAGTCCAGGCCGAGATCATGCGCCTGAACCACCAGTTCCAAAGGCGGACGAGTCTGCAGTCGCTGCTGCTTCCGATCGGACTCGTGTGGGTTCCAGTCAGACCATAACCGCGCGTGAAAGGTCGGAAGCGCGCAGAGTGCGTCTGAATGACGAAAAGGCCAGAAGGCAAGAGGCAGCACAGATGGAAGCGACCCCAGCGAGCCAAGACCAAGCGCGAGTGCAGAGCACGCCAATGGTAACTGGAGCTTGGATCGAGGACCCCGGCAAGCCACGTGAATCGGATTCCGCGAACAACGCAAGTGCCGCAACACAAGAAAACCATGCCCAACACACGAGAATATCAGCTCTGAAGACGTCGTCAACAACGACGACGACGAGGATCTCTAGGCGCGTGCTATCAGAGCCAACACATCCAAAGTCTGCATTGGAGGCTGTGGTATCAGATGCTCGCACTTCGCGGGATACTCAACTAGGTGATAGCACTCTCGCCTCGCTGGAAAACATTGTCAAGCCTGATTTGGAAAGAACGATATCGAACACAACAGATGAAATGTCAAAAGACATTCCAACAGATTCCGAAAGCCTGAAACATCTCACTCAGTCTGAGAAGGACCGCCGGCAAGAGGATCTGGCGCTTGCGGCATTGAATAAGCGTCTCAGGTCTACACGTACGACAATCAAAGATGCGGCTCGCGGCATCAGACGAATAGAGAATCAAATGGGACAGGCTGGGGAGAATCGTGCTGGGGCTTCGGATCCGGCAGAGGCTGCAAAGCCGACTGAGGCCGCAAAAGCGACCGAGACTGTCCATGAGGTCGTGTATACAGCCGGCCAGGCGGTGCCGCCTTGGCCGCGACACCTGAAGCCATACACGCAGCCACATAATTCGCGTACGATTTGTGAGCACTGTGGAGGGTCATACACATCAGTATATTCCGCTCTGTGGACCGAAACTCGAGAGTTCTTCTTCACATATACTGGTCCAGATCACGATCGACCGTGGCCGACAGCCATTGGATGGGCAGTGCTAATTTGGATTTTCTGGTACTTTGTTGAGACTTCTCTGTGCGATCCTTGGGGTTACAGTCGCATCGCAGAGGCATATTATCCCTTTGCATTGCCGGCATTGCTATTCAAGCCGTTCCGATGGCTGGGCTGGATGGAGTATCCTGTTGGACGATGGTTTGGAGAGTACGTCTTTGAGCCTGTCATGCACTTTATTTCTGGCGGGGGTCTTAAACGGGCTCCAATACAGGTGCCCATACCAGCGGGCGTCTTAGAGGGCGTTGGGAGGAAAGTCTTGGAAAGCACAGAGGGCGCAGCGTACGGGGAGTGGATCAAGTCCACATCTACTGCTGTCTCCGCAGCTACAACGAGGATGACGCGGAGCGTTGCGGACGCCTTGGATCAAGCGGGACGAATATGGGATGATGAGTATTTGGATTTGTGAGCGTTCTAGCATTGTTGGTCATAGGATTGGGTATAGCGAAGGCAGGCGCTAGGACATGGAGACCGGACTGGCTCGTGATGGCCATTACTGCTTTGCGCACGATACCACTTTGCGAGACGAGTTTACATGAATGGAAATATGTTGTTATCGCGCAGCCTCCTTGACTTGCATGCGTCGGACCGGAACGGCAGGCAAAGAGCGACACCAACAACGATACGTACGCTCGGTACCAGCAGTCGTCAAGCATGGTTAGCGAGATCTGGCAGATGGTGCTGGCGAGCAGGCATAATCTCAATTTACCTCTTGCCTCTTCCGTACACATCATCCTTCAGCCGGGGTCCCACTTCCACGCAGCTGATCAGCTTGGCAGCGTTCTTGGAGCATAGGGCAGACCTCAGCTCGTAGCTTGCTTCCTATGAGAGCTGTATAAGTAGCACAAGCAGCTCCGAAAGCATGTCTACCTTTTCCACCACCAGAACTTCAAACCACCTACGTTACAAGCACCCATCAATATGCCCATCGACTTCCACCTCACCGACAGCCAGCGAAAACAGCAGCAGTAGGCTCTCCCCCCCCCCTTTCTTGCCCAACCGTGTACCACCAGCAAGCTGACATGTCCCGACAGAGATGCGCAAGGCTTTGCGACAAACATCCTCCGCGGAGCAAACGCATCTTACCATACCCTCCCCAGCCAATCTGCCCGGTTCCAAGCCATCCGTCCATTTTACCGGAATGCAGTCGCAGGAGGTCTGATCAAAGGGCAAATCCCCAGTGCGCTAGGCGGGACGAACGAAAGCCTCGTCGACGCCGCCATCGCGCTCGAGGAAATGTACGCGGCGGATGCGAGTGTCACGCTGACGGTGGCGGCGACCGGCCTGGGGCTGACGCCGCTGATTCTGAGCGGGCATGCGCGATTGCAGGAGGAGTGTTTGCGGCCTTTTCTGGACGCGGGAGGGGAAGGGGAGGCGCTGGCGAGTCTGATGCACTCGGAGCCGCAGGGCACGGCGAACTGGCTGGAGCGGGGCGGGAAGGGGTTGCAGACGACTGCTGTGCAGGAGGGCGAGGAGTGGGTGATTAACGGGGAGAAAGTGAGGCTCCCCCTTTTTTCCTCAACAGCCTCATACATCTGTTCCCATCAGATGCTGACAACAACGGCTTCCCAGCTCTGGACGACCAACAGCGCCGGCTGGGACTCCCGCGGAGCAGACCTCGCCTGCCTCGTCTGCCGACACGTCCGCGAGGCCTCCGCCCCGCAAGACCCGCACGCCGACCCGGCGCACGCCATCCTCATCTTCTGCCTCACCCGCGCCACCATCGCCGCCAACGCCGCCTCCGCCTACCGCATCCTCGCCGAGCCCGACCTCGCCGGCCACCCCGCCACCTCGGGCCCGCACACCCGCTTCACAAACCTCCGCATCCCAGCCTCCTACCTCCTCGCCCACGGCGCCCCTGCCGCGCAGCTGATCGACCAAGCCTTCACCGCCTCTGCAGCCCTCGTCGCGGCATTTGCATCGAGTATCATGCGCGCCGCATACGACGCCGCGGTACGCTTTGCAAAAGAGGACTCCCGCGGCGGCAGCGTGCCGATTATCGAGCGGCCGAGCGTGGCGGATCTGCTCATGGAGGTGAAGATGCGGTTGGATACGACGCGGTTGTTGGCGTGGAAGGCGCTGCATGCGCTGGAGCAGGGGCCGGGGGGAGTTTGCGGCGCGGCAGGAATTGTGCGTGGAGGCGAAGGTGTGGGGGAGTGAGTGTGCGGTGAAGGCGGTGGGGAATTGTATGAAGGTGGTGGGGATGTGAGTCTCCCCCCCCCATCTCCCCCCATCTCCCCCCCTTTTGTTTCTTTCTTTCTGCATTTACTTTGTTTGCTTGGTGCTATTTGCGAGGTCGAGTCGGTCGCGGAGTGGTGAGTGGCGCACAGGATGAGATACTGACGGGTGTGTGAACAGGACGTCGTATCGGACGGATCAGCCGTTCCCGAGGCTGTTGAATGATGCCATGTGTCTACCGCTATTCGATGGCGGCAATGTTGGTGTGAGGCGAAGACAATTTGAGAAGATCCTGAAATCGGACGACTATACTTCGACCTGGGGGTTCTAGAAGCCTGAGCCTGAAGGCGAGCCTGGATTTTCAGCATGCGGTCAGCCTCCCCACCTCTTAGATAGTGAAGAAATATCTTGGATTCTTATCGCCCAGCTCATTTGCCTGTACGAAAATCAGTATATCTCGCTTCGAAGGTGCCAAATGTTTCCCGCAAAACTCACCTCTTCCTCCGACAGACCCTCGGTCCTCCAATCCTCCTTCCCAGCCTTCTTGCTGACGTTTCTCCTCACCCAATACACGTGCATCAGAGTGAACAAACAACTACTCAAGCCCAACAACCCCATTGCAACCGCATACCCCCTCCGTATACACCGGCCCACTGCCGGTGAACAAGAAAGGCGACAAGACGCCCGCAGCATTCCCCACCGTAAGCTGAATCCCGTTTGCCGTGGTCCTCTTGCCAAAGCGAGGGTTGTTGGATGTGAACCACGGCATTGCCATTCCAGTCGCAAGGAAGATGCAGCCACCAACGAAGAAGCAGCCGACGAGCGCAGCGGCGGCATTGGCGTAGATAATGAGGAGGACGTAGCCGAGGATGCAGGTCAGGGTAAAGGCGACGATGAAGGGCCCTCGGACTTGGGTCTTGTCGGACCAGTAAGAGCAGCCGATGTAGAGCCCAGCGCCGAGGGCGTAGATGGGGATGGTGAGGCTTGACGATTGTGTTAGGGATGCATGTTTGCGAAGAGGCCAGAGTCTCAGGACTTACCATTGCACTTCAGCTGTCGAATAACTTCCTGTCTGACTGATGATCGTGGGGAGGAAGACGCTAAAAGCGTACAGCGTGGTGTTTGAGCAGAATTGGCAGACGGCCATGACATAGACTTTCCAGTCGAGGAATGCTTCTTTCGCGTCTTTCATGGAGAATTCTTGTCCCGAGACAGTCTGTCCAATTTCTGCTTGCCGGAGTAAGAACATGTTCCGGCGGTCTTCTTCGCTCAAGAATGGGGCCGTCTCTGGCTTGTCAGCGAGGACGAATGGGATGATGAAGGAAGTGACGACGGTGAGGGCGCCGTTGATCTGGTTTCGTCAGCGAATTCACTTCCAGCACCAGGATTCTGACATACGGCGAATATCCAGCGCCAAGCACGCCAGCCTGCTGTTCCAGGAGGGGTGACATAGTTGGGATCTCCAGGGTTTGTGCTCGCATCGTTCGGGTCGTTATCCATGAAACCGATGCCGTAAGATACAAGTCCTCCAAGAGCTCCAGCGATCGCCGCAGTAGCGAAGAGATATGCCATGCGAAGGGCGATGTTGCGTTTGTTGTAGAATATGGTCAGATAGATGACCAAGCCTGGAAACAGGCCGGCTTCGAACAACCCCAGCAGTAGTCGGATCGCAATCAGGCCGGCAAAGTTTTGTGTAAACGCTGAGAAGGTGGCTACGAGACTGCGACGTTTCGTAAGCATCATGATAGAGGAGAACAAGGAACATTTACACTCACCCCCAAGCCAGGGTCAACGCGGCGAGATACCACTTAGGGCGGAGTTGTTTCAAGACCATATTGCTTGGGGCTTCAAAGAGACAGTATGTGATGAAGAGCACTGAAACTCCAATCTGATACTGATTCCCAACGAGTCCGAGGTCTTCTTCCATCCCGTAGAGTCTGTAGCGGTGGTTAGAACAAGGGTATGACATTCACGGGCCATTTGCATCGATACCTGGCGTTGCCAATGCTCACTCGATCCATGAAGCTCATCAAATAGATCCACATCACCATGGGGATCAGTCGCATGTCGAGCTTCCGCATCAACGCCTTTTCGGTGGCGGCATCTACGACAGGTGCGGTGGGCTGGTGCACAGCAGCCTCAATCCGCGATGTGGAGTCGCTGTCACTGTTTCCATCCTTCTTCTCATGGGTCGAAGGCAGACATGGGGTAGGATCTCCAGTGGCCGGTTGTGCGAGGTGCTGCGAGATCGGCGACATCTTGGCTTCCTGCTCGCGTGTTGTCTGAGCCGGTAGATTGGGTGACGGGTTACAGCTATATGTCTCCTCCGAATCACTGCGCTTCTTCATGATGATGCGTCAGTCGAACATTTCCCATGTGTGGCGTACTGTTGAACCCCATTTGCGCGCGGCATGGCATCATACCAGCCATCCAAGGCTTGGTGTGGAGCTGGGCATCTGGGGTTGGCATGTGGGCTCGCTTGCATACGAGGGAGGAGCTACGAATTGCCCCCCAAACTTCGCGGTTGAGTGTTCTCATGCACGTTGAGCTCCGCATAGGCATCGCGTCGCGCCTCTGGGTATGATGTGCTCACGCTGAGCATTGAGTGGCGGCAGGCAGTGATAGCCCGCATTGTCCCCGTCCATGGGCAGTGTCAGCGCAGCTTGAAAATGCTCTCATTGTGGCTGTGAGACGTGCAAGACTCTTGGATGAAGTTTGCGAGCAGCGTGCGGACATATGCGGGTCTGGGGGACTGCCTGGACGCTAATGCATGGGAAGGCAACTGGGCTCGAAGACCAGACAGAGCAGGAGTTCCACAGTGCTTCGACATTGTTTGCGAGACCCGGGCGCTGTACTGTGCTGTTTCTTGCAATCAAGACACCCTGCAACACATTACGGCGGCATTTTCGTGTTCTCGGAGCACAGCACGTCGTTGTTTGTCATTCAAGACCACCTCGTCTGGCAGGCGCTCATTCGCCCCGAGGCAAACAAGTGCATGCGGTGTAAGGTCAATAGGCCGCCACTGTCCATGATCTGCTGGGCGAGGGAGGAGTAGAGCTTGATGCACGTCGGTTGTGGAGGAGCACGAGGGGGTGGAGTGGGAGAGGTTGCGGATGGTGTCGTGCGAGGATGGCGCCGAGATCCAGTGACGATGACGTGAGTATCTCGGAGCATCGCTTCTCCGACGCCGTGGGATGACGACCTCGTGTTTGCCCACTTCCCCTTTGGCTACAGTGTACACGCGCGTGGAGAGCATTGGATGGGCAGTCCTGTTTCGCAGTCCTCCTCCCCTCCTGCTCCAATCACGTCGTGTCGTGCACGCTTCTGCAAACCGGATGCTGCCGCGTCATCCTCGCCACCGCGGCCATGTTATGCACGCGGCACGGCGGCACGGCGGCTTCTGGAGCAGCAGCAACGTCGTCTCGCGCGGATCACGCCTCCACAGCCTCCTCCAGCCTTGCGCCCTATCTGCACACCCACAAGCTTCGGCGCACGACGCCTTAACGAGGCTTAGTTAGCCGGCTGGCCAGCCGCGGCTCCTTCCACACGCGCGTCGTGCCTGCGGCGAGTGTGCCGGGCATGGCGCGCCTGTGTTCCTCCCTCTCTGCACCGTCCGTTGCATCATCATCCTCCTCCTCCTCCTCCTCCTCCTCCGCCTGCGTTTTCAGCCAGACTCCGCCTGTCTGCTCTCCACGCCTCCCTCTCCGCCATCATCAGCCAGCATCATTCCTCCCGCCCGCATTCCACGCGTGTTGTGCGGCGACGCCCTGCCGCTGTAGCGCATCCTGGTCGCTTACATACAATAACCCCCAGCCAGGATCGCACGACCGGGCTCCACCATGCGCAGCTTGGCCCTCGCGCCCTGGCTCTTGGCCTCCACCCGAGCGCTGCCGGAGCTGGCCATTGCGAAGAGGGACAGGCAGAACGGAGGCAAGACCGACATCTCTGCGCGCGGCGTCGCACTGCCCGAGCATGTGGTGCGGCGGTCCGACGGCACGGTAGGCACCAACATCTTTGATGTCTTGGCCTGGAGTGCCGGGGGTGCCTACTACGCCAATGGTGAGTGGGCGAAGACATGCCTCCAACACCGCCCCGCCACTGACATGTCCGAGTGACGGTGGGCACGCCTCCGCAGGAACAGACCGTCATCCTCGATACCGGCTCCTCCGACCTCTACTTCGACGCATCGTCGGCGAGCACGTGTGCAGACCCTCCATCGCAGTCACAGGCCTGCGAGGGAGGCACGTACGACCTGTCCAAGTCCAGCACGTACAACCAGGTCGCCGCGGCCCCGGCCTTCAACACGTCCTTCGGCGATGGCTCGACTGCCTCAGGCCCATACGGCTCCGACGTGGTCGGCATCGGGGACGTCCAGATCTCCCCAGTAGAGTTTGGAGTGGCCACGACGGTGGACAGTTCGACAGGATTCTCCATCGGCCTGATGGGTCTCGGGTACAGTGATAACGAAGCTGTGACTTCACCGGAGAACTTCTACCCAAACATGCCAGAAGTGCTCAAGTCTGCCGGCGAAATAAACTCGCGACTGTATTCCGTCTTCCTGAATGATGCCAGTAAGTCACTCCACATCATCCGCCTCGTCTCGCCCATGCTGATCAGTGTAGACGCCGGCTCCGGCACCATCCTCTTCGGTGGCATCGATACGTCGAAATACACGGGCCCCCTTGCCACTGTAAATTTCCTCCCGCAGTTCTACGACGGCCAAGAACAAGGTCTCAACTTCATCACAACACTCACAGCTGCAAACGTCACCTCAAATGGCAAGACCCAGCAGTTGTGGAGTGGTGGCTCGGCAGACGTACAGGCCTATTCTCGAACGGATTCTGCTCTTCCCGTGCTGCTGGATACCGGAAGTACTGCTTGGTCCATCCCGCAGCAATACTACCAACAGTATATTGCACCGAGCTTTCCATTCGTGGACCGCAATGGTCTCTGCTCTTGCCAATACGCCAAGTCCGGGCCCTCACTCTCTCTCGAATTCGGTGGTGTGGTTACGATCAACGTGACACCCGACCAATTCATCGTTCCAATCATCGATCCCGTCACCAGGAAGCCGCAAGCATATGACAGAAAGGGAGACGAAGCCTGTATCTTCCTTCTCTCCCCGGACAATTCTGGCACTCCGTTCTTGACGTTGGGCGACGCAGTTCTTCGGAGCATGTACGTTGTCTTCGACCTCGACAACGGACAAGCCTCGATCGCGCAGGCTGCGACGAATCCGGGAAGTCCTAACATCGTCACCGTAGGGGCGGGCCCGACTGGCGTTGCAGCAGCCGTGTCGGGCGTCAGCACTATATCCTCGAATACTGTGTCAGCGCCCGGTGCCGTCCGTGAGACGGCGTCTTATTCCGTCACGACAATCAACCCACCGATTGGCACAGCGACAGGCGCCGGCGCTGTGCCCGATGATGCTCAAGTCGTAGGAGCTTCATCCGGGACTGGATCCGGATCGGGATCGGGCTCGGGCTCTTCAAGCTCCAGTTCATCTGCTGCTGCTTCTGCCTTGCATATCCCCAGTGCTGATTGGACAGCATTGTGCGTGATGGGCATTTGGACGGCTGGCATGGCAGTGGGTGCAAGCATGATGCTTTGATGACAAAGGATACCGACAGAACCTAGGACACAGACTACTTTAATTCCAGAAATTTAGCGTAGGGAGCATGGACAAATGCATATATCACAGGCGACGACCTTTATCCATCAGGTGTTTGCTACCCTTCACGAGCTCATTCAATGGCATTGGGCCCGCACATTCTCAATTTTGATCGCTGCAATGAGCTGTGAGCATCGATTTCCCTTTGCTGAGGATCACCGATTGACCTTTCACCTCCATCTTTCACTCTGTGCCGTCTTTGGATAGTCGCAGACGCGTTGCTCGACCTCCTGCGCCCCGAGGACATATCTCTACTTCCCGCGTGCATTACACTCTTTCGCCTTCGCCGGCACCGCGATCTGCTTTACAGACGCGGCAAACCCGGTCGAGAGCGCCGTCGATTGTTGTAAAGAGAGCCCTATACTACTTTTTCTCTAATTCTGCACTACTAGTAAATTCTACGAAATTAGGTTACACCTTATAACACCGGGATAGATAAGGTACGGTGCTCTTTCTTCTAACTAAAAAGTCTGCGTTATAACTAACATACCTACTAACGCTCGCATAAAGAGGAAGACTCGCGTAAATACTAAAGCTCCGCGAAAGGTAATCGAATATACGACTAAGTTCGTTAAGGACGCTAACGACTACGCTTATATCCGACTCGCCCGAAGTACTAGACGAGCGGCTCTTACTACGTAGAGAGCATTTATAAGGTAGATATCGCGCTCGTCTCTACGGCGGGGATATGCCCAGGTAACACGAACTCGGTTCTGCAATGCTCCAGGAATACAAATATCGGCAGACCCAGCGGCCTTGTCGAAGCTCGATCATCATGACATGCGCATGTTCTGACATTGGCATGTCAATCATTCCCACATCACCAAGCTGAGCTCTGTCTACATTTTGCACGGCAGTTCAGACAAGCCTATAAGCTTTAGACTAGACAAATTATAGACCCTAAGATTATCTCTAAAACGCGACATGTCTGTTCTTAGTAGGACCGCGCTTGGGACAACTTGCCGACTAGGCTGCAGTATATCGAGAACAGACTTTGGGTAGAGTTCAACCTCCGAGAAGAACGATCAGACAAGCCAAACCTTAACGCCAACGACTTGATCGCAACTCTTCACTATTATTGGGTCCTCAGCACTCAATGGTACGCGAACGAACGACAAAGGGTACAGCTCTCTCTCTTGCTGCTTCTGATTGCATACACTGGTGCTCAGCCGTCGGCCATTGTGGACTGCGAGGACAGATACATGCACGACGTACAGGAAGATGAGGCCAACTTTCCAGGACAATTTACCTCCTGGGAACGTGCTGGGGACTGCCCAAAGTACAAGGACATCCAGATCTTCAAGGTGAAAGATCAGCACCAGGGCGGACACGTCATTCTCATGATCGTGACCCTTCGGCTTTTCAAGGGAGTCCGCAACAAATCTCTCGCGTATGCACTTTGTTAGCACTTCCTCCCCTTGCCCGCGCGCTGACAGAACTGAATACCGGCACATTGGACGATTATTCGCAAAATCGGAACACTAAGCCCTCCGCCTAGTGCAAAAGACAGGCATATCGACGTATAGATTTGCTCGCAGGCGTTAAATATCTCCAAAATAAGTGCGTCTCAGCTTTTCCATTCTGTTTTCCTCGGGAAACGGCTCCAAGAATTTATCGATTTCTTCAAGCCAGAATGGGTTTTGGGGGTTTACATAGCACGCGGTGGTGTATTCCCAGTAGTGAGGGTACCACCCAGCCGTCTCCCAGTCTACGATCCCGGTAATCGTGTCCCCTTCGGCCAGAATGTTCAGACTACTCAAGTCGCCGTGGGTGAATACGGGTGCAGGCCACTTGCGACTATTGTGCAACCGTATCGATTCGTTTATTCCATCGGGATATCGGTCAGGCTGCGAGGTTGTGCCGCCTCTAAGATGCCGGTGGAAGGAATCAACATCATCGAATGGTCCAAAGGTGTACCCATCCGGCTTTCCTGGTAATCGACAATCCCATAGCTCACCGCCGTCAACATTGGCAACAGCTGGAGAAGGCGGCATTATGCGGCGCATCTCATCTACCATTTGCCTAAGCTGTTGGAGGATTTTAGCCTGGGACTCAGGCGACCTCAACTTCCAGGCATGTCCAATGTATTTGCCGGGAAGCTTCTCCATGACAATATATGTGCGTCCTTTGCGCGTGAAAGAGCAATAGATTTTTGGCACCGGAATCGATGTATGCTGTGCGATGAATGCTATAGTTAATGCCTCTGGCAGATGCCGCAATTGGCCGTATTGATGCAGATTTTGGGCGTTATAAGTAGTATTCCTCCTATTCTTGGTCGGAATCGGCGCAGAAGTTTGATTGCAGCGAGGGTAGTGAGACGATTGAACCAGGTGCTGTTAATTGCACGTCCACTTTCAGCAGTGGCTTGTGGTAGAGATGGCGGACTTGCGCTATTCCCGCCTTTCTTGAGCCGCATTTTATCGCTCGTCCGAAGAGACGCGACATCAGACGAGACCGCGCAGGTTTCAGGATCAAATGTCAAGTACGCAATGCTGTGCCTACGCTAAGGGCGGTATCTCTGGCGAGTTGAAAACTAGCCGCTGGAGTAGATGGAGCGAGCAGGGTCTCAGCAGGCCACTGACGCTGTGTACCACGACCGGAGAAGCTGTGCAACGTGATGCACTTCAGTCAGCTGTGCCTCTGGTTCCGCTATTTCCACGCTCTCGTAAACGAAGTTCAGCCTCTTGGAACTTGAGGTATAGACAAACAGTAATGCCAAGGGACAGGGGACGGATTCTCCCGGTCACATGATGCTTGGCATGGCACATGTCAACATCAGGAACAGCGACCTACAGCAACAATAGCACGGGCAGCACGAAGACAAGGTCCCCGCCACACCGGAGAAGTCAAAGTCGAAACCAAAGCGCGAATTCAATCCAGAGACCTCGTTGAGGTGCTGTGCCATCGCAAAGTCGACGGTGTAGAGGAATACCTCGTACGCTGGCGTACGAAACCAGATTTCCCGCTGCCACCATATGCCCCACTGTCATTGCAGTCGCTGCCTGATCTCTGCGACGCGTCATACCATGTGCAGCACTACATTGACACATTACCTCCGCGCGCGGACTCGGCGACAGGCTCGAGAGCAAGGACACAAGCATCGATGAGCATGGCAAGAGACGGAAAGCGGTGGATGAGAGGATGAAAGGAAAGAAGCGCATTCTCTTGAGGGCGTCCGACATCTCAAGGGTCTTCCGCGTGAGGCAGAATACGGACCACTGAGAAGCCTGACCATTCGGATGGGCGGCGTGATCTGTCTGAAGGGCGCGGATGAGCTGGTGTCTCCATACCTCTGCGTCAGCGGCGCTCACATAGGCGTTCAAGTCAGCGATCAGGTTTGATGTACGCAACGGAATGAGACTCACCTTTACATGCATACTCATACACCTCCTTCAAAGCTCCTTCTCGGGGAAGGGCGTAGAATGGAGACGTGATCGGATCCGCTGCGGCGCCAGACACAAGGGTGGCAAGAAGTAGTGCTTGAGCTTTACCGGGCTTGGTCATGGTACTGCATCTTGCAAAGCACTTTCGCAAGCCTGACTTCCTGGATGTGCTGCTGAGGCTGAACAAGGCCCTCTCGATCTCGGACCAGTGTGCTACGCCAATCTCTTCGAGCTTGACGGAGGCATACTTCGTGCCTTACTGCCACTCAGCCGGTATCAATACTTGCGTGCGCTTCGATGCGGTTATAAAAGCAGGAACTCTACATAAGGACAGGCCTCATTCTATTGTCAATTCCCAAGTATCTCGAGGTTGGGAGTCTCCATCTTCAAACGATTTCACCCGTTCCATTTTAACAATTGGTCCATTTCCGCCTAGCTCTTGCAAGAGAGTTACGTTCAGATCCTGACGACGATCCCCTTTGAGATGCCAAATTCCCCGATGGTTCTGTTCCTGTACTGTTCTACCACTAGGATTGATTTTCATGAAGGGAAAGTCGTCACAGGATGTCAAATCAAAATATTCTGAACTTTCATGATGGGGTAGCGAAGCGTCTACAAGGAGACAGATGGGATTGAAGTCAAAGTCAAATCCGACCACCGCTTTCTGGAAGCGCTCGGGTCGCACTTCGAGAATTAGAGGCATCCATGAATCCCGGAGGCGCAGTGAACCGTCATCCTCGAGCCTCCGTGAGCCATAGTGTGTGGCCTCAGCTCTCAGAAAAGTCGGTACGCGCAATCCGTGATTTCGAGCCTCTAGGCATTCCAAATCCGTACCAGGGCCCGGATTGTTTCGAACAGAGACCTCTTTTACTTGCATAGGACGGGGATAGTATTTGCGTGTACAATGCTTGTAGATGCGTTCTTGGTCCATGTACAACCCGTCCCCTCTTCCAAGATTGAACCTTGCGAATTGATCGTCTGCCTGGAGGCGGCGCAGGAATATACCGAGATCATGCGTACCGGAAGCCTGCGATTCCATACTATGCAAGAATGCTAGATAAGTGTCGGCGGCATAAGGTGTGCGCTCGAGAGAAATTGAAAGGCCACGATTCGTCAGAGCAAACGCCTTCTGAGCTTGCCAAGAGAACGTTTTGGTTGTCCACGAGCACCCCTTGAAGCTGTCTGGACTAGGTGCTAAAAGGTCGGAGACACTTAAATCTGTGTCCATCTTCCATGCGAAGATAGAGTGGTCGTCGTCCTGCTTGATGATCTCTTCCTGTAGTCAACGGAATGCTTTGATGCCTTCACCGTAAAGCAAGGAGGGGATGTAGTATAGGGTAAGAGTGGGAGCAGTTCGGCGACTTTACGTTGAGACAAGGTTTGAGCTGGTGTGCGTGTTGGCGTTAATGAATGGGCTTCATTGGAATAAGTAGACGTTCGCCAGATGTCTTGCACAAGATGTCTATAGCAGATCCGAACATCGTCACGATTGGTCGGCTTGCCAAGTCTGGGCAATCCTTCAGGTGCGTTTGTGGTTAGCGAGCTGAGGATATACATATCGATCCTTCGCCTTTGGTATGTGTATCTCCATGCTTCAGCTCACAACGCCATCATTGACATTGATTGTTACAAGTTCATCATGAGTCTCTGGGAGTTGATCTTCGGCTTCAGCGAGGAGACGAAACGCAAATTCCCCGAGCCCTTTGTCAACGCCGACATTGATCGACATGGCCACACTCGCCAAGTATCCGACACCTCAAGATCCGATGTACTCTACCACGACTCACAAGACCATAGGTCCCCATGGAAGTCCTCTCCCTCGGCATGGGTCGCACCGGCACCGCCTCGATGAAAGCCGCCCTCACCACATTGGGCTACCCCACCTGCCACGGCTTCGACATGCACGCCAACAAGCGCGACGTCCTCCTCTGGGACCAAGCCTTTGAAATCAAATACCACCAACCCCGCACCTCCTCCACCCCCGACCTCAACCAAGCCCCCTTCTGGGACCAACTCCTCGGCCACGTCTCCGCCACCACCGACACCCCCTGCAACGCCTTTGCCCCCGAACTCATCCGCGCATATCCCTCCGCCAAGATCATCCTCGTGCAACGCGACATCGAAACCTGGTATGCGTCCTTTGAAAAAGCCCTCATCCGACCCGCCGATCACCTGCTCGCTGTCCAAATCTTCTCCCTCCTCGATCCGTATGGCATCGGGTACTTTCGCAATCTGCAGCAGAGGGGCTTCATGCAGGGGCAATTTCGTGCGCAGAATGCCGACGAGTGGAGGGCGAATGCGAGGCGCGTGTATCGCGAGCATTACGCGGAGATTCGCGAGGTGTTGATGGACCAGCCGGAGCGGTTGCTGGAGTATGAGTTGGGGAGTGGGTGGGGGCCTTTGTGTGCGTTTTTGGGCAAGGAGGTCCCGCGGGAGCCGTTTCCGCGCGTGAATGAGAGTGCCAGTCATGATGAGTTTCAGCGCGTGGTGGGGATGGTGATGGTGAGGAGGGTGGTAGGGAATTTGCTGGTGTGTTGTGCGCCGGTGGTGGCGGGATGGGTGGCGTGGCGCTGGTATTCAAGGACGTAGGTGACTTCACTCTCTGCTTCATTGCTAGCACAGAATGGCAGCGTGTCCAATGAGCCTAGGCTATGGTCTCTAGTGTCAAGATCTACAGCTTGTTGCCCATGTTGATATGCACAGCTTTTATCTGGCTGTAAGCATCCAGTCCTGCCTCTCCGAGCTCTCGGCCAATGCCTGACTGCTTGACGCCTCCGAATGGGATGCGAGGATCCGAGTCTTGGCTACTGTTAATCCAAACCATACCGGCTTCGATCTCAGCTGCAACGCGATGTGCACGTTCGATGTTCTGTGTGAAGACGGCAGCGCCAAGACCATAAGTCGTGTCATTGGCCTTTTGCAGCGCGTCTGCCTCATCCTTGAAGCTGACGATAGCGACAACTGGGCCGAAGATCTCATCGCGGTCTGGTTTCAGTTAGCGACAGATCTGAAAGACATGGCGTGAGTGGCTTACAGATCTTCATGTCATCCTTGACATTCGTGAAAACAGTTGGTGCGATGAAAAAGCCCTTGCCCTTCTCTTGTTGCAGCGATTCGCCCCCAGTCACGACATTCGCTCCCTCTTCCTTTCCCAGCTTGACGTAGCTCAAAATCTTCTCGTATTGCTGCTTGGAGACCTGCGGGCCTTGATAGGTCGAGTCGTCCCACTGATCGCCAACTACGCTGACCTGCTTGACCTCTGCCACAAATTTCTGTACGAAATCCTCGTAAATGCTCTCCTCCACCAGAATGCGCGATGTCGCCGTGCAAATCTGCCCTTGGTTCGACATGATGCCAAGATGCGACCACTTGACAGCTTGCTCGATGTCGGCGTCCGAGAAGACAAGCAGCGGCGACTTGCCTCCTGTTTCGAGAGTAATGTTCTTCAGTGTTGCAGACGCCATCTTCATGATTTGACGACCCGTGTTTGTGCTGCCAGTAAACGAGACCTTGTCGACCAAGGGATGCTGTACCAGCGTTGCGCCAGCATCAGCGCCATATCCACTCAGGATATTGACGACGCCAGGTGGGAAACCAGCTTCACGGATGAGCTGAGCAAAGACCAGCACACTGAGCGGCGTGAATTCAGACGACTTCACCACGACAGTGTTGCCACACGCGAGAGCAGGGCCCAGCTTCCAGCCTACTGATGCGAGAGGATAGTTCCACGGAACAACTTGAGCAACGACTCCAATTGGTTGTCGTAGCGTGTACGCAAGTTTCTTGGAGGTCGTGCTGATAGTTTGTCCGAAAGTCTTGTCTGCCCAACCGGCATAGTATCGGAGTGTCAGGGCAACTTCGGCCACGTCGCCGCCAAATGCATCTCTGTACGTCTTGCCTAGCCATCGTAAGTACGATTGTTATATCCAGTAAACATGCCATACCATTGTCCCAAGCCTCGATGGTGGCAAGCGTCTGCTTGTTCTGTTCAACCAGATCCGCAAGTCTGAGCATCAATTGGCCTCGTTCAGTAGGCGGTAGGAGCTTCCAGGAAGGGTCCTTGAGTGCCTTGTGTGCTGCCTGCACCGCATCCTCGACATCCTGCTCGCCAGCAGCTTGCACCGAGGCAATTTCTTGCTCGGTAGCAGGGTCTATGCTAGTGATGGTCTTTCCACCCTTGGCTGGTACGAACTCATTGTTGATGAATAGTCCTGTTGGCTGAGTGTACTTGTGGCCATTGGGAGCTGTAAGCTCGATAGGCTGAGCTTGAGCTGCCATGCTGCCAAATCTTTTCTGCTGGAGTTCGGTCGTGCTTCGGGAGGAATATGCCTTAGACCGAGCAATACTGGTGCACCTACAGAGTCTTGAAGGCGCAAGACGAAGGCTGTAGTAGCGTCTGCCGACGAGTCTAGTGCTTATCGGCAGCATGAGATGACCTTCTTATAGTTCCCAAGCATATGGGAGATGTTCACCACTGTGGAGCTCCTCCAGAACTTCCCCGTGACGGGGCATCCCGGCTGTACCTTCCGCTTTTGGATAGAGGAGCGCCACGGGGACATGGCCTATCTCCCCCGTGCTGACCGCTCATATCGGATTCACTCACGTGTATCTCGAGCGATGTTTCTCATTCTTTGCCTAGGATATGCGCATGATCAGAATGCCATGATCCATATTTGCCGCTCTCGACAGATCTGCATCCAGTTGATCGATGAGGCGCTGGCTGTGTTATTGTAGTTCGTATTATCGGGTTCACGATCACTCTGAACAGCATCTCTTCTCTCCCAGACTGTCTGCAGGAGATCTCTTGCTTGTTTATAAGAGCAGAATCCCGTGATCGATGCCGCCTTATCCAGCCAGCTCGCCAACCTTTCTCGCCTTTCATTGGTCACAGCTTCACAGCCGGCAATGAACGATGGCCAGATACTTCCAGGTCCCTCCCAGGGCTTGCTTGATAGTGCCTGATCAAAAGCATCCAGTGCTGCAATCACATTGTCGACGTGGCTTTGCAATATCCATGGGTTCACGTTACGAATGCGCCTGTAAAATAAAATGACCAATGCAGAGTTGAGGGCTTTGTGCATCGCATTGTTTGCTGCCCACTGCTCACTCGTCGATTCTGGGGTATGCTGAGCGGCGAATGAACAGACCATGTCTTCGAGTCTTGCTAGAGCTTGTGTCAGCATGTGTCATTGTAGCAAGTTGCACTACGATGAGAAATGACTCCGGATCTGCAGCAGAAGTTCGCGGAATTGGAACAGATCTCTGACCCACCAGCGCGACGTAGTAAGAGCCCATTCAACTTGTCATTGGACTCATGGGTTGCCTCGACAGCACTCATCTTGTTCGCAAGACGAGTGATCTGCGACACAAGACTGAGCCATGTCTCGGAGACTCCAAAAATCTGTCCATACATGGTCACTGAATTGGTGCGGGCATCTTCGAGGTGAATGTCGCGAAGCGATAGCTCAGGCTCTTTAGCTTGCGCTGCGTCCAGATCACTGTCTTCTGGCTTGAGCTCTAATCGAAGGAAATCGTCTAGACGGCTTCCTGGGCCATTCTCCGAAGCGAGAGCTTGTGGTTGCAAGTTCGATGCCAGCGGTGAGGCTTGAGCAGCAGAGGCCCCGCTGTAGTCATGGAGGACGTAAGTGCTTTCTCCCACCACTCTGTACCAGCAATACCTTTGATTCATCAATGGTAAGCATATTTGTAGAGTGACCCCACCGGAAGTGTGTACATACATGTGATGCAGCAGCCGACATTTACGCGAGATGGTACGCTTGGCCAGTCCACGGTATCTCATTAGTCTCTCGCAGTCGACAAGGTAGCAGCGAGCATCTTTTGATGCACCGTTAATAACCTAAAATGTCAGTCTGCCGTAGAGGACTTGAATTCGATCACTTACAGCAAGCGCTATCAAGCTGAAGATTGCGCTCATCTGGTCTTTGTATTTCGCTTTCTGCGGACCACTGAATTCGTATTGGAGCGAATGGCGCAGACTGTCTTCTGCCTCACGCGAGCAACCTTCAGCGATCTTTGACCAGTAGCCAGGGCGCCGATCAGGCTGCCAATCAAACGCGGGCATCGTTGACAGATGTCGAGAAGATATGGCCAGAATGCCGTACAGGGTAGACTTTTTGGCAGAACTGACTGAATCTCCCAGATCCAAGTAGCTTACATGAGCCAAAGTGTTGATGGCCTCAGGAAGTATAGTCACGTACCATGGCGATTTGGACGTGATAGGGAGGCTGCAGCGACGCCGGATGACATTGTCCTTGAAGTGGCGGAGCAGTGGTTGCGCCTCATTGAGAATTGTCGTGATCCTGGCTCCTTGTTGACTCGAAGCAGATGTACAAGTAGCAATGACGTTCGCTCTTTGCCCATACTGAGCTGGCATAAAAGGATTATGGTCGCTGCCACGTGCTACATCGGGGGTGGGGAATAGCATGTTGGTGTCGTTGTTCAAATCCAGCAGCGGATCAAACAAGTCATTGTCGAGGAAGATGCCATTCGAGCCGAATCCAAACAGATCTGCCCACTGCAGATTGTCGTCCATTTCGGTCAGTGAGGCCCCTTCGGTCAGTGAGGCCCCTTCGGTCAGTGAGGCCACATTGGTCTGGCTGTCAGGCGCTGGAGATAGTGTGACTGGGTCAGGCACCGCAGAGTCCTCGGCCGCATTCGGTTGTGTTTCAAGGCTATCAAAGCTCAACACTCCAAATGGACCAGCAGTCAGGTCTTGACCAGAAGTACCAGTTTTGAGCTTACTTCTCTGCTCTAACTCCGAAAGGCTGGCGTCTATCGAGTCTGTCTGGAATGACGAAGCCATTGCCGCGTTCATCTTCTTTCTACTTTCGTCTGCAATTCGTTAGTCTGCTCGAGTGCTGCAATTGCACATTACGTACCTGTGTAGAGATGTCTACGCGTTGCTGAACTAACATCATTTTCTGCGGAGACGATCTCATGGTCCTGGCTGCCGTTGTGGGTGAAGGGCATCCATCGGATCTCTGCATTGAAGCCATCGCACTCGGCGCCAATCGCTTTACACGTCAGACAGCTTGGTTTCACAAGATCGCACTTCACATGTCTTCGACGACAGGTCCCACAGCCATCGAATGTTCGTGAGCGGCGTGAAGTGGACTTAGCCGCAGCTTTTGGCATTCTAGCAATATGCACAAGTCATATGGCTCATTCGAGCAAGTGTGACAGACATCGTGGAGCGAGACTGCTACTGCGACGAGGCACTTTGTTGAAGATCACAATCAGCGAGGATGGGCTGAACTGGTTAATGGTGATACATTCGGCGAGGCGTGACTGGACTTCAAGGGTCACAAACGAATCCGAGATCAGCCTTGGCACGTCCGATAATCCCAAGTTCAACTCACGTTAAAGCAGACAAGGCTGCTCCATTTTACGATCCGGATCGTCGTGGCACAATTATTTGCTTATTCATTCTCGTTGCAGTTGACTTCTGACTTAATTAAGGCTTGTGCACATCCATGGATTCCATTGCAAGCCGAGAACTACTCGCGGATTGGTACAAACGCAGATAATTCCTTGCTGTCGTGGTTAGACCAAGGATCTCGCTCATGATATGCCCTCCGCTAAGTCAAAGGCCGTACGAGTATGTTTGGTCTCGCTGTCGCAGCCGAGCTAAGACGCACTTGACAGCTGCAGCTTTGATCTTCATTTGCGAAGACATCATGCTATCATCACAGTGCCCGCCGTGGTTCAAAACTCCTCTCTCTATCTGCCGCCACTCAATGTCACTGAGGCTCTGCAGTCGCCATTGAGGGCCATCCCAGGCTCTGTCGACTGGAGCTTGCGAGTTGGTGATCGAGTGAAGAGGAGTTCCTCGGGTGCTGTTGGGCCTATGCATACCTCTGTCACATCTATGAGACTTTTTGGCGCGTTTCTCCGTCGCAGCTCTGATCCACGTAAATTGCCTCAATTCAGAGGCTATGGTAGTCACGGTGCTCGCGCATCTGCCCAAGGGCCAGCCAGCAATTCCCGCGAACGGCTACCTGCAGATCATTGATCACAATGTGCTCGGTGATTGTCACCTCGCCTCAGGTGAACAAGACCGCAGAATAGTGATCAGCAACGTCTTGAATAGGGTGTCATGCCACTCGGCATTTGGTTCCGTCCTCGTTGGCTTGATTGGGGTTGTTGAGTATGCGTAAGAGCCAGACCTGACGCCCGTCGTTCTGCAGCAAGGGACGCCAACAAGCTGCATTCTTATGATGATTCAGAATCATTGCTCTCCTCCGCCATTTCTAAGTCGTGGCAAAAGCGGCACTAGATCTGACTCTATTAGTACCTTTGGTCGTCAGGGGTTTGCTTGCGCGCGACCATTCATGACTCGCATGAAAATTCAAGATTTTGATGTTCATTGGTGCGCAAGATGGACGAAAGATGATGCGCTGCCAGATAGTGCTGACGCCTGGATTGCGGCTGTGCTACAGCAGCCACCATGGCAGTGCTGCAGTGCTGCCCGGCTGAGCCGTGGAGGAGCTAACAGGTCAGATACCGTCGGAGAGGTCGACAAGTGCAGCGCAGTGTCTTTTTCTGTGAGGCCTGAATGATTGCTCGGATCTCGAGCCGTTCATTCGTCCGTGAGCTGCTTAGGAGACCAAACTCTGCTTCCGCTTACACGTCTCTATTGCCTTTTTCGACTATCTTCTTTGTGTCCCTCGGTCTCTCATTTCGTCCCACTGGAGGAGAAGCCCTTATTCAGTGCTCACAGCGGAAGCTTCCTTCAGCGGTTCGCAGTGCTGAAAGCTTGCTCGGTAGAATGTCTACAGCCTTCGTCCCAGGCACAGTAGTGAATGGCACTGAGTCGAGCACTCACCAAAACTCTCGTTGTGGATCTTTGGAGAGATGTGAGCGCAGTGCTGCCTGCTGCGGTGGTCATGCAAGTCTGCTGTCTTATAAATTTGTGCAAGCCGCATCCCGTATCAAACACTTCCTTCACGGTAGATCTCTTCTGTGTGGCCGATGGAGGCTGGGCCTTACTCCCGAACTTGAGCTGCTTCATGCTTGTCGGTCCGAATGGACAGAATTTTTGGTCCATTCTAGCCCTTCCACATCCTGTCATATCCCATAATGCGTGTCACCTGGCCCATCGCGTCGTTCAAATCGTGATCAGTCGTTCGCGGCGGCACCCTAACCCTCCGGCGCACCAGTATACTTGTCTCCAGCACTCTTGAACAGCTCTTCTTGCATCCTGAGCAGTTCCTCCGAGCTCATGCCGCTCTGCTCGATCTTCGTCTGCTTCCGCTCCCTTCTCGCGCTCTCGGCCTTGAATCCCTCAGCTACGCGACTCAATTCAGGTACGTAGTCGCCAAAGTCCAGTTCTTCCAGCGCTTTGAAAATGTGCTCGCCCGCGATGGTCTTCTTCGCGTCCTTCTCGGCGATTTCGTTCGCTTCGGATGAAAGCATGGTGATGAATTCAACGCAGCACTCGATCAGGACATCGCGCGTCTCTTTGGCGAAAGACATGGTCCCGTTGCCATCGTTCAGAGCAGGATTCGTGGCTAGGACTTCGTTGATAATTTTCTGGACTGTTGCTTTGGGTAGCGACAAGTCATCATTGCCTACTGATGTTAGCGAGGGATGAAAGATGTTGATGTGATTGTATTCCAACGATTTACCTCCGAACTCCTTGTCCGACATGGTTAAAATTTGGTGGACGTGATCTCGATGTAGTGGCGACAGTGATTAGCTAATTTCCGGCCTCTTCTTGCAGTTGGCGCAAATACAAGCGTTCATGTCACCTTGTTGCTCTGATCAAGCTGATGCTCCTCTCTCAGCTTGGTCCGCGCCCGCGGGAGCTCGTGCATTTGCTTGGCGCGTTCACATCTGCACCGAAACTTTCTGATTCTCACACCGTGTACACTACTTTCACACAGCAACCTCACACAATCCCTCGCCAGTCGCGCGTGCTTTGCAGGTCAGTACACACTCCTTCAACCATCACATCGCCACAAAGATGATCATTGCTGTCGCCCCTATCATACCAACGAGCTCCTATGAGAGTTTTCGTGGTGATCGACCCGAGTCGCCAAAGCTCTGGCTGAGGAAATTTCAGTTCCACATTTGCACGTCTCCAAAGTCTTGCCAGCCTTTACTGACGTCTTGACAGTGTCATACGAACACTGCAATGGGACCGGCGATCCGACTTTCAGGTTTTGCTGGCTGGCGGTCTCGATCAAGAGCTTGTTGATAAGGTGCATGACCGCCAGCGCATATGAGAAAGGTGAGCAGCTTCTTTACTGTGCACCGACAACACCTTTACAATGATGAGCAACATATGTACTATCAAATGCCGATCTATCATGACGGAACAAAATATGGTTCGATTACCTGAAATATGGGTTGTCGATATGCGCAGAAATGGCTTCATCGCATCAGGATTTTGCTGACAGCTTCAAAGGTAGGTCCATCATCCTGTGTCAATGAAACGGTCATCAGCGGGTAAGTACTGGCCCACGATGCTTTACCTTCGCAAGGATTACATCAAACATTCCATGCTAAACCTGACGGCTCCGGCCTCATGTTGATCAAAATGTATTACTTTTCATCTTTCGAATGAGCGATAATCATATCGTCATGCCCCATACATCGTTGCATAGTCGCATGCGCTGACAACTAGCGAAGGCTCTCTATATATGATCTATACACATCTTTATTCACATATCTCGTTCAACTGCCAATGCTTTTGCTCCTGCACATATGCCGTCCGTCGTTGCTGTTTGGAGAAATTTGCAACAGCAACATCGCCACAGGGGTGCTTAGCAATGCTGCTTAATCCTGGAAGGCCTTGAGTTCCTCGTCATCCCAACTGAGGAACCGACCGCTCAGCTCCTTCGGTGCATTGAGCACCAATTTTGCCATCACGTGTCCGGGTTGGTCTGGCTTCAGTAGTGCTCCCGTAGAGTGCATTTCCGTGAACTTTGAGTGGAATGACGGCTCCATAACTGTGTTGTGCTTTTCTCTAATGTCTCGCTGCATCTCCGTGTCGACGATGCCCGGTCTGATAGAAATCGACACAATGTCCGCTTCTTCATTGCCAATGCTCCCTGCCAAGTGATTCATGGCGGCCTTGCTTGAACCGTAAGCACCCCATGTTCCGTAACTGCTCTTCGCAGCTCCAGAGCTCGTAAAGAGGATCGTGCCCCTGCTTTGCCTCAGATGAGGAATGGCCGCTTTGGCGATTGCCACTGCGGAGAAGAAGTTGATGGTGAAGCCGTCTTTCCACTTTTCGACAGCAGCGTCGGCGACCTTTTGCACCGGGTCAAGCACTCCGTGGTTGGCGATCACGCCGTCCAGTCTTCCAAATTGCTTGACGGTGAGATCGACAGCTTCTTGACCCACGGAGAGGTCGGAGAAGTCGCCGATGAAAATGGCGGTCTGGCCTGGATATTGCTTTTCGAGCTCGCGAAGGGGAGCTTCTGAGCGAGCCACGAGAGTGAGTTTGTGAGAGCGTTGCAGAAGGAACTGGGCAATGGAGAGGCCAATGCCTCGTGAGGCGCCTGTGAGAAGAATGACTTTTGACATTGTGCTGTATGAGTGTGTGGGTAAAGTAACAGCTATGGAACGAAGCGCAAAATTATGGACGCTGATGGCGCGTTGGTGGAGGGGCCAGTCTGCCCCATGTTGACGGAGCCATGGACCTCAACGGAGTCACTAGTGATGATAGCACATGTCGCATCCTCGCGGCTCGACCAGCATTATTATTCTATCTCATCGTATAGGTGGATTTGAGCAGAGGACAGATGCCTCGGGTGAGACAGCATGACGCGTGATAAGAGATCAGGCACGCGTTGACGCCGATGGCCGGGAGAGCTCGACGTGCTTCATGCAGCACGACTTCTACAGCTTCCGTCTGCACATAGAGTGATAAGATGCCGTCTTCAAGAAGGATATTGTTGTCTACGTTCACGCTCCTCGGTCTCGCTGCTGGCGAACAGCCTTCGGCACCTGCACCGATAGCCGCACCACTTCGAGAGCTCCCATGGGGACAACTCAACTTCTTGCACACAACTGACACCCATGGCTGGCATGGCGGACACCTTCAGGAAGCTCAGTACTCGGCCGACTGGGGAGATTACATTTCGTTCGCGCATCATCTGCGTAAGCGAGCAGATGCTGATGGGAGCGATCTGCTCCTCATCGATACGGGCGACCGAGTAGAAGGCAACGGCCTGTACGATGCGAGCGATCCCAAGGGCAAATACACTTTCGATGTGATCAAACACCAGACCATCGATGTCATGACTGTGGGCAACCATGAATTGTACAAGCAGAACACAAGTACCAACGAGTACAATAAAGTGATACCTGATTTCCGCGATGCGTACCTGGCGAGCAATCTAGACATCTTCAGCCCCAAGACCGGAGAGCAGGTTCCTCTCGCGAAGAGATTCCGAAAGTTCACTACGAAAAATCAGGGAATTCGGATTGTGGCATTTGGGTACCTCTTCAACTTCAAAGGCAATGCGAACAATACAGTGGTGAAGCCAGTGGAGGAGACGATCCAAGAGCAGTGGTTCAAGGATGCGATCGCGGATAAAGAGGTGGATCTATTTCTCATTGCGGGGCACGTGCCTGTGAGAGACACTCCGGAGTACGAGGCGGTTTACAAAGCGATTCGAGATGAGAATTGGGACACGCCTATTGTGTTCTTTGGCGGGCATACGCATATCCGCGACTACCGCAAGTTTGAGAAGAAGGCATGGGGTTTGGAGAGTGGCAGATACATGGAGACTCTCGGTTTCCTGTCCATCGATGGCTTGAGTACAGGCAAGAAGGATGCCGCACCTATGAGTAACTCGTTGGACTACAAGAGACTGTATATCGATAACAATCTGTACTCATTGCACCATCACTCTGGGACAAACAAGTCGACCTTCGGCACGGAGCTAGGCAAGAACGTATCCAAGGCGATTGCAGAGGCCAGAAAAGAACTGAAGCTTGATCACACTTTTGGCTGCGCCCCACGCGATCTCTGGTTGAGCAGAGCGCCGTATCCCTCGGAAGATAGCCTGTTGACTTGGCTGGAGACACAAGTGCTTCCAGACACTCTGAAAGACAGCAAAGCGCCGACAATTGCCATCACAAACAGTGGGGCCATCCGCTTTGATATTTTCAAGGGGCCATTCACGATCGACTCGACGTTCTTGGTCTCGCCATTCACCAGTGGCTTCAAAGTGTTGAGAGACGTCCCATTTAAGGCTGCGAGCAAGGTTCTCGGCATGTTAAACGACCAAGGACCCATTCTCCTTGCAGACATGCTGGCCATGGCTAGAGAAGAGCAGAGTGGATTGAGGGAGCTCCAGCCTCGACATCCGGTCAGAGCATCGGAGCTGCTATCTGCCGATGAGTCGCCTTCAAGATTGCAGCCGCTTTTGAGCGTTCAAAGCCAGACACCGCTTGGGAAAGAGGACAACGATGCGCCGCAAGTGCCTGGCTACACGACAAAAGATGACGCCGGCAGTGACGGCGATGACACAATTCATCAACAGATCATGTTTTACAATGTACCGAATGTCATAGGGACAAATGTCAATTTTCCAACTGCCGCCGCTGGCGAGCCAGAGAAGGTTGATCTAGTGTACAATGAATTCATTGAGAGCTGGGTGTTGCTGGCGCTGAGGTATTTGGGCGAGAAGCGCGAATCGAAAGATGCCGCATATGCTCTAGACGGGAAGAGCCTGACAGATGTACTCTCTGATTGGGTGCAAGGCCACTGGAAGTGCGACAAGTAGAATGTACCATCAAACGAAGAGTCCCTAGGCTTCAGCACACGGTGCATATGTGCTCAGTATAACAGAAGACGCGCGTCGGAAATGTCTGATTGCGGACCTGCTTCCTGCCGCGGACGGCATGTTACCAGGTCGTCCTGGTTCGCGCGCTTCCCCAAAACGAGGGAATTGCTGCCATAGCCTTTCCCAGAACCCGATCTCTGGGCCCTATCGCTGCTCCGCGGCAATCAGAGTGGTACTCTAGCTGTAGAGTTCAGGGCCTCAGAACGTGATCACAAGCACATGTGAGCATGTCTCCTCGGCAGCTAGGTAAGCATAGTTGAAGTCAACCGAACACGTCCACCAGCAGTCGGCGGACAGTAGCTGACACCTACAGTACACGCGCACGGCGTGCGAGGCGAAAGGAACACATTCGCCGTGCAAAGCCGCCACCATGGGACAGGCACACGAGCTCAAATGGGAAAGTTGTCGTGTGTGCAGAGCTGAGTTTCGAGCCTTCCTCGGGCCTGGTCGCGTCTAGCTCATGAGGTGTCCGCTCCCGCATTGGGAGGGATGGAGTGGTTAGACCAGCGCTAGCCACTGCGAGATGGCATCCGGTGGCCGATGGTGTGCACACATGACGAACGATGCGGTCATACAGCCTCCCGTGCCAAGTGTCGGCTTGTCATTTGCTTGTCTATCCCCGACACCAGCGTTCCTGGTCGTGCAGTCGGCCAGCGCGAGCAGGGCCAGAGTGGCTGTGCCATGTACAATGGCGTATGCTCGCCGGGTGGAAGGACGGGTGGAGTGGGGTGTCGGGTTGATTGAAACTTGGTTGATAGCCGTGCCGGAAGCGGGTGCGCCACTCGCCGTGGCGGTGCAGGCGATCACTGGAATCCAGAGATGTGACACTTTAGTTCGATACGTCGCCCCCAAGCGTGCACTCCAGCCCGTACGAGTGCCGCCAGTCGCATCCTCCACGCCTCACCTCGCTCCGTCGACGCGTCGTGAGCACACTGTCGAAGGCTCCCGAAGATCCTCCAATGTGTATGTCTCGCCTCATTCCTTATCTTATCGCACGCGAGCCACCCTTCCCCGGTCGCCGCCATGGCCAAGCAAACATAGCGCGCCATGGATCCGGAGTTGGTGCCTGAGACCAGGGCCAGCCCGACACTCTTATACTCCGCCCCCCTGACGTACATCACGCCTTTGCCTCTTTCAACACACCTCCAGTTGCTGACTGAGGCGCCATACGCGAATGGGAAACCCGCTGCTAACTCTCATCAAAGATCGGTATAAAGTCCAGGCACTCAGAACCGCCTCGGAACGCAACATCCCGCGCATCGCAAGTAGCAGCAGCGGCACTGTCGCGCCCACTACCAACGCCAACGCGGCCAAGGCCCCCAAGACCTACGAAGCTGGCGGGCTAAGCAAGACAAGCAGTGGCGGAGGATCGTTGTCAAATCCTCCGATCACCAATCAGAATGACTCGACTCGAGAATATGCAGTCGACGACAGCATGGGATATGGAGGAGGAATGGGAGGAGCAGACGGCAGTCACGCTGGGAAAGCCACGCACAACAACGGAGGCCTCCATGCCACATCTTCAGACACGTCTCCTGCAGCAACCGTCAAGTCCGAAGCTGCGGGCGATGGAGATTCCACCATAACGGACGGCCAAGATGGGAAGAAGAAAAAACAACCCATGACTATGGCTCGTATGAAGGCTGGCTCCAAACGCTTTGTGATGCATTTTAAGAATGCCATCTTTCACAGCCCGATCAACTTCCTACTGCTCGCGGTCCCCGCGGGTATTGCCGTCGAGGCTGCTGGTCTTAATGCAGCAGTCATCTTCGCCGTCAACGCTGTGGCGATTGTTCCTCTGGCTGGCATGCTTGCGCATGCCACAGAGAGCGTGGCCAGTCGACTCGGCGACACACTCGGAGCATTACTCAATGTCTCCTTTGGCAACGCCGTCGAATTGATCATCTTCATCATCGCTTTGGTGAAAGATGAGATTCGCATCGTGCAAGCTTCTCTCCTTGGATCGATTTTGGCCAACTTGCTTCTCATTCTCGGCATGGCTTTCCTGTTCGGCGGACTTCGGTACCAGGAACAAGTCTACAACAGCACTGTTACGCAAATGAGCGCTTGTCTGCTGAGTCTGAGCGTCACCAGTCTTTTGCTACCTGTAAGTTAGCAAGCCCTCCGGACGTACACGACACAACTAACGTATCGCAGACTGCTTTCCACGCATCATGGAAGGATTCCGCTGTGGTTGACGCAGATCTGAGCGTGCTCAAGGTCAGCCGTGGCACTAGTGTCATCCTGTTGCTGGTCTACGTACTCTATCTGCTCTTCCAGCTCAAATCTCACGCATACATGTACGAGAGCACTCCTCAGCACATCGTTGACGAGGAATCTCATCCTGGAGTGCTTCACGACCTGATGAATTCCTCGTCTTCTTCCAGCAGTTCGAGTTCCTCAAGCTCTTCCGACTCCGACACGGACGGTTCTGGATCTGTCATCACTACGTCGCGACGTGTGAAGCGCATGTTCAAGCATCGCAAGCGTAGAAAGTCGAGCGCTAGTATCAGCACGAACGCGACCACCTCCAATCTGCCCTCAGTCATCAGCTCGCCATCTACCGAAAAGCCAACTTCTGACTACTTCCGCGACCCGGACTCGCGACGTGGCTCTACACTCGCCGCCATTGCCAGTGGCGATGAAGGCGACAACGAGGAGGGCCGCACCCGCACTTTCGACTGGGCAGGACGTCACAGCAGTAACGAGGCCACCAAGCCATCTGATGCCTCAAAACCTCGCAAGGCGAAGAAGTCCAAGAAAAAGGAGAAGGAGAGACGTCGTCGCCAGAAGCAGGAAGAAGCAGCTGATCGTGCCGCCGAGGAGGCCAATGCCGCTGCGGAAGACACCAATGCTCAGCCGAAGGTTGCATTCTCAGAAGACGTCCAGACGAATGAGGTGCAAACTCAGAATTCCGCGCCGAGCAAGCTCCCGTTTAATATGCGTGCGCCTGCATTTCGACCAGCTATCTCGAGCTACTTATCCAACACGGTCTTCTCCAGTCAGGCGACGAACCATTCGATTAACAGTCAACTTCGCCCGACCATCGCTCCACGAGCGGCATCGACCAGCTCAAGTGGTCTTCGCCGCACTAGCTCGCTCCCGGATCGCCTCGGCAGACCGCCAATCACTCCCCATGCTGTCACGAACAGCGGCCCTATACGACCATACCAACATCTCAGCTTGCGCTCTGCTACTGGCTCCTCTGGTGTACCTTCAGCCGTAGACGCAACGGAGCAGCAGGGCGAGGAAAACATGTCGCGTACCGCCGCCGTGATGCTTCTGCTCTGCTCTACTGCTCTGGTGGCCGTCTGTGCCGAATTCATGGTCAGTGCCATTCCCGAGATGATCAAAAACAGTCCGACTGTCAGTGAGGCTTTCATCGGTCTGATCATCCTTCCCATTGTCGGAAATGCAGCGGAGCACGTCACAGCCGTCACTGTTGCCGCAAAGAACAAGATGGATCTGGCTATCGGTATCGCAGTGGGCTCGTCTATCCAAATCGCCCTATTCGTCACACCGATTGTCGTCTTGCTCGGCTGGATCCTCGAAACCAAGATGAGCCTCTACTTCAACTTGT
Source organism: Cercospora janseana (assembly GCA_026725115.1). Classification (NCBI taxonomy): domain Eukaryota; kingdom Fungi; phylum Ascomycota; class Dothideomycetes; order Mycosphaerellales; family Mycosphaerellaceae; genus Cercospora; species Cercospora janseana. The sequence goes on from CM049104.1 coordinate 1,720,580, forward strand.
TCGAGACTATCAGTCTCTTCGTCACAGCGTTCGTGGTCAACTTCTTGGTGTTGGACGGCAGAAGCAACTACCTCGAAGGCAGTTTGCTGATCGCGGCGTATGTGATTATTGCTCTTGCGGCTTTCTTCTACCCCAGCACAGCGAGCCAGAGCATGATCGGAGGAGGTGAGGGCCAGTAGGGGGGATCCATTACGATTACTAGGACATGGTTTGCAGGTTCAAGTGACGAGGCAAGGGAGACGGTTGTGATCATGTTCAAGTAGAAGCTACTCTCGCAGCGTTGGACGCATGAGTTTTTCAAGAGTTTATGCCCCTCTCAAGCATAGCCTGCAGAGCAAATAAATCTTTTGGCTTCGCTGTTTCCCCTCCAGCATCCGCAGGATCCTCGTTCGCCTTTGCTCGCCTTACATGCGCAGATCGCTTTGCAGAGTGCCGATCACGAGCCACTGTCCTAGTCCGTCGCCGTGGTTTGCTCGCCACCTCGCCAATTTCCCCACCCTCCTCCGCAGCACCGCCCTTCACATCGTCGCCATTCTCCTCGTCGCTCCCAGCTTTCTCTGTCGCTGCAGCCAGCTCCCCTTTCTTCAACAGCGGTCCAGACCGCGTTTTCCTGATCGTAAAAGGGATCTCCGTCGCGGTTGTTGCCCCCACCTCTGCACTTTCGGTAGCTTTAGCACCCCAAACTTGCCTCTGCTGCTGCTGCTGCTGCTGCTGCTGTTGTTGTCCCTCCTCTTTCCCCTTCTCCCTACCACTCTTGACCGCTTCCGCCAAACTCATCTTCCGCTTCGCCTTCTCCTCCAGCGCAGCCTTGAGAGACGCAGACATCCGCGGCGCCGAGCCCGTCACCATGGCCTGCGCCTTCACAAACGCGCGGGAACTCGCCTCGAGCGACTCCAAGGCCGTGTTCAGCCGGTGCATCACGGCGCCTTCCTCGAAGCCCAAGTTCTTCATCTCCGTCATCTTGTCCGCTGCCGGGCGGCTCCCGATTTCCGCTTTGAATTTTTCCGACTCGCCCTCGCCGGAGTCGCTGGGGTAGGGTGTGGTTTCGAGGTCGGTGATGTTGAGGCGGAGGCGCTCGATGCTCTCGGCCAGGATTTGGAGGCTCGGGGGGAGAGTGGTGCTGCGGGTGGTCCAGGCATTGACTTTATAGGCGGGGATGGCTGGGTTGAGTTGGATGGTGCGGGCGGCGGGGAGGATTTGCGAGGCGAGGGTGGAGAGTTTGTGGCAGGATTGGCCAACGAGATCGACTTTGCGTTTGGTGGTTGCGAGGGTGATGTCGTCGATTTGTCTGAGCGCGGAGTGAGGGTCGATGGGGGGTAGGCTGGAATTGGAGTCTTGGGTTGGTGGACTGGTTGTGAAAGAGCGGTGATGTGTGACTTGGATGCTGAGCCAGCGTCTGCTGAGGGGACGCATCTTGCGAGGCATGATGGGTTGGTGGATGATTGACGAGAGGGAATAGCTTCACTCGATTTCGATACCTGATTTAGACTTTCGGGTGGCGTGTGCGCTGCTCCGCACTTTGTGCCATGACCTCCGAGAGCCATGATTCGAACAGCACTTCTCCACTGGCGACGGAATGTTCAATCGTGCACACGTCTCCTTCCGCGGTGGGGAAGGAAGTCTGGTCTACAAATTGCACTATGATACGCGACTGTGCCGCAGATTCTTCGGACCTCAGCTGGTATCAAAGTGAGCGCGTATGTCAGCACAACTGGATCACGGATTTAGAACGAGCATGCAGCAGCTTGTACTTCGCTGGGACTATGCGAGAGCTATGGTACGCGCATCACTAGTCTAACAGTTCGATACTGCGCCCTGCGGATGCATGCCCGGGACGGATGGGACTCCGAGCAGAGCACCAGCCAGATCGATACTCCAGGGTACTGGCCTGAGATGCATCCTCCTACTATGCGCCTCATGCGTAACATGCATGCGAGGAGTGGAATGTTCGGAAATTGTGAGCGAACGAGCTACACCGACGTGCCAAGGTCCTTGCGTGGCCTGGTCAGCTGTGTTGGCATGAGATATATCGGCGCTCGCACAATTCGCACTCGAGGGACTGACTGCAGGACTGCACGATTGAAGCGTAAGCCGTGATCAAGAGCGTCATGGGAACGCCATGTTCCAGCCGTATTGAACTGCCGGGTGTCCGTGGGCAAGGAATCGATCACTCACCCAACACTTCCCCATAGCAGCTTGCTCAATGGCGGCTTGGGCGGTAACGGCAGAAGTGGTCTCGCAGTGCATTTCCAAGTCCGCCCACTCGCAACTCGTCAAGCAAGCCCACAGCGAGGTCGAGCAATGCGAACGCAGATCGCAACCAGTGATGGATCTAGCAAAGTCCACAATTGCGGATGCGAGCTCGCTGTCTCACGGAGCCACCGCCGAGGACCCACAACATATGCACGCTAGCGCAGAATCGACGGCTCAGAGGCCCAAGCCTCCAATGTCATGATAACATCACTACGGAACACGCGTTCATCCAGCCGGCAATGAGTGCTTTCGCGGCATTGCCACCTGCGGAAGAGCGCAGAGAAGATCGGTGTGCGGTGCGTATGGTAGGAGACACCAAGACGCAGACCTGGCGAAGGATATCGGCATATAGTCGTCGTGATGGGACCAACAGTGGATTTCGTCAAACAAGGCTCCGAGCGATCAATCACCATGGACACCTCACTCTGACAGCATGACCGGGTCCTTATGGCACGATCGCTCCGGAACATCGAGGCGCTTGCTCGATGCAGTCGAAAGCCGGCGACCACACGGTCGTGCATGCAGCGCTCCAGTGGCTATCCTGGGCCTTCCATTTCCGGTCTCGCAATGATCTCACACGTAGGTAGTGCCACAAATTTTTCTCGTCCATGACGCGGAACTTCATTCATGCTGCCAAGGTCAAATCTCGCGTGTTGGGTATAATATCCTTCACGGAAGCTCGTCCACTCGCGCTCGCATTCTCACCACGTTTGAGCACTCGACCAAGTTAATATGCTTCGGTCATTCATCACTCTTGCGGGCGTGGCTGCGGCCATTCCTGCTCCACAGCTTTTGGATATCAGCGTGGGACTCGGACAGGCTCGTGAGTTGACTTGACCCTACACTGGTCATGGAATCGTGCTGATATGAAACCTAGCAAGTGGCTATGCTGCTGGTAGCGCTACCACCGCCGCTGCTCCTACTGCAACCACCGGTGCTGTTGCTGACGACCAGGGCGGCAATGTCGATGGATATCCCAACGCAGAGGCTCCGTACGTGAGCGATGAGGTTACTCCGACCACGGTCGTGCCGACATCGTTTGGGTTGAACTCTCAAATTCCGGCCGTTGAGACCGCGGTTCCAACAGATGGGCCACTGGCAGGTGGGCCTCAAAGGTCGCGTTGGGTGACTGGCACCACGACACACGGTCCCTTCGAAGGCGAGGCTACAACTACTGGCGCTGTCTCGAACGCTGTGCTCTCCCCAAGCATCGGCACTCTTCCGCCCAACCCAACAGCCACCTACTACAACACCAACGGTCAACTCCAGGAGCCGCAGCCAGCACCTTATGTTCCAGCGGGTGGTCTTGGCACGAATGGCACTCTGCCACGCTACATGGTCGAGAGCGATTTCGACTATGAATCGATCATGCTCGGTCTCTACCAGGAATGGATTGAGCTTGACACCTTCAACAATGCTGTGGCGACCTTCTCTGAGGAAGACTTCGCAGCCGCTGGTCTCGGCCCAGAGGATATTTCAATGATTCAATTCATGGCTCAGCAAGAGCAGGGCCACGCGACTCTGCTGAGCAACATGCTCGGAGAAACCGCCGCACCTCAGTGCACATACAACTATCCATACACCAACGTGCGCGAATTTGTGGATTTCAACCAGCAGCTCACCCGCTGGGGTGAATCAGGTATGTATCCAGAGCTTGGCATGATATTCTCCGCTAACGTATTGCTCGTAGGTGTCTGGGGTTTCATCAACCATCTCGATTCAAGAGAAGTCGGCCAATTGCTTGCGCAATCGATTGCCACCGAAGCGCGCCAGGAAATGATCTTCCGACAGTTCAGTGGCCTCCACCCAATGCCAGTCTGGTTTGAGTCTGGTATCCCACAATCATGGGCATGGACGTTCCTTGCTCCCTACATCAGCAGCTGCCCAGAGAACACCACGCGTCTCGCATGGCAAAACTTCCCTGCGCTTCACGTTGTGAACCAGGCCAACATCAATCGTGTCTCGCCCAATGACACAGCCGACTGGGAGCGCACCGACAACCGCACCTCGAGCCCGGCCACTATCCCAGCTCAGAAGGACTCCTGCATCAACGTCAACTCCACTGAGCACCCCGGCTATGGCTGCGGTCCTGCAATCGCCCACAACCGCTCTGAGCCCTTGAGCTTCCCCGGCAAGCAAGTCCGCCTCTTGTGGGATGCTCCTGGCCAGGCAGTCGGTCCGAACAACAGCTACGTGACCGCGACCAACGCCGGTCAGCCGGCTTTCGTTGCCTGGACCCAGCAATTGAACCTGACCTACACACCTCTGACAATCACCGGACCCAACGAAGGTTACACATACCAGCCAGCCGGTACCGTCTACGAAGGAGGACAGGGAATTGTCAACGGCACCATGTTCATCGCTCTTACCGACACGGACATGTACCTCACACCATTCAATCTGTCCATGATCAACCCACACGTCGTCGCCCTAGGTCTCTATCAAGCTGGCTGAGTGGCGTGACATGCACGCATTGTATCGATACTATGTAGATATTCCCCTGTGAGAGCGAGGGCGTGGGAGCGACGAAAGATGTAATACGAAGACGATGGAAAATGTGTAGATTGCCATCTCTTTCAGCATGTGTATAGACAGCACGACACGAGATAAACAACACTTGATGTTGACGCAGCCGCTTCTCTCTATCCCCTCCACGCGTGCATGCACCGTCTATCACATCGCCCTGAATCAACACGCTCAGACTCGCGAGGCCCTCGAGTCAGTCAGTCGTGCATGCAGCCAAAACCCCCCTTCCAGAACATTCGCCCCGCACAGCCGAGTCCATGCGAGAGCGTTGTGATAGCCCCACGAGGAGATTCTTCGCCTGACACTCCCGCGTGCGGGCGTCGATTACGCCATGTTGCCAGGAATCGTCTCGGGAGAAGGCTCTGCGAGTTCGGTACCTAAATTGTTGTGTTTCAGTTTTGAAAGTGCTCGGACGCCGCAGGCGTGCGCGATGTTTCGCTTCGCAGGAGAGTCGTCGTCGCTGGGCTTGGGCACGGACAGACGAGGTAGAGGAGAAGGTTGCATCAGCTGGACGCAGTCACTGCTTTCGATCTGTATTTTTTCGGAAATGGTCCGCAGAGGACGATTGGAAGGTGAAGTTCAATTTTGTGACATTGGAGAGCCGAGGGCTCATTACTGTGAAGACATTATGTTACTACTGGTATCCACGACTATGCTGGGACTTTTGTTCCAAGTGCTGTAGGCCGTTACTTTTTTTGCTTCCATCGTCAAATCTCCTTTGCGGAAAACTTCAATCAAAACGCTTCAAGACTTGCTTTCGAAAAACTATTTATTCAGGGCTTGCTGCAGCAGTGGTCGTTTCCGCCGGAGCATGCGTTTGCGTTTCAGAAGCCTTTTCTTCACCCGTCGGAGACCCCGCAGGGTCAGGAGCAACGCCGCTGGGCACTGGCTGAGGTTGCGTGTTATCGACAGGATCTGCGGTGACCTCTTGAGGAGCCTCGACACTGGGCACCGCACGAGGAGCGCTGCTGTCAGGTGTCACGACGGATCGCTTGACCTTGATCAGCAGACCGCTGTTCCTCGCAGTCGTACCGCCGATGTTCTGGCCATCGACTGTCACGAGTCTCCAGACCATTCTGGCGCGGACAAACTTGCGGACCGTATTGGGTTTGAGGTCCTTGATGCCACCGGCGATGAGAGTATTGAGAAGAGCGTCGGTGATGCTCACGACGCCAGAGGCCTCGTTGCCGCTGGTGGCGGAACCGGCTTGGGAAATGGCGAAGCCTCCGACGCGGTTTGGTGCTGCGAGATAATCGGAGTTGGAAAGGCCGGTGGCAATGTCGCCGAAGAAGAGATGTAAGTTGAAAGATGCGCCGGGTGCGACGGATTTGCGGATTGTGCATTCCGCGATGTATTCCGAGTAAGAGCCATTACGAGAAATGAGAGTAGGTCTGAAAGGAGCGAGGGCGGTTTCTGATGGAGGAAGGCTAAGATTCGGACTGGCTTGACGGCTTTCATGTCTTGTGGCATCACGACGTCTTCGTCCGGTGCTAGCCGCCTGTTGTGTGCGTCCGGTGCCGTAGATGGCGTTGACCCGGGATTGTAAGGTGGATGTACTCGGCCGATCCGCAATTTCAGGGTACGTGTATCCCGATGAGCGGACGTCGTAAAGCTCGCGAGGAGTCCACCAGTCAGTGTTTGAGTTTGATCTGCGGAAGGGTAGATAGGTAAAGCCAGCATCTCTCCAGTTGTTGGCATCGAAGACATAATTGCCCCCTGTGGAGTATGTATTGGTGACCACCACGTTGGGATTTAGATAGTTCCAGAGAGCACCGATGCGGTCGACGTTGCAGTGATGAAGCCAAAAGATTGGATCATATGCTGAGGTGTCAAGGTTGCACATCGTACCACAGATATTGTTATGCACTGTGTTATGGATGCCTTCCAGACTGTTGAGACTCGAAGAGGAGCACCCAGATGCTCTGCGCTCGTTCGAGCTGTAGGTGGAGAAGACGTTCCAGCATACATTTGCAGTGTTCAGCAACAAAGCTGTGTCCCGTCGTAGCGATGCTCCAGAGTTCTGCATGTTACTCTGTGCGCTGCTTGAGCGACACGTGGTACCCGATCGTGAATTACCAGGACAAATATTCGTACCAATGCCACCCACGAGTGTGTGCGAGTACAGCGGATTAGCAATCGTCACTGTCTGCCCACTGGAGTTCGTGATGGTAACCTGAGAGTTACCGACTCGTGAAGGTATGCTTGCACTGCGAGCCCAGTCCCAGTAAGGCATCCTCAGGTTCTGAGCAATGCCTTGATATCTGGTTCGATTGACCGAGACCCAGTTATTCGCAATATTGACAGCAGTAGCTTGCATTTGCTGTTCGAAAAGCTGCAGATACGGCCGATGCCACCTGTTGCTTCGATCAGCCTCTACTCGAAAGTCGACCGGACGCCCTAGCAATGCTGAGAGTATCACAGCGAAGAAGGAGTAGTATCCATGCAGGGGGGAGGGATCTAGAGAGAACTCACAAGTAGAAGTCTTTAGTGCCATGGAAGCAATATCCGGTATTCTTATTGCCCTGCCCGGTGTTCTGATACGCACTGCCATCCCAGTACTGATGTGGTGCACCGTGAATACCCGCAACCTGCCAGTAGCCGCCAACATTATTGGTTGCAGACCTTTGCCATTGCTGCATAGCAAGTACGAAAAGACTGAACTCCTCATTCTGCAAAGACGTAATGTCCTTTCGCGTAGGTGGATTATCATTGACATTCTTCTGCGGAATGGCAAGATAGGCACTGCTGAAGCCCAGTTGGGCGACTGTGATCGCCGCAGAGAGCTTCATGCTGGGCGAGAAGTAATAGTGGTAATAGAGAAGAAGGCCAGAAGAGAATGGCCAAGATCCGAAGTGGTCACCTCCTGGAACATATACGCGCCTCTTGGAAGCAGACCAGTCTCTGCCGTCCCCAAGACGGCCGGTCTGCCGTTCGGGGCGAAACTATATTTGAAGCCATGGCGATTGATGCATCGCATGAGCTTCTGCAGTCGCTGCAGACTAGACTTTGAGAAGCTCGCTCACGAATCGTGCGGTGGCGTCTTTAGCAGGACCACCACATCTCGGCCGTGGCGGAGCTGCATGGCCTGACCACGCGCGACCTCCCTGACTAGCAAGCGCCACGTCAAGCCGGCGTGAATCAAGGTGTAGGACCCTACTTGTCGAAGGTCAATGACAACGGAATGGATTCTCGGTGCACCATACACACATGGAGCATCGAAGCTCCACGGCCCTTCGCTGGCTTCGAGGTGTCTCTGGACGGCAAGGAGATCTACGATACGAGAGCTAGAGGAGCTGTATCGCGTGCCTGATAGTAGCTTGAATCTCGGAATCCCACGCCGACGTGTGCCAACGCTAGCACAGGGAAGTCTGGCCCGAGCGATTGTCACGCAGTGCAGTAGCCGTCGAACTCAAAGTCTTCTTTGGGACCTTCGTAGCCACGCAAAGAGCCCGAAGGGGAAGTCGGACTGAGCTGCGGCTCTGCCTTGTCGCGCTGCCAAGGTCGGTGACCAAGAAGAAGATGTATAGCGCATCCTTGTAAGGCGAAGTTTGCTCATGCATCCCTGCAGCCGCCAGCGGACGTTCGACTGTTGGGCCCGGTTCGTTTGTTTTCTTTGCGATCGCGAAAGCTTGCAAGAAGAGACGAGACTCTGCGCAAAGGGGGCTTGAGGAGGGAGAAGCTCGAGGTGCCACCAGCGCTATTGAGAGTGCCAAGGCCGAGGGGGGCACTCTATTCTGGATGCGCTCTAGACTGCCTCCTCTACAGCGCCATGGTTTGATGGGGAAATTCTCATAACATGCACCGTGCTGACCTGTGCAAGACATGCCACAAAACGCTGGACTCGGAATCCATCCGTTATGTCGCGGACCAGCGAAAATCGAGAACATTCGTACCGACCCTCTCCTCGGTGACCAACCAAGCCAAGAATACTGCTCCGACTCACCGCTTTGCATCCTTCGTTTCATCATATAGGGACGCCTTTTACTCCGCAGATGCACAACATTGGCGTTTGAAAATTGCGTTCAAATAATCCATAATCGCAGCAGCCAAGATTCTGCTGTGCTGTCCCGTTTCTGTGGCTTTGCGCGGCATACGAAGATCAGACTTCAGACGACGGGTCTTGAATCCGACAGACTCAGACAACACCGGTCTTGTAAGCCCAAATCGCTTCCAATGAGCGGTTCTTCCGTACCAGTTCCCACGCTCAACCCTGAGATCAGACTTTGGCTTCAGAAAATGATGCCATGAGAGATACCGCAACACGCCGCCTTGACCAAGATGTCCTCCCCTACCGACCATACGTCGGCCCCGGCACGTTCTGCATAATTTGCTGGTTTATCGCATTAGCCTGCTGCTGAGACGCCAGCATGCTATGCTGCATATGAGTGAACAGCTCAACATTCGGCACATGACCACCTGCCGGAGCATACTGCTGCTGGCTCGGTGGGGGAACATGCGGCAGTCCGGCCGGTTCCGGCGATGGCAACTGCGCAACATGCTGTCTCCTCGGATCCATATTCTCCCAGAAGAATTGGAACCACTGCGGGTCGCGAACATGTAGGACTTCCTCCGCAACTTCACGACAAAGGGCTTGCGACTCCGTCCAGGTGAAATTTTTCCCCTTGGGATACTTGCGCAGCAGGCCTTGCACGTAGCCGTCTACAGTGAGATCCGTAGCACGACAGTACCCGACCCGACACATGGACCAGCCGTCATAGCCGCCGTTCATGCGGGTGCCGCGCTGGTGAGAGTAGTCCTGTCTCTCGATGTCTACCGTCCAGCCGCGTTCGTAAGAGTAGTCTAGGCGGAAAGCGTCTTCATCGATGCGCACGAGCTCGAGTCGGTGGTACTTGACTACGAGCATAAAGTGCTGGAGGTGCTGATGATCGATATTGCGAGAGAACCAGACATCCTCAGGAGCGTTGGTGTATGCTTTTCTGGTCTTGTTCAGGAAGCTGCCGAGACCCATTGTAGTGTCTGTACGTGAACAATGCTTCCTCCCGTAGTCTTCGTCGCACTTCGCAGGTACGGTAGTGTTGCTTGCAAAGGCTTGTTGCTGCCCAGAAAACAAATGCAATGTGCTAATATTTGTTCAAGAGGGCCATGCTGGTCACACAGCTCTCTCGCTTCACTTGGGCGGGGTGTGCATCATATTGAACGCCTTCGCGTCTGGGCAAGCCACTATCAGCCTAGCTTCGTACCAATGGGCTCACCTGTTCGATATTCACTTGCAGGAGCTGTCGCTTCTGCAAGAGTCGCTGTGTACCATGAGGCTGCTCAAGCTCTGGGGTTTTCTCGTTACCAGCAGATGGTACGCTCTCCTGCAGATGTGAACCCGACGCCAAGAAGCCAGCTCTCGTATGACCATTGCGCCTTTTGCACAGCAAATACGAATTGGATACTCTTCTTCCGTCCACTTGACCGCTGTCCCAAAACCCTTGCTGCAATATATACACCAAAATCATCGTCATCCAAGCATCGTATATACATGACCTGTTCTAAGCCCCATTCTGTACAGAATAGCACGTGACTCCGCAACCCCTTGCTGAATGATTCTGAGCATTAACATCCTGTATTCACCTTTTATCCCCGTATAACTTGCTAGACCTCCGTCACCATCTCGTAGAACAGTAAATAGACTTTTCTCTCTGCATGCCGAGAACTTCACTTGTCTTGCTCTCCTTGACCTTCTCATCGCTGATCCTCCACCATCGATCAGCTCCACTGTTCCGTTTTGTCTTCTTCGATACGGCGCCACGCAGGCTGCGAAGACTGTTCGAAGATCGTGGGAGGTCGCTTCCATCTGACTTCAAGTAGTCCGATTTCAAGTAGTCCAATTTTAGCTTGTCGACCACAGCGGCAGCCTGTGCAGGAGCTGGTGGCGCGGGCGGTGCCGGTAATCCCGGCGCTGGAATAGAGTCAAACGGGACATTGTGCGCAGAGATGCGCTTTTCTGCAGATGGAGTCGAAGCCTGAACGTTCGATGAGGTAGAAGCCGAGGACTCCGAAGGGGCAGCGCTGGTCGGAGTCGACAGAAGCTGAGAACCACTGCTGCTACCTTCCCGTGCATCTCTCGCAGTGCTCGCACCGAGACGGGGACTACTTACAGCACTTGAAACAGGCGAGCCCGCTATGCTGTATGGACCTTGTCTGCCCAACGTCGTGGGAGTTGAAAATGGCTGTGGCAAAACTTGTCGTCGGAAGGATTCGTAATGGCCGCTGTTATGACCGCCCTTATGCGTCACCACTCCTAGCAGTCGATACTGCTTTCGATCGAGCAGGCCGCCAAGAGCGAGACTTTCCGGAAAGGTAACCTTTGCCATATTCTTCGAGCTCGCGGCAGTCGGGTCCCAGACGGACCGAGATAAGTGAATGGACAGTACCTTTGGAAACTTTGCTATGCGCGTATGTCTAGAGATGCGGCGTTTGGGAGCTAACGAGACGTCAGGCAGCTTTACGTCCTTTGGAGGTTTCTCCGGATCTTCGTCGAGAGCATGCTGGAGCTTCATGTTGTCGTTCTCAAGAGCAGCTCGGTCCGCGGTTGTAAGGTTGGCTTTCGCCAGGAGCTTATCATTGATTGAGATCGCATGCGTGAGCCGACAGTGCTCACATTTGAAGTCGTCGATATGCTCGACCCTAAAAACGCCATCGAAGCACTCATTCAGTGTCGCAGAGGTTTGTTGATGCGGCACGTTCAGTGTCAGTGTCAGAAATGTTGACACTGAGGGTTTTGGTTTGAAGTGGCAATATGAGCATTCAACTTGAGACTCAAGCTTGCCTTCGAGTGGAAAGACATTTTCGTCCTCATCTGACTGCTCGGCTGCGCCCTGCGCAGGGAAATTGTTCGGTGTCACAATCTTGCTGTCTCGCGGACGTTCCGCATCTAGCACCTCCACTTTCAACCCGCTTGCTGTAGATGGCTCTGCCAGAACCTGCGACTGTGCATTGCTCCGTCGCAGCCTCGTTCTCACTCGCTTGCCGGCGTAATACTCCTCTGCTATTCTTTCAACAATGATTTGCAGAAACTCCTGCGCATCCTGTTGCGTCCGATTGATCCTCGTTCGAAAGCCAGTCTCAACGCATCGAATGAAGCCTTGAGCACTTATCGTCTTCTTGTAGATGGGCCTTTCGTTGAGCGCATCCAACACTTCTTTCAGGCCGGCCGTAACGAGTCCTTGCTGCAGACCTACAGTCTGCCATTCGGGGGTCTTCTTTGCACGATCACCTTTCTTTGCCTGCTCCTCGAGAGCTGCGGTGAGATCATTGTACACCGCCGGCCCGTCGAGCTTCCGCCGATGCACTTCTCGGATCAAGAACGTTCTCAGATCGGGCAAGCCGGCGAGGGCTTGCAAGACGGAATTGATGAAGCAGTCGTTCGCCGGATTTACCAGACCCACTACGCCCTTCTTGCGACTGCTCTTCGTGCTGCTTGCCTCATCGCTGTCCAAGAAGAAGGTCGGCCCGAAGACATATACCAGCGTGATGGCAGCGAGAGAAGCGCCTGCGGCGTATGTCGCAATGGTCAATGGCCTGTCCGGCATCCTTTTGCCCTCCAATGCGCCTCTGCCGGCGAAGACTACGAGGGTCTTTTCGCGTTCACTGTAGTCCGGCAGCGTCTTGTCGGCCGCCGCGAGAGGAATGTGGAGGTTGTTTGCGAGCGGATGTGACAGGACGGAGGTGATTGCTGCTCCTCCATAGCGGACGCAGCTGGAGAGGGGGTCCACGATGTTTGTGCTTTTCTGTGTAGCGGCGGCAGCAATAATGTCACTCGGCCTACGACGACATGCAGCGGAGCAATGTGGGTATCGGTATGCTGGGGTTGCGTGGTGGTGGACGAATGAGAGGAGGCAGAAGCCGCGGCAGATGGAGGCAGCTCGTCCGCGTTTCTTCGACACTGTGACATTCCCACATCTCTTCCCAACGTCGATCCGGCCAACATGGCCTTCCCATTGAGACCTCGCACGATCCCGCAATGCTCTGCCTGCCTTCGCAGTTATGCCTGGGTCACTCTGTCCGATGCTGCTGCCACTCCTGCATACACAATGGCCTCGCGCCAGCAGGTCCGCGGCAAGAAGAAGCAGGCCAAATCCATGGGTGAAATTCCCGCCCGATTGTTGAAAGACCTGCCAGGCTTTGGCAAGAAGGGTATGCTGGTAGTACTCCGCCATCCTGATCGATGCTGATGGCAGAGTACAGGAGCCATTGTTCCCATGGCGAAAGGCACGCTGCGCAACCTCTACTACCCATCACGAATCGCCGAATATGTCACCATGCCCGAGCTCCGTACCCTGCGCGCACAGAATGTGACGATTGAGCGCGACTACACGTTTGGCAAGAAAGAGCCACCCTCTTCATCCGCCGAAGGTCCCCTGTTCATGCCTTCTCGAGACGAGCCAACGCCAGCGCCAGTACGGGGAGGCCCCGAGGTCGAAAAGTTGACGAGCGAGCGCGGTCTCCAGCTGCTCGAGATCTTTGTGCCCCACCGCATGGACTTTTACAGACAGCCAATCATGGAAGAGGTAAAGGAGGAGAAAGTGACCGAGGCGCCCAAGAAAGAGGAGAAGCGACAGAGAACGGCATCAAGCGCAGCTGCAGATTTGCTGGCTGCGCGAACGCAAAGGCCATTGGAGAAACCACAGCCGAAGCTCACCGGTGCCATCTACGGCTCCGTTTCACAGCATGACATTTTGGTTGCTGTCAGAGCAAGCATCGCGATCAATGACGAGGCGTCTCGTGTCATTGTGACAGAGCAAGACATTGAATTTTTGAACGAACCCGCGAGGACAGAGAAGAAGATCAAGGAGATTGGAGACTTCACGATTGAGGTGAAAGTCAAGGGTGAGGAGAACGGGATAAAGCGGACTGTGCGGGTCATCCCACAGGAGGTCTGAGGTGAAATGACATCTTGAGAGCTGCTTTCACCATTTACCTACAACGATGAGCCCTCCAAGAGCGGCGGATCTGCACCAGACCATCCGCCAGACTTGTCAACGGGGATGAGTAGTCCGCGTGATAGCCCCGAAAGCCTTGGCGGCAACGGCGCCCCAAAGCTGGAAGAAGAAACGCCCTGCATATGCTTGCATATGCTCCGCCTTCCAGCCAAGCTGAATGAGGATGCCCACCACGTGCCACCCGTGATGACGAAGAGCGAGGCAATCTATTACACCACGCTTTGGCTAGGTCGGCGGCTGACCAACCTGTGAAGGCTGCCCGTAAGAAAGGCTGCTGAAGCCATGTGCCACCGTCGCCACGTCAACAATCGAGGATTGTCTTACCTACATCATAGTACAATGTAACAGCCACGGCGGGGCAACCAAAAGAGACGCTGCAGCTTCGGCCTTATCAATACGCCTAACATAGTTTGAGCTCAGACCTACGCTGTTCAGCCACTCTTTGCACGCCGACTCTTCTCTTCTCTTCACCAACGATCGCACATTCCAAGAAGACTAGCAGCACTCAGATTACAGTCAAGCTCATTCGAACAGTACAGTATGTGCATTTTGATCCTGCGCTCCTGGCCTTGTGGTCATGAAAGGTGCACATCGACAGATCAATGCATGACAGCAATGACCACTCCTGGGATGACACCGTTCGACTGTTCACACGCGACTTATCATCGAACCGAGAGCAAGAGCAATGACTGGCCATGTCAGGTCTGCATACAAGCCAATCGCAAACTATCCCTCGATTTACTGGCATCCGAGCATGCCAGTATCCGGAGCGGAAGCACTACCAGCCAGCACAGCGCCAAAGAGCGAAGAGACAGCAGTACGACCATGAGCCAACGCCGGGGAAATCCCATTGCGCGACAACTGACATCAGAACAGCTAGCCCAACACGCACGACGCCAGCTGCTAGAGCTACTTGAGCATCGGGATGACATATGGTTGCGCCAGCGGTCTGTGTGAGAGCTTGCCAAGGTTCACTATCGGGAAATCTCGAGGCTGTGGGTACAGAGCGACATAAGACTGCAGCTGAGAAGCATCGCGGGGAGGTCGTGCAGAAAGGGACTGAGGTCGGCCGATGTCTCAATTGTGCCGGTGGACCGTGCTATGTTATCGGTGAGGATGCGCAACGGAGGAACTCAGTCTTATCATATGCAGATTTTGGCTGAACGGAGGTCATGTGCTGCTGCAAAGGGACGGATGCCGGACTTTCAGGAATGGAACAGAAGCCTTGTTATCCACCTCAAGAATGCGAACGGGTAGCCGGGTGGTATATTCGCCAGTCCAGAATTCGGGGCATTGACTTTCCTACACCCGCATGCAGATAGCGCAGCCCAGAATCTAATGCAATGCCGTCAACGTATCCATGATCCCAAAGCAGTAACCAAAGATGCAACTTGCAACTGCAGTGCAGCAGCTCCTGCATGCACGCTGTAGGTCCCACTCCCCGAGCCAGCTTCATGTAGATTGAAACCAGGATGAGGTCCGGATGCACTGCAGTGCGGAGCCGAAGTTTGCTTTTGTCTGCAATCTGCAAGCTTCCAAGCAGGTTTAGTGGAATCGCAGACCAGATCTACGCGTACATCATGTCTTGCACGTAGCTTCCAGCTTGCATTGGGCATGCTGCTTGTTGAGCTCGTGCATGCCAAAGGCAGCTTGTCCGGCCGGCAGCTCCTCGTGATTTTGAGGCTTAGTGCCGTTTTGTAGCGTATTTTGTCGACGTCCAACAAGATGCAGTCGAGATTGCCTTGTTGTGATCGAGGGACTGGTGCATGAAAGCGTGCCACGACTTGTGTGTTGCGGGCAGAAGTTGACTAGAGTCGTGAAGACTTGAAATATTCCCGGGTTACTCCCACATCCGCTCATCAACTACATGATTCTACCCATCGACATCTATCATAGTAACTACTCGAAAGCACGATACAGGAAGCGTCTTCCTACCAGCATCCTTTACGATCCTCAAAGCAGAGGTACGTCAAGGCATCCACACAGCCTCGCAAAGCAACGGAGCCACCTCCCGTGAGCCAATCATCGCTCTCGTCCCATGCCAGCTCGGGCGTCGGGCCACCCGAAGAAGACGCTCCGCCTCGGGCCCGACGTGCCCGAGTCCCTCTCACACACGCACAACGCAACGCACACGTCCCACGACACGCTAAACGCGCGCATTGCGCAACGATCTGGCCTTGTATTTCCACCCCGGTCCCGATGGCGGCACAGGATGACAACATAGGGAGACGCCAAAGGATCGCAGTGTTGTTGCTGAATCGCGTGTATATCTCGTGAGGAGTTTTTCTCGTTGGGAGGAGACGGGTATTTTCAGCAGGCGTTAGCAAGACACAGTTTCGTTTATATAGAGGGAGCTGAGCGGCACTTTTGGCGAACAAGCTCAGGACATTGACAAGAATCAAATCGAGACATATCGAAGAGGATCTGTGACTCTATATCCAACAACAGTGTCACTTCAACATTAGAGACTACAAACAAGACAAGCACGCGACAGCACATCACCTCGATTCTCAACGCCACAGCACGAGAGTCTCAATTCAAGATCTCTACCACCGACATTTCCAACAGCGACACACATGAACAGAATGTCCGCCTCAGCGATCGAAAAACACCCCCTCGCAGGCAAAACCATCCTCATCTCCGGCGCCGGCATCGCCGGCCTCGCCTTTGCCCGCGGCCTCACCGAATTCTGGCCCAGCCTCCGCCCCTCGCACCCGCTACCCAAGATCAAAATTTACGAACGCGACCCGCGACAATTGCCCTCCGCCCGCGGAAACTACTCCCTCGGCCTCCGCAGCGATGCCCTGTCAGGCGGCCTGCAAGCCCTGCGCACCCTCGGCCTCCTAGACCAGATCATCGCCGCCGGCGTCCCCAACTCGTCGAAAGAGTCCAAGGGTGCGACAGTGCGCGATGAGAACTGGGAGCCGCTGTTTGGGATGCCGAAGGCGGACACCCCGCCAGATGGGCTGCCGATTGCGTCGATGAGGATTACGCGGCATTCTATCAGAGAGGTGATGATTCGAGCGTTGGAGGAGAGGAACGTCGAGATGTTTTGGGAGGCGCAGTGTGTGGATGCCAAGCGGGTGGAGGAGAAGGACGGGCGGAAGGGAATGCAGGTTGTCGTGAGGCACGGAGAGGGGGCGAGAGAGGAGGAAGTGTATTGTGATCTCTTGATTGTGGCGGACGGGGCGAGTAGTAAGTTGCGAGAAGCTTTGAGGCCGAATGATGGGTTGGACTTCACGGGTGCAGTCCTCACGGCCGGAAACGCGTATTTTGAGCCTGGGAAGGTGCCGCCGCAGGTGGCAGAGAAGTTTGGGCCGGTGATTGGTGGACAGGGGAATTCATTGGTGCTCTTTCCGATCGATGACCGCGGCGCGGTGTGGTTCGTTACTCGTCGCAGCAAGACACCGACGACGCCAGTATCAGGAGAGAACGCGTACGAGATGCGGGATGAGATCTTCGCAGATGTACGGCAGAGGACTGCGCTTTTTGGCGAGAAGTTCGAGGAGCTACTGCAGGCGACCGACCCCAAAAGCTTGAAGATATTCAACGCGCAGGACAGGAAGCCCATCACGCATACCGACATTGAAAGGGATCCCGTGGTGTACATCGGGGACGCCTCGCACGCTGTCAGTCCCTACGCTGGCAATGGACTCAACATGGCTCTGATGGACGGCGTCTCCCTCAGCAAACTCTTCTGCGAACAACCGTCTATCCCAGAGGCAGTCGCACGCTTCGACGCGGAAAGTGTGCCGCGATGCTCCAAGACGTTGAAGATATCGCACGTAGTGTGCCGCTTGATCCATGCGCACGGCATTTTGTGGTGGTTGATCAAGAAGATTGCGGCGTTTGCAAGATGGTGGACCAAGGGAAAGAGTGAACAATAGGGGTTCGAGGTTTGAGTGGATCATTCATATTCATAATTCCGAGCGTTCTGTTGTGCTCTGAAGCGTTTGTAGCTGTAAATTTTCGGCAATATTCTTCCAATCACAAACTTTCGATGATCCGATCATGCACTAGTACTGTGCCTGCTGTCAGTATCAAGAAGAGCGTAAATGCCATCATTGGAAATTCGAAATAGGTCTTACGCAACTGTTCTCGCCGTTGCAAGACACGCCTCGTGAAATCTGGGCTCGATCCATGGCATATATTCCCGCAGTGTGCAGCTCGGCATCCGGAAATGAGGATCGCATGCGAGTTTGGCGGTCACTCCGTCTTGCCATGCAGTTCGTATATGAGGGAAAGGACTGGGTAGGGGCAAATCTTCTAAGCTCCAGGCTGGACATTGAGTAGGAAGCTGCTCATGTGCATGTTCAATGGCATTGATGTCGGCGCGGAAGAAGTCGAGAAGAAGACGCGGGTGTGATGGCCCACGGCTTCTCCCTGCCCTACCCTAAGTTAGCGCCGATCTTGGGGCGAGACTGTGCTGCAGATGTCGCTAGTCTTCTCTGGCGAGCGGCGACGAATTGGTTGCTTGTGCAGAAAACCATCAGATCAGCTGACTGGCGTGTGTTCAGACACAAGATGTCAAAGTAGCTGTACGGACGAATGGTACATGTATCGTGGTCGTGGTGGGTGACGACCGAATACGAGAGGATTAGGTTGGCCCGGGAGCGATGCTAATTATGGTTTGCCGGGAAGTGCGGTGCAGGAGGCGTTCGCGACGCCGCTTTGGGTTTGGGGCGAGGGAGACGCATCCTCGTCTTTCTCTGTTTGTCTCTCACCACACACACCACACGACCAATATCCTCCTCGCCTTCTGCTTCATCTTCTCCACCTCGACATTCGCTTCACCACCTCGCCGCGGCATATTCACTCGCTTATCAGGCAGCGCCGAGCCCGAGCAGCCACGACCGAGCGATCGCAACCGACCGTTGAGCGACGGTGTGCATTGAGAGGGGCGCGCGGCCTGCAGAAAATAGCAGCAGTCCAACAACAACACCAACGCTCCAGACGTGCACCTTGCAACACAGTGTCTGACGAGCTCCGATATACCAGGACAATCGTAATAACAACATCACTATGCGGCCTTCGGAGGTGCTGGCATCCCTGCTGCTGCTGTCCTCAGCATGCGCCTCCAACGCCGGCTGGGCAGACATGGCTGCTCTGAATGGCCTCAGCGATATGGACGCCCTGCTCCCCCGACAAGACAAGGGCGGGCAGACGTCATTTGATCTCTCCTTCAGCGCTCCTCAAGGCAACACCGCCACGACGGTATCCTCATCGGAAGCCACATCGACAGGCGACAGCGAGGCCACTACGACGGGAGGCAAGAAGAACGATGACAAGGCAACAACTACCGGCAAGAGCAAGCAGACGGACTCGCCGTCAAACTCAAATTCTACCAAGACCTTCGATGCTCGTCTGCCGGCGGGTGGAATCTCCATGATCACACCAAACCCTATGACAACACAATATTACAAGATCAAGGATTACGTCACATTCGCCTGGAACTACACTTCTCTCTCGGTAACACCCTCCGCCGTCGATGTCCTTGCATCGTGCAGCAAGAACCAGCAAACATATACTCTGGCTCTCAACTTGACTGTGCAAGAGACGCAAAGCTTCACCTGGGACACTGGTGCTTTCCAAGCCAGTGCTACAGTACCTCTGCTCACCGAGACGTATACCCTCATCGTCCACGATGCTGCAAAGGATGTCACGGATCGAGCACAAGCCGGCTATCTGGCGACATACAACCAATTCACCTTTGGAATGTACTCTCCACAGCCATACACCCCCATGGTCGACTATGTCTGCGCGACATGCAACGGAGCTTCAAGTCTCGAGAAGCAGACTTGGATCGCCCTCCTCGGCATGGTCGGAGTGACAGTGGTGACCTTTGGCTGGTTCACGGGTATTGCTGGCCTGTGGTGAACAAAAATAACCACCGTTATCCTTCACTTGCACAGAAAGACGAGACGAGAGACATGACTGGCGTGAGACATTCCTTGTACAAAAAGCTTGCATTGCGATTGGCGTTCACAGAGACTTTTCCTACTCTCTTGATATATTGGTTATGGCACGGAGGGGGTTGGGTATCCGGGAAACTTCGTATCTGTGATGGAGAGGCTTGGGACCAGGGAGCTTCAAACGAGGGAGCAAAGTTGCACTCCTTTCCCATTATTTGACACCAGCAAAGTCGAGAAGAGCAAACAAAACATGACTGAAGCACGTATATAATGCCGATGCCGCGGCGCGATTCGTACAGGAGAATAATATGATTGATGAAACATGCCTCTGGGAACTTTTCGTTACTGTCTGTGCGCGAACCTGCGATGCTCGACGCCTGACGCTTAAATCGAGATGAGTGCAAGTTTCCCGTGCGATCCTGAGCCGCAGCCCGTTTCAATCGGTCCAGGGGCTGTGTCCATTATACAATAGCAGTTTACAGCTATCTAATGCTGAATCAAGACTTGACTTCCTGACGGCCTCGCCAGCATGCACATGCATAGGTTTCGTGCATTTCTCCAGTCCGCCATCCAGCACATCGGGTTGAGAGGATCGAACGAGAAGCGGGGCAAGAATTTGCCGACGCCATCCCTTCGGTATCTTGGAGTGAGGAGAGTAAAGCAGGATGCCAATACTCGGAGAGGACCTTTTTGCACATTGTAAGCAAGCCGCCGAGGTTCTCGTACCAGAAACTGAGGCTGAATAATGTTGGAATCGAGCGAGCATTTACATGCAGGTGCTGAAAATCATGGCCGAGCATCTCTTGAAGATTTCATTCCATCCCACGTTTCTCACTCCCGACAGATCTCATTGCCTTCGTTCGTGGGTTGCTTCAACAGGCGCCATGAGAGGCCATCAATGGCTCGGTCATTGTCTTGGTCGCAAGTTTTGCATTGTTGCTCAGGCTGGGCGAGCAATAGTGCCCACGCAGGCGCAGCCTTGTGCCACGCCTATGGGGTGGTACCGTCCTTGACCTTGTGGAGGCTCAAAAGTTCGATGCATGATCTCATGTCCAAGATCTTCGCTGAAAGTACCAGCAGCAGGCAGTGCCTGTGTCGCATTCAAAAGCGATGGTGTTTTCATATCGTAGCTGACCCGGGACCACAGTGCTCTCATGCCGCTTCCACCATTTTGAAGACTCTGCAATACGACCAAGAATTGCATCAGTCTCAGGCCATCCTCATCGTTGGTTCTCCAAAAACTCCTTCCGCTTCAGCTCAATCTGCTTGATCATCTCCGCCTTCTTCTTCCCCATGTGCTCCGCTCTGTGCTGCCACCAGTAATATATGATCGGCGGAGTCGCGAGTATCAGACCGATCGCCGTCAAGTAGAAGTATTGATCTGAGCCGGGTGGTGGTGCACGTTGTGTACGATTCGCGATCGCTTGCTCCTGTCGCTGGAGGCGTGCTAATGTCTCAGCACTGAGGACTTGGCGAGGCTGATTTTGGCTTGCATATCTTCGAGAGAATGCTCGGAGAAGGAGAGGGAAAGCAAACGCGCGCGCTCGAATTATCATGGTGGCAATGGGGCGTGGATGTTTATCAGCGGAGATGATTTTGGATCATGACGATGTTCAATGTTTTGGCGAACTAGCCCGAAACCGAAAGGCTCCACTCCGTATTGAGGCATTCTCTGACACCAGGTAAACATTTTCCTTGAACAGCCTATGAGGAGCGCAAATCATCGACGAGGCTCGTCACGAGCCTGGAATCCGCTCGATCTCTGCTGTGCTGCATCATCCAGGCACGAAGGCGCTCGTGTTCCTCTTGCACGACGATATGCACCCGATTCGTTGCAGGGATGCAGCTTCACTTCCGCTTCGCTGCCGAAGCGATCTCGCAGGGCGCTTATGAACAACGCACGACGGTGACTACACAATGACAACCAGAACAAAATGTGCAGCCTACCGAGCCCGTCAATACAGCCCCCCACCTTGTGCATACAGCCGAAGCTTTGGCATGCTTGAATGGAGCTTGATACTGGAGTCAGTCCAATCATGCCCGCGTTTCACGCGCATAGCCGCTGCTTGCTGTATTGTGCTCATGGTGACGCAGTAACACAACGTGCAGCTTGCTCAGTGTCTCATCGGAGCATATGCCGTAGCTCAGATCGCAGTCTTGCCCTGCCGTGAACGCAAGCGAGCAAAATGCTGCATTTTGATACATCAACCCTTTGCTCCGCACCGACACCTCAACGATCCACTCCCGTCGCAGACGAGGATACCAATCTTCACGATGACTGTGCCCGACTCATCTCACCATGTCATCTCCAGCCAGCCCGATACGAAATGCGACACGAACACTAAAATTATCTTGCCCAACTCTGGTTCCATAGATGACTTTCCCTTGTGCCGAGCCAAGATCCCCCAATTCGAAGAGGAAAGGCCCGGATGGAAGGGGTATATTGAATGGGAAAGACATCCTGACAAACGAGCAGAATGCGAACGCATCCTCTCCCAGTTCAAATTCCCCTCTCCACCCGAATTCCAGCTCGCTCCACTGCCCAAGACCAACCCTGTTCTCGAAGGTGTCCGCTGGAAGCAATATCACTATGCATGCGGTCCAACGCTTCAAAACATCCCCGCAATCAGCTGGAAATACGTGCAAGAAGAAAAAAGCCCAGACATGATACACGTCTTGCAATTCCCCTACAACGGCGAGCCGCCACGCAAACGCCTCGTCGAAACGGAAATGACCTCCAACAAAGACTTCTTCGTACGCAACCACGGCGGAATCCCCGAGATCGAAGAATCGGCTTACGAGTTCGATATTGAAGGGCTTGTGAACAACCCCAAGAAGCTCACCCTGTCAGACCTGAAGAACGAATCCCTCTTCAAGAAACGCTCGCACGTAGCAGCGCTCCAATGCTCCGGTACCCGCCGCATCGAGCAAATCAACCAATATCCAGGTGACGGCGACGAACTCATCAACGCTCCCTGGGGCGAAGGCGCAATCGGCAACGCGCGGTGGGGAGGTGTCTATCTCAAAGACGTAATCGGCTACTGCGGCGGCCTCAAGTCCTCTTCCAATGAAGACAACGACCGAGACATCCACCTCGAGTTCTTCGGCGCAGATACATACTTCAAGAAGGGCAAAGTCTACAACTACGTCGTCTCTGTGCCTTATCGAAAAGTCAAATTCGAAGAAGTCATGTTGGCGTGGGAGATGAATGGAGAGCCTCTCCCTCGAATCCACGGCTTTCCATTACGAGCCGTAGTGTTCGGGTACATTGGCGCGAGAAGCTGCAAGTGGCTGTATAGGATCCGAGCGATTCGTGGGCCGAGTCAGGCTCCTGTGCAGAAGAAGGAGTACTTGCACTATACGCCACAGCTCGGTAAACAGAATGTGCTTTACTCAAATGGCTTCTCGATTCAAGATATGCCAGTCTCCAGCGCGATTATGACGCCGGTGGATATGGAGCAGATTGTGCATGATGGGAAGATCAAGC
The DNA here is from genome assembly GCA_026725115.1 of Cercospora janseana. NCBI lineage: Eukaryota > Fungi > Ascomycota > Dothideomycetes > Mycosphaerellales > Mycosphaerellaceae > Cercospora > Cercospora janseana. Next base: position 1,743,709 of record CM049104.1, read on the forward strand.
TTACGGGGTGGGCGTACTCGGGCGGGACCGGAGGGCATTGGCCGGAGAGGGTGGAGGTGAGTGGGGATGGCGGGAGTGTATGGTATGAGGTTCCATACCAGAATTTGAGTAAGAAGTACTATTATGGATGGAGGACGTGGTGGGCGGAGGTGCCGGTCGATGCGGAAGGGTGGTTGGAATTCTGTTGTCGGACGTGGGACAATGCGTTGAACACGCAGCCGACTTATGTGAGGAGTGCTTGGTAAGTCGTTTCTGTCTCGCTTGAAGGGTGAAGCTCGGGGCTAATAATTTGTGTGTTGCAGGAATTTTGACCTCCATGTGACATCTTCGTGTCATCGAGTCAAGATCTATTCGATCAATCGATCCCATCCATTGACGGCTATGCGTTTGAAGGAGCTCGAGGAGGTCGGTGCGCACATCCTGCCCATAACGCAGCCATTGCCTTTCGACCTCGAGTCTGACGAGCATTACGATGCCGAGATGGAAGCGCGGGACTGGAGAGATCCTCGCGAGTAGCGCTTATCCAAATGTGTATGTTCGCATCCTGGTGCTACAAGATCATCATCATCTTTTGGAGAAACGCATTGCGCGCAGCCCCTAGATACCTTCTTCCTCCGGCGCTGTGTTCGCCGTCTGGAAGACGACTCTGTACGTTGGGCAACTGCGGCTCACCGCTTTACCGGCTAATCTGCCATCGATCCCGCCCCAATCCACTGTTTGAATTGAAGCAAGCAGGAGTCCTCAAGTGCTTCTTCATCTTCCTGCGAGAGATCTTCGTAGTCTTCGAGGAACGGGTCGAAGACCAAAAGACGGCGGATCATAAGCCGGTTGGTTTCACCTATAGCCTTCAGCCACACCTGCGTATGGGAAAGCTCCGGTCCATCCGAATCGCAATAGCCAGCAACAAACGTGTTATTCCTGTAGTAAAGCTTGATGGCGTCCTCACGAATATCCCGACTCACGTGCGCGATTACGGGTTGCATTCTTGCCAGTACGCTCTCCTTCGAGGACCATAATTCCCAGGTCCTGCTAGCCGCAGAATTGTAATCGTTGTCGGCGGTCCAAGTTCGATACGTGATGTAGATCGGCTCGTCCATCGTGACAGCGTGGTCGATAATGCGCAGTTGCAGCTCTGCCGGCAGATCCGACAAGCGAAAGGCGACTTCCTCGTGGCCCTGATCGGCCGCCTTCTCGACGATCGGTAGACACCGTCAGTGATCATAGGTTTGTCGGCATGCGCACTACGCTTACCTCCACCTCGGTCTCGGCCATGATGGTGCGCCTGCGCTGTGATGGCGAGGACGTGTTGGCGTCAATCTCCATGTCGATGTCTCAAGGTCAGCCAAAAGAAAGAAAAGTTCAGGAGCGCGCTGTAGGTGAATGAAAGTGAGGCAGACCTATCTCACACGCCAAGCAAGTATCCCTTTCACTTTACGCGCCTCTCCTTCACTTGCACGCTCACCTCGTTTCGCCGAAGCAGAGGACGCAGCGTGTTTCCGACTCTCCTTTTAAGCTAGCTCTGCCGTACATCCCTAAACCCACCCCTTGTCACTTCCTCTCTGCACCCCAGCCAGCTTCACAGCAGGCCAGCATACAATGAGAAAAGTCCAGCCCGAGCCGGACAAGGAAGCGGGTTCGATGTACGAAGAAGGTCCTACGTACGTCAGAGCCGCCAGCCTGTAGCAGAAAAGTCAACTAGCAGCAACAGCCATCGTAGTAGTACAGGGGTATCATCTTGAGGCAATCAAATAACACGCCGCTGCTACGGAAAATGCCACATTACCGAGTGAGTTTCATCCCTCGTCCACTCACGCATCTAAGACATCAAGAGCCATTGGGCTGAGCAGCGCTACCATTCTTTTTCGCCGTGCGCGCAGCGAGTCTGCGCTCCCTCAGCTCATTCTTCGACGGTTTCGGCTCCATTACCTTTTTCGATTTCGTTTTCTTCGTCGTATTCGTGCTGGTCTTCTCTGGAGGACTCGAGGTTGAGCTGTGGAGTTGTTCGCATCAAGCTTGATCGATGGACGTGGGCGACGAGCACTCACCTGCTCGCTTTCGCCGCCGCCGCTGCCTTCTTCTGAGCCTTGGTCTTCTTAGGCTTCTTGGCCTTTGCAGTCGGCGGGCCGGGGCCCGAAGATGGTGCAGCCGCGGGGTTGGCTGATTTCTTGGTCTTCGCGCGCTTCGGGCCTTTGCTTGCAGTACTATACAACTGTCAGCCTCCTGCCCATAGGCTGCACTTCATCGCGGTCGGTGTAGACGGTTGACAACAGGCGGGAGAGCTGAGTCGTAGTACCTGGAACTCGACCAGTCTCCAGCTGTAGTTGGACCATAAGGATTGTATGCGTACCCAGTTTGAGATGGAGGCGGCCGAGCTGGAAGCGGCTGGCTTTGGTGCTGCGACAGGCTAGGATAGCCTGCTTGTTGAAGCTGTGGTGGCATCGACCGGCTTGGTGGTGGACGCGGCAGGGAATGCGGTCGCTGCGAACGATCGAGAGCACGCAGCAGAATGCGCTGTTCTTCGAATGAAGAGTAGTTGCCACCAAGTATGCAACCGAGAATGCTGCGCGTGCTGAGCTTGCCGGTGCGAACGTCATGCAGGCGCCGCTGGATCTCGATGTAGGCGCCACGGAAACACTGAAAGACCTTTCCGATATGTCGCGAGCCTCCAGAAATGTCATTCTCCGGTCGATTGGGGTCCACGATCGTCAAAGTATCAGGATTGATCTTGCAGTAAACCGGCTCAACGCCCTTTCTGAAGAGCTTTGCGGGCTCCATCATGATACCTGTCTTGGCGATGTCGAACTTGTTGCCATACAAATCAAAAAACTTCTGCAGGAGGTCGCCATAACCGAGCTCCGTGCTCTCAATCTCTGCTTCCGTCATGTGCTGCATCATACTCGTGACCAGACAGATGATTGTGAAGCCACCTATGCCACCCGAGAAGACCTCGTTGAGGCCCCTCATGATGAGAAATTGCTTGATGATCATGACCAGGACCGGCATCTTGGGGAAGCGTCTCTTCCATTCGCCGAATGTTGGCAATGCTCTGATGCCAGAATCGTTTTCAAAAGAGATGTCGACTTTGATATCAGTCTTTGCATCGACGAACTTGAGGATCGGAACTTTGGCCCGGCTAATCACCGTCACATTGTCGTTCTTCGCGATCTTCCAGATCTTTAGCTGGTGGGCTAGTTTGTGCCTGGAAGTATTGTCAGCATGGCCTTCCTGCCCTTTGTCCGCCTGCTTCATCTTTGTGAATTGCACGACTGCAAAAAGCTCAGTACTTACATTTTACTAGCGGATTGGCAGAATGACGGAGGACGACCAGACATGTAGCTGCGGGACACGGCGACGAGGTCCATGTCTGCCGTGGGAAGATACAGGTCTGAGGCGAATGAACCAAATGACCGGACTTCAACGTCGTTACCGCCTGGCGCTTGGCGCACCACACGCTGAACACGTTCGATCAGATCAAGGCGCGCCGCCCGTTCATAATCGCGAGGGGCTACATAGGCGAAGAAGTCGGCGATCTCTGTATGTAGTCTGCTTAAAGATTCAGTCAGCCTTTGTATGTAATCCAGCGAGAGCTGCCTAGATTCCGGCTGACAATCGGGCAGAGAATGGCAAAGCGTCCAAAGCAAAATATCACGACTTACTGCAAACCAGTGTTGGACTGAAATCCGTCCACAGGGTTCAACCACGGGGTCATGTTGGACCCTTTAGGCAACCATTCCACCACAATCAACCCCGCGCCCTTCGCGAGGGTCTGCTCGGCTTCCCGCTTTCTCTTTCCTGTATGAGAATTGCTACCATCGTATGTTTGTAGCAGTTCCGCATCGCTTGGCATAACGAAGTCTGAAGGTGGCGGAGGTGGAGCACCAACGAAGTCGTAATCATCGCCCTCTGAGGAATCGCTATCTGATTGCGACTTCTCTTTGGGCTCATCGTCATCGAAATTGAAAGAGATGAAATCCGCGTTGTCTTTGATGGAATTGGCCGCAGCAGCTTCGTTTGCGGCACCTTCCGCTTTGCGCTTGCGAATGGTCTGCACAATGTCCTTCTTGGCCGTCGTCACCACATCCGTTGGAGGCAAAACAGAGTAGGGATCTGGATTCGACCACTGCGGCCGAGCTGCTCCGTCGGCATCGCCCATAGTTTTCACGCGCTTTGGCGCTTGGCCTTCGATGTCATCTTCCTCGTCGTCGCTCGAGTCTGTGTCGCGGAACTTTGCGTGCTCTGAGGTGCCAAACATCTCTTCAGGAACCTCGTCAGTCTCTGTGAACCCGAGAATGGCGCGTTTGTGCGCAGGTTTGGGTATGAAAGGACGGCCTCCACGTCCTCCACGTCCACCACCGCGCCCACCACGGCCTTTCCTAAAGTCCTGTCGGGGGCCCGAGGGGGGTGGCTGATCGCGAGGCGCGGGCGGAAAACGAGGCGCTGGAGGTCCTGCTGCTTGGAATGTGAAATCACTGCGTGGTGGCCTGTAGCTATCGGTGCGATCACTCGCGCCGCGGAAGTCGTATCCACTGTCACGGTGATTGTCACCGCGGTAGCCATCATAGTGATCGCGACGTGGAGGAGGTGGCGGCGGTGGAGAATATCGATCGTCGTAGCGATTGTCGCGACGGCGCGGCGGATGGTAAGAGTCGCCCATTGTCTGATCTGTTTCTTCCTGACCTCGGCAGTGGAGTGGCGGGATGTCGTCGCGAGTGCTCGAACGAGTCGCGAGAGCAGTGAATAACGCCTCAACGCCAGAAAAGTGCACAGTCGTTGAAAAGGAACGACGAGGGTGAACTGCGCGCGAGAAGAAGTGAAGTGGTGATCAGCGATGAAATCTGAGAAGTCGCGCTGCCAGATTCTGTCATTGCTGGGCGAACTTCGGCTTAGATGTCTTGGCAATATTGCGCACACACTTCCGCTGCACTTCACTCTGTCGTCCTGGCCCAGGCCATCCTTTCACGTACACTCTGAGTGCGAATTTGCTCTCTGATAATGTGCGCACATTCAGGCTGTCATGGTGCCAACAACGGGGATCTTTTGCCTTGACGACAGATTTGGTCGCTTTGCACGAGTGCCAAGAGTAGAGTCTATCAGCGAGTGCGCGTCAAGAGCTGCTGTCAGTGACATGCTGCTCTCTGTTCTGCTTGACCTGATGCACAAGATTTGCTGACTGATGCGCGCCCCTTCGCCAGTCATGACGGACGAGATGTATACATTTGAAGCGGCATGCATCTGCAGCGCGAGCACTCACCAGATTCCCATTTGAAAGGCCGAGTTGCCACTCAAGGGCTACATGTGCAACTGCAACTCGTGCCGACATACGACCGGTGCTCTGTGTCTTATCATCGTCTTTCTACCAGGCTACTATTAGCCCTCTCCGCCCCTTATAGACAGACTCACAGGCTTTCAATTTTCAAAACGAATCATCATCTACCACTGTTGGACTTGCGGTTGTCAACTATTGGCTCGCTGCTTGGTAGATGATGCGGATTCGAACACGAAGGTGCTTAGAGCTTTTTCATGTCTGACGCATCAGCGAGCGGACGAATGACGAAGCTGACCTGCGAGAGGATAGATCAACTGGGGCGTCATTACTGGCACGCTCGAGGACATAGATCAGATCGAATGGCAGGGACAGGAGCACGTCCAAGGTATCCTTGACGGCGACTTTGCAGATATGCTACTCGAATTATGAGGCAAGCCATTGGATCGATGGCCCAATGGCTTCGGTTGAAGGCGGTGCGCAGTTACAAGCGTATTGGCAATCTCAGACCGAATGCAGGACGGCTCAACAATCAAGTGGCAGGCTACATGCACACTGTAAATATGCCGGGGTATCATTCCGTATCTCCCGACCTTTGCCCAGGTCGGCCATCATCGAGCATGTGCGGCCTGAGCAGCCTTTGGAAGAGCCTGTAAGAACAGAGAAGCTGAAATTCATCGAGGATTACTGGCTGAAGTGCGAATATCGAAATTTCAGAGCTGGGCTGTGTGGATGCAATTTCTGTAGACTTTCATCTGGCAAAGAGACTGCGTTCTAAGCATTCGTACCCACGATGGACATCTCGCTCGACGCAGATGGGGAGATCCCTTTCACATTTGACTTTGGCACATTGCAGAAACACCGCTCCTCGGCCGATTGCCATAGCTACTTCTGCGGCAGATGCGGAGCAATGTGCCTCTGGACCGCTGATGACAGAAAATTTATACTTGATGTGGCAGTCGGCTGGCTGCTCCAGATGGCGCAAAGGCTCTATCGTGGCTTTCTTGGCGCACTGAGTTTCTTTGCTTCAAAGAAGATACTATGCCTCGCGCTCAAGATATGGCAGAAAGTATCGAGAAGGGCTTGAAGGCATGGCAGACAGTCATGGACGAACGAAACCAGAAGAGCGCGTATCTCTGCTCATCCGTATTGAGACGTTAGTCCTGTTTGGGATTCGTCTTGCAGACCAAGCTTGGCATGCGGTGAAGAAATGTAGTACACGATTCGTACGTGGTATTCTCGCAGGTCATTATGCATGAATAGAAGTCGCTGTGGATTATCAGACAGAAGCCAGAACGCAGACTCTCGGCAGCCACTTTGTCAGAATCTTATCTGCCACGAGTCGCTCATATTGGTTTTGCGAATCGAAGCCAATGCCGAATAATCTGGCCGAAGGGTTTGCGAGTGACGCTGCGAGATGGCTATCGTTTCCAGGGCTGTAATTTTCAGCTATCTTTGACATGCGTCTTGTCCTTGAGAACCAGGCCTGCTAATGGATTGACAGCTCGCGATGCATATTTCGTCAAGAAATGGCCGAGGTAGGCAAGAGCGCTTCGGAGACCCGCTTTCGGCACTCACCCGCTCTTAAAGCCGCAGCGGCTTTAACTACTCCATGCAGCGCATGTCGTCAGGCTAGTGCCACATTCACATGCGCTATCAGTTGACCTCGTACTGTAGATCCAGTACTTGAGAAAGCAACATATGTATCCCGCAGTGACCGTGTAGAAGCTTCCGTATCCAACCCTTACATCCATTCCGTTTCGGATTGAACATCGTACCAGCGACCACAGAAAACAATACAAGATCAAAGCTAGCTTGAGCCAGCGTAGCCATCCCATCAATCTGACATCCAAGATGTCCTCCTCCTCCAAATGGACCACAATAAACGGCGCCAAACACCCCAAACAAGACCCCACAACCTTGACCTTCACCCTCACCGCCCCACCCAAAACCGACATCTGGCGCCGCTCCAACGAAGACGACGTCTTCAACGCCCCCACTCTCTACCAATCCCTCCCGGCCCGCACCTTCAAATCCATCACCGTTACTGTCTACGCCCCCTGGCACACACAATACGACCAAGGCGGCCTCATCCTCGCCTTCCCCTCCACTGCCACCCCCAAAGCCACCAGTTCCTCCGAAAAGAAGAACGCCGAGGAAGAGGATCCCACGAACCCCGTGCAACCGAGCAAGTGGGTGAAAGCGGGTATCGAGTTCTTCGAGTTGTCTTCTGTGCTGGGAATCGTGGGGACAGATCGGTTCAGCGATTGGAGTCTGGCGCCAATGAAGCAGGAGTTGCATCAAAAGGCGACGTTCAAGATGGAGAGGAAGGAGAAGACATTGTGGGTGTATGCGAAGCAAGAGGGGGAGGAGAAGATGAAGGTCAGTCCTTGTTGCTTGTCTTTCCTGTCTTGTTCGTGTCCGGTGACCTGGAAGCCTTGTGATGTTGCTGACCTGTGACTGTTGTACTGTATGCTGATTCTTCGTCCTCTAGCCGATGAGAGAGATCAAATGGGCTTTTATGGAAGGCAGAGACGAGGAGAACATCTGGATTGGCGTGTATGCGGCCAAGCCAACACCAGAGGAGGGCGAGGACGAGGAGAAAGGGATTGAAGTAACGTTCTCTGATCTCGAAATTGAGCTCGAGGAAGAGTCGAAGTGAATGTTTTGGTCTGCATACGATACAACAAATCGTTACGAAGCAACTATATTTCTTTTAGAGAACATATTCATATAGACCTTTGTCTCAAGCAATCTATGTCTAGCATGTTCGTCAAGCCATTCAGCTCCAATCACCCTCAAGCTCAATCGGCTGTCCAGTCTTCTGCCACTCTTTGATCTCATCAATCGTCCAAGGCTTAGGCGAGTATCCATGCGGTATGTTTGTATTTTCGAAAGCAGGCCCTCCGGCCCGCAAGCTCGCCGCAGCTTTTTCATACAACTCATCTGCGTATGTCTCCGCATCCAGCGCCCAAAGTTACTTGGGTGTCTTTTGCTGCACCTTGCCTAGGATCCTCGGCCACCTTTTCAAAATCAGTCTTTTGCACGCAAGCTGCGTTGACGAAGCCCAGCAGCTGCGTACAAGAGACACGATCAGCACGAAGGAGATTGTGCACCTTTGACTGCAGTTGCAAAACCGTCCTTCCCAGCATGCGTGAGACATGCGGCGATGGTGATGGCATCCTCGATAGCTTGAGTGGCACCATTGCCTGAAGTCGGGAGGAATGAGTGAGCTGCATCACCCAGCTGCAGGACACGTCCACCGGGCGAGTGCCATTTCGAAGTAGGATTGCGAGGTTTCAAAGGCCATGCTACGATGCGGCCCGAAGGTGTGATACGCACAAGCTGCTTCATGGCCTCACTCCAGCCAGGGAATCGATTCATCACAGAAAGGACTTCTTCAGAAGATACTGTGTTGCTCCACGTCTCCGCGCGGTGCTTGCTCGCGTCCTATCTAAAGGATATACCGTAACATAAACGCCCATTGAGCCCATGTTTGTCGGCGTATGCGAGAACAACCACGTGCGTATCGAGTCCAAGCCAGACTTGGGTCAATGGACTCGTTCCATTCAGTCGCCCCAAGGTTTGAGCGACCAGAGGATCCGCTTCGGCGATATCGAGAGGAAAAGCAGACCGAAAATGGTGCGGCCTGTGGGCCTTGCCTATGGAGCATCATTCGAGATCAACGAACGAGACTTGGGATGCAAGCCATCTGCAGGAATGACAATATCAGCTTCGAGCTTATCGCCCATGTTAGTGACCACACCGCCCACTTCACGCTCTGCATCTTCGTAGAATTCTCTCACATTCACGGCGAAGCGGACTTCAATCCCGAAGCGCTCGAGTTGGTGATAGAGCATGCTGTGGAATGCAGGCCGAAGCACGGTACTCATAGGTGGTCTGTCGCCGTGCTTGTCCTCCTCCGCACCTTTCGCTCCAGCTCCAAAAGGAACAGCTTCACCAAGGTCTTTACCAGTCCATTTGCGATATCTCAACCACAGGTCATGAATCGCAATGTCATCATATTCGCGCTCCATCTCGGGATAGTTGTCCAAGACACGCAAGCCACTATCGCCGATGGTAGACATGTCGCCTCGGACACAACCGTCAGCATGATACCCTGCGACCATGTGAGTCTCGACACCAACCTCCAACACTCGGGGTCCCCGATCGTTCGAGAACACGAACAGAGTATCCCTCCCGGTGGCTTTCTAGTGCTGCAGCTAGACCACCGATTCCAGCACCAACGACCAGCACTTTTATGCCAGTTAGCATACCACTTTCGACATCGCTACAGGAGTCTGTCCATAGCCTCGCGATATTCGCCACCGACACATGTTCTTCGAAATGAGGAATCTTGAGGGAGCTCGATGGATGTACTAAGTCGTATAGCCTGTGTCGAGCGAGAATGAATTGGCTTACAGCTAGACGACATGGCTGCTCATATCGGATGCCCAAAGCTGCGTTGGTGACAAGCAGGCTCCGTCTCGAGTGAGCCGACAAATTGCACATTCCCATTGTTGCCAAATACAGCAGTCGAAGATCTGAGTATCACACCCGTGCTGCCACCATATTTGGCAGCCAACCGAGCCATATGTGTTGCCATCAGGCTTCCTCTGGAGCCGGCTCCTCCTCCCGATGCCCGTCGTATCACGTGAGTGCTTCCATGGTGCGTCTCACTCGGCACCGAATCGGGTTCGGATCATATTTGGGAGAACTTACGGTCCCGTTCAACCATTTGTTCTTGCGGTCTAGAAGTCTCTGGCTCTTCACTGTCGCGAAAGCTCTGATGCCAGGCGATCGAATTCGACCCAATCGATGGCAGTCAAGTCAAACCCTCCGAGAACTGGATCATCGAAATTCTCAATGAAAGGCTGGCCAAACATTCCAGGATGTGGTGGCATTTGCGGGTTGACAGTCATACCGGGCATTGGTATGCTATGTGACTGAGGTGTAAAACTTGGCGGAGGTTGCGACTGATGCGCATTCACTGGTCTAAAACCAGCAGTGGGTGGAGGCTCACCCGGCATCATCGGCAATTTCTGGTCACTGTTTGACGACGGCGGCTTCTGATCTGGAAGATCCTGTTGACGCTTGGCAGCATTGAGCAAAGAATGGATCCCTTCCAGCAGCAAGCTTTTCTTGGGTCCGGTCTCTAGACTGGGAATGATGATATCGAACACTTTCCTGATCAATGTCCAGGCTCTTGATGCGCCGTGACCGGATCGACGCAACCTCGTCTGTCGAAGCAAAGTCACCAAAGCATACCATTGGAAGTGTGCTTGCCAGTGCCACCTCCAGGGCTGCACAGACGGCTCGCACCACAAATTCAGCTGAATCTGGAGAAGATCCATGCTCAAGATGAAAGCATTCTCGGAGAAACCATCGGCGTCTTCCCAATCTTTGTCAACATCAACGATGGGAATCTTGGAAATTAGTCGAAGCTTCGTCGAGAAAGTTTTGGCGGTATTGATGCTGAGCCATTGCAATGGCACTGTGGGGTCGCATTGCTCCAGGATCTCCTCGCTGTAGCGCTGCTCGATCCTCCGCATAATCTCCAGCTTCTCGGCAGTAGGCATACTTGCATCATGCAGTCTATGCCATGTCCCGGAGGGCCCAGTGATGCTTTGAAGACTGCGAGCGACCGTGATACTGAGCACTCGCGCCTGCAAGTACACCGCATCAGACGGCGTTCTTCGCGAATCTGGCAATCGAGTCATGGTAGGGAACAAGTCGTTGTCGTTCAAGTTCGAAGGAGCGCCGGCATCAAAATTACTTCCCATAAGATCTCCATCCTGTCCGACCAGCTCAGCCATGCGACCATCGAAGTACACGAGTCCCCACCAGAGTCTTCTCCGCATTTCTGTGTCAAATGGCGATAAGCCTAAAGAGATACCATCGCGCGCCAGCCCAAGAGTGCCTGCGATCCGGATCGCAATCCCAAGGAGCGACCACACGAGCTGAATCTCGCCAACGCTTCGCAGCGCGCTCAGATAATAGATCAAAGCTTGCAGGACCATGATATCCGTGCTTGTAATAAAGCCCGCTGCGGAGAGCGCAGCTTCTGTCGCCGCCCGGTACTTCTGCAGCAATCCATGTCGCGACTCACCCAAGGACTCCCCGCACTGCTCATTGGTGAGGGATACCACGCTAATCATGTATATGGCGTAAACGAGAGCCAATTCGTTTGAGGGCAGCACTTGGTTGCTGATCTGGCCAAGTACTATGGGCTGCACGCTCGGTGCATGAGATATCTTCATGACCGGATCGACATTGGCTTGGAACGCTTGCCAGAGATATACAATGTGGCTGGCGGGGGCTTGGAATGCGCTCGGCTGAGCATCGGGTCGTCCAGGAAAGATCAAATTTCGACCTGTGTTCGCATCCTCTTGTCTGGCTGTGTCTTCGTAGATGCTGTGTCTGCTTCAAGTCAGATCTAAGCTTACACTTCTATCCTCGCGGCAGAATCCACGTGGTGGTGTTCGGGGAACGTACCCCGGCCTGCCACCAGGACTTGGTTTGGCATCCTCAGGACTGACCGCTGGGCTGCCACTCGAGGCATGAGGGTCAGTCGAGATTGCATTCCACAGGTGATTGTTCACATAGCGATAGCCACCGCCCTCTGACACTAGACGTGCGGTAGAAGTGCTTGCACTCTGGGATCCCGTCGAAGCTGGTGAGGAAATGTCATTTGTGGATTCTCTGAAAGATCCTACTGTGGCGGTGGTGGTGGCTCGATCGGTGTACGCAGGCCGACCGCTCACAGATCCCTCATGCGAAGCTGTCTGATGGCCCGTATTGCGTCGTTTTCGTTTCCCGTGAGTTCCCTTCATCATCAGTCAGCCATCGATACTACGGCGTGGCGCAACAGCCGAGGCGCATTAGTCACTTACAGGCGCGGGAAATACGCATTCGAGGCCCGACTTCGTACCTAGAAGGGTGAGATGGAGATTAACATCGATTTAGTGATCTGGCGAGTGTGGCTGAGGCCAGTCATGGTGCTTACAGGCTGCGCAGGGATATACGCGATCGCACTTCACCTTTCGTCGCTGACACACCGAGCACGATGGAGTGTGGTTATCTCTCTTCTGCGTGTTGTCCATGACGGAGTCCAGCTTGGCGGGATGTGTAAGTCTAGGCCATGCTGAGGGGCCCTGGCCAGCCGTTCCGCGTGAGTGCACCGTACTGCTCTACCGCAACCATACTCTTGGGCGCATTTCGGTATGTACGAATAGGTCGCGCATGCACAGCATGTAGACTCGGTGCCGAGTCATCAGACGAAATGCACCAAGGACTCGGGACTTCTTCGTCCACTTTGCAAGGTGCTCGAGCGCCAATCATGACAGCCGAACTTCTCCGCTCGCTTGTCGATCACTTCTGGACTGGTACGCGCAGGCGCGATGGGCCTTGCCAGACACGGCGCCGTCCATTGTTAGTCCGTGTTGCACCTGTCGAGGAGCTGAATTGCCTTCCTGGGAATTGATGGCGAGTACGGTCAACGCATGCCACAGCGAGTCCGACTGTGTTGCAACTTCTGGTTTCCAGCTCGCCCGGGCTCCAAGCCCAAAGTTCGAGGTCGTGGCAAGTCGCGGTGCTGGGCGAGACAAACATGGCAAAGTCTCAGTCATTCCACCGTCCTGCGCCAGGTACATCACTTGAATTTCCCAGCGGCTGGATTGTGCACTTTCCCGATGTGGAATCTCTCGCGCACGCACGCTCGCTGGCGCGTTGTGGCCATGTAACGAAGCTGGAGTTCGTTGGAAGCTGAGAGGCAGAAGATAGAAAAGAAGGCGAAGTACTTGTAGGTCGTAGCGAGAGAGTGCAAGAGCGCTGGGAATTCAAGCGAGGCCCTTGCTTCAAGCGAGCTCTATTTCAAGCAACCAAGCACTTGAATCGCAAGGGCCGCACTTCGTTATCATATGAATCATGTGTGGAGTGTTTCCCGGAGGTTCTCGTTTCACCAGTATGGACTACTGTAGACTCTAAAGCGTGCTGTTTTCCCGAACTTGTTCCTCCGCATCAAATATACACAGACACGCCTCCTAATACTCCTTGTCCGCGTCGGGCCGCTCATTGAGCCTGCCTCTTCTTCTGCGGACGCTATCTCTCCTGCTAGGATTGCTCGACTCCATCGACGTGCCGAGACCAGAGTCAAAGAAGTCCATGTCTTCGTCCTCGTCGTCCGCCTCAGCTGCAGGTGTCACGGGTGGCAGTGCTGGTTCTTCGTCGACTTGCTCCTGCTTGATGCCACTGACAGAAGACGAATAGCGCAGAGGTGCTTGACCACCAAGTGTTGGAAAGGTGCGTCCTGTATCCGATAAAGCTGTTCTCCACTCCGCATCTGCCTCACGTTTGATCACAGTCTTGTCATCCTTCAGCTCTGCCTTGACGTCTCCCGGTCCTGGCTGCTGCAGGAAATAGAAGGAAACGATGCCCCATGCCAGTGCAAAAAAGATCAGCTCCGTGATCCAGAAGGCAGTGATGAAGACGACCGCAGAGATGATGCGATGATTGTACATGACCCACCTGAGCCCGGTGAATCGCGCTCTGAAATGTGCCACCGCGCTGTAGATCTGAAGTCGATGTGTGCTTTGCACTTCCAGGCGTAGCGTCGTTGGCAGTCCCGATTTACCTCTGGTGAAGCTGACCTGTTCGAATACTGGCACACGCAAAGTGTCCTTCTCCTCTTTCAGATTGAAGAAATACCAAGGCAGGCTCTTCGCAGTGTTCATACCATCCACGACCCAGCTTCTGTATGGCACCATTGCGGGTCGTCTGGACACGGCAACAGCAGCACCCGTGTTGTACCTCTCGCTGTTCGGCGCCACTGCCATTCTTGCTGCATCCATGATCCTATCAGCCACAGTATCACCCGCGTACATGGTCACTTCGAGCATGAAGTTTCCAGCATCCCGATTCTCCCTCGTCCTGGGCATGTCCAATTCAACCACCACATCATATCCTTGCCCGCCGATGAGCTCCGGTGCGAGGCTGACGCTGCCATACGGATATGGATGTTCCTTGAGCGGTGCAACGACTTTGCTGTGCAATTGATCGTGCGGCCGATAGACATTGTCGAATTGAAGGTGGATGGTGCGTTCGAAGCCAATTCGTGGGATGTACGACCAGTAGAAGAGCACATATGCTGTCGCCGCAAGTCCGAATAGGAAAAAGGTCGTGCCGAAGACGAGGAAGGTCGTGAGGTACGCTCGGAGCGCTGTGCGTGATACGAAAGGCTGGATCGGACGAAAGAGCGCGGACTATGTGGCTTGTGTCAGTCGGGAGCTTCAGCAGTCTCGAGAGGGTGCGATGCACTTTGACCGCAGCAATCAGACCCTGTGGCCGCTCGTCATCCTCATCGTACTCCTCGTCAACATATTTGCGGCGTGGTCGGGAGGCCATGACGCTGCATCACTCTCAAGGCCACATGTTGTCGTGTACGCTGAAGTTGGGGATCGGGAGAGTGTGTACGGTGTAGAATCGGTACAGCGGCTGGGAGTGACGTAGGACGTCGCCCAGTCAGCAGCCGTCCCAAGAACAGAACATGATTCTTTTCTGATTGTGCAGTGCACTCGGACACGGCCCTCATCATGTGATCCATGCACATCTGCTTTTCCGAGAGACCCTAGCTTACCTTGAGCTCGCGACCTTCTCCTCAGTCCACCCGAAGATATGCAGCAAGCTTTGATCCTCCATGCAGCTCGCACGCGCTCGCGAGTGGTCATTGCTGTGGTTGTACAATTGATCGACGTTCACCCACTAGTTCAGCCTAGCCGGCAACCAATATGAAGGGAGTGTCGGCCTCCGTGTGCATCGCAAGGTTGCTCCTCGGCAACACGCATCGCAGAGTTCGACCTGTCGATCTAACAAAGGGCCTCAGCTCCGCATCAACGAGCCTCACTGCGCGCTGGTTACAATGGCATACACGCCCATGGAAGATGCTCTTCACGCTATGAAAGCTCCTTGGCTCTCGAAGACCGGCTTCTGCCCAATGGCCATGCATCTGGTCAAATTCCATGCCGCGCCTTGCCTGCTCTCTCTCGTGGCGCCTCCGAGCAATTGTCGGAGATACCTTACTTTGTCCGCATCAATGTGCCCCTTTAGCTCCGCTCCATCGATCAGCTCTTGGAAAACCAGCAGTGTCAGATCATGCATATACGTCAAATGCCCCACGCTCGACAGCCGCTTCTCCACCGCCACCTGCTGCACATTCTGCACCAGAAAGTATTCGTCCAATCGAGGAGGCCACTCTGGACGTGGCGTGTAGCGTCTCATGGTTGCGAACTCTTCCTCCAGCTTGTCGATGTTGTTTTGGGGTTGTGAAGCCGAGACTTTGGTGAAATGTCGGTTGAGGACATCCCATTCATCCCACTGTAGCCAGCCCCCTGGCTTCAGCATACGCAGTAGGTTCTTGAGCAGTGGAGCAGGGTCGTTGTCTTTGACTACACAGACAAAATGGCGGATGTGGATCACATCATACTTCTCGACCAGATCTTCAGTCGGAGGGCGGAACATGTCGACAAGACGGATATTGACATTCGGTGGAAGCCATTGCCGAGGTGGCATCTGGTCGAATGAGATATCAATAGCATCGAGCTGGGCAGAGGCGGGAAGCTGTTGCGCCACATCGAGTAGCCAAATGCTAATAAGGATATCAGATACTACAGCGACCGACGTGACAATTGCTGCTGCTCACCCAGTGCCTGTCCCAACGTCCGCGACGCGTAGATCATCGCGGCCTCGGATAGCAGCTTGAATACGTGGATGAAGGTTGTAGCCAAATCTATGAGCAGGAGCACAATTTAGTCGCGCCTCGAGACATTCCTGTTATACTTACGAAGATTGCCAGATGTAGTGCGACAGATTCAGTCGTGCCGAAGCAGCGGCATCCCGAGTCAACACATAGTCGTCGTTGACATCTATCGCCGAGTCGGGACGAGAAGTTGGTGCCTTCAAGTCAGTGTGGCCAGTGACCCCGTCGGTAGTTTGTTCACTCATGTCTATGTGCAATGAAGAGAGATACGGAGAGGCTTCGAGCGAGGTTGTAATATATGACCGACCCCCCATCTAGCATGCTGTGCCTCACACAGGCGTAACTCCGCCATAAATGGCCGAGCGAGACGACCTCATGCAATGCTGTGTTGGCAAGTACACTTGCGGCTCGTGCTGATCCGGACCGAAGCGGTCTCGTGCAAATCACATTTCGCCAATTGTGCCTAGAGCAGGTCCCTGGCTGGTAAAAAGACTACGGCCGACGCGCTAGCAAGCTGGTCACAGCAGACTAAGGTGCAATTACGTGCCAAATGCTTCACGCAGGATCATAGGCCCGTGGCAGGGTTGGCCTCGTAGCAGCAGAATTGGACTGAGATGGCAGCAGAGTCCAGGCCTTACCGCGGGCGCGATGCGGAATCCAGGAATGTTTGCTAGGGGCTCGAGCATGGGCACGACCCTGGTGATAGTTCATGTGTTGTTACATGGCTTGCCTTGTCTTGGGCATCCGTCGCTGTGGTGTAGCTCAAACTATGCAAGCACTGTGCATGGCGGGGGTTTCTAGCCGGCGGGCAGCGTGAGCGGCACCAGCGGCGCGGAACCGCGACTGCCAAGCCGCGACATTCTGTCTCTAGTCTGCTTGTAGCCGCCCGTACATCGACCAAACATGACGATCTAGACTTCACATATCTGAGCTACATCACTTTCACAGTCATTGGACTACCTGTCAGCTAGTCATGGAAGATCGAGACAAGCACCCCTTGACTGTCATCGATATTCTCTCAAACAATGTGATTCTCCGCCAGCTAATACCGCACATATCTGTGCAGCACCTGCTCCGGCTGTCTTTCACATGCAAGGCAACACGAGCAATCATTCACAATCATTCCGAAGCTTGGCGTTACCTTGACCTGACTGAGATCAAGCGAGCAATAATCAAGACATCACCCATCGACATTGGCGGAGTCTCATGGCGCGCAGAGCGCATGGACGAGTCTTTGACGGAAGATGACTTTTACAGTGGCCCTCTGCGTGGAATATTGGGCAGCCTACATAACAAGCAGATCCTCAAATACGTACAGACTCTGATCCTCGATGGGTTGACTGTTCCTGCCGACCTGGTACGAGAAGTTGTTGCAGAAGACCGTTACCAGGTCCGCGTGCTCAGCCTCCGTGAAGCCAAGCAGTTGAACATCACCAAGCTTCAGCAGATTCTGCGTTACATTGTGCGCCCCACCAGGCCAGATGGTACACCAAGACTGCAGGCACTGTACATCTTTGGCCAGAAGGACGTGGCTGGTCCAACTGTGACGAAGCAGCAGACGCTCAAACAGGATCCACCAGCGTTGGGGGTCATGAGTAGCGCCGGCGCTCAAATTGGTGCTGACTGGAACCAACGATCTCAACACGATCTGATACCAAGCATATTCGACGACGAGAGTCGATGGTATGGCTGTAACGGACGAGTGTTGAAACGACCATATTCGGAATGGGCAGAAACACTACAGGTCTGCCGAGGCATCATAAACTTCGATGCGATACTTTGTCGCGGGCCAAGACACGACATCACAAAAGTGGCATCGAAGGACTTTCTTCAACCCACTATCGCTGTCATCGCTCTGGGTCCGGAAGGATGTCAAGATTGTCACAGTAGCCCAGAAGGGCCCGCGGTTTTTGGACAAAATTCACATGATGCTCTCCCCTTGCTAGCACCAGTTCCAATACATTCCTCGACGGTCCGCGGATGTGTGCGTCCCGAGCAGCGAGAAGATGGCGCTTTTCCACAGCTCATCCTAAGGTGTGAAGATTGTCTACGCGGCCGATGGTGCGAGCAATGCAATCGATGGTGGTGCGAGAATTGCTATCAAGAGCCTCCATCGAGAGTGTCTCTTCGCACTGAGATGCAGCATATTGAGATGCAGGAAGATCTGCAACGGGAGGGCTGGGCAGCGGTGAACAGTGCGCCAAATGGCAATCAAGTCAAGGTATTCTCCAAACTATGCGTTGAGCGATGTCTGGTAGGCGAGATGATGGCAGGTGCTGGTAGTAATGGCATGTGGGGTTAGAGCCTATGGTCCTCTTACTGCTATGCTATGGAGTCCCCAGCATGCAAGATGATTCTGCTTGTGGCGTGTCTCGCTGCTCGCCTCTCTCGTCAAGTACTGACTGTGCTCAGGGTCGATCGCCAAGCTCTGCAGTCTCACACATCGTTCACAGTGCGACAGGCGTGCACCGGGACTGCTGGGTATGTGGACGGACTTGCGCCCGATGCAAGAGCAGTTTGATTCGTCGTTGCGACAGATGCAAGGAAGAATTCTGTGCTCTCCACGATGAAAATTGTACGGAAACCAAGGTTCGATCTCATCCTGTCTTGACGCCGGCTTGATGCTTACAGCTAGAAGTGTGGCTGGTGTGCTTTCACCGGCCGGCGAACACGAGTGGTGCCCGATCTGTAGAACAAGCAACTGTTTGTGCGCATGAGGTTGATCTTGGCGAGTGAGCGCGGTCTGCGCAGGCAAGAAGTGGCTCCTCGATCAACCCTTGATTTCGAGGCTGAGACTGCCAATGGATAGCAACACTGTGCCATGAGATCTCGATCTATACAAAATAGTGAGGGCTATTCTGCTAACACACGAAGTCAACATGAAGTTCGGGAAAAGCAGATGGAGAGCATGGCCTATCTCCACAACCGACGTCACAGGAAGGATTCCCTGTCTAGACACGGCGACCAACGAACTCTAGCAGCCCGCGGCCACTATATCCCATTGCATATCTTATCGCCGACATGTGCACTACAAGGCTTCCCTTTCGCATTGCGAGAATACAGTGCAGCAGAAGTGCAAAGCCGCCTTGGGTCGTTCCGCACTTCCGATTGTTCACCATGGCAACTTCTCAGCCAAAGTATGCATCGTTCTCTGAGCTTCAGAAGGCCTACCAGTCTGGAACGACTGTGAAAGACACCACGCAATACTATGTCGACAGGATTGAAAGTCTCAAAGATTTGCGAGCCATCACGACTGTGAACCCGAAAGTTTTAGAGGAAGCTGCGAAGCTTGATGTGAGTCCCAGCCAACATTTACGACGAAATTTCCCGCCCAAAATGCACTGTATGTACTGTTCAGCGCACGACTCTGATTAAACTCGCAGGCGATCCCACTTGACGAACGAGGTCCTCTCTTTGGCCTGCCTATTGTCATCAAAGACCAAATCGAGACAGCCGGTATACCCACAGCCTATGGCAGCAAGGTCTGCAAAGACAATGTCCCCACTCGCGATGCTACGCTTGTACAAAAGCTTCGAGAAGCCGGTGCCGTTATTCTTGCCAAAACGACCATGCCCGATTGGGCAGCGTCGTGGTTCTCGACATCGTCTCTGAGTGAAACCACGAAGCATCCGACTGATCCGTCGCGAGATCCTGGTGGATCTTCCAGCGGCAGCGGCACAGCGGTAGCAGCTGACATGGCTCTCGCAGCAATCGGAGGCGACACAGGCGGCAGTATCCGACTGCCATCGAGCTTTTGCGGACTTGTTGGCGTCCGCGTCACGCCGGGCAGAATCAGCAGAGATGGCATGTCCTCGCTCGTGGCCACGCAAGATACACCGGGGCCCATGACGAAGACTGTCGAAGATGCTGCGCGTCTTCTCGATGTCCTGGTTGGCTATGACGAACGGGACGACTTCACGTCGATCAACGCGCTCGATGCTGTTACAGGTCCGCACACCTTCACAGACGCCATCAAGGAGCCCAGTGTATCAGGTAAACGCCTCGGTGTCCTGCGTCAAGCCTTCGGCGAACACAAAGGCATCAACTCCATGCTCGAGAAGACACTCTCCGAACTGCAAGCCTCCGGCGCCGAACTCATCGACGTTGACATCCCCCACCTCGAAGAACTCAAAGAACAGACATCCGTATACGTCTTGCGCTCCCGATCCGACATCAACAATTTCCTCGCGTCCCGCGAAGCTCTGCAGCACCTGCACATCGAAGATCTGCAGGAGCAGGGTCAGTATCATGCCTGTCTGGATTTGATCTCGGCCCTGGCCAAGGGCCCTCGAGATCCCTTCCAAAGCCCGCATTTCTCCAAAGCGCTGGCGACGATCCAGCACTTTCAGCGCACCGTCATGAGCATCTATGCGAAGCATCGCCTCGCCGCGATCATCTATCCGACGTGTCAGCTGCTGGCGCCCAAGACACGGGATTTGTTGCATCGGAGGTGAGTTTCATCCCGGGTACGGGCATGTTCGGGATGCATTAGTACTGATGCTTTTTTGGGATGTTCACAGATGGACGTGCTTGGATTATCCCACGAATACGGTCATTGGGAGTCAGTTGCTGTGGACTGCCGTGTCGGTGCCGATTGGCCGCTGCAAAGATGATGAGTATCCTGATGATCCGGAATTGCCTGTGGGGTTGGAGATTCTGGGATTGCCGATGCACGAGACGGAAATTCTGAATTTGGCGGCGGGGATTGAAAAGATGAAGGCGGCAGAGGTGAAGGGGAGGAGTGATTTGTAGATTCTTTTCCTCGCTTGAGAGGTTTGTGACTGTGGTCTGCCTTTTGTCATAGTGCGCAGCGCGCACCTTTCCTGGACATGTCTGACGGACTTGCTATCTCGCCACCTCTCCGAGCCAAGTCGTCCATTTCCGCCGTGTCATGCTGCGCTCACGTTGCTGGAGCGGTCCTCCTCGTGATGTATCTCGCCGGCCGCTCTCATCATCGACTTTCCGTCCTATCGTACACCGTCTCTTCATCATATCTTGACATTCCACGTCCTGCGCCAATTGCTCGATTTAGATCCTGTCAGCATCATCAGCTCATTCGAGTCTTCAGAACGTCCCAAGGTATTCATTGCCTTACGGTGGAAGCAGAATCTCCGACCAGCTACTGCTCAGGAATGCAACGCCGCCCTATCGATGTCATCAGTCTCTCCGTCTCTCTAGAACATTGGGAGGTCCCTCTCTCACAGCGAAGAAGGCCAGCGATGTGACGACGCTCCTGTTCTCGGAGCTGGTCACCCAGTTGTATGTCTCGCGCGCGAAGCCTGCTCTCGCGGGTTGTCTGGGGCCGCCAATGGCTGTGCCGCGTCCCTTTGGTGGCATTGTGTCGGACGTGTGTTGGCGTGCTGTGGGGAATACGGAGGTGATGGAAGGTGTCGCGATGAAATGTTCTCTGCTTGTGACGTGTGAGCCTTTGCTGGGAGCTCTCACTCAGCCGCTTGGCGGCTAACAAGCAGAAAGAGTTGCTGAGCTAAACGGGCCTAGCGCCTGGAACGTTTACCTCCGAAGCTCCGCCTCCTGTGCGAGCAGGAGAGGATATTGCACGAGCACATGGGCCATGAGCCGCAGGTCGACACTCAATCTCCGCCGTCTTCAGCCGGAGCTCCCCCTTGCTTGGTGATATACCGTGCGTCCTGCGCCTGGCATCGTATGGCCTCCCCTCGAGGGGCCCATCTCGTGGGCCAGCGTAGCTATGCCAAGCTGCACGCTCGAGCGCCCCCATCACCTGCGACACGGCTGAGCGTCGTCTAATAGATTGTGCGTCGCATGCATCGGAGAATTTCTAAGCGGTGAGATGCTGGCTGGCGGGCGGAACCGCGAGCACGCACACCCTCCACGCACGTATATTCTACGCGAGTCTCACCACAGCTGACCTGCCCAGGTTGGTGATGGGGCAAGGATGGGGGATAAGGCATCATCCTTCACATCAAGGGTCTTCAATAGCGGTTGCAGGCCCCACCGTCTTCAGCAGCAGGAGACCCATCGCTATGGGGTAGGGTCTTCAGGTCGCTTATGAACACACCGTCTGCGCATGTCTTGCCGCCATCAGTTGAGGCATCCTGATGCCCGCAAACGACATGGGGCGCGATCAGATGCGCAGGGAGGGAGGCAGCTCTGGGATGACTTGGCATGGAACGTTGATGCAGGCGCCTCGCATGTGCAAAAGGCGCCACAAGGTACGATCGTGCGGATTTCGACGACGTGGGAGCTGCTGCCTGCCCGTGTCGCCCGCGGCCCTCTTGCTCCGACCAGCAACGAGGCTGTGATCGGTCCCTGCGGTCCCTGCGGTCATTCGATCGCATCTGCAGCACAGGCGGCAGAGCTCCCGCAAGCGGCTGAGCGAGACACGTACGCTTCGGATCTGGATGCGGGAGCTCTGTCCGTATAGCGCGTCGCGTTGCGCTGGATCTTCAGGATACGGCGTCGTGCAAGAGCGCTAGCTGTTGGCTGATAGCCACACTCAGTGTGCAGAAGGAAGCATGCATGCAGTTCGGATCGCAGTGCCGGGCGACAAAAGCAAGGCGCAAGGCGCGAAGTGGTATCGATTTGTCGGAGGATTGCAGTGGTGTACCGATATGGGCACAGCTTGGCCTCGTTCTCCCTGACTGGCACACCACGCTGTTCACTAGTCGAGTCCCCGCATGGCACACAAATACCCAAAGGAGACAGGGCCAAGAGGTGCGCTGACATTGCGCACCAGAAGGACGCCACGTGTGGACCAGACTTTGGCAACGGTCGTTCGTAGAATTCCAGAGTCTGGGCAGACTTTCGACCGGCACCAACTCTGTCTGCCGCCCGTCTGCTCACGTGCCCGGAGCGTTCGGTGAGGATGGCCGAAAATAGCCCTCGCTCGCAGGCGACGTGGGCAACGCAACACCACCACGACACCACCACCAGCAGCTCCTCCCGCTGCGACGGACAGACCTTGAATACGACCTGCGCGCGAGTGGAGCGATATTTCTTGCAGCTGCAGCCCGGGTTCTCCAGCGTTAGCGCGGCATCGCAGCAGCGCGCGCGCGCGCGCATCTGCGATGACTTGCATCCTTCGCGGGAGCAGCCTCTTGCGCTGGTGATTGATGATGCATCGCGGTCAACACATTCTCCCTGGACCTGCTGCTGCTGGTGGTGCGCGCCCTCGATTCGGGGGGCGAGCCGGCCCCGATTCCAGCAGCAGCGTTGTTGACCTCATCTTCGCGTGGCAGACCGAGACATACAGCGAGCGGCGCCCTCTGGCTCGGCCGAGACATCCAGTCCCTGGGACCCAACGAGTCGGCTCTTCCGGTGCCGACATATGTGAGATCCCATGCGACAGGCGACACTGACAAGGCATGACAGCTGGGTCACCGCTGCACCCGGTCGACTCATGGAGGAGCGGCTCGCAGCGACGACCTTTGCGACATGTGCTCCGAACCTGATGATATGCACGGCATCATCATCGAATGCGCCCACCTGGATCCCTTAATCCCCATCCCAAGAGGACCTTCCAGCAGACACGGCGGGTCGCCGAGTCGTTGTGCTCAGCACCAGCATCCGCCCGCTCCACGGCCACTGCTGTCCGCAATCGCTGATCCCCAGGGGCCGCACGATCGCAGCATGGACAGCCATCATGCGCGTGGCAGCGCGCTAGACCTGCATCGGGCCAGCTGTCGTGCAGCAATTCGCTTAACTGGGACATTCACGTGCCCACACGCGAGGAAGCAATGTCGGCTGCTGCATGAGCTAGACGTTAGACTTCGAGCCGAACGACCGTTTGGGAACGTTCGCTCGCGACCTCGCGCGCCCGTATCGTCGTCTGTCATTCGCAGCTAGCAGACCCCGGGCAGGCTGGTTGTACGAGCGCTATTCGGCATAGCGACCTCGGGGTTCGCAACGCGAGGGGCCTGCGTGCATGCGTGTGCGAGCGCAGCATTTCGCCGCCAGCAGACTGCAGTATCCCCTCGGCCGGATTGAGCATAGAGCTGACACCAAGCTTTTTCCATGTCGGCTGTGGCATCTTCGCCCACCGCATGCCATGGCCAGTCTCGCTGCGGTGCCCCTCTCGCTTCTTTTGCAGCAGCGCCCTCGACTATCCCTGATCAGGGCCTGCGTTCTTCTGGGCGCTGCGCTTGAGAACGGGGCCACAAGCCGTATTTCTCACCGCGCCCCTGGTGGCTGCTCGTCAACATGGAGACGGCGAGAGGGCTGCCACACGAGAGAAGTCTATCGGCCTCCACGAAGGAGTGTCTCGACCCTCCGCGTGGCCGCCGAGTCTTCTATAACTTGATATCCCTTGGCCCCGTTGCGCCGTGGCCTTGGTTGATTCTCAGCGTGCTGATCTTTCTGTCATCTCTTATCTTCCTCCTTGCCAGGGCTCGCTGAAGGTCGCCCTGTTGCTGAGTGACCCTTGTGTCACCATACCGACAAGATGGCGCAACGAGCTCTCTTCCTTGCAACAATTACTTCGTGTTTGACGAGCACCGTGACTGCCAACCCGGTGTTTGCTCGTCAATCCAATGCCCTCACCACAGCTGACAACAGCTCTCTGCCGGACGGCTGGACTTATATCGGGTGTTATTCGTACGCCATCTCGACGCTCGTGTCGCACGATCGATACTGACGTCTCCACAGCGATGGAAACCCGAGAGTGCTGAGCGGGCATGGCTACGCGAATGCCACTGGCATGACCGGAGCAATGTGCACAGCCTACTGCAATCGATTGAATTTTGTCTATGGCGCTACGGAATATTCAGATGAGTGTTACTGGTGAGCATGCCCCATTCGCGTAGTGAGAGCACATCTGACGTTCGCACAGCGGCAACTACCTTGCCAACTCGACGACGTTGCAAAAAGATTCCCAATGTGCGATGGCATGCGCCGGAAACTCTTCAGAAGTCTGCGGAGGTATGCAATCAATCGTCTTGGTTCGGCAACGCGGCAAGCTGACCTCCTCGTCACACAGGGCCGAATCTCTTGACAGTATATTTCGCAAACAAAGCTGCGCCTGCTGGCCCTCAAATCAACCCGGGACCGCCGGGGTGGACGTCTTACGGGTGCTGGACCGATAGCAATGCCAGGACTCTGAAGAACCGCGTCGATACTCCCGGAGGCACTGCGAATGCCTCGGTGGCACTGTGCACGTCTGCTTGCTCGAGCGGAGGCTTCTCACTTGCTGGTGTCGGTACGTTGTAGATCAATTTGTCGTTCAGTGTATGCTTGAAGCTGACCGTGCAACAGAGTATGCAGGCGAATGGTGAGTCGGCGTGTCCCTGGAATACATAGCGAGTCTGAATTGATCACTGACCTTTTGGATAGCTACTGTGACAATTACTTGGCAAGTACCGGACAGCAGGCACCAGACTCTGACTGCAACATGCCATGTAATGGCAACTCTTCTGAATTCTGCGGAGCAGGTTAGTTGACTTTCGGTGGGAGAAGTCTCGCATGTCGCTGACGATGTACACGCACAGGGAGCCGCCTCAATCTCTACGCTGCTGGAAGCACGAAGCCATCCACAAAGCCAGCCTCCAAGGTACCACCAGCTCCGCTGAACTGGTTGAGCAAGGGTTGCATTGTCGATAGCGTCCAACCACGCACACTGGCATACGGAGCACAGACTTTGGGCGGATCTAAGAACATGACCACGGGCAATTGCGTTGACGCATGCACCAAGGCCGGCTATACCATCGCCGGCACAGAATACTCTGGCGAGGTAAGTGCTTCACATCGGAGTGTGATACGTATGTGCTAATAACTCAATAGTGCTACTGTGGCAACAGCTTGTCTGGTGCCGTCTCAGCGACGGATGGTCGTTGCAACATGCCGTGTAATGGCAACGACGGCCAGATCTGCGGTGGTCCCAACGGTCTTTCTGTACTTCAATTTAATGGCTGGTATGCCCAGGGATGTTACTCCGACAATGTGGCAAGCCGCACCCTTCGATACGGCGAGCCCGTACCCGGTGGGACCAACAACATGACTGTCGAAGCATGCACGGGCGTTTGTCAAGGCCTTGGCTATACTCTGGCTGGTGTCGAATACGCTGGAGAGGTAGGCATTGTCATCTGCACCTTTCTCTTCCTGGGCTGACAACGACATAGTGCTACTGTGACAACCAAATCTCTGGCAGCGGCGGACCCGCTTCAGATGGCGACGCTCAATGCAATATGCCATGCAAGGGTAACGAGCAACAAATGTGCGGAGGACCTAATCGCATGAACCTGTTCGCGTTCAACAGCTCCAGTCTACCGACTTCAACAAGTTCATCTGCTGCCGCCTCTGCTACCTCCACCGGTACAGCGACCGGAACAGCGACCGGAACAGCGGGCTCAGCCACCATTGGGTCAACGACAGCGACGCAGACAACCCCTACAGCATCACCGTCAAGCAGTGTCAATCAGACTGGAATCGCGCCTTACAAGTACCAGGGCTGCTACACTGACACGAATGCCACAGGCAGAGCGATCGCCAATCGACAAACCGATGATCCGAAGATGACTGTCGAGTCTTGCATCTCTGTCTGCTCCAAGCAAGGCTTCCCGGTCGCAGGCATGCAGTACGGCCAAGAGTGCTATTGTGACTTCTTCCTCAGAAACAGTCCGAAGCTGGTAGACGACACGAACTGCAACATGGCTTGTGTCGGCAACAGCGGCGAGAAGTGCGGTGCGGGCGGTCACAACTCGGTCTACGTCAACGGCACGATTGCAGAATACATTCCTCCGGGGCCGTTGAAAAACGGCTCACTGCCGACGAACTGGACTTACACGGGATGTGTACAAGACAACATCAACAACAATGCACGGACTCTGCCATACCAGATCATCTATCAGAACGACAACTCGAACACTCACTGCATCGAGACTTGTAAGGCCTTCGGCTTCAGCGTTGCCGCTACGGAATACTCTAACCAATGCTTCTGCGGAGACACGCGGGACATTGTCAACGCAGGAGCTGGTACACTGCCAGAAACTTCTTGCAACATGATTTGCAGCAACAGCTCTGCAAACGCCAACGATGGAGAAATTTGCGGTGGTCAGAATGCGCTCTCTGTCTACACCTGGACGACTCCCTTCGACACGTGGAGTTATGCTTCTGGTGCCGCCGCTGGTCGCTTCGAGAGCGTCTTCCAGAGTCCAATCGTCCCACTCATCACTGCTCCTGCAAGAAACGGCAAAGTCATGTTCATCGAGAAGTTCGGAACCAGTTTGACGGCAGGAAGTACCGGCGCATATGAGCTCGACCCAAGCACGGGCACTTTCCGCACTCTGCACGTCAAGACAGATGTCTTCTGCGCAGCCTCTCTGACTTTGCCAGATCGTGCCGGACGCCAGCTCAACCTTGGTGGCTGGTCTCTGCCATCGACCAAGGGCGTTCGTCTTTATACTCCTGACGGCAGCCCTGGCACGCCAGGCACCAACGACTGGGAAGAAGATGTGCAGAACCTTTCGCTCTTGGAGGGACGATGGTATCCTTCGGCTGTCGTCCTTCCAAGTGGCAAGGTCCTGGTGGCCGGTGGTGAAGAGGGCTCCAATGGTGCCCCGGTGCCCAGCTTGGAGCTTTTGCCATCGACCGGCAATATCATTGATGCCCAATACCTTGCCGACACCGATCCGGACAATCTGTATCCATTCCTGATTCCATTGCCCTCTGGTAGAATCTTCATCGGCTACTACAACCAGGCCGCCCTCCTCGATCCCGGTTCACTGCAGCCTGTCGTTCAGCTTCCACAAATGCCCGGTGCAGTCGATAACCCTCTGGCTGGTCGTACATACCCCATGGAGGGCACAGCTCTGGTCATGCCACAAGTTGCGCCCTACAATGATCCCCTGACAGTCTTGATTTGCGGTGGTAGCACTCCAGGAGCAGCCGTTGCTTTGGACAACTGCCTCAGCATTCAGCCCGATGTTGCAGGCGCGAATTGGACCATGGAGCGCATGCCCAGCAAGCGGGTCATGACCTACTGCGCAGCTCTTCCCGATGGAACCTACTTCCTCACTGGTGGTGCCCACCAAGGTGTTGCTGGCTTCGGTCTCGCCACGGACCCCAACTTCAGCTCCCTCATCTACGACCCCACCAAGCCCATCGGCCAACGCTTCACTGTCATGGCCAACACCACCATCGCCCGTCTCTACCACTCCGAAGCCACTCTCCTCGACGACGGCCGCGTCATGGTCTCTGGCTCCGACCCTCAAGACACCCGCTTTCCCGAACAATACCAAGTTGAATACTTCTATCCTCCTTATCTCACTAGCGGTGCTCCCCGCCCAGCTTTCAGTGCCGCGTCCGCCGACTGGGACTATGGCTCCACTCAGACCCTCACCGTCTCGGCGCAAGGCGCCGGCGGCAAGATGCGTGTCACCGCCATGGGCGCCGTCGCCAGCACGCACGGCAACAGCATGGGTCAAAGGACTTTCTTCCTCGAAACTTCGTGCTCCGGTGGTTCATGCACGATTGTGGCACCCCCGAACGCGAACATTTGTCCGCCGGGTTGGTTCCAAATTTTCTTGCTCGACGGCAACAACACGCCCAGTACCGCGACGTGGGTGCGGATCGGAGGTGATCCGGCGAGCCTGGGCAACTGGCCCAATGGAAATGCATTTACGAAGCCTGGGATGGGGAGTGTGACGCCGCTGTTTTAGATGCCGGTGCACTGTGTTTTATTTGAATGCGATTGATAGAAAATCTTGTTTACTTTGACGACGACAGTACCCTTTTGATGATTCTGTGAGGGAAGTAACAGAGCGACGAGCATTAACGGATGGGATCGTCATTGGGATATGGCGGGCATTTCTTTTGAGATCTAGACCTGGGTTATTAGGCTAGCACGCACGACGCGCAGAATTCTATTGGATGTTTTCGATTACTCATTGGCGATGCTGCCTTTGTGAGACTCATATCTTCTCGATGTGCAGTGTGTGTGTTAGTGTGTATGTGGGCCTGACCATGTACAATGAGTGGGTGAAATGTCGACTTGCCACAGCCCCCTCGTGAAGACACTCCGCCTCCTGATCTAACAACAACTCCAAGGCCCGATTCCACAGACACAAGTCTCTCACTCCTTCCACATCACTTCACCAGCGACCATGACCTCCTCTTCCTCCTTCTCTCAGGAAAGCCTCCCCCTCGCCAACACACCGCACCATCCGCATCGACCTCCTCCAACCCCTCGTCTCCCTCCCCCACCCCTCCTACCCGCCAGCACGAGAATCTCTGACGCCCGCTGGAGCATTTCTCCACATGCTTCATCATCATCATCATCATCCTCCTCACCACCACCACAACAACGACAGCAGTCCACAAGCCCTCTTCTCACCTTTGCGACTGCGACGACGAGTGCTTGCGTCAGCTCCCCCGCGAGACGCCCGGATTATATGCAAGATCTGACTCCCATGGCGATCGCATGCATCCGCGTCCAGCGAGCGGGATTTATGAGACGATACGGATGCTGCGGCCGGGGTTCTGGCCGGGTCCGCGGCCGGATCCGACGTTTCCTCCTGCTCCGCCTGATGGGCCGGAGGAGGAGTGAGGGAGGGGGCGGGAGGGAGTTGGTGATGGCGTTCGGAGGGGTTTGACAGGCGAGAGACGAGAGGCGTATGGGGGGAAGGCTGGGGCCTGGAGCGTGGCAGAGGATGCGTAACGGTGTTGGTGATTAGATCGACCTCCGATAGCAATCGAAGAAAGAGAAAAACCAAACAAATCAGGGACTTCAGGTTCAGGCGTCGTCCCGAATGTTGTGAGATGGAGGGGCTCTGTGCTTCTTTTCCCCTTTGTCCCTTGTGTTCTGTGTTGAATCTTTTTTTTAAAAAAAAATTAATTCATAGCCGGCGCAGTCCCCCAAATGGTGATGCGAGACCGGGCAGAGTCGTTGCCGGAAGTCGACCGTATTGGGAAGGGGGACCCGTCGACGACGAGATGTGTGGTTTGTGTGCTTTGCATGCCTGACATCCCGAGGCCGGACTTAGCGCCACGTGGCAGGCATATGTGTATGCTGATGATGACGGTAGGACGTCCACGATGGATATACTGCTGGAGGTCAGCGATTGTCGGTGCAGTCGGCAGCTTGCCTGTGATGATGAAGACTCATTACCTGGACTGGGGTAGTCGTGCACAGTAGGTCGATTTCGGCCGTCTCCCGTGCATCGACTATGGTGGTGTCGTTGTTTGGCCCACGTCTTGCGTGCTGTCGTGATCTCAGGCTGATGAGGGTCCTGCAAAGTGCTGTCTACCCGCGGGCGCTGGGAAGGCTCTAGAGACGGAGACTCGTGTCGAGCGGGCTTGTGTTCCTGATCGTGAGCCATACCCTCGTTTGCTCCGACGGACAGCAGCAGCTTCGAAATGAAAAACGCAGAAATCGCCATCGAAGCGTTCGTGCAGGTGGCTTCGAATCCTCAACGATGCGACAAGAGAACTCGCTTCTAACGAACAATCGGCAGAGATAGTCTATCTTATACTTCCCCCTTCCATCCCCTCTCACCCCTCCCGTCCCTCCGGATAGCCAACACACCATCCACACCAAAAAACCTGGCCATACAATGCGCCGCACCATGGCGCGCGCACGCGGGGGCGAGAAGTGAGCTGCTGACTGGTACGGGTGATGAGGGCCGAGTGAGACAAGATTCTTGGTCAGCGGGCATGCAGTGTCACGCCGGCTTTCCCGCCTGCTTGATCCCGACCCAGCCCCAATCAAGACGAAAGGGGAATACACAGCAGAGTTTCATTCAGATTCGGTGCGGGAAAAGGTAAGACATGGGTGCTTTGGTAGGTTGGGGTGATGAGATTGCATGTGCAGTAATTCGCAGCCAGTTGAGAGATGTGCGGATGAACGAAGAGAATTGGAACTGTGATGTTTTGGTGGCCGACGTCTCTCGTTCTCACTACCTAGACACACTATCAAGATAGATTAAATCATTCCACAGTCCCCTCCGTCAAGACCCGAAACATTCTCCAAGCCAGCGTCGTGCCAATCTGGGTATTTGATCGCGAAGATCGCTTTGACGCGATATCTCTCAGAGACATCACATCTAGCAAATGAATCGCCTTCGCCAATGGCTCTCGACTCGCGAGAAGCGCATCAACGGAATTGATGTTCCATTCTATGGAGTAGAAGAAGAATAAAGAGCGCATCTTTCTCGTACTTGACACAATGACAGAAAGGAAGGTTATGGCGAAGGCAGTCGCCCTGGTCTTCTGGAACTCCGCTTCTTGTCGTCGTGCTGGTGCAGTGATAGCAGAGAACAAAAGTCCAAAAAGCAGATTCCCAAGGATCCCACGCAACTGACAAAAGAAAAAGGGCGATGAAGCAATTTTTCTGCTGCCACGGCGGCAGAGCGTATTGTTCAGTCTTGTTCTCCTCGCCTCCGAGACGAGTTCAGTCCCAACTCCGTGCCAAAACCACAACAGGAAGATTCGCCTTAAGGATGTGCATTAGTCATGTATCGTGAGGCGAAGCCGTTTCCTGCGCCGGTGAGGTGAGAGCTGACGTTTGCTATTCCCGAAAGCATTCCAACGCCATTCCAATGAGCGGGATGAGCCGAACAGGCAATCTCCTTGTTTTGTAGGTTTTAAGAGTTGATTTTCTTCGTGGTGGTGCTCAGAGCTGCGTTGAGCTCCCTGTAACATGCTGTTCATCACTTGACATCCGGCGAGCGAGTGTTGCTGTTGCCACGATATGCGTCAGTAAACAGCCGTCTGCGAGCGGCGATACGGTCAAAGCAATAATGCAACAGCAACAACGCTCAGCCGGTGGCAAAATGACTTCAGGAGGGATGCAGATTGTCAGTAAGACGCACAACGAGAGGATGGTACTCACCCCATATCCGAGATATCATCAATGTGATTACAGCACGCTACAAAAAGATCAAAGAACAACTGGGTGCCGCCGGCCTCCATTTCCATCTGCATTGTGCCACTGCGCTTGAAGGTCTTGCGGCTGCGGATGATGAGTGCCAGGTAGTGGGCACGGAGACGTGAGTCGCTGGGAGGCGTGTTCGCATATGCGAAGCGTGCACTGCGCAAGATGGTCGCCACGTCAATACCAGTCTGCAAGCCTTGCTTGCGAAGAGCAAGACGTTGCAGCTCTGGTAGATCGAGCTTCAGCGCGGTGCAGTAGATGACGGTATCTCGGAGGATGTAATCATCCACGCCGTGATGGTAGATTGAAGCGCACTCATTCAGGCTCCACGGTTTCTTGGGGTCGGCATTGTCCATGCGGGGAGACATGGCAGGTGATGGTGTTGTCAGGTCTTCCGTGTCCTCGAGCGACCACGTATTCCTCTTGCGGTCGTGGACCAGGCGAGGATAGTAGTCTCCCTTGTACAGGTATTCGAGAACTGCGGAAAAGACCTCTGGCTCCTCGTCGGGAAGAGCGATGCGTCGCTGGCCAGGGGATTCGAAGAAGTGCTCCCGACACGCCTCGGCGAACCAAGGCGAGCGCGAAAGCATATCTTCGTGCGCGGCAAACAAGCGCTGGTCTTTGCCGACGGCGATTGTGATGATCGCCGAGTTGAGCTTGGGCGACGCCATCGAGCCTATGGAAGGCGATGTGTCGGGGCTCGCAGCGCTGTTGATTTTCTCACGCAGCCTCTGCTTGACGTCGTCGTTGAAGGAACGCTTGGAGACCTTCCTCGCCTTGCCCGTGCGCTGCTCCTTCGAGACGAAGGATCTCTTGAAGCCGAACATGACGGGCGGCGCGTGGTCGATGCAGCGTGCACTTTGGTCTTGCCGGTTCCCAAACGAGCGATGGTTTGTCGGAGAGGATGATTTAACGAGCGTTCCGAGTAGGGTGGGAGAGGGTGGTTAAGGGATCGACGCGCGGTGCATGTGGACAAGGCGCGTTCAGCGAAGTACGCGGCCCTGCTGGGTTTGTCTGCAGCGGTGACGAGGGAAGCGAGAGATGGGCGGCGCGGGGCTGTTATATAGCAGGCGGCAGCGCGCTTGGACGCGATGGAGCGAGCATGAACCCTGTCTCGTGCCTTCCTCCGCCACGCGGGCACGTGGCCCAGTCGGAAGGAGAGGCTGGGCGGTGCAGACAACAAATAGCTGAATGGAGGCAGTTGCCCTCCGCCAATGCATCGTCACTGCTGCTGCGCCGGGCAACAGGACAGCGGGCGGCGCGGCGGTGCAGGAAAGTGAGCAGGCATCGCCCCGCTGCCTTCCAATCTTCCTCGCTCGCAGGGCAGCAGGGGCATGCCGGCGAGAAGGCACGTGATTGGGCCGAGGCTTGGCAGTTTTTGTACCTGACGCTTATGCTGTTCTGGCACACGGCTGAGAGGGAGGGGTGCGGGCATGACGCGCGCCCGCCATTTGTCCAGCTGCGTGCTGCTTGTCATGTGTCACGCCGCCAGAAGCGCGAACTTCTTCCTGCATAATGGGTAACCGGCCAGTAACTTAGAATACAGACGTAAGATTCACTTCACGCTCCCTCACTCTCCCCTTCCCTCTGCTGCATCACCTGCGTGTCGTGCTTAAGAAGATTGCTGCCCAAGCTTGAGTCGAGCTTCTTCCATCTGACACCACACCTTCCACCGACACCCCTCGGACACAGTGCATCCAACACAAGCATCAACATGGCGAACAAGCGGATTATGAAGGTGGGTGCCGCCGGCAACTTCTCCCCCAGGCGATACTGACTCCATGTACAGGAGTTTGCCGAGATCACGAGCAGCCCGCCGCAAGGGTGCACAGTCAAGCTGCAGAACGAGGAAGACATGAACGTATGGGACGTGCACATGGACGGCCCTGCAGACACAGTATACGCCGTAAGTTTCTCCACCCGCTGATGTCAAGATGCGCTTCCTGCTGCCTTTTCCCACCATTCGCTGCAACCTCCTTTGACCATTCTCATACCTAGGGCGGAAAATTCCACATCGTCATCACCCTCCCCAAAGAATACCCCTTCAAGCCGCCGGCCCTCTCCTTCCGCACGAAGATCTACCATCCCAACGTCACCAACGATGAGCGCGGCGCCATGTGCTTAGGGATGCTCAAGTCGGACGAGTGGAAGCCTCCGAACAAAATCAAGGAGGTGCTGGGGCTGGTGCGACACACTTTGGGGCAGCCACAGCCCGACGACGCGGTGGAGACGAGCATTGCAGAGGTGTACAAGACGAGACCGGAGGAGTACGAGAATACTGCCCGGGAGTGGGTGAAGAAGTATGCGAAGTAAGGGGGCCGAGGCAAGACATGCACCTAGCCGCGGTCTGCGGGCAGCAGCAAGG
The DNA here is from genome assembly GCA_026725115.1 of Cercospora janseana. Taxonomy (NCBI): domain Eukaryota; kingdom Fungi; phylum Ascomycota; class Dothideomycetes; order Mycosphaerellales; family Mycosphaerellaceae; genus Cercospora; species Cercospora janseana. The sequence goes on from CM049104.1 coordinate 1,777,931, forward strand.
GAGACCAGGGAGGGCCTGTGCGGGCTGGAGGCAGTCTCTACAGAGGTTGGCCCGATCCATCAAGATTTAGACGAGGACATGGCTCTCCCAGCTCTCATGCGGCATCTCTGAGTCTCTCTCTCTTGCAACTGCCGAAGCGCGCTCAGCATAGCCCCCGCGGCTCTTCGATCCGCTGACGCGAAGCTTTACACAATGTGCATCAACCTGGAGAAGCTCACCCTGTCCAGATAATCTATCCCCCATGAGACAGTCCTGCCTGCGTTCTTGCGCTTGGGCGGCGACGTATCGCATCGTTCAGACGTCGAATGTCCAGCCGTGAATGGAGCGACAGTTTTGCGCAGATGCTAGCAGAACATCATTGAGCGCGGCAGAAGCCCAGGCTTCACTCGATTTCGCTTCGTGGTTTCCTTTGGCATTCTCCCACCTCAGCCTAACCCTCGGCCTCGCCCTCTCGTGGCACTCGACACCCTCCCATAACTCGACGTCCCCCGTGTCGCCGGCGTCAGACCTCTCCCGCGCGAACTCTGCCCTCTCGTGGAACTGCTTGTCCCTCTCGTACTCCTCGTCCGACTCAGCCCCGCCCTCGTCCTCGTCGCTTCCGCCGCAGCCTTCTTCCTCTCCTCCTCCTCGGCCTTCCTCTGCGCCTCTTCCTGCCGCCTCTGCTGCTCAAACGCCCGCCTCTCCACTTCCTGTTGTCTCCTCACCTCGTCAGTCTCAATATCCTCCAAGTCCTGCGATGCGCCTTGGAAATTAGGATTCAAAATCACTCGTTGATTGTGTTCCGTCTGACTCAAGATCCTCGTCCACGTGGCCAACAACGTCGAGGCGTTGCTGACCGTCTTATGCACGTTCTCCATATTGTCCTTTGCTTTGGTCAGGCTGGCTGTCACGCCTTCGATGATTCGGTTGACTTCGCGGATCTTTTCGAGCTCCGCCTGGAGTTGTGCGTTTCGGGCATCTTCGATTTCTTGCTTTGTCTGCGCACGTGTGGCTTGTGGACGCTGCGTTGTTGATGTCGCTGGGCCAGGTGTGTGCTTCTGTGTTGTTGCGCTGCTTTCCGGACTGGCGAATAGGTCCTCATCGGCATCATCCAGCGACAGTTTTGCGAAATTAGGTGTGTCTGAAGGGCCGGGAAACTGCGACATGCTGGGCGACCGACACGGACTCTGCACAGCGCAAGATGGAAATATTTCGCGTTTCTTATTATCTTCTTCCCGCGGCCACGTCTTGATGGCCTGCAATGTTTACCGATGACCAATGTTTGACGTGTTTTGTTTCATCGTGTTCGAGCACGCGTTCCTGCCCGAAAACGCGCTAAGTCAGCCTGGTTCCAGAATCCCTGCATGTGGCTGGGCGATTGCACTTCGCACCTCACGCCAGCTTCGACTTCACCACCAGCGCAATTCTGCACCGCACTACCACCAATACTAGACCGACGTCGAATCCGCTCGCAAGCATCGTAATTCCTAGCGCTGAACTGGCAAAACATACTGCAGCAACTGCGACCGAGATCACTGCACCCGAAAACGAGATATTCGAGCCGGCGCATACTGCACGATTGCGGCCTTCACTTGTCAACGGCGCCCCTACGCATCCCGCACCTGCAGCAAGAGACGGGCACCAGACGTGACACTGCGCTCGAAAATCAGACCATTTTGGAGCCTATAGGGAACATCCGGGAGTGGGTCTCGCCCTCGCAGTCATCTTCCCTCCTCAAGCTTGCGAGCTTCCCCCTCCTTTCCTCCACATTGGCAATCACTCTTGCGCCGCCAACGCAGAGAGTGAGTGTGCTTCTGCCAGTGTGAGTCTCTCTGCCCTTTTGGCTCAAGACTCCGCTGTAGGAACCGAGTGTGAGTGAGCGAAGAGAAGAACAGGCAGACTGACAATTGAACAGGACAGTCTTTTCCACCCTCCATCCTTCACCCTCACTGTCACTCACCGGCCCGCCGGGCTTGGAGTGGTCAGCTGCCAGAAGATGGATCCGCCATCGACGCCACCGCGTCGACGCACCGAGCACCGCACCCCGCCTTCGCCAGTGCACGGTGATGCATACAACGGTTTGCATCCGTACAAGGCAGAGTCACCACCCGCATCACCTGCACCGCCAGCACAGCCGAAGCTGCACAGCGGACGCAAGACGGCACGTTCCGGTGACGAAGGTGAGTGTTTGCGATAGCGCGAGATTGCGACAATCGCAATAGCTGACCCATTCACCCAGGCAGCAACTCTTGTCAGATGCTCCCAACCCCTTCCAAAACACCTTCAATGACTCCGGCTCGCAAGCGCCAGCGCGCCTCAAGTATGCAAGAGTCTGCTCGTGGGTTGCACTTCCAGCCAGAGGATCCCAATGACAGCATGCCCACCCCACGTCAAGCACGCAAGCACAAGAGAACCAATACCGGAGATCTGGGTGACGACTACTCCGACTTCCATCGCCAAACGAAGTCTTCCAAGCCCGACATTCAGATCTACACTGAAGTTCAAGCTCGCGTTCCAGAAGATGACACTTCCGACGATAATGTCTTTCAGAATGTGCCACGGGGCCGCACGACAACCGTCACCGAGCCAGTCAATCACAGACGCACGCGTGGTGACTGGAACTCGCCAAGTCCATCTCCTGTACGGATGCCATTCGAGCATGAGGTCGATAAAGCCCGCATTGAGGCTGCTGTTCGCCGGGGCGAGGGCATGTATTATGTTTTGTAAGCGCCAACGATGCCCATGCCCTTGAATCTGCTGACTCTCCTCCAGCCGCGGCAAGCGAGTGTATCGCAAGTTCGCCGACCTCGACGACGTTGAGGACGCAGGGGCATCCTCTCACGCTCAGCAACAGCTTCGACGCGCAACCGGTGGTGTCGCCCATCGCCCCATCACTCGCAGCCAAATCGGCCCACGGCTCCTGTGGCCCAGCGAAGGCCATCGCCGCACTATGCCTTCCGTCAGCTTCACGGACGAGGAAGCAGAGACTGATGTTGACATGCCGGCCGCTCGTCACCAGGGAAGCGAATCTCAGGAGCACGACTCTGGTGTATCCTTTGTCGCACCTACGGTTCACGCCACCCCAGTCAAGCACGACAAGTCGAAGCGCAAGTCTATGATCACGCCACCGACGACCGCTCGCACCACGCGCCAATCCGTCTTCGACAATCCACCAAGTTTCGAAGAGACTCTGGAAGCTGACGACGAGGCTCCAGCTGATGCTGCCATGCCCACTCCGCAGCGAAGCTCGCGCAAGAAGAAGGTCTCGATCAATGATGTTCCAATCTACGAGGATGATGCGTCGGACCCGGTCCAACAGCCGACCCCTGTTCGCGCTCGTAGCACGCGCAATACCGCGCAGCTTACTCCGATCGTCGAGGATAGTGAAGAGCCAATCTCCGCTGGCCACACCTCGCCAAACGCCGCCAAGACTGGTCGTCGCGCCCAGCGCAGTCCCTTCGACAGCTGGCAGCGCACCAAGCCTGGCAAGAAGCGCGGAACTGATGCCGTCGATGCTTCCACTGAGGGAGAGCCTGTCAAGCGTTCTCGCAGCGTCACCCGCCACGTCGGCCGGGCTTAGGTGGCCCGCCAACTCGGCGGCATGCAGCTGTGATGGTCTCCACTAGGCAATGACAATCACAAGCCGCTCGATACATTCATACCTTAGACATTACGACATGCTTCTACAGGTTCCGGCGCAAAGATTCATGTTTTCGACACGACAAAGGGATACCCACGGATGGCGCACTTGCTTTTTTCTCCTTCTCCGCACGACATTCTCCTTACTTTTCGGTCTGTTCCTTCACCGCAACTTTGACTGTGTCTCTCGAAACAGCCTCAGGACTGGAAGCGGGTTCACCAAGTATGAGTCGGGCTTTATAGCGTTGGCGCTGGGCAGGCGTTACAAGGCAGGAATTGCGGAAGGACGGATATGAAACAGAGTGAGGATCGATATGTTCAGGCGCCCATGTGCGTTTGGCGGCTCAGGCTGTTGAGTTCTGCCTTTACTGGACTGCTGGCTGCGCTGTTTGCCGGCAATGGTTTTTCGATGCGTTCATGTGCTTGTTTTGCTCTCGTCGCCTCTTTTTGTTCGGAGATGGCTGAGAATGCAGTCTGGTCGATCAAGTGTGCTCGTGTTGTTCCGGTTCTGTTCTTGGAGGATGGAATCCGCAATGATCGGTTGCGAGAGAGACTTTTGTACTGCAGGAAATGCCTACTGCTACCGCGATACAGCAATGCACGCAACGAGGCATTTAGAAATCGTGTGTATGAGCGAATGCGAAAAAGAGCGAGATTCAAGAGGACTTTTGCCTGTTTGTTCCCCCCCCACGTACAGCGGTCTTCATTCACCTGATGTGCTCATATTGGCTCTCGTTTTGAATATTTGACTTTGTCCCCGTTTGCTTTTCCCTTGTTGCTCACTCTTTGTGCGGCGGACAGATGCAAAGGCCGACTACTCCCGACACACGCACTGACAGTACGAGTAGCCCGCGTCGTTTGTGATGCACTATGTATTCGGGTCCGCATCAGCTCTCGCCATTCGCATGTCTGGCGCTGCGTTTGCGACTGCCGCTGCTCAATCTTGCTGACTAGATCGCGCGACGCTCTTAGGCAGGACAGAGATGGGACAGAGGGGAACTTACCGTCGATCCTGCACAGCTGCGGTTGAAGGGTGCTTGGCAGCGGTTCTTGCAGCAGTAGGCGGGGCACGGGACGCAGGAGCGCTTTTCGAGGGGCTGTGTTGGGAGGGGAGGTCAGTTTCTTTGGGGGAGGTGGAAGGAGGGGATGAAGGGAGAAGTACGTTTTCTGATGAGGGGAGGGCGAGGGAGAGGGTGGCGAGGAGGGCTGTTGTGAGGAGGAAGAAGGACTTCATCTTGATGATGGTTCGTGGGGATTAGAAGCTTGGTTGAAAGACTAATGGGGTTTGTTTGGGAGGGCGGAGGAATGGGTGGATTTGTCGAATCGAGGTTCTTCGGGAGTGGGATCTGCTTAGTTTATATCTGTTCTCGGCCCTTATATACTGCTGATCTTGCCATGTTCTTCTTCCAACGACCATCTCGTGTATGACCTTTCTTACTGTGCAGCTTCGCTTCACCCTCGTGGCGTCCACCTCGCTCCTATGCGAATCTTCAAGTGGACCACAACTGCGCTAGACGCCTGAAACTGTGCACCTATGACCGACGCCATCTGCAATTGCTGCAGCGACGGCAGCGACTAACATTGATTCCGCTCCAAGCTTTGAGGAGAAGCTTGACAAGTGTGGTCACACGATGGAGCGCTATACGAGTTTTGCCAAGCAGTGGCTTGCTTAAGTCTGGACGCGAGCTCTGTAGTGCTTGGTCGCATACCAGTCGTGGTCTCTCGCTTAGCCATAGCTGTGACTAGCACTGGAGAAATAGCTGTGAGATCTGGTGGTAGGACTGCTGGATGTAGGAGTGGCTGCATTCCGTCCGCGTTCAGCTTTAGAGAGGGCGTTCATTGGTATTGAGCTACGCGCTGGCTCGCTGGTGTGCGGAGTTGCTATGCATATGCGCTGATCTTTAGCTCGTCCCCTCGATCACCGGGTCCCGATAGTGCTTCGCGACAACACTGTGCTTTGGCATTTGTGAGTCGCATGTCTGGAAAAGCCGTGCAGCATTGAAGAGACCTTTGAGCGCACGGATTGCCGAGCTCCAGGTCGTCAACAAATTCACAGCAGCATCTGTGAGAAAGTTCCAGGCACGAGCCTGTTGGAACCATAAGTCTCGGTCCGAAAGAACCAAAGCTCACACACTGCTCGCAGCCTTGCCGACCATGCTTTCCTGCCACTTCTTCTCGTACTCGTCTGGGTGTTCAGCTAGCCACTGCCTCTCTCGGCTACCCTGTCTTAGTTCTTCGAGCAGCTCCTGCGTCTTCTTCTCGAACTCCTGAGGGGAAAGTCTCGGCGTTCCTCGAGGGTAGTCTCCAGGTCTATACGCGCGATCAGCCCAGCCGTTCCTGATAGCACCACTTGGATCTGACGCGTCGTCGATTTCATCTTGCACGAGCTTTACGGGCGCAGCAGGAGCGTCTTTTGATTGAAGAGTGGACTTGAAGACTGGCTTCTTCTTGCCACTTGCGGTCGAAGATGCCCCTGCTCCAGCGAGAGAGATTGATTTCATGCCGGACTCTGCGTTCGCTTTTTCCTCCGCAGCGCGCTGACGAGCGGCAGCAGATGGGTCTTTGGTCAGATTCCGCATTTCTTTCAGACGCTTGCGGTGTTGGTGATCGTAGGAATTCTCGTGAGCTTCGAACTCTGGCATACGCGCATAGCCTTTCTGGCAGAGATCGCAGAAGAATGCTTTTCGCGCTTCTCGTGCTGACTCTGTTGCCGCTTCGGGCAGAGTGTGGCCACGCTGGGAAGAAGATCAGAACCATGCGATAGTCGGTTCGATGGAGTCCTTACTGGAGCCATCGTGGATGCTCGACCTGGGCGTGTTCCTAATGATTACACTTCGGCGAAGCAAAATGATTTTCCGTGCATTTGCTCGGTTCTTGAGTCCCTCAATTGTTGATGTGTGTTAGTGGAGGCGACCGTGTTCAGCGTGGGAGGTGAAGAGCGGACTTGGCTCCGCCTGCTTACACTTTGTATCACCTCGATTGGCGCGTTCTTGCATGTGAAGAACATCACCGTCAACACTTTCGCGTCCATCAGTCTACAAAGATGGACGATTTCAACGAGCTCGAGAAGCTCGAATCAGGCCTTCACGAACTAGAACCCATACCGACGGATACCATCTCCCTTGACGATGCTTCCTCCATCAACGACAAATCACAGCTCCCCCGAACGAACACGAGTGGCCTTGGTCTCTCCCAGCACTCGGCAACATGGTATCTCACCCGAGTACAGAAATACTCTTCATACCTCTTTACCGCGTTCGCAACGATGCACATCGCAAATACATCGATAATACCGCTCCTCACCCAGAGCGTCCCCGCCTCCGAGCCATATCTCCTCCTCACACGGCCATATTACCAGTCCCCTGCCGCCGAGCCCCTCATGATCGCCCTCCCACTCTGGGGCCACATCCTCTCCGGCGTCGCAATCCGCATCATCCGCCGCAACCAAAACGCAAAGCGATTCGGAGACGCATACAGCCAAGAGAACAAAGCCAGCTTCTTCACCAAGTTCTGGCCCAAGGTCTCCGGCATCAGTAAGCTGGGCTACATTTTCGTGCCGTTGGCTTTCGGACACATGGTGCTCAATCGTGCGATCCCCCAGGCTTACAAGGCTGGGGGCGGAAATGTGGACCTCGCGTACGTGAGCCATGCTTTCGCAAGGCATCCGATTGTGTCGTTTGCTGGATTCGCGGCGCTGTTGAGTGTTGGCTGCTGGCATATGACGTGGGGATATGCGAAGTATTTTGGCTGGACGCCGGAGCAGGTGATGGAGACGGGAGGGAGGAGAGAGGTGAGCAAGAAGAGGAGGTGGTATGTGATTAATGGGATAGCTGCTGCTATCACGGGGCTTTGGATGGCGGGTAGCTTTGGCGTCGTGGCGCAGGGAGGGGAGGCGGCGGGATGGGTTGCGAGGGAGTATGATGAGATGTATCGGATGATTCCGATCGTTGGAAGGTGGTTGTGATGAAGACGTGTATGAATATGCGCGCGGCGTTCACGGTTGAAGAGTACACGGAGATACCCAATTTATTGCTGAGATGCATAAGACAGACATGTTGTTGCTCAAACGCACACGAGCCCATCTCCACTTCTACGCTAATCAGCTACAAGGTATGCGATACGTGTCAATCACGCTTTCAGCGATTGCGGCCGAGACACTGCTGGCGTTGCTGCTGAAATCGGAGACACCGGTGAGTGCGAGCGTACTGGCGAGACATCGCGAGATACATCCGACTTTCGCCCTATCCCAGGTATGAGAAGAGTCAGAGGAGCACCAGACGAATCCTGACCTCGAATTCTCGGCTCAAAGGTAGATACTGGCGTCACCGGACTACGGGCAGCAGCAGGTGTGTCGAAGATGTTGACTGGCGGCGGAGGAGGCGGCGACTCGTGGTACTCTGGGCTATGGCGAGTGTCTACTTCCTCAATAGCCTGAATGTCCGGAGGCAAGTCAGCTGCGAATGGGGGCGCCGAATCTCGATCTGTCTTGGTCGCTATGGATTGTGACTGTTCGATCATGGAGAGGTCCGATTGGGCGTGGTGCGCGTATCTTGCACTCATACGCTTGTTGCGTCGCTTTCGACGCAGACTGAGACAAAGCAGCGCCACGACAGCAATGAGGAGGGGGCCCCCTAGCCCAAGGCCTACACCGAGGCCTATCTTAGCTCCCTTGTCGAGACCGCCCGTGCTGACACTTTTTGAGGAAGGCGAGAAAGAAGCGGTGCTTGGACTTGGTTCATCGGCTGCACTGGTCGCACTGCTCGTGAGGGACTGCGTTGAGAAAGCAACAGCGGTTGCGCTTGAGCTTCCGGCCGTGGTGCCTATGAATGTGTTTGTGGTACTAGCTGAAGACGTCGTCAATGCCAGCATACGATTTGGGATTCAATGTCATGCATACCGGCAGAGCTTGTGCTCGCAGTGGCAGCAGCACTAGCAGCGCTCGCACTCGCTGCCGCCGCCGAAGCTGATGCCAGAGCTTCTGAATGTTTCGAGGCCGTGAATTCTTCGAATGAGCTCTGTCGAGCCTGAAGATCTCTTCTGAGCCCTCGACTGTCGCCGTGCAAGATGTGAAGTACCAGGCTGTCCCACGAACTGCTTCGATGGAATGTCATCTCGCTATGTGGGCTGCTTACGCCATTATCGCCGTCGGAGCGTCCTGCACCACTGTGCAATCTGCTCACAAGCTGGCGTAGGCTGCTGCCAAACATCATGTTGGGTGGACAAGGACGAGGCAGTGCGAATGGGTGGCGCAGAGCGGCTCCATCGTTGTAAATGAGACGCTGAGTGGACGACAATCCCAAGTCGCTGCGGCTGTGTGAAGGCTGACATGTGCTGTTTGTTGTACACCTCTGACCGGTGATGGAGATCCTGGTTGCCTCAGCCGCACAATCTCCGATACTGCGGCCAACGTTGTCCGTCTGACCACATGCAAGTGCTGAGCCGCAGAAGTGGAAGCAAGCTACAGCGTCATGCAGTTGTTCCCGATGGTTCGCCTTGTCAGAACCAGACCAAGCCCTTGTCGGACTAATGCATAGCTCCAGCTCCATGTTGGCAAGTGGGACTTCTTCACTCTCACAGCTCTAGCGTGCTGATTTCCTTACTATTTGTAGAAACCCGAACGTCCTGCTGCATGATCGTGTGTCATGTTACCGCATTGCCCAATGGATGATGGTAGCCGATTACATTATCCATTACATAGTCTCGTCACCAGTGCGAGCCCAAGTCCCTGAATTGCTGTGTCTCGACGACCTGCACATTCGACATTGTATATTTTCATTGCCTTGACCGGGGTTTGCGCTCGTACTCCTCTAGTCGCGCTGCCATAGAAACTCCGTTCCATAGAGATGTGTTGGCGCCGGTGGCCTCACTGCGCACCGGCAATCCAACCTGCTCTAGCACGAAGCTGCTGGCCACGCTGGCCTTCACCGCAGCTTCGACCGCATCTCCGCCATTCTGCTGCACCTCGATCGCTAATGCGCCAAGAAATGCGTTCCCGGCGCCGGTGGGATCCACAATGCCGTCCTTTGCATCCGCGGCAGAGTAGAAGGCATCCACCCAAGTCATGTCAATCTGACACCCTCCTCCGGGGTTGATGGTGCGGGTAGCCACCAACGCACCGTACTCCCCTGCGCGCACCACGCAGATCCGCTCAATGGTATCACTGTCGGAGTCTCGGCCCATGAAAGTGGCGGCACATTGTTGGATATGTTCGCGGCCAGCTTTCGCAATCGCCTCGTCTGCTTTGGGCGGCAAGATTCCGCACAGAGCTGCTAACTCCACATGGTTTGGCGAGAATATTTGGACCAACTTGCTTGCCTCACAGTGCGCTACAAAGTCGTTAGGCTTGCAGTATTGTGGCCGTGGCTCCCAGATGAGCAAGGGTCGATCCGTGATGCCGAGGGACCGTCGCAAATCGAGCAATTCGTTGATCTGCTCCTTGAGGCATTGTGGACTCGCGAGGAAATGGAATGCCGTGGATCTTAGAAAGTCTTGAGGAAGGTTCTTGGGCTCTGGTTGCAGCAGCGGCGTCGTGTAACCAAATGTCTTGACTGCGAAGACAAGTCAACCGCCGTGATCGCGTGCGTGGCATACATGAGACCTACGGTGGAAGCTGTCATCGCTGTACTGCAGTTTACCTCTCATAGAGGCCCGTTTAGCAGACTTCTCCACGACCAGACTCACATTCCAACTACGCATCTGCTCTTCAGCATCGATGGGGAAATCATCGCCGGCGAGCACAAGACAGCCAACCTGCTCCGGCGATTCCCCGGCCGCCATACACGCGCCCAGTGTACTGAATGCACCCGATCCGCCCAAGACATCGCTGCGGATGCGGCCGTCTGGGAAGTGCAGCTCATCTAGGACAACCATGCCAAGCGAGACGAATTGTACGGGGGCATCGAGAGTCGCCATCGTGATGGCACTGCCGGCGGGAGCGCTATGGCGGCTGCGTCACTCTTATATGAGCCGCGAGAGACCCAGACCACCACATGGGAGGCATCACGCCCTCGGCGTCTGGACTAACTACCATTTCTCCCCTGTTCCCACTCGCACTCGTGTGATCGGCGGCGCACGTGCGTCAGCAATGCCAGCGGTCGGTACGAGAGAAAAAAGGGTCCATTTCGGAGATCTGACAAGCGAAGAGGTCGGATCGGCGCTGCGAATGACTCGAAGGGAGCGTGACCTCCCACCCGTCTGAAGGGGAGCAGTGCACTGCCACCGCCATCCCCAACCACTCCTCTTGTTGCCCTCACACTGCTGACGTCCAGCGCTAGTGGCCGGAGGAAACTCTCGCAACGCTGTGTGCATCCAACATCCGAAATCCCGTCCAGCTTCTTCCAGCCTTTTGCATCTCCCGCCGCCGCGGCCCGCGTATCCGCACCTCGCTCTCGCTCCCTGCTGCTTGTCCCGGTAACGTCCGCCAAGCCTATGGCCCCCAACGAGCAACGTCAGATCATAGTCCGATCCCGCCAACACGAAGATCTTCCCGCTTGCATCTCGGTTCTGGAACGCGTGCATGCACAAGATGGCTATCCGGTGCAAGGGACCGCCCACGCAGAGGCATTTCTCAGCAACGACCACATCAAGCCTGCGTGGGTCGCTGTGATCGACAACAAAGTTGTTGGCCACGTCGCGATAGGCAAAGCTACGCTTGATGATGTGGCTGTAGCGCTGTGGCGCCAGACCCATGCTGATGATGGTACAATCGCTGTGCTCGAGCGGCTGTACGTTGATCCGGACAGCCGGGGGCTGGGAGCTGCTGCTAAGCTGATTCAACATGCTGTTGCGTGGAGTAATGATGAGGAACTTCGTCTGGTCTTATTTGCCTTGGCCAAGGATAAGATCGCAGCAAAGCTCTATGAGCGCCTGGGATGGATTCACTTTGGCACGACGACTTATCAATATGGGAATGATCAGGAAATGGATGCTTGGTGCTATGTCAGTCCAATGCACGAACGTTGACCTGGGCGATACGGGTCGATGACTTCACCTCGATGGTATCATGCGACCGCATGATAATTTCACGAAAGCTTGAGGATGGAACTCGAAGCGCTGGTCTCAAGGTGCAAGCCATGTGCAAGACTGTGTCTGACTTCCTCATGACGACAGATTCTGATTGTAAGAGTGGACCAGTGGCCTTGGTATGTAAGAGTCGGTGCAGGGCTCCGAGACATGCGTGGCATTTGAACTTTATAGACATCTAGATCCAATACTCTAGAAGAAACCACAAGATTCCAAGTCTACTCTACTCTACTTCGTCGGTATAAGGTACACAAAATGCTCTCGGAAGCACACGCTCGTGCTCTAGCTCGCTGGCCCGGGAATCGATACCTGCTCCACCAATACCGGACCGACCGCGAGGTGGGAGGGTCGTAGCCCGAAGGTCTCTGTTGCGGTTTAATACTAGCCGCTACGTTCGCTGGCGTAGAACACGGACAGAAGCCTGGACCCGTGCAATTGTCTTGAAACACAACGCGGCAGCACTGCTTTAACGCCGCAGCAGAGACCATCGTGCAGGCTATTCGAGAGCATAGTAGAAGATTTCTCGCCAATCACACACTGAATCTTCCAGACGCCCAAGGGTGTCCTAGCCGGTGCCCTTCTTCGTGCACCAGTCGATCGGGCGATTGCAAGTGAATCCTCATGGACGGGTACGAAGGCTCACGCCATGAGGATGAAAGTGAACGCTCGGAGAAATCACTATTCCTGGCTATCGGGTGACCACACAGTAAATCTTAGGATATGTCATGAGCAGAAGAGTCAAGAATTGCTACAGATGCTCGCACAATGCAAAACACGGTCTGCTGATGTCCGAACATCAGCGTACAAACCTAGGTCCGCCGCACCGTCAGTTGCTTTTGAGCTCTGACGATACGGTCCAGTACACAATCATGCATACTGAGTTTGTAGTGCGAATGGGCGCAGCCAGGTATGTTCGCAATTGGATCTGTCTCGCGATTGAAGCTGACTCTGCGGAGTCGGAAGCTCGCTGGTTGTCTTCGCAGGCACCGCAGTTTCGAGAATCGCATGAGCAAAGGTATTGATTGCTCGCTCCTGGTGGTTGCTCGAACCAATAATTGAAACCCCACCCGGAGGTGCCATTGGTCACGGCTATTCCGGCGCTACAGTGGCGGCGTCGCCCTTCAGTATGCGGTTGACACACCCGGTACAGCTCGTAAGCCATGTCAATGAGGCCGAGTACCGTGAAATCATGGCTCAAAGCCGTACCTTTTCACGGGACAGAAGGGTGTCTCGAACCAGATAATGAAATCGGCTGCGGGAATCGAATATGTTCAGCCGACATCCAAGCCCAACATGTCGCCTGCGACTCCGTTGACTGGACATTGTCCTTCTGTCGCGAGTCTGTCACGTTGAATTGTTGGCCGGGTCAACAGATTGGGCAATCACATAGACACTGACGCCGTGCATGGCCAGTTCACGCGATTTCGAGAGACCAGACCGCTAGGATCAGACCGCTGAGATTCTGCTTTAATCAGATCATTCCTGGGCCAGTCTGGGTGTCATGCATCACGGACGAAGAGTTCGGTGTCCACTGTCTCGTATTTCAACCCCAGTCTTTGTGTCGCGAGCCCAGACTGGAGGAAACGTTATCGTAGTCCGTGAAGCTTGGCTGTCGCTTCTCTTGTGAAGAGGCTGTGCGGTCTTTGAACGGAGAGTCGAGCCTTCCACCTCGAGTGTGCCAAAGTCTGATGGAAGCTTATCGCTCCCACCTTCGCCTACATCTTTGGACGTAACATGCCAAATATAGGCTTGCTGGGCATCACATGAACGGACCAAAAGTTTTACGCGCCCGCAAAATCCGGTGTCAGTATCGAGGTCGACATGAGTGACCGCAAGGTGGCGGTGCTTGGCGAAGAATTCGACTTCCGTATCGGTGACATTGAGTTGCCATTGGATCGCTATGGCGAGCTTGCGGCATCAGTTTCCCACTTGGACGTCGAAGTATTTGGGAAGCTGTGTCAGACAAATGGCGTGCAATCACTGTGCGATCAAAAGACCTTGAGTGATGATTCTCGCCACGCGTGAGATTTGTTGGAACGGTGACGGCGGAGCAAGCACAAGATTTGGTCCACACTGCAAGACTTGTCCCGACCCCATCTATTCAAGCCTTGCATTCTAGGTATATATGATGGGCGCTTGAAAGACACGATCAAGATCTCTGAGGGTGGCTCTCGAAGCGGACTGTGGATAGATCTGACGGATCAATTGTTGAATGCAACAAGTCCTTGTCCACGCTCTCATCACGAGCGATTAATGTTGACTTTCCGAGGACTTGAATTTGCAGCAATGGAGCTGACTTCTTCGGACAGTGCTCGAGCGAGATGACGGGGAGGTCGCTTGCACCTACGAGCAGCGTTGTCCCCAGCGTTGCCATATCTGCATTGCCATCCGCGCCCAGGTGGCCGCCAACTGGCACAAGAGCTGTGTAGGCTACGAGATGCTCACGAGCTGGAAGAAGCTTCAGATCACCCTGAAAAGCGCTCTTGAGAAGAGGCGAAAAGCTACGTTTGAGGGCAGGAGGATACGGTCATGTATCGGGCAAGATCGTTTCTCTCTGTTCCACTGTTCCTCGGATCTGGCCTAACGGGCTGTCCCCGCAGCGCCGCAACAGTCTCGCCATGTGTATCTATGCAATTTGGGAACGAAACAAGCACATGGCCGATGATCGGAAATCCATAGCTTGTCAGGTAGTCGTCGAGAAGGATTGGTGGAACCGCCTCCCCAAATGCAGCGAAATACGCAGATGGTAGCCATTCCCAGAAATCCGCGGAATAGTCCGCGCTCCTGTTTGTGTTCTTTGTAACCTCATGCAATTCTGCAATCAGGTGACTAAAGCGCACGAAGTCTGCCTCCTCGAGCTTGTGCGTGTACGAGACGGCCCGATTCTGATTCAAGTACGGGCCATCATTGAAGAGGTAGCTGACCCGGATCACGCAGGACGTGGTCGGAGGCTGGCAGACCAGCATTTTCCCCAGTTTCACAAGGGAAAGGGACCAGATCCTATCCATATCGATAGTGGCGACTAAATGCGCATCGAGTCCGCACAGAACTTTCAGGAAAGGATGAATAGCTGTCACGACTCTGCATCGGGAAATCTCTTCGTGCTTCTGGATGCCATCTTCCTCCGTTCGGAGTACCGCGACATGTCCAATGTCTCGACCATGGTCCTCATACGCTACAAACTCGCGCGCCAGAGTAGGCTTCTTGAACAGCCTCTCTTGACACAGCGCGGATCGGGAAACTTCGTATTTCCATAACTTGCACACACGTTGCGCCGCAATCAAATCTAGTGTATCAAGCTTGTCGACTAGCGAGGCGACTACTTCGGCGGTGTATCCGACCTCTTCTGCTGCTCGACTGGCGGTCATGTTGAAGGATGATGCGTGAAGTGACGTCGGAGCAGTCCGAAGTCCGAGAGCGCCAAGCAAGTGACATTGGGCTTCGCATTTCAAGATGACGAGCAACCCATTGACTATTTTCCCGGACACAACCAAGTACATGGATACCATCCGGTCTTTTCACTGCCTAGATCTGAACGGAGCACATCTGCGCAAGGTCCTGTAATCGCCGCATCCACGAAACGGCCTCTCTTGCCGTACGAGCTCGTTTGCTGAATTCTATTGAGAGAGTCAAGACACTCATAGTAGAAGGTGCCTCGCGCACTTGAATATCACACTCGTCACTTAGCTTGCGAGCTCGTACCCCCAAGTACTTTCTTCAGTCGTCGCAAGGCCCTCTCCTCGCTTGCTATACCGATCAAATCCACAAGTAGCTTAACAGCAGGATCCATACATAGTTTACGCCGGTGTAGGAAGCCGTTATGCCCCCTAACCCGTGATAGTCACGCTCCATAGGCGCTGCGTGTGTATTGGTAGTAGTAGAAGGCGCACATCGACAAAAGACCATGCGCACAGGGGTAGATTATCCTGTAACTGGGATAGTGAATAGGGCTCGCAGTGTGCGCGATCATCGCATTGTTTCTTCACAGCAACAAGCTTGAGTCAAGCTCTTTGCTTCTCTGCTCCACTGGTTCTACCATCCGCGTGGTAGCGAATTTCGTCGCGGAGAACGCGTATCCATCACTAATCAACTCTTATATCTAGGTGTGCGAGACTCTGAGCTGTGAAGTTAATCTCTCAGGGCCGACGTCGAACCGCTCTCCTCGCTGGCTCAATTGAAGTGCTCCCATTCAAGCGCCAATGTCAACATACTACATAGCCCACTCTTGGTACGCATGATGGCACCCACCCCAGATGTCGGGACTTGTTGGCACTTGTCTCCCAAGATACAAGTCTGTGGATCTTGTTCGACTGGAGGCTGGCCGCTGAGGCAGGGCAGGAGAAGCGACAAGATCTTGTGTGCTTGATGCTTTCACTACTGTAGTCATTGTTACGGACATGTCTCTGCATATTCGAGATATTATATTGAGCGGCATCGTTAGATGCAAAATTGTCACGTAGTGACTGGTGCAGAAAGACGTGCTAACACATCGAGTTCTCGCGGTGTTCTCTTGCTGTCACTTAAGCGAGATGCATAGCCCTTATGCATTGCCTCGTCACAAGTCCTCAGCCGCGGCGCGTACATCCACATTCGAGAAGCAATGGAAATACATACGTAGTTTTGCTATTCATGCCATGATGCTGAAAGCATTCCGAAGTGGTCCCTTACATAAATCGCAAGACAGCGTGGGTGGCTATTTCGCCTGCATAGAGGCGTACCAAATTTCGGATGTTAGTATGACTTGAACATCAAACGTTCCAATCGCTCACATCTTCTAGCCCAACGGTCAGTTGCAGCACCATCTAGCGTGTGATCGTCTCGAAGAGTCGCAAGTAGAAGATTGGGTATCGAGAAGGGGCGCTTTTCGTGCATCCAGTCTCCCAGGCGCGCTCAAGACTGCGGGCGGACTGCGCCTCCTCTTTGCGCAATCGAAGACCAAGGCTGGTAAAGCAGCGCCATCAAAGATCACATCGAGCTCGACTCGAGAGGCACTTTACCTACCCGACGGAACCTTTGCCTCTTTCAGACAACCTGCAGGCGTTTATTCGAGCCATACATATCCGGACGCCGGCACAAATGACAGCTTTACGCGCTTGGGTAAGCATCACTGATATCGAAAAGCGTACTGGCTAATGCACGATCAGCTCTCGTCTTGCGAGCTCCCCAAAAGTGGGAGTGCTCCGTTGGCGGGATCACTATCTCACACGACTTTGAGTCTGGGGTTACGACAGCCTTGAACGTCGGCTACACATTCCTCCTGGACGAGTATAGGAATTCTCAGGAGCCTCCCGAGCCACTGTCTGCCTTCTTGGAGCTGCTGAAATACTGTCAGGAATATTGGTCGCATCCACTGCTTCTGCCCTGCCTGTTCCTGATCACGCACGTCAAACGTGTCGAAAATTACCTCTCAAACGTAATCAAACGCGATGTCGTCCAAATCGAACAAAGCATTGGCGTCACCAAAGCTGGGCGTTCCGAGAAGGGATACATACCCTTCTTCAACCATTCCCAGCCCAGCACGAATCTTTTTCTGGACGGCGAAATGCAGCGACAGAATGCAAAGCAACTGATCGCTAGGATCAATGACCTTTCCACTTGGATCGTCTTCGCTCAACGCTCACCTCAGTGGGATATCGACTGTGTCGATCACCTACTGGACATTCTGAACCATAACACAAAGTTGAGACCAAGCCATGACCCTGCCCAGAGACACTTTCGAGAAACTCCCGCATATCTCCGCAACTACAGCGAAGCTTGCCGCGATGAGATCAGAAGCGCAGAAGCGAGGATGAAACTGCAGCTGAACATTGTGAGTGAGAAACTTGCAAATCATCCCATGCAACACTGAATCTTCCCAAGCTCTACACCCTCATCGCCCAAGACGACGGCCAAACCAGCGCTCGAATTGCTGCTGCCGCCGGCAAAGACAGCACAAGCATGAGGATCATCGCGCTCATCACCGCCGCGTATCTCCCCGCCACCTTTGTCGCCACACTGTTCTCCGGAATGTTCAGCTGGCAAGGCACGGGAAATGCGGGAGGAAGCTCGGTCTCCTCGGACTTCTGGCTCTATTGGGCCGTTGCTGTCCCACTGACGATAGCGACTCTAGTGGGCTGGGCGATCTGGTGGCGGTTCGAGGAGTATCGCTTCGATCGAGATGTACGCCGGGCGGAGCATAAGGAGGATCAGCACATCGTTTTCGATCAAGTCAAGATGCCTTTCAGGCGGAGGAGATCATCTCGCAGGGGTTCCGATGTTATGTAGCAGCTGCAGTGCTCATACAGTCAGCGGGCAGAAGTTCTCCGTTTCTGCTTTGCAATCGCGGGGGCTGTAGAAACCATTCTTCTTATGGAGGTTCGCCAGGTGCTCAGACGAGTAAGACACTGGCTGATGACGGGCTTTGTGACTTGGTGTGGATTGCGTCCGACATTGGTTTCATCCTGCTGTGACCGGCCTGCACACCCCGCATTGCCTGACATGATCAGCCATATGTGCATTTCTAGATCGTTGGCGTAAGCTCGCGATGCTGGAGAGCCCTGTCGCTTTAGCGGCATGCAGGTCCGACGTGTCAAAGCACTGCGAAAAATACTTCCGATCCGTAGCTTCAGCCTCGTATTGCAAACAAAAGGTCGTCGCATGATTCGCATCGAACCAGTGGAGCAGTCATCGTCTCGATGTGGAACAGCATCTGGCACTGCATGGCCGAACGCGTGGCCGCGCACGTAGACTGTGGGGGAGAAGAGTCTGGAGCGCGCTGTGAATTATGTATGAATATGGAACAGAAGATCCCAACAGAAATAGCAGCAGGGCCTGGTCCAGGCGGCCGATGCGATTCGCCGCGATTCTGCCCTCCTCTCAGATGTCCGGCCGCGACAGGGCGAGGTTTGAGTCGTTCGTCAGCAGGGGCGATTTCAGACGAGGCGGTTGGTGCAGTGCCAAGCGCGCCCATTGTGTCAAACATGCTTGCATGCAGGTCCCAGTCTGCTCCGCGGCGACACGTGGAGTGCCACGGGGAGCATTCCATATTCTGTAACGACGCACGCGGCAGGATTTTGTGGGACAGTAAAGAATAATAAAAGACATCGATTGGTGCAAGATGCACAAAACGGCGAGGACGGCGACCAGGAACCTCCGGCAGCACTGTCCGCGTCTGGCGAGCGGGCCGCCCGGGGAACAAGGGTCTTAGCGAGCTTGGCGGCGCTAGAGGGACTGCCGACAGGAGAGGCGCACGAGAAGGCAGACAAAGAGTGGCCGAGAGTGAGCAGCGAGCAATGTGCGCTCGACACGCGCCTGCCAGCATGAAACGTCAGCGCGCAAGTGCAGGCGCGAATGCACGCATCACCGGTCGTCGGCGCTCGGGCAGAGACGCAAGGAGTTTGCCGGATCTCTGCCGTCTCACGACTCCTCCACCTCTCCCTCCTCTGCGCCCATCCATCCTCACCTCTCTCCCCCATCTTCGTCCTCTGCCGCCACCTGAGAGCATGAGTCCCTGTGACGACGCCTGGTAACGCCGACACTGCTCCCAGACGATCCGAGGCTCCCTAGCTACTGCACCTGATTCCGAGTGCCGCCATGGCCACCGAAAGCACCATCGCAGCGGTCGACATGGCCGCCAAAGCGCAGCCGCCCATCACCACCGAGAAGGGGGCGGGGGAAGGCAGTGTCCCATCCTCCTCCCATGGCTCTTCCACCGCACATCAGGTGGAGGAGGGCTTCGCGCCACAGCCCATGTACCACATGCCCACCTACCACTCGGTCGACATTGAAGACTACTTCCGAGGCCCGCGCGACATCAACCGACATTCCAAATGGCCTCAGTTCATGCGTATGCATGGCTCCATTGCCCCGAAAATGATCTTGCCCCTCACGTTTCTCGCCGCGTGGGCCAGCCTGATCACCTGCATTCACAGACTAGTGACCAGCATCAGTGTCGATTCGGTCCTCCTCACGGTGCTGGGTTTCGTCGTTGGTCTGGCTCTGTCTTTCCGCTCCACCACGGCATATGAGAGGTTCACCGAAGGCCGCAAGTACTGGGCGCAGCTGATGCTCAACGCACGAAGCTTGGCGCGGTTGATATGGGTGCATACGAGCGAGTACGGAAAGCTGCTGCATCTGCACCGCGCATTCGCTGACCTCGTCTAGACGCCATTCTCAATCCGAAGAGCTCGGGAAATATGATCTCCTGGCCAAGATTTCCGCGCTCCAGCTGATCAACGCTTTCGCCGTTGCTTTAAAGCACAGACTCCGTTTCGAGCCCTCGACCGACTACCCGGATCTCGCACCTCTCGTGGGCAACCTGCACGTGCTTGCCTCGGATGCCGACCAAACAAAGCTACACGAACGCAGAATGTCGAAGCTCAAATCAGCAGGACAATTCCTCGGAGTACCCATGGCTGAGTCTAATCCACGCAAATTGATCAAGCGCTCCAAGGACAATCTCGGCAATACGCCTCTGGAAATTCTGACCTACCTATCAGCATACATAGAAAGTGTGATTCACAACGGCACCATGTCGGTGGGAGGTCTCCAGTCACAAGCAATAACACAGCTGTTCAACCTTAGTGACGTCCTGTCCGGCTGCGAGCGCGTCGTCAACACTCCTCTCCCCGTGGCATACAGCATCTCCATTGCACAGATCACTTGGGCGTATGTAATAATGCTACCATTCCAATTGGCGGGCAAGTTGGGCTGGGTCGCCATCCCGGCGACCATCATTGCTGGTTACATTATTCTGGGACTTGCACAGATTGGCCGCGAGCTGGAGAACCCCTTCGGCATGGACGTCAACGATCTGCCTCTGGACTCGTTTTGCCATGAACTTGCCAATGATCTGGACGCCCTAACTGCTCTGCCGCCACCAATCGACACCACGACTTGGATGCAGAATGCGCAATCGAAGCCTCTGTGGCCCTTGAGCAGCTTGGAGTTCAAGGCGTTGGAAAGCAGAAGTGTCGAGGACATCCGCGCTGCTTTGAGAGCCAAGGCGACGAGTCGTGACGTTAAGAACGACAGGATGCAGACGTTTTATCAGAGCGATAACATGACGAATGCGGCGTGAAGAGCGAGCGACGATCGATGATGCACCAAAAAGTTCTTGAGAAGTTTTAGCGTTCTTGCATGGCGATGGGCGACGATTGTATAGACCTGGGCAACACAGAATCTACCAGGCCCCTTTTCATATTTCTTCTACTATTTCGAAAGTCTGATAATCTCTTTCAGCCTCTCGAGCGTGGCTGCCTTTGACAACTGCCCACAGCCATAGAAGAGGGGGGCCAACATGAGTCGCCATCCATTTCTGTCGTCGCAACTCACCACTCCTCCAACTCCACCACCGTCCACTCAAACCCCTGATAACTCACCTTTCCACCCAACCGCAACCTCTCCACATTCTCCATCACCGGCCCACATGGCAAAAACAAATCCCCCATCCGCACCTCCCTCTCCCACGCCACCCGCCCCCCCTCCTTCCCCTTCTCCTTCCACTCCCACCTCTCCAACGCAAACCCCTCATCCACCCGCACCACTCCCTGCACAAACCTTCCCACCCGCACCACCATCCCACGCGCCCGCTCAAACTCCCCTCCCCCCGTCTCCGCCTCCATCTGCAACACCGCACACTTGACCCCATCATCATCATCGTCTTCCCTCACAGAGAGCCGCAGCACCTCCACATCCCTCCACATCTCCTCGTACGCTTCGACGTTCCCCGTCCGCGGATCCGGCATGCAGCCCTTCTCGAGCGTGCGGCCGTCGGGTTGCGGGAACATGTGGCCCTCGTCTACGACGCGCTCGGCCGAGACGTGTCGGGAGTCGATGTGGTGTTTCCAGATGGATGTGAGGCACGGGGCGCCGTTTTCGCAGGGCGTCGTGCTGGCGGAGCAGGCGGAGGAGGAGAAGGACACGCCGGCAAAGGCCCAGTCGAGGTGGGTGAGGGGCAGGATGCCTGATTGTGGTGCGTGTCAGCGCTGCGTTGGGGGTGGCGAAGGGGGGAGGGCAATGATATTCAGAGCCTGACGGACCTGCGTCTTTTGCCGCTTGGGGTATCTCTTGCGCAGAAGGGCCTTCTTTGAGAATGCGAATGTCGACGAAGCGGTTCTGACTCGAGGTTAGGACGAGTGTCGACGTGGGCTCTTCGGCCGCGGCGCTCGCGGGCATGCGGATAAAGTCGCGGATGGAGATGTGCGGTGGCATTTTTCCTCTTGTTTCTTTGCCTCTTGCTCCGGCTTGAAGTGCGGTCTTGCAATGCTGTCTTGATGTGGGTGTTGTTGGATACAACGTCGAAGTGCAGTCACAAGTCCAACATTGGAGGTTCGCCTGCGTATTACGTAAGTGGAAGGGGCGAGTGAACGGCAGAGGCGATAGGGAAGCATGTTTGGCAAAGGAATACGCTCGCAAGATTATATAGGATTATATACAGAGGATTTGTATGT